>JAMAGY010000001.1:1055540-1655540 GCA_023626415.1 Penicillium sp. S1701 | reverse complement strand
GCTCCCTTGCCGTTCATCCCAACTCACGTGCGAGTGCTTGCATCCGAAGACTTATCGGCTGCAAAGCCAATTGATATCATCGAACCTTCTGGTATCAGTTTGATCAGTGATATTGACGATACGGTGAAACACTCTGCCATTGCCAGTGGCGCGAAGGAAATGTTCCGAAACACTTTCGTCCGCGAACTGGCAGAGCTCCAAGTTAGTGGAGTCAGCGAATGGTATAGTCAAGTTGCTAAAAGGGGAGTGGAAATGCATTATGTGTCTAATGCTCCATGGCAATTATATCCTTTGCTTGAGAGATACTTCAAAATGGCTGGACTACCGCCAGGTTCTTTCCACCTCAAGCAGTACTCTGGTATGCTACAGGGTATCTTTGAGCCCACCGCAGAGAGAAAACGTGGTTCGCTCGAACAGATTCTACGAGATTTTCCCGATCGCAGATTCATTCTTGTAGGCGACAGCGGAGAAGCCGATCTAGAGGTCTATACCGATATTGTCCTGGCCAACCCTAGTCGGATCTTGGGTATCTTTATTCGTGATGTGACCACCCTGGAGAAAAAGCCATTCTTCGAACAGTCTGCCGACCAGATTGAAGCGGGACCAACTCGAAGCCGCAGCACTCCTCAACTCGTTGACCATTCGGATTCTGCCACCAGTAGACCCGCCCTGCCACCGCGTCGGATTATTGAGCAACAGCCAGTGACTTCAGAGACAAACGCGAAAAGCTTGGGCGATGGGGATTTGATCGACCTGCGAGATGAAGAAGATCCAAAGACGCTGGCTTCCGATGCCAACGGATCTATGAAGTCGCGTCTACCTCCCACAAAGCCGTCGAAGCCTTCCGGGCTGCGCGCGGCGCCAGGAGGAGCAGCAGGAACCTTGGGGCCCCCGACAAGTATTTCAAGAACTCCATCTGAAGATGCAATACGCCGCAAACCAGTTCCTCCTCTACCACCTCGGCGGACCTCGACCGCCAACACAGAATCCTTGATCGATTTGGACCCCTCCCCACCCCTATCTCGCACACAAACCGAACCGGTGAGCAAACAAACGCCGACGGCTGGATCTCGTAATAAAGCACCACCGCCAGTGCCGCCTCCCCGCCGTACGAATACAGCATCATCAAGCGGTGCCTCTACGCCTACCCCCGCAGGCTCATCACGGCCTACTCCAGCTGCGAAGCCATCTTATCCAACCGCGGCAGCACAGGCTGCCTTACAGTATGCCACTGAGCGGCTCAATCTATCCTCAGCCCCATCTTCAAACCCTGGATTACGACCGACGGCATCGAACCAGTCACTGGGAAGGACGAACACCAACAGTTCCTACAGTACGACCGACCCCGGAATGCCACCTGCACCGCTCCCCAACAAACGTGAAGAACTCTGGAAACGTCGCTGGGAGCGTGCGAGTGAGATCCTCGAGGATCATGGTGTTGTGCTAGGTAGCTGGCGTGTCGGAGGTGACGCGCAGCCTGTTTGTATGTGGCTGATAGAGGAGCAGCTGAAGCAACTGCAAAAGAAACGTGCTACCTGAAGACTCAGAGCACTGGGGAGTTTGTCGATAGAGCTAGACGCTGGACGTCGTAGCTCTGCGGCAACTACTCGAATTGAGTACCTGTACATATTGCACACATCACATACACTATCTATATACCGTTCCCAGCTCCATGAGGTGTTTCTTGAGGCTGGTTCTGACAGGATCGCGGATTTGAAGAACTTGCAATATGCGACTATTAATCATAGCTGTTATTGTCACGGTAGCAAGTATGTACTTATGTAGAAAACATCGCAAATGTAGTCTATTCAAATATCACACTTTGAAAGACAGCGATCATCATCACTGTTAATGGAGCGGCCAACCTCGGTCGAAGATGGAGCTTAAAGTTGGGAGTTGTCGATCGCAGTGGGTCTTGTATGGTGGCTGCAGGATACGATGACTATTGTGCGCCTTGTCATTCGCGCGAGATCGAAATAGCTCCGCATGATATGGGCCCATCTCTTTGTGTTCGATTCCTGGGGTGTTGCAACGTCAATTATGGACCTCGGCCGGGGAGATGGGAAAACACCAAACACTGGGTGGTAGTTCGGTTGAAAAGATCAATCCACTTGAAGATCAACTAAGAAGGTTCTCATATAAACAGATTCTGTATCTCAAATCAATGATGATGTGCTGCTTAAAATGAACACGAAGACACCAAGTGCTCGAATGCAAGTATCATGCAGGTGTCTGCTGATTGTGATCCTCGGCTCACGCGCAGCGTTACACCTCGGCTGAACATCGAGTTGGCTGTGATTGGCCCCAATGCCTTGAAATCCGGGGAACACCTATTTACTCCTCCCTGACCTCTTCCACATCCCACTTGTCTTCTTCACGGCTCCTCTTATACCCTACCAAGTGTCATCCTTCACTATGCCTGAAGTACTTACCCGCGCCGAGGTCGCGAAGCACAACACCGAGGACTCCCTCTGGTGTATCATCGACCACCGCGTCTATGATCTCACCGATTTTGTCGATGCCCACCCGGGCGGCAGTGTTGTACTCGCCCAGGTCGCCGGCCAAGATGCTACCGTCGATTTTTACAACTTGCACCGACAGGAGGTTCTAGAGAAATACCGCGATCAACTCTGCATTGGAACTGTAGAGGGGGAAAAGCCCGAGGTCATCGAACCCAAAGCTGGTGCTATCAGTCCCGTCCCATACGCGGAACCCTTGTGGCTGCGTCCTCAGTTCAAGAGCCCCTATTTCAAGGAAAGCCATCATCGCTTGCGAAAAGCCATCCGTGAATTTACCGATCAACATGTCACTCCCGAAGCCCAGGAGAAGGAGAGGGATGGTACCTACATCAGCCAGGAGCTGATTAACAAGATGGCCGAGAATGGTGTGCTGGCTATGCGTCTCGGCCCAGGCAAGCACCTTCACGGGAAAACCTTGCTGGATGGTGCCGTCGATGGCAAAGAGTTTGATTACCTGCACGATATGATCGTTACCCAGGAGCTGTGTCGCGCCAATGCTCGCGGTTTCCAAGATGGTAACATGGCGGGCATGGCGATCAGTTTGTCTGCTGTGAAGGAATGGCTCCGCAATCCTGCTTTGAAAGAGCAGGTTACTGCCGAAGTCTTGTCCGGACAGAAGAAGATGTGTCTTGCTATCACTGAGGCCTTTGCTGGTAGTGATGTTGCTGGTCTCAAGACCACTGCTGTGAAGACGCCGGATGGCAAGCACTATATCGTCAACGGTACTAAGTAAGTCCATCTCGTTTCCCGAAGCTCTGGAATCTTCAAAAAGAAAAAAAAGAGTATCATCTAACGAAAAAAAAGGAAATGGATCACAAACGGTATGTTTGCCGACTACTTTGTGACCGGCTGCAAGACCGAAAAGGGTTTCTCGGTACTCTTGATTCCTCGTTGTGAGGGCATCGAAACCAAGCAAATCAAGACCTCGTACTCCACCACCGCCGGCACAGCTTACGTGCAATACGAGAATGTCAAGGTCCCCGTCGAAAACTTGCTCGGCGAAGAGCACAAGGGATTTATCGTGATTATGAGCAACTTCAACCACGAGCGATTCATGATGGCGGCCGCCGTGATACGCATGTCCATGACTATTGTGGAGGAGTGCCTGAAATGGTGCAACCAACGTATTGTATTTGGAAAGAAGCTCGTGGAGCAGCCCGCGATCCGCCAGAAACTTGCGCGCATGATTTCCCTGACCGAGTCTTGCCAGGCCTGGCTCGAGTCAGTCGCTTATCAGATGTGCAACATGTCTTACGCAGAACAGTCGAAGCACCTGGGTGGACCGATCGGTCTGCTCAAGTCACACGCAACTCGATCCGCACAGGAAATTGCTGACCACTCTACAAATATCTTTGGCGGACGTGGTTTGACTCAGACTGGCATGGGCAAGGTTATTGAGATGTTCCACCGCACGTATAAGTTTGATGCTATTCTTGGTGGCACCGAGGAGATTTTGGGCGATCTGGGAGTCCGGCAGGCGATGAAGAATTTCCCCAAGGCGATGCTATAGATATCTGTAATTTAGATCTATTTGTTCGTCGTGTATGTATACCATTCAACCAATGCATTCTATCATTCTATGCACAAGCTGGCTTAAGGTTGGCGCTGGCGGGAAAGTAGCATTAAAAAATACCCCTGTATTCTTTGAGAAAAGCGAGTACATCAAACCATTTGTCGGCCAAACTAGCATCGATTAATCGATGCTAGTCTGCCTATGAAGCTGAGTAGGCGGCTGAATGCCAGTCTGCCTTGGGCACCGAAATCGATTGCGGCATCACTTACGTCAGCGTTTTGCATCACCTTTAAACGTCGCCCGCAACATCATCTGTTGTTGCATCGCTCCAACGACTTACATCTTGCACCTTCAACAGATTAAAAAACAGTTAATATGGCAAGCACAGAGGCGCTGAATCCTGGACGCATCCTAGAACTAGCGGTGAAAGCTCTCGGCGATGGCCAGCCGAGTCTCAAAACATCCTATGAAGCTGTCGCGCTGATCGGGCATGCCTGTATGGTAGCTGTGGGCTTTAGGCTAGTGGGACTCGGTGAAGACCACAATATAGGTACGTATACTCTGCTTTCTGGCCGACAGACAAGTTTCATCGCTGATCAACGCAGAATCATCTACAGACAGTGCCACCCTCCCCGCAGAATGGAACACTAACGATAACTTTGCCTTCCGCTACGCGCACGAGCAGTCATCCATGCAATTCCTGCTCAAAGTGAGCCGGCTCGGTAACAACGCTGTTGTGAATGCACTTGCATTAGGCGATGATCGTACTAGCTCATTCGACCTCCCCGTGAAGGACTATATCTCCGGATCTGCTGTTCCATTGTCAGCCACAGAGAACATTGCCGCTGCTCTGCAAGATGTGTTCATCTCTTCTGCCCGGCTGGGAGATCTTATTGGACTATTCAAAATCAACGTGATCCAGAAACTTGCACCGGGCCTATATAAGGAAGGATACGAGGAGTCCAACCGAGCGCCCCGCGCCCGGCCGGACGAAGAACCACAACATGACCCCCTCCGTGATGACTCTGGCCCACAGCCTGCTCGCCCACGCCCATTTGACGACCCTCTGGCCGCAGGACCACGAATGCCAAACCCACCAGACTTTGCTCCGCCCGGATTTGAGGATGAATTTGAGATCCAGCGACCCCCACGGGGAAACCCTCCAGGTTTTGGCGGAGGGCGAAGTCCCTATAATATCGGAGACAGAGATCTCTATCCCCCCGGAATGGCTCCCCATGATCCTCTCCGTGGAACGATGGGCCCTGGCTTTGGGTCTGGCGGTGGTATGCATCCCACCTTTGATGATCCCCTCTTTGGTGGACCCGGTGGTGGCAGCGGGGTATATGACCCTCGTGTACCGCCTGGCGCAAGATATGATCCTGTCGGCCCAGGAGATCCTCCAATGGGCCGCAACCAAGGGCCACGAGGACCGTTTGGTCGAGGTGGCCCTGGCGGAGGCTTTGGCGGGGGCTTCGGTGGGTTCGGTGGTGGGTTCGGAGGAGGCGACATCATTTGAGCTTGCTTTTCCTACTACTGACACGATGTGAAATGAAACGATTGATGATTATGATTGAACTTATAGAAGATGCCTGTATTACAACATGTACTTGATGATTAGTATGTAAATTAAACAATGGCTTTGATAAGAAACCCTCTCCTCTCCTCTCCATCCATTTCAACCCCAGGTAACGAGTCACCGTTTGGAGAAGGCACTTTCTGTTTCCAACCAAGTTCCAAAGTCCTTCAGGCCGGGATTTATTTTGCGGACTTCTTCTACATTCGCCCGGAAGCCTTCATCATGGAACCATTTAAACATCAACCCCATATCCTTCACCATGGCCATGAAACCCTTACACAAAAACTCGAACGTCGTAGGAACAGACTGTCCGGTCTTTTCCTTGAATATCTTCTCGAATTGGGGGTATGTCAGCTCGTCTCCTGCCAGAGATATCGCCTGCCCCTTGTATTTCTCCGGGTTCAAGAAGACCTCTGCCGCCACTGCACCAATGTCATTGACTCCAATCATTTGCAGTGGCGCCCCTTTCAAAGACAACCTGAATGATGTCGCAAAGATTTTTCCAAAGAAATCCGGCGATAAGTTTTCATAAAATGCAACTGGTCGTAAGATCGTCCAAGCCATGCTTCCGTCTCTGGTCTTATCAAGCAGATGATTCTCGATGCGATGTTTGGCGATAAAGTGTGGGACATCGGTTGGATTATTGATTGAGTTGGAACCACCGCGATCAGCGGAGCTATACACAAAGTGTTTCACACCATATTTAAGCGCCTCGTCAATGAGGCTTTTGCCCTGGGACTCTTCAGATGTACTATTTCCGATTGCGACCTGTAATCCGGACTCATGATTAGTATCGCAGATCATGAATCATTTCGTTTCTTTTTTTTTTTTTTTTGCTTACCTGGACACTGAATACACCTGAGATTGGTTTAGAACTCAGGCTCTGTGCCTTCTTAAAGAGCTCCCCTGGATGATCTAGATCTCCCTGAACAAGGGTAATCGCGGGATACCTCTGGATCAGTTTCTTTGCAGATGCAGACTGCGCATCGCGAGTAACTGCTAGGATCTGAAAAGGGGCGTTTTTCTGGAGAAGACTTTGGATCAAAGAGCTTCCCTGCTTTCCAGTTGCGCCTGTAATTAAGACGGTGGACATTTTCGTTTAGTGTAGTATAGTATAGTGTTGATTTGAACAAGTACACTGCTGCTAGACCAGGCAAGCGTAATCATTTAAATAGGGCAGACATCTTCGGAGATTAAAATCATAGGGAATCTGTTCATTATCGCTGACAAACTTCGATATCGGTATCCTGGACTCCGAGATGTTGCGGGGAGGCCGAGGATGACAGATGTCGGCGTTGAGCTGAAACCCGGCTGACAAAAGCTGCAATCTCCATACGATGGTTATTTGTGAGGTAGCCAAGCACATTCTGCATGATAATAATCATCGTTTTAATTGTCAGTTTGGAGTCGCTCTTTATTTATGATAAGCTGTCTTTTATTCCAAAGGCTATGATAGATAGAATTTGAAGTAGTATGAAAACTGATCGAAACCTTATGTACATGAATAGGTGCCTAGCTGGTTTCCTACTGGGTTGCTTGATCTACAGTAACCCTTGGAGATTCTAGAGTGGTGTCAAACTTGTTCCTAGCCACTGTAGGAACGTTTAGAATGAAGAATGTCCTTGATATTTATGTTATGTCCATTTAGTGTTCCTAATGAATGCCGAATGGAAGAATTCTATCGTTTCTATCGCTTATTCTTATGCAGAAAGCCCTTCAGCCTTCTCGATCTCCTCCCTGCTCAAGCACCACTTGTTCTGAAGGGCGGTATCCAAGCTAAGTTCAATGACATCCGTAGACCACCACTCGCCCCAGCTAGTCAGCATGACCTGTTGCGGGTTTTCAGGGAATTCGGTGATGGTCCAGGCACGGAGAAGGTTTTGGGCACCTATTTGGATACAGAACAAAGGTTAATGAATACCATTGCATAGGATCAAGCGGGAAGTTCCCCTACCTTCGGGGACGGTTTTGGCGTCGGGCATATCCATCGTCAATCCCATGTCTTTTCCGGCGAGCTTAGTGTTGGGGATCAGGCCAGGTGAGACTGCTACAACCGTACACTCGGGTAGCTCGCGACGCCAATAGTGCGCACCCAGCAGTTGAACGAACTTGGAGGCGCTGTAGACAACTCGGCGGTCTGCCCCAGAGTTGGCTTTAAGATCGATATCGAGGGTTTCTAGTTCAATAGAGTAAGTCGATGTTCTAGGCCAATCATTTCACCATGATAAATTGGAATAACTCACTCGGGTCTTGGTTTCTAACCCCGCGAATCGCTCCGGACGATACCACGACAATGCGCGATTTGCACGCCTTGAGTGTTTCACGAAGCTGGTGAAGCAGATAATGCTGGGCTTTTCGGATTTACATGCAAATTAGCAATTATACTCTATCTCATTCTTGCTCGGATGGTCGTGTTTTTGAAACTTACACAAATGGTTCACGACATAGCCGGCGCACCATTTTGAACCGTGAGGGCCGGGGCCTTCAGCGCTCGCAACCATACCGGCGCACAGGAAGAGTAAATCCAGCTTATTGGGACCCAATTTGGTGAGAGCATGCTGAGCAAATAGCTGTACACTGCGCAGATCGGTAAGATCAAGTGGCAGAAGGGAGACTGTATGCTTGGAGGTGTCAAATTTAAGCTCATCAAAGGCCGCTTGAGTTCTCTCAATGTCTCGAGCACCGAGGATGAAGTTGTAAGGCTCGGACTTCTCGAGTAGTTGTTTGACTACTTCGAAACCCTGGGTTTATGTTAGCCAAGCTCGAATAAGTTGTAATTTGGAAGCGGGATTGCGATATACCAGGCCCGACGAACTGCCTGTGGCGATCACATTCTTTGCTGTAGCCGACATTTCAGCGGTGATTTAGTATGGATATGTACTTAAATCCAGTTATATTTCTCAAGTCAATTATAACTTGTGCTGTTTTCCAGTTTGTTTTGTTTTCTGCGGTGAAATGAGCTGCCCCTCCACTGCTGACAAAGCCCTGGTGTTGACGTCATGTTTCCACGATGATCAGATGGGAATACGAGATAGTTTGAGATACCTGTTTAGTTGGTACCTGTTGAGATCAAATGGTTATGTACTAGTATTTATCACCTAAATCAATGTGGGTTTGCAAGAATAAGTGGTATGAATAATTCCATTAGTATTTTAGCGTAGTAGAGCGAGCTGACCTTGGAACAGTTTTGAAAGTTGAAAAAAGGGCATATATGTACTAGTAAAATATTGAAGTATCGAATTGATCATGACCATCGCTTTCAATACTCGGTATCCGTCCTGCTGTGGGAAGCAGCACTGCGGTGTGGCCCATCCTACCACAGGGTAACTGCCAAGGGAGATTAGAGGAATCGAATGTCAATATTACAGAAAATCATGTACGTACGGCAACAATGTAAGCGTGTCAGCCAAGCCCAGATGTTTCAGCGATCTTTTATGTGATTCCCCGGGATACTAGCAGTATAAAGGATAGTTCAAGTTGTAATTTCAAGTTCTTTCAACTTTGCTGATACTAGTACTTTTCATACCATCTAGGGTTAAAGTTGTGTACTAGTACTACTAAGGCTCAGATATATCACCAGAAATGCAATGCTCATGGTAACAGCTCACCCTTATCATAATAACAATAATAGATGATTATTATTATAATAATAATATTTACAAGAAAGGAGACATAATAAGTACAAATAATCAATACCTGGTACCGTATTGCACAGGTGTAGTCTGCAAATATACTATTTGTGGCTGGAGCTAGTGTGGCTGACTGTGGCGGAACTCACCTCCAAACCTGAACGGACCACCCAACTCGACCTAACCTGAACCTCCCGCGCTTTCTCCCTTTCTTCTCGTGTTCTCCCACCAACCCCCCCATCCCTTGTGCTGTACTTGGGACCCCCATTTCTCACTTGCTTTGATCTCAAGTTAATTACCACTCTCACCCAACCCTCTGATCGCTGCGCGAAAATCCCGTGTTCTTTTCTCACGAGACCGCCCCTCCACCAGCTGGCCCCTCCTTATTTACGCCAGTTGTGCCCACCATGGACAACAATATGGAGATCGATACCGCTAGATCGCCCGAGCCACACCACCTTTCCCCGACGAGCGACCCGGGCTCCATACCTACTCTGGATGGCTGGATCGAGAGCTTGATGACGTGCAAGCAATTAGCGGAGGAGGATGTGCGGCGGCTGTGCGATCGGGTGCGTTGACTTTGATGGGTGATCTGGAGAACCTGAATTAATAATTTATCCTTCCACATAGGCCAGAGAGGTGTTGCAAGAAGAATCCAACGTTCAGCCAGTGGTATGTCTCGTCGTTGCCCCCTCATTCACCCTGCCACCCCACCCCCGGTGGTCGGGTTGGCCCTCAGCAACTGACACTTTTGATCCAACCAGAAATGCCCAGTGACGGTCTGCGGTGATATACACGGCCAGTTCCATGATCTAATGGAGCTTTTCCGCATCGGCGGTCCTAATCCTGACACAAACTACCTCTTCATGGGTGAGTACTGTTTTGCCTTCGGTCGGAGGTGGGGGGCAAGAAGTGTCTTGCGGCCAACAAATCTCTAACTCTCCGCTCTTCTCCCATCGTAGGTGATTACGTCGACCGAGGATACTATTCAGTTGAGACCGTGACCCTGCTGGTCTGTCTGAAGATCCGTTACCCCCAGCGTATCACCATCCTTCGTGGCAACCACGAATCCCGCCAGATCACCCAGGTATATGGCTTCTACGACGAGTGCCTTCGCAAATACGGCAACGCCAATGTGTGGAAATATTTCACCGACCTTTTCGACTACCTCCCCCTCACTGCTCTCATTGAAAACCAGATCTTCTGTCTGCACGGTGGGCTGAGCCCGTCCATTGATACCCTCGACAACATTCGATCCCTGGATCGTATCCAAGAAGTCCCGCACGAGGGACCCATGTGCGATCTGCTTTGGAGTGATCCCGATGACCGTTGTGGTTGGGGAATTTCGCCTCGCGGTGCGGGGTACACATTTGGACAGGATATTTCGGAAGCGTTCAACCACAACAACGGCTTGACTCTGGTTGCACGAGCACACCAACTGGTGATGGAGGGTTATAACTGGTCGCAGGATCGGAACGTGGTGACTATTTTCTCGGGTATGATTGCACTCGGCGTGGAGGTGTTGCAAAAAATGGCAAAATCTGACTTGACCTCTAGCGCCCAATTATTGTTACCGCTGCGGTAACCAGGCCGCTATTATGGAGATTGATGAGCATTTGAAGTACACATTGTGAGTTTTGCCTCTCTCCCTTCCACGTGCATGTCGCTGGACCTGGCTAATCTCAAATCACTCGAAAAACAGTCTACAATTTGACCCCTGCCCCCGAGCGGGCGAACCGATGGTATCGAGGCGCACACCCGACTATTTCCTGTGATAGATTTCATTTTTGTCCTTCAGAAGGCTACGGGGCTGGTGGAGGAAGGGGGCTGCATACGAACGGGGCTCTCGCCTACTTAATTCTGTATGGTTCGGTGCCTTGCCGTCTGTTGATACCAATCATGAAAATAAAAGACCCTTTTGCGAGATTTAACTCTTTTTGTTCTCCCCACTTCGACTTTCGTACAGGCTCATTGAAGAACCTCGGAAACGACAAGCGGAAGCTGAACAGGGCTGGCTGTCAATTGGCCTAGACTTGGGCGTCCAATTGCGGCGGAAATCTTGTTGATGAGTTAACACAATCTGATGAATGCATTTCAGACAAGAATTCATTTAGACGAGTGACCGAGAAGTGGATAGAGGCTGCCCCGAAAAACCGGTCTCGCTACACATCCACTCCGCTCTGCACCCCCTTGACCCTAGGGTAGTCAAAAAGTATCATTCAGATTGCAATGAAACAAACCACAATGATTGAATTGAAAGGTCTATGTATGCAGCTCTATGAAATGCCGTAAATATAATATTATCATTATGCTGTGTCTATAGTAGAACGCTAGAGTGTAAACAAGCCCGCCACACATCATGATATAGTACCCTCCCGCTTTTATTCAAAAAGAAGATAATCGTAGCCTTGACGTGTCAATTCTTGACATGAGCCGGTAGACTAGACTGAGCACCACCGTTGCCCTCAATGTCATGGTCACTGGCATCTTGGCCGTAGGGTGTTGGCTTCTGCTCATCCTCCTTTCCGCGATAGTGTCGAACCGCTGAGCTGCCATTAGGCACCCAGAACCGCCGATCCACGCGAGCAATCAAGAATAGGGCAACAACCGACAGGTCGATCCCAAAGTTGAATACATAGAAGCAAGCTTTGTGGTCGTACCAGGGCGGACTAGTTGCTGGGTGAGGAGGCATCCAAGTGGTGCCAGCACGGAACGAGGCACCCAGACACAAGAGAACGGCGGCGGACAAGACGATAAATGCCTTGGTTGACCAGCTGCCTGAGCCGGGGTGATCAAATTTCTTGCCGCGGGAAAATAACAGCACGAGGAGGGTGATAGGGATCGGGAGGAAAGAGACGATGGCGAAATAGGTTACACCGTAGAGCTGGATGTCGCGGTCGATGCGTAGGATGTTTGTATCGAGAGTGTACATGCTTTGAATCACGCAGGTGATGACCATGATGATCGTCAAGACGACGAGAACGTAAAACACCTTGAAAGCATAAGAGACGGCCCGTGACCAGCCAAATCTCGGTAGAGCCACACGGAGCATTCGTTGCGAGTAGAGGAGATTCAAGATGAAGAGGAGCAAGACTCCGGCGGCGACAAAGATCTGGGCGGCAATGGCCAGTCGCACATTATTGGGTTTACAGGCCCAGGCTATACGAATGATGTTTGCGACGACACGCGACATGCAGAAACCGAATGTGACAGCCGATGGGATGAATTTATGGCCCCTGGATAGATTGCGTCGGAAGATGATCATGTGCGAGATGCCAAAGGCGAGGAAGAGGGCAAGGAAGACCGCGCAGACGGGGACATCGACGTTGACTGTTGGCCGACCACCGAGTAGAGCAACGCGAGGTGCGTAAGGACCACCCATTGTTTCGAAGAGAGAGCGGTTCCTCTCTGATAAAATAATTGTATAGCAGTGATAGAGAGTAGCAGCAATGGGTGGATGTGGACGTTGGGTAGATGCAGCGTCCTCTCA
This sequence comes from Penicillium sp. S1701, assembly GCA_023626415.1. Taxonomy (NCBI): domain Eukaryota; kingdom Fungi; phylum Ascomycota; class Eurotiomycetes; order Eurotiales; family Aspergillaceae; genus Penicillium; species Penicillium sp. S1701. The sequence continues at coordinate 1,642,813 of JAMAGY010000001.1, read as the reverse complement.
GAGTACGAGGGGAGCTAGATAGGCTGAGCTGTAATGCCTCTGAAAATCAGTGGTTAGTCGTCGTAAGTTAGTTTGAACAGCTTGCATGATCCTCGTCAACTCTATATACCATTCAGCATCAGTCGATCTTAGTTTCGTAGGTCAGACCCATGACCGAAATGGACGAGAGCCACCGGAGGGCGCGCTTTGCATGGCCCGATCTGGCCGAAACAGGGGCTTGAGGATAGTGCTGGCACAGGGTCCATGCTGTCAGATTAGCGCCGCAATCAGCGAGATCTACTCTTGGCGCGAGGTTGAACTCTTTTGTTAAGGGTTGAACAACCTTTCTTGGGAAGTGAAGATGTGTGTCGGTGGTCGGCAGTCGGTGGCGATAAGCGCCGATGGACTTGACGCGGAAGCCCGAAGGACCGAGGCCGAGCAGAGCAGAGCAGATGAAAACAGTTCAAGTTTGTGGTGGGAAGTATGTACGATGGCAGGTAGTATGGTAGGACATGACTGCGATGACCATTGTTGATCTCAAAGGAATTGAATCTCGGATTGATCAAGCGAGGGAGTTGGTGTTGCTGAGTTAGTCTTGTTTGGAAGGGAGCTGTACTCCGTTTGGGTATCCCCACTGCGTTGTTTCTCCACTTCTCACCTCCGCCGATCCATTCCATTCCACACGTCGATTTGCAGAACTGCAAGATCCTGATGGATTGATTAAAAGGGAAGGATGCTCTTCTTGACTGTCCTTTTATTGTCAGTCCTTGCTGGCACCATCGCACAGTCTGATCTAGAGGGATTCCAGTCTTATGTCACGGTACCTCCACCCCCTATTTCTTATCACGCAACAATGTTGAAATTTTATGCTGATCAAGGTTCAAGCGTCCTGATGTTTGGGCCCCGAGATTCGATATCCAGAATCATGCTCCTGAACGTGTGAGCCCAGGTTATTGGTTTATCGCCCCTTATGGAAGGACACTTCCCAGGAGTCCTACTACCGGCCGCCAGCCTGTTCATACTGGTCCATATATCTACGACCAAGATGGGGTATGTCATCTTCATCAGTAGACGTAGCAACCGAGACTCAAGATATTGATGCGAAACAGGTTATGATTTGGGAGGGCTCGTCTTTCTTCGACAATGTAAACGCTTACGATTTCAAAGCCGTCCATCTGGATGGCCAATCTCCACGTCTCTCCTTGGTCCTGGCAGAGAGTGAGGAGGCTCCACGTGGAAGAGCAGTTGTCTTGAATCAAAAGTATGAGATTGAATTTGAGATAGCTGGACCGGAAGAGCTCGAGGTGTTTGACTTCCATGAATTCAAGATCCTCCCGAATGGAAAGACAGCCCTGGCATGTGCCCATTGGGCAAAGGAAATGAGCCTTGCAGAATTTGGACGCCCAAACGAACAATCTTTCTTTATAGCCTCTGGATTCTACGAGTTTGAGATAGCAACTGGCCGCAAGTTGACTTGGTGGGATTCCTCTGCTCCGGGCAAAATTGCTCTTCATGAATCTGTCATCCTCAACAATTCTACCCCACCAGAAGAGTCACCAGGACACGATTACGGGCATATAAACTCCGTGGATAAGAATGTTCATGGTGACTACCTGATTTCTATGCGTTTTACGAACACCATTTACTTGATCTCCGGCATTGATGGCACCATCAAGTGGCGACTGGGAGGGCATGATACCGACTTTGACCAGGACTTTACTTTTTCCAAACAGCATGATGCCAGATTCTTGGAGTCGAACGAGAATCACTATGTCATCTCTTTTCTGAACAATGCTTCCGACCATAAGGAGAATTCCGAGGATGTCTCCTCCGTGCTGATCGTGGAGCTGAACACAGGCGTTTCTCCCCACACAGCCAGAGTCATTCGCCGTTATACTAGACCCGATAAAGAATTGAGCCGACTGCGTGGAAATGCACAACGTCTATCGAATGAAAACGTTTTCGTGAGTTGGAGTGACAACGGCTATATCTCTGAATTCTCTCCCGAAGGCGACAATTTGATGGAGGCCCAATTCATGAGTACTGGGTTTGTTAACTACCGGGCATACAAGTATGAATTTACTGGTCGTCCTAGTCAGCCACCGGTAATTGTGGCGTCTGTTACTGGATCTGAGGGAACTGATCTAAGTACCACCATCTATGTCAGCTGGAATGGTGCAACTGATGTCACCTCCTGGAACTTGTATGCACAGAAAGGAGAATTCCAACAGCCATATTTGGTTGGAAATATCGACAAGGTGGGCTTCGAGACAGTTTATATGGCCAAAGGTCACTTGGACTGGTTATCAGCAGAGCCTCTTGATCAGAATGGTACCCCATTGAGCCGATCCGGGACTTATCGATCTAAATGGGATGTAGCAGGCACGAAGCAAACGGAAACTGAAGATTCTCAGCCAAGCGTTGATCATGATGTCACAGATTCGACTGAGCAGAGTCGGCCGACTCACACCTTCATAAAATTTTCGTCCTTCGTGTCTATGTTGGGGTTCATCAGCGCCATAGCCGTGGGGATCCGTTTATTCAGACCTTGGCTTTGGCCAAAAATTCATCAGCTTATCTCCTATGTGCGACAGAGATAAAGGATAAACTAAACTTGAAATACCCGAATTTTCATGAGTAATTTTTGATGTATCTAACTCATCCCAAAAACACCCAGATACCTAGTATCAACATCGTGTAATATCGCAATTGCATCATAGCATCCACGAGGAAAATCAATCTAGACACCGCCGAACATATATAACTGTCCGGCAAAAATGAGCATCTGCCCCAAATTCAAACATTTCATAGCCCTCCATCATCGCCCTGACTCGAGGCGAACAGGGATCCGTACTGTTGGAAATGATTCTAGTTAGTAGACGGACATTATAGCTCGACAGGTCGGGGGTACTGCACCATGATCTCTCTCCCTTGACATTACAATCGTCGAATTCAACCTTTTCCCAAATCACTACCGCTGGCCTAGCGATGTCTGCCACGATTTCCTTGACCGGGATGTTGGGTGCGCAGGAAAACAAGATCGACCCTTCGTCGACCTCAAGCCATGCACGAGGGTCATCGATAACCTCAACTCCGTGGTCATTTAGAACGTCCTTATCAACATCTTTATACCAGGGATCCTGAGCATAACAGCCGAAATTTTGTCGCCGATTCTGTAGCCATTCTTGAAGGGTCAGAATCAAAGCATGTTGAAAGGCAGAGCGATTGCGGTCGTCTTTCGATAGTGGCCCCAAAGCTACACCAATGATTTTGTTTATGTTATGCTTGACAGCAGATTGATCTAGAAACCGCAAGACCTCTTTGCACATAGCAGTTTCCTGCCACGCCTGGATATGCGCTTGGAAGTATTCGGCAAGAGATTCCTTGCTCGGGAGACAAGAGTCCCGGATAATCTCTTGAGTATCCGATGCGATCCGTTCACTGTCCTGGAATATCTGAAGAGAAGCTAAAGGTGTCTCTTCCTCAGGCTTATATACACATCTCTCTAAATTCCACTGGTGATGTTTGAGGTGCGACCGGCAGCGATAGGTTATATGTGGCTGCTGACTGTTTATCATGAACGCAGAGATCAGTGATCTGTCCAAGGATAGAGGGACTGATACATGTAAAAACCCGTCAAGACTTACATGAGCAATTCATCTGACACGTCATCGGAGTCATCGCTTGGGAAAGTGAACGTATCGCCAGTTCTGAGAGTGTATGCGATGACTGCGCCGGACACGTCCTTGACGAACACTTGGTCTCCATGCCCGGGAGAACATTGAAATTGGTCGTAGATAGAACGGAGATTCTCTTTGGTAAAAAAAGGGGTTCCCGAGTTATATAGGTGGTCAATAAGATCGAGAGCTTCTTGATGGGCTTGCGGTGCATTTGGAGGAACACCATCTGGCCAGGCCCGAGGACAATATTGTGACACATTACCCATATCGCGTGGAGAGAGGAATCAACGTAGAAATGGCCACTGTGTAACTACAGTATGATTGGATTTAGTTGATAAACGGGAAGTGCAATTTGAACATGGGGTGTTTTGTTCCAGCTAGTGAGAGGTGATAGATGTGATAGGTAAAGAGGGGCTTACTCTGGAGTACTAGTAGACGGAGAGTGATGGGGATTGATTGGATCACAAAGGGCAGCTGCGACTAGGGAAGTTCCCCACATCAGGCAATTCAATTTGCTGGACCAATTTGTGGGGTCATTGTGTAAAGCAGAAGTATGAACTAGTCCAGTATCTGTCGCTGAAGCCAACCCACACCGGTTCATTCAAGTTGATAGAAACTAGCAATATAAAGCATTTCTATCCCTACTATTAATATTCAATGTGTAGACAATGATTGTTTAGAACAGCTGCATGTGCCATTGGTTCGTGAAATCAAACACTGAATACAGTATTCCGGTTTTGCTGTTCCCAGGTGCGGTCCACCATGACGGATACCACTAGTATCCCAGCCCGGTAAGCCGGCATCGTATAGCCTATATCCCGATTAGGACAACATTCGTATCGAAATATACTACTAGTACTCGTACCATCGGAGCCAGAGCCAGAGCCAACATTGATATTACCCGATTAAATGCACACGTGGAGCGATGATTTGAGGGTGTCATGTCGAGACGACCCAGTGGCCAGGAGAGAAGTGCCCGGTGAGATTCGTCAATATTACGGGATATTCCATTCATGATATGACATGGCCAGCCCTGAATGAGCCACACCGAGCTAAGCTGATCCAGCAACGGTAGAAAGAAAGCGAACAAAAGGAGTGCGAGAGAACATCTCCCTTCCATGTCTTGGACCACACAATCAGGTAATGTGTACAGCCAACTGAAAATCTGTGGCCAAAGCTCTAATCCAGGAAGAGGAGTAGAGCCACCAAACACAGAATCAAAGCGAGCTATCAATGAGTCCAAAGCCAGAGAATAGGAAAAGCAACGGTCATCAGTAGCTGGAAATGTGCTGAAAATGAGAGCACGTAGCTCCCGGAGAGGCTCTGAATGTTCATGCAGAGATTTTTCTTTACTGAACGAGCCCCCCTGCTGGCGTTCTAGTGTGGCTTCAGCCTCCTCGATAGTGTGTTCTTCTGCGGTGGAATGTACAACTGGAGCTTGTTGAGAAAAACCTAGGTTTTTACAAGCTTCGCGAATCGAGCGAACTCCTTTGAACAAGGACAGTCCTGGCGTGTCATCGTCTTCTCTGAAAGCCAGATACTCACCCGGCTGTGGACCTTTCGCCAGGGAGCATACGAAGATATAAATAGACGCAACGTAGATCGCATGGCTATTGGTCTCATTGAGATTAGGGCCAGCGGCGGCAACCATTTGAATCGCAGTTTCTACATGGCGCTCAGCCTCAGAGAAGGTATCAATATCAGGTTGAAACACTTGTTGCAGGTGAGAAGTCTCCGGCTTCCGTTTCATATGAAATCCCGAGGCTGCCAAGATGAGATGTAACAGAAAATGAAAAGAAAACGCAAGTCGCATGAGTTCCGGTGATATGTGATTTTTTAATTCTTCCGCCGAAAGGCAATGGTGAAATAAGGCCATATCAGTAACGGTGAACTCGAACGGCCTTACTGCCAAGGCTGAGTCAGCGGGCGAGGTTGAAGAAGAGGAAGACGATGGTGATGACGAGAGCGCCTTGGCTTTATCGCTCCTTTGCCGCCGGCGTTTTGGAACGACAAAACCAGTCTGAGACGAGGAGATGAAGACCATCTGATCGTGACCAGATGATGGCCCTGAGGTTGGCGATTCATTGCGTTGTCCTGATATCGGCTGGGAATGGCTATAATCACACTCGATACCGTGGTTACTACATTTCAAACAGGACGGCTTCGCTTCATCGCACTATGAGATTCATTCAATGTTGTGTAAGTATGGGCTTTTTGAATCCTTTGAGAGACCAACCTTGACTCTCCGGGCCTTGCAATTCCCGCACCCGAGCCGAGATTTGCGATGTGATCGACGAGAATTGTTCTTAGCGAAGGAGGGCATCGCCTTAGGGGCCAGGACAAAGTTGCGATCAGGCGTACGCAGATACAATGTAGGAAGACGACGGAATCTAGTTTTTTTCATGTACGTGAAATATCACGCTTCCCAGACGGTGTAATAGAGTTCTCACCGCGGTGGAGATAGGAAGCACCCAGTGGGACGAGCTTGGTGATTATTCGGCACATGATTTGATGAAATCGCTACGGAGATTCTTCTACAATTGGCGTATTGGTGCATAGTGGGGCGGAGAGCGGAGCCTGCGACCAGGCCTTATTTTCAAGAATGCGTACGATGGATGTGAGTGGCTGGCTTTCACAATACGAGTGCGAACTGCCGCATTGAGTTTAGGGCGAGTAGCCCGTGGTTGCGGTGGACTATACAACATTTAGTCAAGTTCTTACTGCCCAAGAGTTATAAATCAGAGACAGAGCCTCTTATTAGCAGCTAAGAGATCAGTCATTCCTTTATACATATTCTCTCGCTAAACAACCATCTCTTACTAGAGTATCTTCACCATGTCCGACCCAACGGAAAAGGTGTACCGTTCCAGCCCACACAACCCTCCAACATACCAACAAGCAAACACTCCACAAAGCCGTGATATCACGCAGAATTCAGACTGGAACTACTCTCTCTTTGACTGTTGCTCACCAGGCTCTCTGTGTAGGTCTACATCCTAACTAGATACTCCACAACATCATGGCTCATCAATTCCAGGCTTTCTAAGCTGCTGTCTGCCATGTCTCACGTACGGCAAAACACAGGCCCGACTCCAAGACCCAAGCCTTAAAACATACAGCGCCATCAATTCTTCCGTACGTAACTTGAAAGTCCCTGCCTGAAAGCTGGCACTAATCAACTTATACGACAGTGTGCCATTTGGACTGTCCTGAGTTTTGGTGCATCGCAGTGGATCATCCAAACTATCAGTCGAGGCGAGCTACGGGAGCGATATGGAATCAAAGGATCCTGCTTTGGTGACTGCTGTGTGGCACTTTGGTGTGGCTGCTGTGCGTTGGTACAAGAGGAGAAAGAGGCGGAGCTTCGCTCGAGACCTGAGCTGCAGCAATACCAGATGCACAAGCTGGTATGGTCTATCAATGATGGGCTGCACAAATACCTTCTAGAAATGGATCTGGATTTTCCAGTACTCCCTCATGTGGCATGTGCCTTCTTGACGCTTGCTCTGCTTTGAAAGAAAGCTATTGTATATTGAATTCTTCCCTTGCTTTTGTTTCAAAAAATACGTTAAACATATTTAGATTACGATTCTTTTTGACTGTCAAATTTTTAATCCCGAAGAAGCGGATCTAGACTTGATATAATGTTTAAAGAACACCACAGGTAGGTTGTTTTCATCAGAAACTCGCAATAATACTTCGTATAGCAATTTCAATATGGCTGCAGCGAAAGCTTTCGAATTCACTGGCGAGGTGGCTATTGTCACTGGAGCTGGTTCCCGGATGCCCGGTAAGTTAAACTCGATTTATCATTTCATTAGGAAAACCAATATTGATCAATAATAGCCGAGATTGGAAATGGCCGTGCGACTGCTATCTTACTCGCGAGACAAGGTGCGAAGGTGGCACTAGTTGACTATAATGCTGAATGGGCTCAAGAAACCAAGCGCATGATTGACCTTGAGGGCGGCGTTTCAGAAGTTATACAAGCTGATGTAACTGACGAGAAAAGCTGCAAGAATGCTGTATCCAAGACCGTTGAGCTATTCGGAACTGTGAACATCCTTGTCAATATTGGTGAGTTTCCATTCACACCTCATATATCCTCTGGTAGCTAACAGAATTCATAGTCGGGGTTGGCGGTGCTATGGGAGATGCCACTAAGCTCGATCTTGCAGCTTGGGAACGTGATTTCAAGATCAATGTCACCGGTATGGTACTGATGAGCCGTCATGTCATCCCTGAGATGAGAAAAAATGGACGGGGCGCCATTGTAAACATGTCCTCAGTCAGCGGTCGTAAGTCTCGATTGACACTGGCTCAGGCTTCGAAATACATCTAATGTAGAACAGTTCTCGGTGGAAACCCCAGTCTCTTGTACCCCACAACCAAGGGCGCGATCATTCAAATGACCCCTGCCATGGCTGCCCAACACGGCCCCGAAAACATCAGGGTTAATTGTGTTTGTCCTGGGATGGTCTTTACCCCAATGGTCCGGGGGAGAGGGATGACAGATAAAATGCGCCAGGATCGTATCAACCAGAACCTTTTGAAGCAGGAAGGCACCGGTTGGGACGTTGGTTATGGTACGAAATTATCCCATCCCGTCTTTGAACAAGTGACATTGTTAAATTTGAATGAACAGCAATCCTTTTCTTGTGTAGCAAGGAGGCAAAATGGATCACTGGTTTGATAATGCCCGTCGATGGTGGCGTAAGTTGTTCCTCTGTTCAATATTTCATTGGACTTACTCTTACTTCTTCATATCATAGACTACTGCAGGAAAGGCAGACAGACCAGCCTTGAAGGCCGATACGCTCGCCGAGCAGAACACGGCGATTCCTAACAATGCTTAAACAATAGCTGGACCAATCTATTAGACCTTTGAGTGGGAAAAAGATAGACCGGTTTCGCATTTAAACCACAAGTAATCTTGATCCTCAGGTTCATGATGCGGTCTTTGTTCAAGTATTGAAGCACATTTGGAGTGAACAGACTGCTTCAATTCACAATATCCGATAATTGCTTCACGCCGGAGAAAACCATACTAGATTCTGATGGATTGTTACTTATATCGGAGCCTGGTGATATCCTCGATCATGCCTTTCTCCGCCAAATCTAACTCGGGCCACGGACCAATGGAGTCTACCAGGCTACTAAATTTAGTACTGCCATTGGGAGAATCCGACCCCACCTATGTTAGTCTCGTCGTTAATCCAAGAAACTCTCTCTCTCTCTCTCTCTTTTTCATTCCCGCTTCCAAGCCACTAAGTGCCTTCGTCTATGTTTACCAGAAGCGAGGCAAGCGGTGGCTGTGATAGAGTGACCGAGACCATCAAATCCCTTGGCCTGCTGCATCATCTTGAGTTCGACCCGAATGACTGGCAGATGCCATGCGTGATGGAACCATGGGTGGGCTATCGGATTAGAGCTCGGTCCCCCGAGCCGCATCGCGCTATGACCACACAAGCCCACAGAGTTTCCCCCAACGACCGACGCTCTTGCTAGCACGTGCTGCTGCCATGCTCTGCCAAAAACCATGTGGCACAGAAGGCCATTGGGCTGTGTGGCGCTGGCGATTGGCTCGGGTTTCAGGTTCATTTCCTCCATCCTGTCATCACGAGAAGTTAGAACGATAGAGCCCGGGCTTACGACGTCTGGGTCATGAAACTTGAAATGCTTCGACTTCCCCTTTATACAGTCCTCACCGGGCATGAACGACTGTCCTAACTTGAAATATCCCCAAATACTGTACATACGCCTGGCATTATATGTCTTGAAATGCGCAATCCCGTTTCCGCCGTATCTAATGACTTGGGACTTGGTGAAATGACATCCACTTCCCCGCCGTTATATTCTCCGAGCACATCAAGCTATCGTGCATCGACCACAAGTTCAGAAAGCCAGATGCAGTCGGTCACGACGGCGAGCAGCCGTGGTTCCCGTCGCCCTCATACAAACCCTGTCATCGAAGCCTCCAAGGTTCGCGGGCGCGATGAACAAGAAACTAAGAATCTCTTTCAAACTGCCCAACGATCTTGTCGGATATTCAACCCCGAAATCGAGCCGGAACACGAAACAACCTTGCTCTGTGACTGCGCGGTTCACAAGTACTGGGAGCGCAAGTTAGACCGACTCGAGGTTCAGGATACGTGGTCGAGAGCGGTCGTTTACCCAGGAGAAAAGCCATACCATGACTGCACCCGCCTGCGATTTAAAAATCATAATCCGTATTCCTTCAAGATTACTTCACCTTTCAGTCTTGTGAACTTCCCCTTGACAGGGATGGCGAAACCCGACCCAAATTATCATCGTGAATTCATTGAGCAGACACGAGCACTCGATTCAAGTCTAAATGCGAGCGCTGAAGAAGCAATCCTAGCACTGGAACCTGCATTCAATATCTGGGAACTGGAGCAGTTGGAGTCACTGGTATCAAACATGTCCTCTAATCGTCGCTCATCCCTTTCTGGCGAAGGTGACATTGATAAAACATCTAAACGTACAGGGTTTAGAAAGGCATTCTCGATGAAATCATCAGACGAGCGCACGGCGATTAAAATGAAAAAGAAATTCGCCGGACCATCTGAGTTACGCGATGAAATCCTCGCGGAAGAACAAGGACGATGGCAAGATAGCAACGACAGACACATTGCGACCGCATACCAAGAGAGTATCGGCATCGCTCAGAAAGTCGCCGAGCTTCGAAAGCAGCACCCTGTCCAATATCTTCACCTCCTCAGGGCTGGATATTTTGAACCGATCATCACGTCTTGGGAAGGACAGGCTCCAAGTTTACTCAGCTTCAGCATCGACGGTGCGGCCGGATGGAGAGGATTCACCCCGACATGGAGAGGCTACAAAACGATCGCCGAAGAACGCCTTTATTGGGTTCTTCGTCATAGACACGGGACAATGGCCATATCAAAACCGGCATTGACTGCAGAATTTGATATGGCCCGGACACGGATGGCTACGGCTGTCCAGGTTGGAGAATTGTATGAGTCGCCTGATGAGATCCTTTCACCTCAAAATGGCCTTCAACGCTATTCCAGTCAGGTACCTGCATCAATACACGGAAGGAAGACCCCGATATCACCAAGCGATGAGACTATGGTTCTTCTAGACGTTTCTAGCTCGATGGATACTTCTCCACTGCGACCGGAGTATACTCAATATCTGATAACATCTCACACGAAGATCCAACAACCAAAGAGCAAAGGTGAGACTCTTAATTATTATAGTATTTTGTTTCGTCCAACTAATATCTGTCGTAATAGATGTTGCCAAGAATATCATACGGAGATTCGTGGAGGCAATGGGGAATCATGACAGCAACCCACGGGGCTACCCACTCACAACATTTTCCCAGTCAGCAGAATATATTGGCGCTATCCACGGCTGGGACGCGGAAGAGATTTGGAGAGAAATCAGATTTACAGGAAGCTCCCGACTTATGACGGGGTGGCAGAAACTCAAGGAGCTACATTTTCGAAAGCATTCTGCAACCGCGACCTATCATCCGAATTACGGCTGGCAAGCAGGTCCACATACCCCCAGACTAAGACTTCTTTTGACACTGAATGGCGAACCAAGCGACATTGATGAATTCGAACTGGAGCTTCTTAGCCTACCCTGGGCGTATATAACCATATTCTTGATTGGTGTTGATGGATGTCTCAATCATCATCGTCAAGCAAACAGACTGAGTCGAATGAGCCAGGCTAACCACCGAATTTCCTTTGTTGCAGCCCAAGGCAACATCCCAGAGCGGCTCGTTACCCACGAGCTACTCAAGCGACACCTTGGCTACGATATTCCCATATCACGCTTCCGAGAACTCGAGCGACCATTACCCGCCGAGTTACCATCACCGCAGTTGCAAGCTCAACATGGGAGAAATATTTCCAACTTGTCAGATTTAGAGGAGCTACCCGTGGAGTTGCCATCGCCGGAAGAAACATCTATTTGGCAGTCTCACCAGCATTCTTTATCCACACGAGGCCTAGCAGAACTGTCAGGAGAGCGAGAATTCGCCGAACTATCTGCGGAACCATGGCGATCCCATGGAGATTTGGCGCCTACTTTACCAAACCACATCTCACACCGAGGGCCGCCACCTCCGTATCTAGAGAGCGTTTAGAATAGAAATAATATTTTACATATGGGTACCCCACGATGAGCGAGCTTTGAACTGAAAACTGTGTCTATTGTAAAGTAATAAGTTTATGAAATAGAAAGATTCTTAGCCTTCTTCGCTAAGATCTCTTCAACCTCTTTCGCATGCGAAGAAAAGTTATCAACCAGGTTATCCCACATCTTCGGCTCATGCTCGTGCTTTTTATCGCTGGTCCATGCGTAATCTGTGATAGTGAATGGCCTACAGGACTCGAACATGAAGGCAATCGAGGCCTCGGAAATCTGCATGACAGGGGGCTGGTTCTCGCTTGCTGCTTTGAACTCTTCGTAGGCGACGCCATGAGGGACCACTATTTTATGTATTAGAATAACATCATGCGAAGATTGGGAGAAATAACGTACTGCCGCATTCGAATGAGACACTGCCGGGCTTGAAGGCATCCGATCGACCGCCATAATCGCCATAGATGAGACCCATCAATTCCGAGGCGGCATTACGGTGGTAGTAAGGGGGGCGGTAGGTATCTGTATCATGGTCAGAACACAGTAGTGGAAGAGGTAAGAGGAGCATAGAGCTTACGCGACGCAACATCCCACCGAGGCGAGAAAATGAGGAAGTCCGCCAGCGGCGCCGTCAAATCCCGCGACTTGGCCGTGAGAACACAGAAGATTGAAGGATCGATGTGATCCACAGAGATAGACCCAACATTGACAAATTTGGTCAGGTCATATTTATAGGGAACCTGGAAGTAAAACTTGTCAGTAGGGAGAAGACCGAATGGTCAAGATTCCGCGGACATACATAGTTTCCATGCCATGCAACTACATCAAACGGGTTGTGGTTCTGCGTGCTCTTGAAAAACTTTCCACCCAGTTTATAAATAATCTCCCATGGCTCCTGAGCAATCTCATAATGCGCAGTAGGACTCAAAAAGTCCCGCGCATTTGCCAAGCCATTTGCGCCCAAGGGGCCTAGTTCCGGAAGTTCGAAGCAGGTGCCCCAGACTTCGAGAATATAGCCGCGCGAGGGACCATCCGGTAACTCCACGCGGAATCGGAGACCACGCTGGATGACAACGATCTCACCCGGCTGTACGTAGAGAGGGCCGAATTCAGTTTGGATATCCAGAGCTCCCTGCTGCGGAACAATAAGGAACTCGCCATCCGAATTGACAAATGCCTTCTTTTTCATACTCGTATTGGCGACGTAGACATGTGTAGCCAGGCCTTCACGAAGGGTAGGTTCTCCTGAGCCTGCAACAGTCTTCAGGCCAGATACAAAATCGACCTCTTCCGATGCTGGAATATCAAACGGGTGCCAAGCGAGCTGTGTGGGGGAGACATGAATTCGGGGGTTCAAAGGCAGGAAGTTGGACTCTGTATCTTTGTTATCGGGGAGCTCAGTCTGTACAAGAAGTCAGCAATCTAGAAGTCCTCCGTGATTCTTTGGACTGAGCCTACAAATCCCTGGTGGGCCACAGCAGGGCGTGCGCGATAGAGCCACGCTTTCTTGTTGGCATGCCTCGGTGCGACAAATGCCGTAGCAGTTAATTGTTCAGCGTACAGCCCGAATCTAACATTCCGAGGGCTATTCTGCCCTTGGGGTATGGTGCCAGGAACAGCTTCGGACACGAAGCTAGTCAATGAGTCTTACATCAGCCAGTTGAATCGCTAGATGTAGGAAGAGCAAGAACATACGCATTGCCGAAGCCAGATTGATACTTCAATAAACGTTAGCTTGAACATGTACACAGCCATGGAGTGTTTCGCAATCACGTACTTCGTAAGGATCATTGCGTCGTGTGTTGAAGGAAGGAATCGTCCCATCCTTCTGGGTTTCGGCCCAGTGGAAGATCTTCTGATATTCCTTTGGGTCTGACAGAGAACCTAGGGAGCCCATGGTGAATGAGTGGTTGAATAGTGCTCAAACAATGTAGCTTTTGGCAAATAATTAGTTGACAGAGGGGGAACATGGGGTCATTCCCGTCCTATATACTGAACAATGTCAGGCGTCCGGGGCTGAGGTCTGTGGGGTCCGAACTAAACCATATGCGATTGCAAATCACACAGCGCAACGTATTGCCCAGAATATGAGGGGCATCGTCATGGCGGAGCTTCATCAGCTGAGCCGCCCAACCCAAGTATGCCCTTTTCCAGTATACAACCGGCATGTCAATAGATGCTTGCTCTGCCGACCTCCCCGGGAAGTGGATCTCGATTCGTGCGCTACAGTGGGTCGGCTTTGGACCTTTTACAGCATTGATGACCAGCATTGGATTCGTGGGAGAAAGCGACCCCACATGAGTCAGGTCTGAGTAACGGTGGCGCGTGGGGAAGACCATAAGAGCCTATCTCCCAGAACGCTCCGTTGTCCTTTTTTCCAATGCCTGATTTTGGTCTTCAACATGGGCAGTGGGTCGTGTTTCTTCCATATTCCCTGGGAAGTACGGAGCGGGAATCATTCAGCCTGCCAACTGCCGAAAACCCTCGAAAATGAGTGTACAGAATAGTGGATCGACAGGTACAAATGAAGTAATTTCCTAAGCAACCCTGATTGCAACAATAGACCGGCTGAAATTATACACACCGCAATCGGAAGACGGTGCCGATGGAATGGGAAGGAAATGGAATACGGGAAGAGGTTGGTATTCGATAGCCGAGATTATAGTCAATTCAACTGTTTGTCTAATGATTGTCTAACATCTGTCTAGTTGAGCAAACTAATACGCCCAGCCGTAAGTGCAGCAAGAATGGGCATATACACGCCAGCACCAACTTCTTGAAGCAATTTACAATGCTCGACCCGGCGTCGGGCGGCGAATTCCGCGTTGCTGATTTCCTTGCACTCCCCCAATGGCCCAAAACTGAATCGCCTGTTTGTAGACCAAGGTGCTTCGCCAGAAACAAAATTTATCCAGCGCTGTCGCATCTCTTGGCCAACTGCATATGCAGCTGGGTTGAAGGAAAGATCGACTCCATCGAACAAGAACAGTAGATCTACCGCATGGTGGGCACGGCTGGACGGCTGCCATGGGTTAGGCTGATCAACCACATACTTAAACACCCGCTTGTTAGCATCCTCCATCTTCTTCGAGATGACTTCCACCGGGAGCGTGTAGCGCGCGTCATTGACAAGATCCAAGGCGCCTAGCTTTGCAGCGGTTGGTCGATCACCAACCACATGGTACATGTTGCGAAGCTTGGTTCCCCATTTCTTGTCGCTCTCGAATGCATCAGCGATAGCTTGTCCATCTAGCTGTTCAATGCCGTTGCGCCATATAACCGACTATTAAGATGAGTTAGTATGAGGAGTAATAAAACCCCAAGGCTCGTAGATGATGGCATACCTCGTATTCAGTATCTCCAATCATAAGCTCCTCCACCTGCTCCGGTCTCGTCTCCCAATCTGCCAACTCGGGCTCTTCCTGAATCCACATGGTATTGACGTTACATTCTTTCAGGGCTTGAATTAGGACTGCAACAGAAGATGTCCGGAGTGAAGGCTGACCCAGTTCCTTCACCTTTGCTTCTAGTGTTTGGATAAGACCATTACCACGCTCTACCGGCAGAGGCGAGGATAGGTACAAGGTGCCTGATGCTAGGACAGCTCGCTTCACGGGCGGGCCCGTGATGAGGTGTGCATGGGTGTAGATAGCACCAGCACTTTCACCAGACAAAGTGATGTTATTCTTCACACTGGTAAGCGCCGTGCAATCCATACGGAATGGAGGTTTTACTCACCGGGTCACCGCCGAATGCTGCGATATTCTCTCGCACCCAGTCAATTCCAAGTCGCTGGTCTTTAAGCGCAAGATTCTTTTCTTTGCCGTCGCCAAAGCTGAAAATGTTCAGGCGGTAGTTTATAGAGACAAAAATCATGGGCTTTCCCGCCTTGACGGAATCTGCCACGACTTTGATAGGATCTGATGCCGCGTCAACATTTTTGAGTTGCGCCAAAGGCACGCCAACTAGACTTACCACAAATCTTGGACGCAGCTGAGCAAAATGTAACTATCTGGGAACCGCCTAAATCACCATCAGCCGAGGATCAATTTAGACTCTTATTAAAATTACCATGGATCCAAACAAGCACTGGAAGAGGCTCAGTGATCGATGACAGCGGTGGGCTTGTAATCTCCAGATTCAAACACTCGAATTCATCCTCTACTTCAACAGGAAGTGAGAAGTCCTCAGGAATCCGAAGTAGATGACGGACATCTACATTGGTCTGAGGGCATCTCGGGCTTCAGATAGTATTAGTTTCCGGGAGAATCTTACAATCGGAGCAAGAACACCCACCCGTATTTTGTCGCATCGACAACGGCACCTTCGAAGCTCTTTACCGGCTCGGCTTTCTCGAACCTCGCAGGCACAGATGCATATTTGATTCCAAGAAATTGATGAATTGGCGTCTCTTGCTGCTCTCGCGAGATTCCTTGGAAATTCGCATTCAAATTCGGATGATGGACAACTGGGTCTGACATGGTGAATATACGAGAATGATAGGTTACTCCAGAGTAGGGTGGGAGCTATGTATAGCTATCCTCAAGGGGAGTGAGAGGAAGAGACCACCAAGAAAAGCCCCGGCTAATTTGGACTCGTTCAACTCCCGAACATCATCCACTCTCCATTTGTTGTTCCCACAACTTTCGGTCCGATTGGCGTGGGGCTCTTGCGGGGAACCACCCTGTGGGACTGCGCATCCCCAGGTACCTTGAAGAAGTGGAAGGGCGCGATTAATGAAGAGATTGAGTCTATTAAATTATGCAAGTGATTATATATGAGTTGAGAATGTATATATACAAAATTTTGAGTATGTGCACTTTTTTTACATCACCACTTCATAATGGTGAGTATGATCATGCTGATCCAATATCTGCCCCATCATCAGCAGTTCCAGGCGTCGACCTTTTCAGGATCCAGCCTCCTATCAATAATAGACAAGGTATGGCAGTAACCCCTGTTATCAATCCCATAGCCCATCCCATCGTGCTCCATCCGGCGCTTTGGCGAATGAACCCAGCGAAGAACGGGCCAATAAGACTACCCGCTGCGAATCCCATATTCGACAATCCAAAGGCGAGTGCCATTGCACCGCCACGCCCAAAGATGTCGGGCGACTCGTCTTCTTTCTCCTTGACCGCGTGGAAGACCTCGGCGACCAGAGGGGTCATCACAACTGCAAGACAAGCACCAAGCAAGGCCAGGAGTGCGCAAAGCAAAATTTTGTGCTGCATCGTGTTTTCCGTGACAAGTCTCAAGAGAACAGCGACAGGGACCGCACAGAGGAACCCACCGGTAATAAGGTAGCGGGATGCTTTGGGATATCTGTCGATGATATATCCAGTAAGCGGGTCCAGGAGGTGTGGTACCATGAGTGGGATGAAGGCCAGTCCCTGTCCTGTTTGCTGCCATCCAAAGGTATCCTGTACAAAAAGAGGTAGAACACTGTCAAACGAGGTCAAGACCAACGACATGACAAAGTAACCCCAGAATGCCACGACAAGACGATAAGAGCTAAGAAGAGTTCTGATCTGTGTTAAGGG
Organism: Penicillium sp. S1701; assembly: GCA_023626415.1. Classification (NCBI taxonomy): domain Eukaryota; kingdom Fungi; phylum Ascomycota; class Eurotiomycetes; order Eurotiales; family Aspergillaceae; genus Penicillium; species Penicillium sp. S1701. Next base: position 1,625,469 of record JAMAGY010000001.1, on the reverse strand, counting down.
GCCTGGGGGAGTTTTCACCGGTTCCGGAACTTCTGGCTTTGAATTAATGGAGTCTATGGCAGAGCCGGTTGAGTCAGCACCACGGGAAGGGGTATCCCGGTTGCCGTCTTCCGGGGTAGATGTTTCGGTTGATGTCTGCTCTGCTTGGAGCCACGGAAGGGCATGTCGCTTCTCAATCAACATCAAGCGGAGAACGATGTCGATAGCGATTAAACCAAACGCTAACCCAAAGACAGAATAGTAGCCACCGTCTTCATAGAGAACACCGCCCAAAAGAGGACCGGCCAATGTACCGATACTGATAGACATTGACACATATCCAATTGCTTGACCGAGTCCTTCTTTGCCAACCGTGTCGACCATTAGCGCTACACCGACAGTCCAGACCACGGCTGCGGCGGCACCTTGAAATAAGCGGCCAGCAATCCAGAGACCGATATTGGTTCCAACGCATAGCAAAGCAGTTGCACCAGCTAGTGCCACGAGACCAAATAGCAATGGCCATCGTCTGGACTCAGTTCGGTCTGCGACGTACCCGATAATCGCTGGGAATGGTTAGCAGTTGCTTCACACTGCGAAAAGAATGTGGACATACGAGAAAATGCTAATAGAGATGCAGAGTATAACGCTAGTAAAATAGATGTCCACGATTGAACTGCAGCGAATGTTAGTTTGCGGGAATAAAATATGATGTATAGAAAAAAAAAGTAAAATAAAATAAAATAAAACACAAACTCACTCTTATCCGTCGGTAGCCCGACTCTCTCTTCTAGGGCCGTCGGTGTAACAGGAACAATCTGTTGAGTGTTAGCAAGTCGACTGTGTGCCGAGAAAGCCTATCAAAAGCAAAGTGCATCTGGATTTGCATACCAGGCCATACATGAAGATATCCTATTGGCTAGTCAGTCAAAGGCACGATCACAACTATTATGACAAAAGAGCGAGAAAACGACTGACCGTGCATGTCGCAAATGAAACAGCAAACATGATGAACCATTTGGATGACCTCATTTCCACGAATTTTGGCCTCGTTGGCTCACGATGGCCATGGAAGGGCCAGAGAATTTTCCAGACCTCCATGATCGGCATGGGTAATGCAAGGGGGGAGGTGGATCCAGTCGATTATTCACATCGAGAGTTGAAAGATGAAGCTATTTTCAAGGAATCCAGGCGAGAGGTGATTCGACTGATGATTCTATCTAAATAGATAAATATACGCGAAGACTCGGCTGACGGGGACTGTGAGGAGGCATCAGCTCGTGTCGGAGAAGAAAGAAAGACCGATTGCCACGGGGCGGGATCCGCGGAGCCCGAGAGAAATGCGGAAATTGTCTAGAGTGGGTCTACATATCTGGGATCGACTGGCTTATTCCAATAGGCAACCATACTATCGACGGGTACGGCCTTGTTTCTTTGTTTGTTGCTAGTTGGGTGCGTTTGTACCAATAGGAGTTGAAAGGAAATTGCTAATGGAGATGCTGGTGGGGAATAAACTCTTCTTCAAGTTCGTATAAATTGAGGATCATCATAATACACGGCCTGGCCTCATCTTTCCTTAATCTTCCCCTTTTCATCACAGTTGGGCCTTGGGCTTCTTGCTCTTCAGCAACAGTTTCAACTCTCTCCGCAGAATCTTACCACTAGGACTCTTTGGGATCTGATCCAGCACATGGATCCCACCACGTAGCCTCTTGTGGTTGGCTATCTTCGGATTCAGCCAGGAGTGGATTCCAGCTATGATCGTCTTCGCGTCTTGCTCACGGGCCTGACGACGAAGAACAACGAATGCCACAGGTAACTCAGTGGCCATTTCATCCACCCACATACCTACTACTCCGGCATCTTCAATGTCGGGATGATCGACCAGTTTGCCTTCCAGCTCACTGGGGATCACTTGTAGGCCCTTGTATTTGATCATTTCCTTGATTCGATCTTGGATGGCGACATATCCGTCCTTGTCAATGATTCCGATATCGCCAGTCCGAAACCACTTCGTTCCATTGGGCTCGACGTGGAAACTTCCTCGGGTAGCCTCCTCATTGTTGTAATAGCCCTGAGTCACATTAGGCCCACGACACCAGATCTCGGCTGGCTCTGTTGTTCCATCTGGCTTAGTGGCCGCGTCTTGCATGGTTTCAGGATCCACAAAACGGAATTCCATGTTATACGTGATACAGCCAACGCCCGACTCTCTCTTGTCCATGCGATCGTTGGGGAAAGCGGTCGCCATGGGGGATGTCTCCGTCAGTCCCCAGGACTGGACACAGAATACCTCTGTTCCGTGCAGTTCCTTGAACTTGGCTTCCAATGCAGACGATAGTTCATTGGTAAGAGGCGCCGCGGCTGACATGATCCGTTTGACACTGCTCAGGTCGTACTTGGACACGCGAGGATCTTTCACAATCATCAGAGCGATCGGTGGCACTATAGCAAGCTCATCGGGTCGATACTTCTCGACGCAGCTGAGATATCTATCCAAATCGAATCGTGGTAAGATGACCACCGTTGTGCCCCACAGAAGGCATTGGCACAAAGAGATTCAGACCGTAGATGTGACTGAACGGAAGGAACGCGATGGCAGCGTTTCGCTTGACTTGCTGAGAAGGCTTACCCGAGTCCAGCATGTGAGCACGCCATTGCTGCAGGTTGGATGTGAGATTCTGGTGGGTGGTCACCACACCTTTGGATGGACCCGAGGTGCCTGAGGAAAAGCAAATAAAGATGGTTTTGTTTGGGGCATCCGCGGATGAAATCTCCTTGAGCGGTGCAGGGGTGCATGTAGTTGCAAGGTATTCACAGGTGGGTTGACCGTTAACAGGTGAGGCTCCGTCCAGCAGGATTATCTTCTCAATGGAGGTTCCCTTGGCTGCCTTTTTGGCTGTCTCCAAGAGGGACGAGTGCGCAATAATCAGACGGGCACCACTTGTCTTCAGTTGTGCGTTCAATTCCAGAGCTGTCAAGGCAGCGCTGGTAGGCGCGACAATGGCGCCCGAGCCAATAATCGAGTGGCATGCAATCGGATACTCGATCGTGTTGGGGCTGAACAGTGCCACAACCTCGTCAGGAATCAAACCAAAGGTTTGCTGAAGGCCATTGGCCAGCGACCGCGTGCGCTGCTGTACATCCCCAAAGGTGTATTGCTTGCCTGAAATGGCATCTATATAAAGAGGCTTATCTAGTGGTGTATTTAGCGGGTTCGAGAACAAGTAGGAGACCAGATCGACGGATTTAAGGTCGAGATCGGGGAACGGAGAACGGTAAATTTTGGACGCCATATCGAGGAGGAGAGGATTTTCCGATTTGTTTTGAAAGGAGAGACTGGTTGGCAGCCTGCTCTTTAAAGAGAATATAGAATCGAGATACAGTTCTGCATGTAAGTAGTAGACTCAGCAACTGCTAGTAGTTACCACTCGGATATGATAGTCGGGAAACCCGCTTGCCGGCGTTGAGTGCCGACCACGCCAGGCCCGCCGCTATTCGTGGAGACAACCTATGAAATCCCCGGATTTCCGGGGTAGCTCTCGGTCCCCCGCATTGGACTGTCATGATTGGAATCTTGAAATCCTCGGTCTGCCTGCCCTCCTCGGCTTGATGATGGGGGACTCTGGGGAGCCGAGGCGTATTTAACCCTTGCTCTCCCCATTAACGGCTCCGTCACTCGGTCCAATATCCGGTCCGATCTACAACCCTTGCGAACTAATCTTTTTTCGAGAAGGAAAACAGGCTCAAAAAGTGACATCATTTAGGTTAACGAAACTAAATTTGGTGCGATGATCGATCACAATGCGATCAGCAACTAGCAACGCTGGGAACATTCGAGCAGCTGCCATAGGTTTTACCACCAGTGACCTTAACGCTGGACCAGGTCCAGTCAGAGCAGGCACCTGAGCCGCAAACAATCGCCACGTTATAGCCGCTCGAGCTCACAGCACCGGTTCCGGAGATATTCTTAATTGTGAGGTCGGTGATGGGGATCCCACTGGTCGCGGTGCCCTTGAGATCACCACCGTCGTAATTCTGCTCGATCAGAATACCATATCTGCAAATCATTAGCTATGGTTGAAACAAAATAAAATAAGCGCTTCATCAGTCGCAAAACATACTTGGAGATGCTAGACAGAGTGATTCCAGAATAAGTGACACCAGTGATTGAGCCAGTATCGCCGGAGGTGGCCTTAATACGGATTCCTATTTAACCCTTGTCAGCTTTGATCCTTCTTAAGAACCGAATGTAATCGAATTACCATTGGTAGAACTTTTAACCTCCGAATTCGTAAAGGTAACAGTGTCAACGGTGTTGTCGCTGCGTCCACCGACGCTACCAATCGATAGACCATGCCCACCAGAGCAAACACCTCCACTGAAAGTTATGTCCTGGCACAACAATTAGCAAGAGGAATCAATACGCGGAAGCATTCTGTTGATACCGTTCCAGAATTCACTGCGACGCAGTCATCTTGATTATAGACATTGGCCCCAGTAATTACCACATTGGTACTACTTCCAATGTCAAATCCATCAGTATTATGCCCCCCAGCATCATCACCGGCTTCGTTGTTGATTGTCATGTCAGTGATTGTCAATCCATCGCAGCCATTGATGCTAACAGCCTGCACGGGTGTGTTCTGGATGTACAAGTCGGTGATCGTAGAGTCGGTGAGATCATGAGCGTAGAAAAACTTGGGTTTAGTTTTCCCTCCATTAGAGCCCTCTCCGTCCCACCAGAGGGCGCCTTGTCCATCCAGATATGCACCAGAGTCACCTTTAACCGTGATGCCGGTGCCAGAGATCTGCAGCAGGGGCCCTGACCACTCCTTGTAGCCCCATGTAGTTTTCCCTTGGAAGATGACCTTGTGGGAGATTGAATGTCAGAATGGAAAATCACAAACATAGATCAACCTTTTCGCACCGTGGTATCATCTTTGAGCTTGCTCAGGTCCAGAGTGGTGCCAGATGGCACTGCAACGTCAGAGAGAATGATGGTCGAACAAGATGTCTGAGATTTACTGGCCGAGGCTGCACCAGATGATCCCGAGAAGGTACAAGTAGTAGCTCGCTTTGCCAAGTTTGGTGCCGCAGTAATGGTGGGTTCAGGAGGGGAGGATGCCAAGGCACAAGCTGCCAAGCTGAGCAGCAGGCTCGATCCCAGAAACTTGTTGACGTGCATAGTGACTTTCAGATGACTTGAGTTTATGTCTAGTGCCTACTCATCGCCACCCAAGAGACTTGGGCCTTTTATCTGGAATGAAGATCATGAATAAATCGACTGCCTGATTTGTGCTGCTTTGAATTATGCCCCCTCTATACAGATTATTATTGATGATTATCCTCCAATAGGGCTGATGTGCGGCTCCGGTTTCCACGATGATTGGTGGTAAGCGTCGTTGGTGATTCCACGGGGAAATTATGGAAAACGTGGCGGCGGGTAAGGTTTCCCCCATGCAGAACGGTCTTCACAGAGGCGGCCCAAGCATATCAAATGAAACAAGCTAAAGCTTAGCAGATCCTAAGCGAACCTAGGGGAGCCAAGATTCTCCGGTAAACGTGTTCAGGAACCGCCCAGTATCACAATTAGCGTAGTGTAGCATTCCATTCGGTACGATCGACCAGTGTTGACTCAAGCTAGCATGGGCCAAGTTTTGCCACCACTGATTGATTAGTGTATTTGAAACTTCCACTTGGTTTATGCAAAATAGCTTCTAGTCAAATTTGATATTCAATGTTCGAAAAAAAAGCGTAGCTAATCATGTCATATTTCTGGGGTAGCCAAAGCATATCATGGAAATATTTCAATCACCCGCCCTTGAATAGAACAAGCACCTCCACCAATTGATCCAGAGATACCTCAGGAGCACAGTCAAATAGAACACTTCGGCGTCGGCTCTCTACGCCGAATGCTTGGGTTGCGACTCCCGTAGATGCTCCTTGCTGACTTGGTCCGTACACCCGTGCCGAAAACCCGGTGTTAATTTCTCCAGGGGTAATAGCGGGCCATGCGGACGCTCCGTGACAGAACTTGAAGAAGTCCTCTGCAAAAGCAACAGCAACCATATTTTGCTCCGAGTTAAGATACTCACGGAAATTTTGAAACAGGTAGGCAACATCCAAGATGTGATTGGCGCGACCCTTCCACGGTCCGTCCCATGGGTTCCCTTCATTGAGATGATACACGTATGCATTTCCACACCAGCCACGAGCGAATGTTAGGGTTGGTGCATGGAAAGACATGTCCGTGATGAAATTGAGGACGGAAGATATCGCCTCCTCATCTGGGGTGTCTTCGGTTATGTTGTAAGCATTCAATATGGATTGTGCTTCCTCGGGATGAGATTCCAACGCCCTTTTCACCGCGGAGATGAATTTTCTTGCACAATCAACTTTCATTTGAGGCGCAAGGAACTCGAATATACTGGCCTGGCTCGGAAAGCTTCTTTTAGTGAAATCTTCCCGTATCGTTAAGGGGGAACACGTACATCTAACTCCGCATCTCCAATCAGAAGATCTGAACACCAAGCTTTACCTGGGAGAATTTCAGATTGCCTCTTCCCAGCCTCGGCGTATGTGATATCACGGAGAACGATATCACTGTCTAAAGCCGGTGCTGTCAGTATTGAGGGAGGCAATTTGCTTATAAGGTCTTCGGCAGGCATCTCAAGAATTGCTTTGACACGTTCAGTGGGGCTTAGGCTGGTCAGTCCCAATGCAGATATCGCATCTTGGTAATTCTTTTCATGTTGGTCGTATGATAGCGGCCTAACAAGTAACGACGTTCCGCCCAGTGAAATGGCTCGTTTGAAGAGGGGCTCCTTCGAATGAAGGTGATATGTGACCGAAGCTAAAAGGAATTAGTTTGAATGTCTTTCTCAATGAAGATCCGTCTAGGTTGATTCATACCGCCTCCAGCACTCTGACCAGCTGCTGATATGTTGTCCGGATCTCCACCGAAGTCTCGAATATGCTTATGTATCCAACGCAGAGCAACACGTTGATCTCGCAGGCCATTATTTGCCTTGTACCCAGCATTACGCAATTCTTCTGACGTGAGAAAGCCTGGAGCTCCGAGACGATAACTTGGATTGGTCAACACAAAGCCATCGGGGCTGGGGGCAAATGGACGAAACTCTTACTTGATAGTCACAATCACAACTGGCAAGCCCTTTTCGATCGACAATTTCACCATACGATCCAATTCATACTGTGGCCAAGAGTTGCCGCCGATAAAGAATCCACCGCCATGAATGAAGAAAAGAACGGGAAGATTTGACGATGGGGTGGCGTTGGAAGGAACCGCAATGTTAAGATTCAAACAATCAACGTCGGATTGAGACAGCTCTTTCTGAGGCAAGGTATGCTGAACATGTCCAAGCTCGATTTGACATCCAATCGGAACAGACAAAGCAGTTGGCCTGTGTCATATGTGAGAGAACGCCATGTTATTGTACGGAATTTCAAGCATACCCATCCCGAGTTGCATCCAGAATAGCACCATGTCGTTCTTCGATTAGTTCCGCGTCAGCGAATCGGTTCTTCAAGTTGGCATATTTAATGCCCAAGAATTGATTGACGACCCCATCGCTTTTGCCGCGAATGTCGCCCAGGGCCGTTGTTTTCAAGGTTGTCGTCATGAGGAATACGGAGTTAGGTGGTTGTAGTGCACCCGCAGAGAATTAGGTGAAGTCGTTATGTCTGATTTGTCAAAGCGAGACCTGTCATTTCCGAAAGATAAATACTGAGGGGCTCTCATGTTATAGGCATCGGCCATTCGAGCGGGGGCGAAGTGGAAAGTGGAGGAGGGTGGGCTGTTTAAGCGGATTGCCGTAGCCGGGGGTTTTCCGCCCATCCACGGCACCCCGCAAGACAATGTAATCATCCTATGTAGATCTATGACCAAATATTTCAGTCTTATATGGATGTATATCAATGAGATCCCCATCACTCCACCAACATGACAGCCATAGCAAAACATCAAATACAATGTTCATGGGTTGATATCGAGAGTCGTGGAGATACTTCGCACGGGATATGTGCATAACCAATGAATCTTGTTTTTCTACATGCTTAAGACTCAAACACACTAGTTAGTGGTTCGAATGATTGAGATAGCTCCATGGTGTATTCCCTGTTCCTCTCTATGTATGTGATTATGTACCTGGTACCTTATTTATACCAGTAATGACCGCAGACCAATCTTCTGCATCGCCAGTTATCTCAAAGACCTCAACAGTTGGACATATGATAAAATGAACTGGAAATGGAGGGTTGACTTGCTCCCAGCACATGTGTGCCGGGTGTTTTGTCAGTCCCTGAAAGCCTAACTGAGCTGAGATATTGATGCAACTAAAGATATATCCTTCGATATTCACCCCTCAGGGTGATACCATCACGCAATGTTATCGATCTTGTATTATGCTCTCAGGATTGGAAATTCATGCTGTAACCCCCGGTATTAGGATCCTGCACGAATTTGAAGTTGTCGGTCGAAAGACCAAAAGGCTTCAGAAGTCCGTTGCCAAGCTATGATTTGTATAAATATTAGCCAAATAACCGAAAAGAATCACGGAAAGCTATCGAAAGCAGGAGCAGTACTCACGTCTTTCATCTTCGACATCATCTCTGCCATCTCATTCTCCTTCGCTTTGTTGAGACGTTCGGGCAATTCGTGGAGAGCCCGTTGCACAATCCGTTTCTCATCCGGGGGCAGTGTATCCATACCAGCAAGAGCCTGATAATCCTCCATTGCGCCTTGCAGGTTTGCCCAACCACCCAGTTGAGACTTTGCCTTGGCTCGCCGCATAAGGGCCTTGGCCCGAATCCGAGCAACGTTGGTTCGTTGCTCATCTTGTTCCTTCAAACGCTTCAATTGCTTCTCTTCTGCCTCCTCATCGTCACCCGATATTTCGACAACTTCGTCATTATCTTGCGGGCTGGTGATGGGTGCTGCAGACTCGCTGGACCCTTTCGCGGCTTCATTCTGGGATGGAGGGATGATTTTATCCAGTCGTTCAATTGATGCGGTTGCCGATTCCACCGCGGCCTTCCAGTCTTCCAGCCTCAGGTAACAAGCGGCGATGTTGCTCCGGAGCACAGCAACATCGTAATCAAGGTAATTCGGACAGGAGGACAAGGCGCGGTCGTAGCAAGAAATGGCCTGGTCGTAACATTTCGAGCCGAAAAGTTGATTCGCTTCTGTCTTTATGTCATGTGCTTCTTTCAGCAGCCTCTGTGAGAAATTTAACATTGATATTAGCTCTGGTATGGCGGCTTAGAGACAAGATCTTCGAATTAGCTCACTGCTTCTTCTTCCGCTGGAAACCGTGCATCGTGGAAAACGTCCTCCGTATCACTTTCTCCATCCGCGTCTACCGTAACATTATCCGCTGAAGGCTTTCGTGCAGGCACAGAATCGCTGCTGCTCGTCATTTTGTGCGGGATGCGAAGCGCGGAAGAGCAGACGATGGAGGCGGTCTATCACGGGGATGGCGATAAGCCCGCCCCCGCGTCTTATCGCGCTGTCCGCCGTGGCAGATTCCCTGGACGTGGGCGGCGGGCCACGGCTTCCAGCGTTGTTTTTATTCCATTTAAATCACGACTAGACCAGCTTTCACAGTATGGCACAGGACAAAGAGTACGCCATATTCCCTCAAATACACCACTGGACGGTCTAATTGATGCGAAATATAGTCTCCCCCGTATCCGGGCATGTCTATTCGACATGGACGGATTGCTCATCGACTCCGAGGACAAGTACACCATGATCACGAACGAGGTGCTTGAGATGTATGGCAAGCCCAAGCTTCCTTGGTCCATCAAAGCGCAGCTGCAGGGACGCCCACAGCCCGAGGTACGACCCCATTTCTTGTATTCAACGACGACCGACACAAAAACTAACACTGGGACCAGGCAAGCAAGATCTTCCATGACTGGGCTAAGCTCCCAATTACCCCGGAGGAGACTGCTTTGAAGCAGGCTTCGCTGCAGCAGAAGTACTTCCCTCAGTGTGCACCATTGCCAGGTGTCCCTACGCTATTATCCAATCTCGTGTCAACGCAGTCCTCGAAGCAACCTATTCACATTGCTCTGGCGACCTCTTCGCATAGCAAGAACTTCCAGCTCAAGTCGGGTCACTTGACAGAGCTCTTCAAGGCTTTTCCTGAAGCCCACCGAGTCCTGGGTGACGACCCTCGCATCGGAAAAGGGAGAGGCAAGCCCCTACCTGACATCTACCTTCTTGCACTGGAGACCATCAACGTGGCCCTCCGCCAAAAAGGTGAGGTAGAAATCAAGCCTGAGGAGTGCCTTGTGTTTGAAGATGCTGTGCCGGGCGTCGAGGCCGGTCGTCGTGCTGGCATGCAGGTGGTGTGGGTTCCTCACCCAGGCCTTCTGGAGGCATACAAGGGTCGTGAAGATGAAGTGCTGGCGGGGCGAACAGGAGAGCACAAGGAACAGGAAAAGACAGAGGCTGAGAAAGAGGCTGAAGAATTGCAATCCTGGCGTGTCGAAGGAGCTGGGAATCCGGGCCAGCTTGGCGATGGATTTGGTCAGATCTTGTCTACTTTGGAGGACTTCCCTTATGCACGATATGGTATTCAACTGCCATGAAGCTAGTCATCTCTAATCTAGAAACATGTTGATACCATGGTGATCTGAATAGCTCATTTCATCCCAAATTTATACAGGTATAGGCTTCCGGTGAATAGTAGTGTGATTTTTGAGGATCTTTGCAAGTATTAGTTACTGAAGAAAGGTTACTTTGGTAATTAGGACACGGTTTGCTTGAAAGTTTTCTATTTTTATCTACCTTTTTCTCACTATTTGACAATCTGGTTTTCTTTTTCTTTTACATCCCTTTAAAACATTCTGGCCAGTCCGCAGTTCAGTTATGTAAAAATAGGGTTTCAACCGGAACCTTTTCCCAACACCCACTTCCCGTTAAATCCGTTGTGTTGGTCGTTAATCATTCTGTCATAAATCATTCCATATTGTAAAATTTCCGTATCCTTGTTCATAATACTCACGAGGTGCGCGCCTTCTTTGCCTTCTTTCCGGCACCTCTGGGGGCCCTGTCCTTCTTGGGGCAGTCCTGGGCCAAACGCTCCAGGGCATTTCTGGCAGAGGCGGGGAGGATTCCCTGAAGAGAATCGGTAGATAGACCAAGCTCCTCCAGGTTTTCCAGTACAATCTTTCCCGCGGCAATCTGCACTGCCTTCCTGTGGTTGATGTTTGAATTGGTTTTCTTCAACTTGACGGCATCAACTGGGTCTTCCGCAATGGAAACGCAAGAGTATGGCTGCATGAGCGACTTGCAAACCAGCTTCGACTTCTTGAGTGCTGCGAGAGCCGCCATGAAGCGATCTCCGAATGTTGGGCAAATACGCTTCTTTGGAACGCCAACAACTTGGTTGTGACTTTGCTGGGAGGAGATGAGAGACTCCTAGAGAAAGCAAAGCGTGTCAGAGACAGGCGGACATGGAAAGCTGACATGAATAAGAAAAGGGATAGTTACCAATAACTTCCAGCACGCATGTTCGATTTGTTCATCGGCGTGGAGATTATTGACCCATGGATTCATCGTTCCTGCGCCGTCTTGCGCGATGGTGACATCCTTCATGGCCTCCATCATAAGGGAGATGAGCACTTGTTTGTGAGCCAACTCGGTAGGAATCGTGTCGTCGTCGTTGTCGACTGCACGCATTTTGTATTCGGCCCAATGGGCTTCATCCAGGGAATTGAAAATTGTAGAGATTAAGCCGCTCTTGTTGACTTGCATTTGCTGGACATCACTCCAGCTCATTCCCAGAATGTGCTCGGGTGAAATTTCGGGGCTTGGGGAAGTCTTGGGTGTTGACTTGCGAGGCTTTGAGTTGCGTTTTGTTACAGCACTCTTTCCGCACTGTTGCAAAGCATTGGTTGGCTTGCGGGTCTGCTTGCGGGTCTGCTTGCGGGCTTTCGCAGGCGTAGTCTCAGGGGTAATCATGCCAGTAGAAACAACGACTGGAGTCGGAGAGGGAGACTTCGAGCGAGTCTTGGCGGGAGAGCAACCCGGGGTCATCGGACTGAGAGAAGGACTGGCAGGAGGAGAAGAAGACAGCTTTGGGAAGGGAGGATTGCCAAGGGTGAAATTGAGACCAGTAGGCTCAAAGGCTGAAGCTGTGGCCATGAACATTGAACCCGGGAGAGCAGGGATGATGAAGTCGGCAGAGTTGGGAGTCATGCCAGCAGCAGAATTCGATGGATCCAGCATGCCTGGCTGTCCCAAGTATGTTGGATCCATCGAGTCGCACTTGATCACTTTGCCGTCGACGATGTCGAAGAGGATATCTTCCGTCAGATCATGCATGTAAGGGTCAAATGGCAGGACATCAACGTTGGAAGGTGAGAAGGAAGCCTTGAAGATGCTAGAATTGTGATTGTAGGCAGGAAGTTCTCTCAATGCTGACTCAATCTTTGGAAGCGACTCGTCGCAGCTGGTGATATTGCGATCACCGTTGCCGTTGTTCGCAGTGGCCTTTGAGACGGGGGCAGGGCTGGACAGAAGGAGGGAAACGGTGGAGAATTCGTCAGGTTCGGAGATTGAATGCATGGTCTGCTGCAGGTGGAATTCTCCTGGCCCGAAGGAGCCAAAGCCAGATGAAGGATCGTTGACCGAGATTTCGAAAGTATCTTCCATTTGCTGACGTTGTTTGGCGTTCATGAAGCTACTGAAGTCGTCGAACCAGTCCTCCTCAGGGTTGTCGATGCCCTCGTGGGGATCGTTGGTCAGCCCCATCATCCCGGTAAGGAGGAGACAGGAACGAGGGAAGTTGTAAAGTTGGGATGGAAGGAAAGAGAATTCAGATGAGATATTCGAAAGCGAGATATTGGTAAAATAGAACTCTGGAAAAGAAAAGGCAGAGTTGGAAATTCAGGAAGTTGCAGAAAGTGAAGAAGACGAGACGAAAGAAATCGTTATTTGTGAGAAATCGACGAGGACATCATGGGCCATGGGTAAGTAGACGTAGTCTTCAGATCTTCTCACGATTCAGGAACAATACTTAGGATATGACGGTGATAGTATTGAGCCTTTTGATGATGTGGACCACAATATCAAAAGCGGTAGAGGCACCTGATTCGCAATTGACCAATGGCAGGCGAGAATGGAAGAATAAGAAACCCAATGGGAGGCTGGGCCTTTGACTCACCGTGGCACTGCTGTTTTCATTTTGCCAAATCCAGAAGACAATAGATAAGGGGCTGGGCAATTGAGCATATTTGCTCAATAATTCGAACAGTCAGGGGGCTGGGATTGTAAACACATTGCCATTCATGGTCACCTATTGTCATGCCGAACGGTGAATGTACCCAGCAGTATGTCCTATTTAGGGCACTATTGTGACCACGACTCACCAGCACCAGTGGGCAATCTTCATTTGTCAATTAAGAATCTCTCAATTGCATGGGTGTGGAGAGTGCCTACACTGCCTAGGCTGCCTGTCTCTTCCTTTGCATGCTCTAAGGTATAGCCCTTCTCGACTGTGTGGGTGTCGGCTGCCAGATTGGGATGGCCCAATATGGTATCACGCCTCAGCCTTATTTTGAGCGGACTCTTCTTCTTCTCCGCCTCCAGCCAAAAATGGCATCGACCAGACTTTCAGGCTATTCTCCCCCCGTTTCCCGTTTGTTGATGAGTACTCATCTTCTGAATCTTCGAACGCTTGTTGACGCTGACCAGAGCAGGTCGCCACCACAGTCCCCATAGGGTGGAAGACAGCACTAGTCACGGCATCTGGAAGAAACGTTAATTTCAACCTGTCTGTGGGCAACGGAACTCTTTTCTTTTCTCTTTTCTGTCGAAACTCACCATCATGCACCCGAAACTCGGCATCGGGGTCTTTTCTACCGACATGATACGCGGGGTCCCTCCAAACCCGCATGCATCCATCTGTGCCACCGGCCCAGATCTCATGGGAGCCATCATCGCTTGAGGGAACAATATCGATCTTCATTCGTTGATTCGTCAATGCCTTCCGTCCGCGAAGGTATCCAAGCATCTGGCCAGTCACTCGGATATCGTACACAAGGACGCCGTCACTCTTACGCTCCGCGATATACAGATACCTTCCGCATGGGCTCCATAGCAGCTGTGTGACTCCCTTTCCCCCAATATCACGGTTGGCCTCGGTCTTTGCGATGTTGAAAGTACCTAGACTTTCTCCAGTGCCATTTGAGCTATACAGCCCGACGTGTCGCGTGAACGTCCCAGCAGCGAGGATCCCATCGCCCGCGGGGCTACAAGCCATGGAGGACACGATCCCTTTCATGCCAACACCACCGCCAACAGTCTGCTTTCGTTTACTAGGAATTGTCGGCATCCATGAGACAGGCCCATCTTTACCAGGCCGTGAGACATCGAAGAGACAAATCAGAGAGTCTGACCCTGTGAGGAAGTGTGTTCCACCCAAAGTTTGTGGATAGATGATTGAGTGAGGGGTGATGAAAGCTTCCGTAGTTGGATTGACCAGTGAATAGCTGGCTACAGACGTTGGAGCGAGAGCAGACGACAATCGAATGGGGTGGTCCCGAACAGACGACAGGAGCAGAGTGGTTGATGGATCCTGCAGGTTGAAATATGGATAAATTGCCGTGGCGTAAGTGGGTTCCGTTGATGGAAGTGTTGAATAAGGAGACAGCTCACGAGGCGACGAAGCCTCAAGCAGATCTGGGGGTCTATCAAGTACGTCAGCTCCATTTTCAATTCACTTTCTGGTAAATTCAACGGGCGTTGATCGTTGTACTCACAGGATAAAAGTGCGGATATGATGGTCAGCCGAGTCCGTCAAGAGTGTGGTGCCATCCGGAGACCTGGTTATATTGATCGAAGAATTAGTGAGCCAGCCGCACATAACGATTGAAACACAATTCCATTGTTATCTGTTCTCAAGGTCCTTGAAACCAAACTCTTGAGAGATTATAGTTTGCAAAAGTATGGCAGGTTATAATGCAAGATTTGTTTTGTTATAAAACATGGTAGTTTCCTAGAATGTATCTTACCATTCGACGCTTTTGAAATTTTTCTCATCGGGAGAAGATGCCGAGGCCACACATTGGGGCTCATGACTGGCCATGGTATGCCGAAGGCTGGAGCTAGATTCCCTGTCGATGTAGAGGAATAGATTATAGCTAATTGCCAGCAGCCAGAGTCAATGCCAGACTAAGGTGTGTGCAAGTAGAGCTGCATAGGTCAAATGCGAGCTACCAATTTAGCTTAGAGTTCTATCTATTTCAGAATCAAGACCTTGCAGACTCCGACTGCATTCACACACAACAAGGCTGTAGTTGTAGCTCCAGCTGCAGCTCCAGTGGATGTCATCTCGGGCCGCGGAAAAACCCTCCCCCCGCTGGGCCGCAACGCCGCAAATCTTATCGAGGGTTGTTGTTTCCTCGCGCTCCCAGGACGTGGTATTTCAGCATTCCGATCGCCATGTTCGCGCCAAAGACCTCCGCTCCATCAACCGGTGGCCTTACCATCAACACAAACTCGGCCAATTCGTTATTGTGAGTGGACCCTCTCCCTGCCTCGGCGACCCAGCTCTATCAAGGTCATTCTCAATGCAGCTGTCGCAGCTCCCATCTATGGTAGACTTGAACAATATCACTGCGTCATCGCAAGGGACTCGCGCTTGACTTGCTCCTGAACTTCATCCCTGGCTTTGTCAGCAGAGCGGTGATGTTCAAACGCATGGGTCGCAGGGGTAGACCAAACACCGTCAATTGGGACTCTTTCGGAGCTAACAAAGGCTTTTTCTTCTGACAATAGTGGCAACAATACTCAAAGCACCTCTACCTCTACACTCGGCGGCGCGAACACTGGAGGGGGCCTGTTTGGAAATACCGGTTCTACAACACAAGCTAAACCCGCCGGGGGATTATTTGGAGGTGGAAGCACAACCCAAACGCAAAACACTGGATCGAGCATGTTCTCAGGATTAGGAAATCAGCAGCAAAATACCACGACTGGTACCGGGGGTGGTCTATTCGGAAAACCTGCCACCGCAACCACACAACCTGCGTCGGGCGGTCTTTTCGGCACAGCTGGCGCCGGTGCCGGTGCTGGTGCTGGTGCTGGTACTGGCACCACACAGACAGGAACGACGGGAGGTGGCTTGTTCGGCGGTGCATCCAACACCAGTGCCACACCAGCAGGAAACACAGGAGGTGGATTGTTTGGCGGTGCAGCCAACACCAGTACCACGCCAGCAGGAAACACGGGAGGCGGTTTATTTGGCGGCGCAGCCAACACCAGCACGACTCAGGCTGGCACAACGGGGGGTGGTCTGTTTGGCGGCGGATTGGGCTCGACAACACAAACCCAGGCTAAGCCAACTCTCGGTCTCGGCACATCGACAACCGGAGGCGGCGGGCTCTTGTAAGTCACCATCTCATTTACCCTCTTGGATATAAACCTCTCTAACCATATTCCGCGCAGTGGTGGTGGCGCTACAGCTACTCAAAGCACCCAGCAGCAACAGCAAGCTCAAAAGCCAACTCTCTCACTTTTCGGCAACCCAGGTACAACACAGGGTACCCAGCAACCGCTGCAACAAAGCGTGGCTGGCGGGACCGTCGCTCCGGGTGTGACGCTTAACCTGGACGAGCTCCTGCCTACAACCAAGTTTGAGAGCTGTGCCGAGCAGGTTCGAAAGGGAATCGAAAACATCGACAACTACATTCTTGAGCAGATAAAATTGTGTAATGAGGTCTCCGATATGCTCCCGACGATTGAATCGCAGGGTTCAACAATTCCCAACGATGTGGAATTCGTTCAGGGCAAGTTGGAGACGATCCAACATGCGCTAGAAAACGACGCCGGTGACATTGACCAACTACGTGGCCTCGTCACCCGGGACGCGGCCGAAGCACAGGTCGCTTTCCGTGCCATTGACACCCTGAAACTTCCTTTACAGTACCAGTCCGCGGGAGGAAGCGGGTGGTGGTCCATGCAAGACCAAAAGGTCCCAGACCGACGCTCTACTCGTAAAAACACCCTTGCTTTGCCCGACGACGTGGAGGCTGATCCCGCTACTTCTACATCCGTCCACGGTGTTCCTGTTAACCTGGTGGACTACTTCTCCCAGCGCTCAGACGAGATGGGCGGTGTGCTCGACCGCTACAAGGGCAACCTCAAGGAAATTGAAGATCATCTGCATGGAGTCGAGCTCACTCTGAACCGGCAAATCAGTGAATTTGCTAGCTCTCGATCTCGTGACGGGGCCGGTCCTCGGAACCCCCAGTCTACCGTCAATGATCTGGCTGCAGTTCTGGGTGACGTTGAAGCTGGAATTCTAGGCGTCGCTAATCGATTGGGTGGTGTCTCGGAGCAGGTGCAGGAGGTAACGCTCGGTCCATTGGCAAATGGGGAGAGCAGACTCGGATTTTGAGGCCCAAGGGGTCTGGTCGATTATGTACACTAATGCAATGAGCGGTTTTTGAACACAAAACGATACTTTTTTTTCACTTTTTTCCCCGGTTTCCCCGATATTGCTTACTATCCCTAGACTAGATTCGGGGGGTGGTAATATCCTTCATTCCGGGGAATACCCTAGGTATATATACTATTCTGATACTCCTAGTAGTGACGTAGAACCCTCCATAGGTGGCTTACCATTAAGCAATAGCTGGGGCAGATTGATAATGACCACTGACAATGCACGGAACGCCCTAATTGAGCACCCGTTTGATCCGTTCTCAGACCACGGGGTTTCTACTACAGTAGTGAACCAGCTACTAGCAAGGTGATTCCCACAGTTCTGCACCCCAAATCCAGTGCTGTGGCGGTGGTAGGTGCAAAAGTCCGTCAGAGCCCGCCACTCTTGCGTGATCGCCCCTTAGCGCGTCAACTATGCGGCGGCTGCTTAATTCCAACCTCCACATCCTCCACGTCAGAATCCACCAAACATATCTAGACGAACTACCAAAAATCCGGCCATTGTTACACCTGCAAGCTTGAAGAATGCTTTTTTCTCCTTATTTATTTTTGTTTTCAAAGCAGCGGTGAGATCAATGTTTCTATGGGAAACAACCTGGCGATGGCAAATGTTGCCTTCAACGTCAGTCAGATTGCGTGATCCGGCCGGATTCCAAGGAGAAAGCAACCAACTCCCCAGCCTGAAGGAAGACCTCCTTCGCAGTGACTGGCGAATCCTGATGAACCAGTAGGAATCCATTTATCCATTCATCCATTCCTCGGCGTCCCGTGTTTTGGGGTAATCCACGCAGTCGATGGCGCGATCTCCGTTGGGTCCGGCCTGATCACGCAAGATCACCAAGCTGACAATTCTGGGGTTGACTCATCCACAATGGGATCCCTTTCGGGCTGCTCTCACGCAATCCTGGTTTCTATGGGTCTTCTATCGTTATAAAGACCCCCCGGCCCTCAACCCGAACTTTGTACCAGTCTTCCCACCATTCGTCATTATCAAACTTTCCTGGTCCCGGTCCCTTTTTATCTACGGGGTCTAATCTGATCTACTGTGGATAATAAACCTTCGCCATGGCTCCATCTTTGGAAGATCCCATTCTCCCTTCAGCGGCTCCCGGTCTCGTTGTGCCTACCAAGGGCATTTCCGGTGACAACAAGTTTGGCTATGTGCCAGGCCGAACCATCGTTGAGAAGCATGACAACTATCCCCATGAGGATTTTCTACCTTCTTTCCCTAATGTCCACTGGGACCCAATTGAGGAACATGCATATGAAGACCGTGGTCTTCGAGGAGATCCTAAGTTCCGCAACTTGCTCCAGGACGCCACTGCTGTCTTCGATTACAACCCCAAGATTGGAACAGAGATTCACGGCGTGGACCTAGCTACCCTCACGGACGCCCAGAAAGACGACCTGGCACGCTTGATTGCCTACCGAGGTGTCGTTTTCTTCCGGTCTCAGAAGAACTTCGATATCGAAGCCCAACGGCGTCTTGGACAACATTTTGGCAAGCTACACAAGGTACGTTGGTTTCTAATGATTTTCATCCAGTCAAGCCCATTGACTAACAATTCCTAGCATGCGACTACTTCTGTGCCTCGGAAAGGAGGTCTTGAAGACGTTCATGTCGTCTATACCGGGGATAACTCCGGAGACAACCGTGCCCTTTTCAGCCCTAGCTTCTTGTGGCACTCAGATGTATGTTATTTCGATATACAATCCAAAACTATCGAAGTGTCGCTAACTCGGATCGAAGGTTACCTATGAAATTCAACCACCATCTTATACATCACTCAAACTCCTCACGGGCCCACCCAGTGGTGGCGGTGGTGACACCCTGTGGTCATCTCAATATGCTGCCTACGATGTTCTTTCTCCCTTCATGCAGACCTACCTGAAGAGTCTATCAGCTGTTCATTCCGCGGAAATGCAAGCAAATGATTCAAAAGCACTCGGCCGACCAGTCCGCCGAGACCCCATCACCACTATTCACCCTCTGATTCGAACAAACCCTGTCACCGGTTGGAACGCTTTGTTCTTTAACCCTGGTTTCGTGACGAAGATCGTCGGGATCCCCAAGGCCGAGAGCGATGCCATTGTGAAATATCTCACCGATGTGGTAGCTACCACGCAAGAATTCCACGCCCGTTTCCAATGGAACAAGGATGATGTTGCCCTCTGGGACAACCGCACGACTGTATGTTTATCCTATACTATGCCCCATGAACGCCTGAGACATACTAACTCCCTTCAGACCCATTCTGCTTCCTACGGCTTCACTCCCCACCGACGACACGCAGTTCGCGTTGCAAGCCACGCTGAGCGTCCTGTCCTGGAGTCATCTGGCAAATCCCAGGAAGAGGATCTGAATGCCTTGTACGGACTGCCGGCAGTCAACAAGGACGGATCACGACAGTCCAACTACAACGACTGAAAAAAGGGTAGATCTCATATGACATTCATTAGCGTTGCAAAATTAGCGAAAATACATTCCCATCAAGTTTTACTGTCAACACGACTCCAATTGTGTGAATAGACCCGTAGGTACCATACAATGTAGTTAATCTCCAGTGGAAGTATGGCCAATCCAATACGGGTTGAACCTACAGTAGCTGGAAAGAAGTTTGAGACCGCTCTTTATTTACGACAAGCTATCGTTTATTCTAACGGCTATGATACCCAGGACTCGATGTAGTATTAAACCGATCCAATTCTCCTATATCTTACTAAGTAGCTACCTGGCTTCCTACTAAGTTGCTTGATATACAATAGTAATCTTTGGAGATTCTAGAGTGGTGTCAAAATTGCTACTAGGCACTGTACCAGCTCCCTCCGTCCCCCTGCTTCTCCCTCTCTTCCTCTTTCTCACTTCCACTTTCACTCCCCTTCAGGCACCCCCATCAAAATCATCATTCCAATCATAACCATCTACCTCAGAATCAACTGAAACTCAAACCTCAGCTACGTCCACATCATGTCTGCTTCAAAACCAACCCAATCTTCATATCTCCTCAACTACGCCCGTAGACATGGTCTCGCAAGTGACACCGAACCAAACCAGGAACCACCACTGGAAAACAACTGCAAGCTCATCCCGAAAGAGGACTCGGTTCGAGCGCACGATTTCAGGAATATCGAGCTTCGCTACGACGATCTCCACGCAGAGTTCTACAAAAGGCTGAACGAGCAGAAACTGGATATCTCAACTGCTGCTCGATACCCGTTAGCTTCTGTGCTCCTTGAAGAGAAGGCCGATACTCGAGTTGACTGGGAGCGCATTATTCCCCGGGCCCCAGCTACTAGTGTCGGTGCTCATGCTGAAGAGTGGATGTTGACAGAGAAAGAAGAAAGGGAAAGACATCATAAATGTAGGAGGGAATCGTTTCCCCACGAGCCTTTTGGATATTCATTTAATTCAGCTCTAGCAGGAGACAGCTTCCAACTCTGAATCTTGTCCAAATGGTGTCGCACTAGATGGGGAATTGAGTAGGCCAGTGGAGGGTAATGAGGTGACTTCTTTCTACTATCATGTGCATGGAGAAGATAGCGAAGTGGGCAATGATATGGGCGTCGAAGAGATAAAGGATAATGTTAAGGGATATTGCCTGAGAGGAGATTCTTCTGAATTACTCAACTGCTACCCTGGTGAATAACGCAGGGTAAATGCGAGTTGTGATTTGTTTTAATAGTACAGTTGACAAAGACATGCAAGACCCAGGGCCAATCCAGCGCTTCAAAAACTCATTATGCAAAGGAACCGAGGACGGGGCGAATTGTCCCCGACCCGAGGTATATTGGGGAATTTCAGGGTTTTCTTTTCTTGTTTTTTTGTTTTCTTTTTCTGTTCTTGAGATCGTTGAGAATGGTCGAGCTCGTGACTTCGCTTCGATATTATACACGTCGAATGCCCATCAGCAGATACCCGGCGCTTTTTACAGCCGCGAGATGGATTGAGCAACAACAGAGGTTGGGGGTAGAGCGACATCAAACGAGAGACAATCAGGAATTGTCAGTAGATTTACTCGTTGATCTTGGCCAGGATCCTGCAGGAGGGTGGTTAGTGGAACGTGAAGAAAGTTATACTGGGGCTGGCGCAACGTACTCGGAGTCACGGAACAGAGTGTACTCATCCTCGCCGACCTTGATGGGGCTGCCACCGAACTAATGGGAGAGTCAAGTTAGCATGGGGTCATTCATATAAAGGGAATTCCGAGTCTCAAAAGCCATGCGATGGCTGACTGGTGCGACGCGGAAGGACACGGAAACGTGAAGAGCGCGACATACCTGGGGGATCAGGACCTTGTCGCCGGAGGCGACACCCATGGGCAGACGCTTGCCATCCTTGTCGAAGGCACCGGGGCCGACGGCGAGAACCTTGGCCTCGTTCTGCTCCTTGACACTGCTCTCAGGGAGGAAGATACCGGAGGCAGTCTTGGCCTCGGGCTTGATGCGCTGGACCAGGACACGGTCCAGGAGGGGAGCGAGGGACTTGATGTTACGGAGGGCAGACTAGAGCATGAAATTTCAGTAACCTGTAAGCGCGAAAAGAAGTTGTTGCGTGCTTAAGGGGAATCGGGGAAAAAATGCGGAGGGCGAGGCGAGGCGAGGTGAGGTTCCATCGGATCAAGGGACACCAGAGCTTGCTAGGGTGCTAATGATGCGATATGTGTAATTGGACGAGCTGCCCTGGGTATTAGACGTACCATTGTGATGAGGGATGGAGTCTTGAAGCCAAGAAGTGATGTGCGTTGGAGATGGAGGGAAGAGAGAAGAAGAGTGTCCGGGGGAATCCAGACTGGAGAAATTTCCAGAATGCCAAGACCCGCGAGCTGTCCCGAGGACAACCCGACTTGCCGGCTTGAAAGTATACCGAGCTGGCAAGCCCTTTTTCTTTCTTTTGTTTTGATTTTATGTTATTTCATATTATTTTGCTTCTTTTACTTTTACTTTTAATTGATACATTTGGAGCACTACATTGAACCAGATTCGATTGAAGGGTTGAACTTAACTTTACACCTACAGCTACAGTTCCATTCTCCCGTGCCGAAGCTCAAATACTCCTTTCTTAATGACTCGAAAGTAAACTTCGGTATATTTCTCCTAAAAATATGTTTATAACGCCATAGTATCCAATTGTCACATCCGAGGCTCACTGACGAGAACCTATCATGGGAATCCCAAAAGCCTGACGCCATAAACTACCATCTCCTCCCGCGCCCGCGGCCTCCATAATTCCCACGCTGGTCGTAGCCTCCGTATCCCATTTGGCCTTGTCCTCCTTGACCAAATCCTGGACCTTGCCCCTGGCCACCAAATCCAGGTTGTGCCTGTTGAGGAGCACCGCCACCCGGTTGGCCTCCCATCATCGCTTGGGCATGCTGCATAAACGCCATCGGGTCCATAGAGGACGGGTCCAGCCCCTGAGCCATCATGGCCTGAAGCATACCTTGCATCATATCGGGGTTCATGTCGGGCATGCCGGGCATACCAGGCATGGCCTGAGGGGGGTTCGCCGCTGCGGCAGGTCCTGGAGGTGCACCGGGCATTGGAGGCATGCCCATCCCCAAGAAGGATTGCATGTCATCCATTTGCCTCTTCTGGTCTCCGACTTCCTTTCGTACCCCTTGTTGCTTCAGACAGTAGCTGACCCAAGTGAATTCGTCAAAGCCGTAATTAAAATAGTCCGAAACATCGGAGCCCGGCCGGCGCCAGGGCTTATCGTCGGTAGGAAAGTCGGCGTCCATATCCGTGGACATAATCGGTTTCCCGGTTGACGGGTGCACGGGGTTGCCATTGACATCGATTGTCGAGCTGTGAATAGCCGGGTACGCAGAGCCAGGCTTCTGAGGCGCGCCAGGTTTCGCGGCCGCTGCGGCGGTTGCAGCTGTGGGTGCAGGAGTCGGGGCATCTAGACGGGGGGTGGCGGAGGGAGTAGCGGGCTTTGAGATTATAGACGAATCGGCCGAGGAAGGCCTTTGTGGCTCTTGTCGTAAGCTTGCATGGCGTGGATGAGAGCTTCAAAGGGTCAGCTAACAGGACGTGTTGCGCGCGCAGGCAGGGCAGCTTACGCTTCTTGAGGGGGCGCATCGGCTGGCGCCTCTGTGATAATATTGAAATCATCCTATGGATGATCAGCATATGTCGCAAAAGGTGTAAGACAAGTGAATCACGAACGTCGTCCGACTCAACCTCGACCTCTTCCTCTTCCATCTCGTCGCTCTCCTGCGGTTGAGCTGGGGCAGCATTGGCGCCATGGTTCGTATGCTGGGTGGTCGACACCGAGTCGACCGGATCATAAAAATCGTCCTCTTCTTCGTCCATGGTTATTTGCTCTCGGTATAGTGGAATGAGAAGCAAAAAGAGTAGTCCAAGAATCGAGATGCTCCCGCAAGTGAATGCATGCGAGTGAGAGTTTGGACTGTTTGCACTCGCTGCACTACAAGATAAGGTCGAGGGCCAGAAAGGTTTTGAATCAACTCCACGATTGTGGCAATTTCAAGTTGGATTTTGACAGGAACTACAAATTAGTCCGGTGTTTTCCAATCCTGATCCTTTTGGTATAAACGATGCCTGTAGTCACAGCATGCTGTTTTGTCGCCTTATATTCAGGGCATTAACACTGATCCAACAAGCTGATTACCCTAGGGTATGATCGGAACAGTCTAGTCGCAATGTAATCCTGCTCATTTGAAACGATTATTCCAAAATTAACTTGATTATCTGCTCTAAATTGTCGTTGTCCGCTCTCTCTGTTCGATATAAAACACAGCCAATATACTTCCCAAAACGTTGGTCACGTGCCGCTCCGCAAAAGACGTCAGTTACAGGAATATATCCTGTAACATTCCCATCACTACCTCAGTTGAAGTCCATTCAAGGCTGGCAAACCCCCAATCGAAAGGTCAATATGGCATCCTCCGAACAGGAAAGCCAGACCTCCACGCCACGGTCCTTCACGGGCCAAAGCGTCTCCGCGGAGGAGATGCTCAAGTCGCAAACCGTCGGTCTCGTGCATCTGTCCGACTTTCGCAAGCGGCGCGCAGAGGTCTTGGAGCAAAAGGAGCGCGAAGCACATGATAGGTCGCTGGGTATATTAGCATCCGGTAATTCAAGAAGCGCAACTCCTTCAGCAAGCGAAGTGACTGACGGGTAAGTTTCTCAAGGCCGTCGCATTCCCCATCTCCCCCGCATAAACTGATCGCAGCGTGACAGGTCCTCGACACCGAAGAGCGACGCGCCACCTAAGAAGAAGAAAAAGAAGGTTCTTGCTAAAAGTAAACTTTCCTTTGGTGACGATAATGAGGATACTGGCGAAGAGTCGGGGGTCGCCACTCCGCGTGACTCCAGCATCTCGCGATCGGGCTCAAAAGCACCTAGCGATGAAGGTACACCGTCTTCCACAATTCGCATGAAGGCAAATCCGAATGCACGAGCTCCCCCCAAGGCAATGACCAAAGCTGCCATGGAGACCGAGGCGGCAGCACGCGAAACGCTCCGCAAAGAATTCCTGGTGATGCAAGAGGCGGTTAAAAATACCGAAATATTGATTCCATTTGTGCTTTTTGACGGGACAAGTATTCCAGCTGGATCTGTCAAAATCAGAAAGGGAGACCCTGTCTGGCTGTTCTTGGACCGATGTCGCAAGGTCGGCGCTGAGCTGGGAGGCCGTACTGCCAGTGGTGCGGCGAAGGCTCGTCGAGAATGGGCCCGGGTCAGTGTAGACGACCTGATGCTTGTCAAAGGGGATGTTATTATTCCTCATGTAAGTTCCAGTTTCATGGAGATTCATCTAAAAGGTATCGACTGACCAAGTTTTCACAGCACTATGAGTTTTATTACTTTATCGCCAACAAGATACCAAGTTTCTCCAAGGCCGGCGGGTTGTTGTTTGATTATTCAGATAAGCCACCTCCAGCAGATTCGAATGACAGCCCACTATCCCACCTCAATGAAGAGAAGCTCGAGGGTGCAGACAAAGATTCGACAGAGACCAAAGTGGTTGACCGCCGGTGGTATGAGAGGAACAAGCATATCTACCCAGCTAGTCTCTGGAATGAGTACGAACCTGGTGCGGAGTTTGAAGAAAAGATGACATCGACACGACGAGATGCACAGGGAAATACCTTTTTCTTTTAGTGCATGTTTATAATAACTAAAAGGGTTTCTGGATTGTACAGGCGTTGTGAGATAAAATTAGACCTGCTGAATTGATACCATTTGCGTTGTGTTGTGCACTCGAGGTGGACTAGCCTCGGATGACCGCATCACCTCTACCCAAGTTTATCTCTCCCTCCGAGTCCACCTCCTCCTTGTCTCGACCCATTGGAATAAATACAATGGACTTTCATATGAGATGCAATTCTCTCAAATGCCGAGTACAGCTGAAGGAAAGAGCGGTAGTCACGACTTGCTCGTGAGTTGCCTGGCTGGCGAAGGCCTGGCACATTGCTGACCTCGCAGGCACATTTTTTGTATAGGATGCGCCGGCGATCTAGGACTTGCACATCCCACCACAGGCGATCGACGCTGCCCTGCTTGTCAAACGGTCCTGTCGAACCCTAATGATGCTGTCTCCACCGTTTTGAATCCCACCGAGGACTACAAGACAAGCGTTCTCAGTGGTCTTGATCCCAACACCATTATGGAGTGTGCTGGACGTGCGTTGGGATTCTGGGCATACCAGAGCACACAAGAGATGTATGTAGCCCACCAATAGTTAAGGCTTGGGGCTGCTGTAACTAAATTCCTCCAGATTCTACCAGGAATTTCTTGGGAAAAGCCTCACAGAGAAATACACCAGCCTGAGCACACAAATGGACAAAGTCATCCACAACGCCAATACCGAAATCGCAACTCTACACAACAAAATTTCCGGTTTGTCTTGAAGACTTCTTCAGCCCTGTTCCAGCTAACAAGCCTAACTATCCAGACATGCAAGGTGCACAAGCACAGTTGGAGAAGAAAAACCAAGAGTTACTCGACCTCAACCGAGAAAGATCCAAGAAGCTTTCTCAGATAACAAACCTCTACAACATCCTCAAAGCGCGCGCGATGCGAACGCAACTGCAGAACGCCGCATCGGACACAGTTACGCAAACACTGAACACATTCACATCTCGAACCGAGCCTAATGGGCCGACCGTCCGTGCTGGTCAGCATGGCCATTCAAAGAATCGAACCCCTGGAGGGCCAAAGACACCGGTTTTTCCCCTTAGCCCTGACGGAGTTGAGCAACTACATCGATACCAACGGAGTGGGACCGGCAGCTCCAAACAAACGAGTAACAAGACACCTAGGGGAACAATTATGGCACCTCCAGCAGGTCGGCCCAGCTGGAAATCGCCTGGTCGTAAGTAGAATTATGATGTATCTGCAGTACACGCAAACTGACCTTTTGCCAAGTCCTCCCTCCAGCAAACCAACAGCACCGTACGCGTCTGCCGCAAACAAAACGGCAGTCAACCATCTTATCGAATCTTCCTTCCAGTAATGCCATGCTTGCACGATTCGGAAGTTGATTTCTCTTGCTCTATTATCATGCTTGGTGGAACTCAAGGTGGTTGTATCTTTTGAGTTTTTTCAATTAGTCCACGGATAGTACTCGGGTTGAGGACATTGCTTCAATGTCCGGCCATTCATAAATTATGCGGGGTTTAGGTAAATTTATAAAACAAAAAAATATATATATATATATTATTCTCAAAGCTCCCCTGGCAATATTTCTTCAAGTTATAATGGTGAATTTGCTAGTATAATCATGCGAGGCTCTGAGCGAAGCGATTGCTACCAGAATATACATCCTTACCTCAGGAGGGATCTTACTCCCGTAACAGAACTTCAAGTTGAAACTGAACCCCGAAGCGCGGCGTCACGACTCATCTTAAAGAATATTCGAGCCTCTCAGAAAGATATCGAGTGAGCGGTGTTCTGAGCCACAAATTATATCAATTGACTGAAGAGGTCCTTGCTGATCCGTGATAGGCAAATATGTAAGCTGAGGACAACCCCGGTTCAAGTTTATTGAACACTAGATCCAAACAAATTGATTCCAGATCCTCTCCATTCTACCAGGAAAGTAGCTAAACCAGATAGATAAATTTAAATCCAACCTAACGTAGCTATAGTATATCCGCCGATGTATTCCGAGCGGGCTCCTTACGGATAAGGCGCCTCTGTAATCTACAGTATCCAGCCCGTCATTATCCCTACCCAACTACACATACCTGGCTTTTCATTATAAACCTGCTTCATTGCAAAGCCAGTAATAGAGCAAGGCATTTCGGCACTCGTATATCCCATCCACTGCAGACATACTAGTTCTATATACCCTTATCCTACTAATCTAGTAACCCCCATCCGGCAAAGCCTCCCCTCGTCCGGCCCGCCGCTCGGTTCAGCGGAAGTACACCTGCACCCGCACCCGCCATCCCCTCGGTCCAACCTCACCACAACAGCATTCCCCAGCCCCCTCAGCACGGTCCCTACCTTATCTCTGAATTTGTCCCTGACGATCATCTCCCGGAGCTAATCGCGTGGAATCTGGGGTGCAGGATCCATCTGAGCTTGAGCTTGTGTGGAGTTGTCAGACATACATCGGTATTTTTGGTATTTTTGGTATTTTTGGTATTTTATTTTTACATATACGAATCCAGATATTCACCTGGGCAGAACACTCAGCGACCTCTCACTGAACGGCTTGTCCTTGCTGGGTTATTACTTGGGAATGCCTTATTTCTTTCAAGTTTCCTTGATGTTTAGGATTTCTATTGAATGCACCCTTATTTATAGGTAGCAAGCATCTACAGGCCATGGTCGACCATTTACGCTGAGACAGAAGAATCCTCGTATCATCTTGATAAATTATTCGGGACATCACGATCTAAATCTCCCGGGTGAAACATAAAAGGAAATCTAATCATGTACGTCGGCACCAAGCATCCGGTCTTTTCGTCCGGGCGAGAAGAAACGCCATACCCTCGATTAGAGGGGGAGAGAGAGGGGAGGATACCCGTGAAAGGGCTCTCCGCCAAAGTTCATATCATGCCATGCATTATACCACAAACCCATGCAACGATGGAGACGCTGCAGAAACAAGAAAACAGGGACAAAACACCAGGGGGAAGAAGTCTTTTCTTTTTATCACATTTAAGCGCCGAACTCCTTGATGTCGGTCTTCTTGCCCTGCAGAGCCAGGGGCACAATACCACTGACGTGCATCTCGGGGCCGTAAACGTGCATGTCCAGACCCAGCTCGACACCGGCGGACTTGATGTTCTTCAGACCCTCCTGGTAGTTGGGACCAGCGCGGCGGACCCAGATCTGGACCTTGTGCTCGATGAGAACGGGGGCAACATCGCGGATGGCGCGAATGACACCCTTGAAGGTGGAGGCAACGTTGGTAAAGTTGGCAATACCACCACCGATGAAGAGGACCTTGCCCTCAGGGTGCTGGGGAGCACGCAGCATCAGGTCCAGGACGGTCTTGGCGTAGGAGTAGGTCTGACCCTCGGAGGGAGCACCGGAGTACTCGCCGTAGTTGGCGAGCTCAGAGACGAAGCCAGCGGAGGCAATGGCATCGGCGTAGACGACGGAAGCACCACCACCAGCAACCAGAGTCCAGACACGGCCGTTGGCGTTCAGGACGGTCAGCTTCAGGGAGGCACCGGTCTTAGCGTCCATGTCGGAGATGAACTTCTCCTCCTTGCTCATCTCACGACCGAAGGGAGCGGGGAAGTCAATTGGCGGACCAGCGTCAATGTTGACCTTGCCGTCGGTGGAGGCAATGGTGGGCAGACCCAGGGCGGCGGGGCTGCGGGCAATAGCCCACTTAGTGCCGCACTCGAACTCAGCAGTCTGGTCGAGCTTGGCAGCCAGATCCAGGAAGTAGACATCGGCGGATGTGGCATCGGCGTTGGGGATGACAACCAGGGGGTTGATCTCGAGGTAGGTGAACTGGCAGTCGACGTAGACGGCGTACAGGCGGACAATGAAGTCAACCAGAACGTTGTGGAGACCCTGGGGCACCTTGCTCAGCAGGCCAGCGGCAATCTCCTCGTTGGAGGGGAAGTTCTTCAGGTTGACGGGAATCAGGAGCTTCTCGGCCTTAGCATCGACATCACCGACATCAACACCACCCTCGTGGTAGAAGAGGATCCAGTCACCCTGTTGATTTCCAAGTTAATATCTTGTGTGGAATTGCAAATACAGATATTTTGCTGGGTCTAGCAAAGAATGGAACGTACCTCACGGACGGAGTTAATGCAGACGTAGGATTCGGTTTCTTGGGCGTGGGGAACCATGGGCTCAACGAGGAAGTTACGGAGGACACCAACGACGTGCTCAACCTGGACATCCTTGCCAGCGCGGGCCTCAACCCACTCACGGGCCTCGGTCCAGGTCTTGTTCAGAGCGAGGAGACCGCTCTTACCACGGCGCTTGATCAATTGATCGGGCTTAGCGACGAACTTGGCACCGGGAGTGAGCAACCAAGGGTAGGTGACCTCAGCCTGGTCGAGGACATCCTTCACGGCCTTGTCTTCGGGGAAGTGGAGGGAGGCCAGGCGAGGAGGCGGGTTGTGTGTAGAGGAGCGAGGCAGAGGGGAGGGCTTAATGACGGGGGCGCGAGTGAGGTGATAGTTGAGGATGGCCTTGCCGTCGGCCTCGAAGATAGACTTGGCGGACATGATGTGTGAATGTGAGGAGGGGGGTGTTGTTTAGAGGAGGAGGAGAAAGAAGTGGGAAGGGAAGAAAAGAAAAGCAGAGAGGATGATTTTTTTTTGGGGATTGGGGGTGGATAGCAAGACTGGAGAGTACAGCGTAGAAGGGGAAAAGTTGTGCTGGAGAGTACAGCGTACAACTGAGGAAAGTGTGGTGGGGTGTTGGGGCAGTCGGTGTGTATACTGTACACAGTGTAAGTGTACAGTGTGTACTCCAGTGTAGTCAAGTACTGTCCAGATACGCAGGTGTACAGCTGAGCACTGCTCCCCCACCATTTTTTGCCCCTCAATCTGCCCATTGCTGGGGCTACCGATGCTTTGTTGGGTTCACCGCCGAATTGTGATCGACTGACTTTTTTTTTTTAGTACTTGTCTCATCGTGTAAGCTGACCTGTCAGCATTGGATAGGAGAAGGAGGGGGTAATTTTTACTAGAGATGATTTTAGAGAGGAATTGAGTATTTCTCAGACAACAACAATAATAGAATAAGAATATTTATTTATAAATAATATTTATCTACTTATAGTACTATGTCTGCTATAAATACAGTGTGTATTGTAGTTACGCAGATCCAGTGGGGCGGTATCGCCGGTACCCGGTACTTTGGGGAACGCAACTGTTGAGCTGCTTTTAGTGGGAGGAGCTGTACACCGTACCTGCGAGTACTCATCCCGAGATTTTTCTGTTGTCTTCTCTCCTTCCCTCCCCTCCTCTTTTTTTCTCCTTTTTCCATCAATTCATCTTTCAGCGGGTGTTCAACCACACAAGTATGTTCTTCCCTCCTCAATCCTCCCGACTCTTTCATGCCATCCCCGCCATTCTTCCCCCCTCCAACCCACCATTCCATTCCATCCCGCTATACTGTGATAGTGTGATCCTCAAATTCTAACCCGACAAACCCTCCCCCAGATTCACAATGCCTGCCACTTCACTGTCTGCTGGCGCCCAGAACGCCAACGATAACATCACACGCTTCGAGCCCCCGAGCCGTGTCCTCTCTCCCCTCAACCACGCTCTCTTCCACAACAAGACACGATGCTTCGTATAGTGAGTCGAAACTCTTCCCCGCCATGCCTCCAGCGAATTCCCCCTATTCACTGGGCATACTCATTCTTTCTCGAACCAAAAAAAAAACTAACAATGGGATAGTGGTATGCAACCTCGAGCCGTGCAGGGCATGCTCGACTTTGACTTCATTTGCAAGCGTTCCACCCCTTCCGTGGCCGGTATCATCTACACTTTCGGCGGTCAATTCGTCAGCAAGATGTACTGGGGTACCAGCGAGACCCTCCTCCCCGTCTACCAAGATGTTGAGAAGGCCATGGCCAAGCACCCCGACGTTGACACTGTCGTCAACTTCGCCTCTTCCCGTTCCGTCTACAGCTCCACCATGGAGTTGATGAACTGCCCCCAGATCCGCTCCATCGCCATCATTGCCGAGGGTGTCCCTGAGCGCCGTGCCCGTGAGATCCTGGTCACTGCCAAGGAGAAGGGCATCACTATCATCGGCCCTGCCACAGTCGGTGGTATCAAGCCTGGCTCCTACAAGATCGGTAACACTGGTGGTATGATGGACAACATCGTCGCCTCCAAGCTGTACCGCAAGGGTTCCGTCGGCTACGTCTCCAAGTCCGGTGGTATGTCCAACGAGCTGAACAACATCATCTCCCAGAACACCGACGGTGTCTACGAGGGTGTTGCCATTGGTGGTGACCGCTACCCCGGTACCACCTTCATCGACCACCTGCTGCGTTACCAGGCTGAGCCTGAGTGCAAGATCCTCGTCCTGCTCGGTGAGGTCGGTGGTGTTGAGGAGTACCGTGTGATTGAGGCTATCAAGAACGGCACTATCACCAAGCCCATCGTCGCCTGGGCTATCGGTACTTGCGCCAGCATGTTCAAGACTGAGGTTCAGTTCGGTCACGCCGGTGCCTCCGCCAACTCTGAGCTGGAGACCGCCGTCCACAAGAACAAGGCCATGCGTGAGGCTGGTATTCACGTCCCCGAGACCTTCGAGGATCTTCCCCAGACCCTGAAGGCCGTCTACGATGCTGAGCTCAAGAAGGGCAACATCGTCCCCGCCCCCGAACCCGTTGTTCCCAAGATCCCCATTGACTACTCTTGGGCCCAGGAGCTGGGTCTTGTCCGCAAGCCCGCTGCCTTCATCTCCACTATCTCCGACGACCGTGGCCAGGAGCTGCTGTACGCCGGTATGCCCATCTCTGATGTCTTCAAGGAGGACATCGGTATCGGTGGTGTCATGTCCCTGCTGTGGTTCCGCCGCCGCCTCCCCAAGTACGCCAGCAAGTTCCTGGAGATGGTTCTCATGCTCACTGCCGATCACGGTCCCGCCGTGTCTGGTGCCATGAACACCATCATCACCACCCGTGCCGGAAAGGACCTGATCTCCTCTCTGGTCGCCGGTCTCCTGACCATTGGTTCCCGCTTCGGTGGTGCGCTGGACGGTGCCGCCGAGGAGTTCACCAAGGCCTTCGACAAGGGCCTCAGCCCCCGTGACTTCGTCGACACCATGCGCAAGGAGAACAAGCTCATCCCCGGTATCGGCCACAAGGTCAAGTCCCGCAACAACCCCGATCTGCGTGTCGAGCTCGTCAAGGAGTTCGCCAAGAAGCACTTCCCCAGCACCAAGCTGCTCGACTACGCCATTGCTGTCGAGACTGTCACCACCTCCAAGAAGGACAACCTGATCCTGAACGTCGACGGCTGCGTTGCTGTCTGCTTCATTGATATGATTAAGAACTGTGGCGCCTTCAGCCCCGAGGAGGCCGAGGACTACCTGAAGATGGGTGTCCTGAACGGTCTGTTCGTTCTCGGCCGTTCCATCGGTCTGATTGCCCACTACCTCGACCAGAAGCGCCTGCGTACCGGTCTGTACCGTCACCCCTGGGATGACATTACCTACCTGCTCCCTACCCTGCAGAAGGGAGGTGCCGAGGGCCGTGTTGAGGTCAGCGTTTGATTTTCTTGGACATGATTTGCAGCGCCGTCCGCTGGTGGCATACAGTCCGTCCCGAAAGGACGGTGGAGTTCGGTTGATCCCTTGGTTTTTGTTTCTTAGCAGTTTTGTATCCATGTACTGCGCTACCCAGCATGACCGGGTTAACGGTGGGCGATGCCAAAGGGCTCGCCCATGGAAAAAACGGTGCAACGCCCGACTACGGATCTTGATTTAATTTGTTTAGATGACTAGACCTCTTTGGGGACCTAATGAACGTACCCATTGCATGATGACTATATATACTTTATTATTTTTTTTCTGCTAGTAGATCCTTCTTTTGAAACATTGCGCAGAAGTGAGGTGCGCCCATATAAAGTACAGTGTTGACAGTACCATAAGCTCAATCTTTTATTAATCTGGCTGACGCATATCTAGGGTATGCCCCAGCCTGGCCCCTCCCATGGGATATGGAGCGGTGGGAATTCTTATCACCAGCTTATCAGTGCCCGCAGCCACGGCCGCGGCTAGCAGCCTCCAATTTTCCTGTAACGAGAACCTACAACCAATTCACTTCAAAAAGAACTTGAACCACACAACACACAATGGTCCGCCTAAAAAATCGATATCTCCTCCTAGACATCCTCTACCCAGATCCAAAGACATGGCCAGCTTCGAACAACTCCACAAAGAACAACCCGCAGGCCGCGCAACTGGCCATCCACTCCCCGACCTCAAACGCGCTGACACCAGGCCTTCTCGTTAAGATGGTACGCGAAGAAGTCGCCGAATTATATGGAGACTGGGGAGTCGGAAAACTCGGTGGTGCATCCGCCACTGGTCTCAACGGTGTGTTCTGAGTCCTTTTGAATTTCGTGCACCGCTGGGCATCAGCTTTGCAAAAAGCGCCCTGGTACATCATAGTTCCCCGCTGACGTCTCTACAGTGAAATATCTCTCACCTGCAACATCCACCGCCATCATTCGCTGCCCACGCGCCTCGTTCCGACTCGTCTGGTCTGCACTTACATATATGTCCCATGTCCCGGAACCTGGCGCTGGTGGGCAGAAAAGACCCAATGGAGGTCGGGAACGGCCTTGCGTGTTCCGCGTGTTGAGGGTATCGGGTACGATGAAGAAGGCAGAAGAGGAAGCTATTCGCCGCGCGAGGAGGGAGATCGTACGCATTCGAGGTATTGAGGAGAAGGGTGTTTTGGGGGATTTGATTTCGGGGGCGGAGGACAAGAGCACAGTGGAACGCACCGTCCCTGTTCCCATTCCCCGGGATATTATGGATGACAGTGACGATGAGGATGAGGATATGGATGATTGAGTTGAGTTGACTAGCAGTTCTCGTCTGCTCTGGTCTGCGTCTGATTGTATATGAATGATACCCAATTGAAGTGAATTGCATATTGTACATTAAATTTGTGCAAAAAGGTCCGAATCCAAGACCGTGCCGCTATGTCCTTTTTCTATTAAAATTATACTCATGTCTTCCGTCGCACTTTAATCCCGCTATCCGGCAACGGACCCTTCCAATCCGCCATATCTTCGTCCTCATCGTCCATGCCTTCGCCCATAGCAGCTTCGCTAGCTGCATCGCGCATGCGAGCCTCTTCTTCCAGCTCCTTCCGTTCTAGATCATCGTATTCATCCTTCATATCCAGCCACCGCTCCTGTACGTCACGCACATCTGTAACCCCCATTCCTTCACGCACAGCAACTTGCCATACTGTATCATTCGCACCCTCGGCCGAACCAAATGCGTACCCGGAAGCACGATCAATAGCCCTGAGCAGATTCATCATACTCTTTTTATCTTCGACGGCCAGCGTCTCGAAAGCGACAAGTCCGAATTCCTCGACCAGGTCCATGATCGCGGTATTCAAGGCACCAAACTTGCTATGCGGTAGACGAGAGGATTCGGATTCCAGGTGCGGGAGGAGATAATTGAGATCCTGCACTTCAGTATAGAAATCAAGGTTGAAGGGAAGTTCCGGGTAGTTGGATAGATTGTCGATTTTGGTGAGGACATTTAGGTGAGGGAGGTCAAGTTGCAGCATTGCGCGGAGGGAGAGGAGGAGGGCGGAGATGTACATGGACGGCAGAGTAAGAGCATAGCTATCGACAAGATGGATGACAATTAACTAAGGCGTGGGTGAGGTTAGTTAATGTAATTTTTCCGCCATTTAAGCTCAGGTGAGAAGCGAAACGAACCCGGTAGCCTAGCTTCTGGATCTGAAAGAAGATGTTCCGCAGGGAAGCATGATGCGTAAATAGCTCGACCTGACCCGGGCAGTCAAACAAGACATAATCATCTATATGTTCACAGTTAGTAGCCAGTCCAGTCATGTCCAACCCAGTGCGTATGATATGCCTGGTATGCTGGGGGCAACGAACCTCCAAGCTCCTTCAACCCGTCCTCCAACCATGAATAATTCTCCTCCAACTCCTCAAGCGCATAAAGCGTCGCTCCATTCGGACCAAGCTTGTCTTCATCCATAATCTCCTCTAGCGTAACGAGATCGCGCACGTCCAGCGCGCACGGGTAAGAAGTCCTATCGTTGGCGGGGTCGAGATTCACGATGGAGCATTTGCGCCCGATCGCCCCGAGGAACTGGTGCATTCCATTGCAGTAGGTGGATTTACCGGCACCAGGCGGACCGATAACCAGTTGCGCGAAGGGCATTATGTAGAGTGGAAGGGGAGCGTGGGGTAGTGTATATGGGTTGGCTGTGAAGCTTTGGATGATAAATTTACTTCCCCCGCCGTCCGCGATTGGTCGCCTGATATTTCGGGCCGAAAGGCGTGACGTCAGCAAGGAGCATACAGTAACACTTGGTTAGATCAGATAAACATTGAATATCTAGGGTGTCCAAGATCTGCCAATTCGATAGGGTATCATTGGTAAGTCGAGCAGACGAAGAATGTATAGTCAAGCTTATTTGAGTCAAGGCCAGCATATAATTGGCAAGCTTTCAACCGTCACATCTCGATTTATTCTTCCTGCCACGGTATTTGTTGATCTTTTTGCAAGTTGAGCTATTTGAAAATCCAACTGTATCCAAAAATCTTACTTAATTTCTCCCACCCTATGGTAATGCCCTCTAAACAAGAACTATAATGTGACTGCCCTTCCCAGGTACAGTATGGATGCTTATCGGGAGTCGGTGGGCGCCGGCAAAATCAGACAGGCCTAAAGAGCTCCGCCGGCTGCGCTGCTTCAACTCCGTCTACAACAGCCCACCATGTCGTCAAGTGAGTCTCGCTGCCCAACATGAGCTGCAAATCCACTGGAAATCTCATTTGCTAACTTGTGCTAGATCAATTCGCCGTGGCATCGCCGCCAGCGGACGCCATCTCCGCCTTGAAGTTCTCGCCTGATCCCAACTCCACGCGGATCGTTGTTTCGTCATGGGACAAGAACGTTTACCTATACGACCTGCGCGATGAGAATGGTGTGGTGGGTGAAGGTAAATTACTGCAGAAGTTTGAGCATCGCGCACCGGTACTGGACGTATGCTTTGGCGAGAATGAGAACGAGATCTACACGGCTGGTCTGGATTGGGATGTTCGCAAGTGAGTGCTGTCCTGCGCGGGGTCCATAAAAGAGACCAGGCGAAGCTTCCACGTTCCAGAAGGAGGGTATGCCAATACTAATCTCTCTAGGATCGACACCAACACATCTGAGCAAACCGTCCTGAGCAGCCACGAAGCTGGCGTGCGCAATGTCGTTTATAGTCGCGAACATAACCTCGTCATTTCGGGCTCATGGGACTCGACCCTCCATGTGCACCGCCCTGATACAATCCCCGTTACCGTACCTCTCCCCTCGAAACCATTCTCGCTGTCTCTTACAGCTACCAAACTGGTCGTGGCCATGGCGTCGCGGTCTCTCCACATCTACGACCTGAAGGCTCTGGCCCTCCTCACAGCACAGGCCGACAGTGCCAGCACCAATGGAAATAAGGTCGAGATCGAGCCGTGGCAACGGCGTGAGAGCAGTCTGAAGTTTATGACTCGGTGCATCGCCTGCATGCCCGATGACGCGGGATATGCCTCGTCTAGCATTGAAGGCCGTGTGGCCGTTGAGTGGTTCGACCCATCGCCCGAGTCACAAGCGCGCAAGTATGCCTTTAAGTGTCACCGTCAGACTGCCGAAGACAATGTCGATGTCGTCTACCCGGTCAATGCGCTCGCGTTCCACCCCATCCACGGCACTTTTGCGTCTGGCGGCGGTGATGGAGTGGTTGCTTTGTGGGATGGGATTGCCAAGCGTCGTATCCGCCAATACCAGAAGTACTCTTCTAGCGTAGCGGCCATCGCATTTAGTGGTGATGGTAAATATCTTGCCATTGCCGTCAGCCCTGGCTTTGAGGATGGCAAGGACGATGTGCCAGAGGGCATCGTCAAGATCTACGTGCGTGAATTGGGCGAGACGGAGGCCAAGGGCAAGGGTGCCAAATAAACAACCCCCTCCCCGGGATGTTGTATATGTTGAAATGAGAAGAGCGAGGTTCTTTTTGATACCAAACAAAATCTAATGACCCAATATGTAAAACCTTCGGAGTCTACGAGTAAGGATGATGGATCACAACTACTAGCCTATAGTATACGCTTTCATCCGGGAAAACTGCCAATGCTTTTTTCATTTCATCATCCCATATAAGCGCATTGCATCTCGTCTTGGTATCATTCTAGTTATATGTATCTGCATCACTCATAACCCTCCTATACAATCAAATCTGTGAATCGAAGCCCAATCTACTGAATAGCATTGCGCACCGAGACAGTACCATCCGGCATACCGAAGTACGCAGCAACAGGACGCTGGCCGCCGACACCACCAGCGGCAGTAGCCTGGGGACCAGTCTGGCCGCAGAAGATGCCGACCTCGAGCACACCGGCGATCTGCTTAATCTCGCGCGCAAGACGATCCACCTCCCAGACGCCGCCAGTGCCTGAACCGTCCAGGCCGCCGGCAATATCGGCCTGGATCAGCATGGGCGGGAAGGGCGCGTCGATAATGAAGAAGTCCTGGTCGGTCTTCAAGTTACCCTCCTTGGGGTTAAAGTTGGAACGAATGGCGGGGTTGATGGAGCCGAGCTCAGTCAGTTTCCTGAGGACGCGGTAGGCGGCAATGGGGGCGACCTCAACTGGGATGTACTTCCAGTTGGTCAGAAGGCGGGATTGGAGCTTGCGGGAGTCTGGTAAGTGGGAATATGTGAGTCAGTGGGGGGAGGGCCAGGACCAGGGCTAGGAGGGGAAATTTCGCAAGTCCTACCAGCAACGCAAATAAACTCCTTCGCCTGCATGGCAACCAGCTTCTCCTGGAAGAGACAAGCACCACCTCCCTTGATGCAGTTCAGCTCATCGTCCACTTCGTCTGCGCCATCAAAGGCCACATCCAGGACGGTTCCTCGAGGGATAGCATCGAACTCGACGGCCGTCAACCCCGCGTTGACGATCAGCTGGCGGGACTGGTAACCCGTGGGGACGTAGCGAGTGGTAGAGGTATCGACGCCGAGGGCCTTGATTGCCTCAACGACGTAGACAATGGTGGTACCACTACCAATACCAACCCACTGGGCGTTCTTGGGGTAGTGGTTGGCGACAGCGGTGGTCGCGGCGGCGCGCTTTGCAGCTTCAACGTCGGACATGGTGGATTGCAGACGTGCAGAGGGTGAGAAGGGAGTGCGGTGGAACGGGAGAGGAGGAGAGAAGGAGTGTCGAATGCGGGAAGAGCGAAAGGCTGAAGAAGAGCAGAATTGAAAGAGTCGCAGGCCCATATAGACAGGAAGATTCCGGGGTTGAGTAGTAGCCCGGGACTTGCCAATGCTCCAGGCATAGCATGTGGGGTCGGCTATTTGTTATTTGCGTACGGAGTATACTCTTTGGTTTTCTACTTTCAAAATTTTTTTTAATTTTTTTATGTTTATTATTATCTATTTCTCATTTTCATTACTATATCGATGTCTGTCACACTCACTACCCATCACTAGACTGTTGATGCTGTTGATGCTGTGACTTTGGATACTACTAGACTTGCCTCCCTATGTAGGGGAGCGAAGTCTTGGCTTTCCCGTTCCGTTTTGGTGCTCAGTGAGCGCCGCTTTTGCTCACTGAGTAGATCTGAGCACGTCTCTGCGCGCGCTGAGCGGATCAGTGATCATCACGTGACTTCTCTGAGCAGCTCCCTGATCACTGAGCATTGCTTACGTGATATCAGGGCCAGAGGTCTGACTCAAGCACCCCAATAAAGCGCAACACGCTACCCTCACAAAAGTTTCTCGCAATGTCTAGAACGCTCAAATGCCCCATCAAAAAAATGTCCGCATCACAAACAGCTGATAAATTGCGAGGATACTTTATTCTAGAAACAAACACACAGAGCGGCTTGCCTCATTAGCTTATGGAATTCTAGCTGAAGTCTGCAAGCTCCTGGGAACAATATATCTAGTTTGTCTTAGTACGCTGCTTCTTGCAGGGGTTAGAGGCCAGAGAGCATGGCGTAAACGTTAATATGGATTAGGCAAGAAGACAAGAGGCTTTGGATTGAGATCAGATGAGCTAGCTATCAGAATAAGAACAAGACTGATTCTTAGTTGAATCAGTAAGACACCAGAGATGATTATTTATAGGCACAGCTATCATGTGACAGGGCCATGCCTCCTTTTAGATGCATGAGTGAACCACTTTGAACAAATCAGGATGCTTTTCCAGTCTCAGCCAAGCTGTCTCTTTATATCAATATCATTCCTAGCTTTCCCCGTTACACCGGCTGTAATTCAAACCTGTTGATTCAGACTTTGAGGCATCAGAGATTCAACGGGGCTCTCCTAACTGTTTTGGTCCACTTTGGGGGGCTGAATTTGTTGGACATCCATAGTATACGTAGGAGGCACTGAATTGTCCACCCCTGAGAGCTGCCATGCTTAGCTTAGCTTGATTGATAGCTTAGCCCCCAGCTCGGGTATTGAGGTTTGTAAGGCGAAGCCCATGAAGAGAGCTTGGTTCAGCTAAACTGAATGAGGGAATGAGGGAATTGAGATGCTCCTTTCTGATAATAGGCTCAAGAGGTCCCACTCTTGTAGGATCTTCGATTGATTGGACCCGAATAGATTAGTGACTGGAAAAGAGGACCCGCTAGTCTTTGGCCCCCAATCCCTGTCATTTGAGTTGCAGGATGCATGATGATTTCTTTATGATCTTGAATTTCAACCTGTCAATGACACTGCCTGAAGATATCCCAGGAGATCTTGCTTTTATTTCTCCTTTTGTTCCGCTGTTTTATACTGATGTAGTAGGATTTGAATTGTTGCAGAGTTCCGCTGAGATACAATTAGCATGGGAGAATTGGAAAACATCCCGTCTGCGTGGATCGTATCTCTTTTGAGGGATGAGGTGCGATGCCATGCAAAGCGTGGTCCTTCGCCAATGCACAGTCCACGTACGATATTTTTAGTTGACTATTTGAATTCGCTCATATGGTTTGTTATGATTACTATGTGCGAATTATACAAATTGATTACTGAGGCGAGAGAAATACCGCGATGCAATATCTTCCACTACAATCCTCAATTGAGATGTATGATGCTCTGTCTAAGTGCTTCTGCTTCTCTCTTTTAGTGTCAACCAGATCAATTCCAATTCTCCGTATGCCGTATTGTCCTCTATTCTTGACAGAATTTAATTACAGGATTTGAAGCCTGAATGGCTTATCCCAGGATTATGCCGAGCTAAACTATGGAACTATACCCTCAACTCGACTTTCATTTCTAAGGATTTTTTTCAACATACTCTCCCGAGTTTCGTTGCCATTATTTGAAGAAGCACCGTTCATCTCGTTTGGGCACTAAAGAGGCAGTACGTCGTATAGCCAACAATAGGTATTGTTGGCTATACGAATATCTAGGTAGATATTAAGATCCAATAAAATAGCTCACCGGACAAGAGAGATGAACAAAGTGCATTGGGAACAGAAATAGACTAATCAATCATAGCTAAAACAGAAGACTTGAAACCTCCGAATTAATATATAATTTGCTTCTAGCAATAACAGTGAAGCCGACAAAAGAAAAACAATCACAGTGAACGCCTAGAGGTCGTATTCGTCCCAGATAGTTCTTGCGTATTCCTTCAAATCTTCTGCCGAAATCTCTAAATCATGCTCCCCAGGTCTATCCGGCTTTCTTCTGAATAGATCCTCGAAAGGGAGAGAAAGAGGAGAGTCGCCTGTAACTTTAAGCTGGTCAGATACTCGCTGTATCCATATGATTTGCTGGCGACGTATCTTGTCCTGGGCTCTATGCCAGTTTTCTATCCGTATCCCGGATCGTGAGCGGTCTAGCCTCACTGTGAGGCAGACATTGGCATCCCCGTCCCCGGGGCTCAGCCAGAATCTAATGTCTGACTGTAGCTTGGTATCAGTCTCTGATAGCGCTACTTCTAGCACGACAGATGGACGGTCAGCTGAGCCAGGTGGTCTTCGTTTTGGACCCCAGCCATAATCGGGTTCTTTCGCTCGCTTTTCTTCATTTCCCCATATCCCTGCGCGTGCATAGGTTTTGATGGCTCGATGGAGCCCCATTGGTTGAAGCGCACTAAGAAGTATGTTATTAAACTCCCCAGCGGCGGTAGAGTGTGCGATAGTTGGAGGCATCTTGGCAAGTAATAATCTTGCGTTCAAGTCGAATGCCGAGAGATGTTTTGTTGTGTAGGGATGTGTGGAGTGGATGATGTGAGAAATCGTGCAGTCGTTGGTGGAAAAGAGGATGTATTCGCATGGAGTTTCGTCGATATCGGAATCATATGCTTGCGATGTGCTTCGAATGATGTCCTGAAACTGAGATTCGTTACGAATCTTGCATAGTTTAATGAACGGGCGTAAATCCTCAAGGAAATCACAGCCCAAATGATCCAACTCCGGCTGATCGCCATTTTTATTTAACGACATTGTAGCTATGATAATTAGGCGGAGCGAAAGCAGAGCCTTCCAAGGTATAGTAAGGTTACTATATATCACCGTCGTATGGGAGACCCTAAAAGCCGCCCGGCAGAAAAGCGCACGGTGATTGGCTCACTAGATGCTCTTGTACCTCTGCTCCAGTATCAATGTCCAGGACATGCTCTCTTGAAACTACCAGGTCAATGAGATTAAATTGTACTGAGAATTAGACTAACCCTCAGTGAATTTTCATATGAAAATGACAATCAAACTTAACGAGCAGCACTATCGAAAGCTCTTCTGCATCTTTGGGTAGGCTATAGATCTGTAGGCCATAGATCTCAGCTTGAAAGCCAAGAACAAAGACTGTAACTCTTTCTGTTCCCCTTTGACATTCCGTGCAGAGCAAATATTGTTCTAATTTTACCTCTAATAAGCTAAATATCCCCTCCCAAATCCATCTCTTCTCTTGTTGAGCAGTAAAATGCAAGGCTCTCTTCTCCGCCTCAGCGATCAGGCCAACACAGCCCACTTGCCCGCTTAGTCAAGGCGAACTGCCCATCAACAACAGCCCGCAACGTACCTCATCATCACAGATCATTACGGTGAATTAAATCTTGGCAAGCAGAGATCCCTAGATCTTGACCAAGATTGACTCATTGGACCGAAGTTTCCACACCGAGAGTCCCCTCTATATTCCCATCTCCAGTATCCTCATATCATACCATGGCGGACGCCTTCCCCGCGACCCTGGCAGGTCCAACTTCCAAGGAGCGCAGATATGACCGACAGCTTCGACTATGGGCGGCAAGTGGTCAGCAAGCACTTGAAGACGCTCATGTATTGCTGGTGAACTCGGATGGCCCTCTCGGGTCCACCAGCACTGGAGTCTCTGGCGTCGCGGGTGTTGAGACACTCAAGAACCTTGTTTTGCCTGGCATCGGTGGTTTCACCATCGTCGACCCGGCGACTGTCACGGAGGCTGATCTGGGTGTGAATTTCTTCCTTGAGCAAGACTCTCTCGGCAAGTCTCGTGCTGATGAGACATGTCGTCTGCTACGAGAGTTGAATCCAGATGTGCAGGGATATTCATACTCGAAGGTATGTCATAGCTCTCCCTCACCTAGTATATACACAACACTAACCATCTCATCAGACAATCACGGAACTACTTCATGATCTAAGCTTTCTCCCCCAGCACAAGCTGATCATCATCTCCGGCCCAACCAAGCGCTCCTCGCTGGACTCGCTATGCAGGACAGCCAAGGAATTGGGCATCCCAGTACTATACACGCACTCTGTTGGCTTCTACGCCACTTTTTCATCGCAACTGGCCACAGAATTTCCCATTGTGGAAACCCACCCGGACCCAGAAACCACACAGGACCTGCGGCTGCTGAATCCCTGGACTGAGCTTGCCGGTGCGGTGGCGGCGCTGGGTAATCTGGAGACCATGGATGATCACCAACATGGCCATGTCCCATACATTCTCCTTCTCCTGCGCTTCCTTGAGGAGTGGAAACAGACACACGAAGGGAACGCTCCGGCAAATTACAAGGAGAAAACGGAGTTCCGCGAATTCGTCCGGTCCAAGGCCCGCACTAACAACGCCGAGGGCGGCGAGGAGAACTTTGACGAGGCAGTAGCCGCCGTGCTGAAAACCATCTCACCATTCACTCTACGTAGCACGATCCGGGAGATTTTTGAGATGGAGCAGTGCCAAAAGCTCACCGCCGAGTCGGCCGACTTCTGGATCATCGCCTCTGCAATTAGCGCCTTCTATACCAAACATAATGTACTGCCCTTACCGGGATCTCTCCCAGATATGAAAGCGCAGTCGGCGGATTACGTCTCGTTACAGAATATTTACAAGAGCAAAGCCCGCGCAGATGTGGAAGAGGTTGTGTCGACAGTGCGACAGCTCGAATCGCAGCTCAACCGACCAACAGCGCCCATCGCTGATCGAGAGGTCGAGATCTTCTGCAAGAATGCAGCACACATCAAGGTTATTCATGGCCGAGATATCCCGCAAATAAGCACCAACAGCGATACAGAAACACTTAGCTCGCTTCGTAACCAGCTAGCCATGGCTCAATTGGGCATGCCCGATTCGCTAGTCTCTATTTTCATTGCAACCCAGATCTTCGATGGCGTCGTCGATGAAATCCAAAGTACACCGCAGAATGACACCCTTTCTGTCGATGACGAAGGCCTCTGGAAAAGTCACACTGAGCGTATTTTGGCTCTTTTGCAACGAGACGATCCTACGCCTCTGGACGAGGAAGCCAGGGAGTCTATCGAGAATGCCATTCTGGAATTACGTCGAGCGGAGGGTGGTGAGTTGCATAACATTGCTTCCCTGGCAGGTGGTCTTGTTGCACAGGAGGCTCTTAAATTGTTAACACGACAATATGTACCCCTGGATAATACCTGTGTTTTCGATGGGGCTCGCAGTCGGAGTGAGATGTACAGGTTGTGAGAGTTGGCTATGGTGCATATTTAAGGTCTTTGGAGAAGTCTAGGTTCAAAGCGGAGCAATATGAATTTATGAGTGATTGAGTGGTATTTGCCGCTAGAACTGAAGAAAATGCTATGCAAGATGGCTTGTCGGTAGACCTCCGCTGTTTGTTTCCATCCCGCTTTTTCCCCCGTAACACTGAGCTCAAGCGCCCTGGCAGAGCCCTGGGGGTTTGAAGGTTCAACGTGACACCATAGAAACCCACGGCTCCTAGTATTCATGAGACATGATCATGAGTGACTGTATGTTTCATGGCCGACTTATTTTCTGCAGCTAGGGCTTTGAAAGGCGGGAAACGCCCCCATGATGACCGATTCGTATCCCTATCTGCCAGAGAAAGCCGACCAGGTTAAAGTTTGTGGTGGTCTTCCAATGCAAGAC
The DNA here is from genome assembly GCA_023626415.1 of Penicillium sp. S1701. Classification (NCBI taxonomy): domain Eukaryota; kingdom Fungi; phylum Ascomycota; class Eurotiomycetes; order Eurotiales; family Aspergillaceae; genus Penicillium; species Penicillium sp. S1701. Next base: position 1,580,494 of record JAMAGY010000001.1, on the reverse strand, counting down.
GTGTTGTTTGTCGCCAAAGATAGCCTCGCTGGATCTCACTGCCTCAGCTCACCTCTTCTTGCCCCGGAAGTTCCCATGCTTTTTAGGTCCCATCGTAGCGCCCTGTGTCTCATACAGCTTTTCTTTTCCAAACGCCGTATCAGCGATTCGTAGGTAACTTACGATCCCTTGGTCCACCACTGCTAGGACGACATTGCGGTAGCCATGGCGTAAACGCATGTAGACTAATCGCTTCATTTTGTCGCCGTGTGGCGGGTCTAGCGGGGTGCTTTCCAACAATGCACCGAGTTGAGCGAGATTAGGGATAGAGGGCGTCTCACGGGTGTTCACAACGGCAATGCGGAAGTCGGGGGTCGGCCAGGCTGATTTTTTGATTGGGGTGGAAGGCCGATAAGCATGAAACACCACTCGGAATGGAGGAGTTGTGTCCAGAGGGTTTCTTTCAATTGCGAGCGTTGGGTCATACCATGGGATCATGGCGAGTCGGCGATATATGTCATCTAGAGAGCCTGTCAGAACAGAAGAGGGATAGACACAAAGGTTTCTCGAATATGGAAGGAGAAAAACTCACTATAGTTACGGTGCATGCCACATCCCACAACCGGACCAGCCGCCGTGGATCTAGTGCAGAGCGGATCATGAACCCAGTTGAAAACCTGCTCGAGAATACCGGCCAGACCGTGACCACGCTTGAGAGGGTCCCGGAAAGCAGAGTTCTGGTTTTGATCCTTTAATCCCTCGACCTGTTCAGAATCATCCCAGCCCGGTGCCCGCGCCAGCGCATACCCAATGCGTCTTAGCCCAGTGTAGACAGTATATCGTTCGAGTGTCAATCCAGAATGCCCAATAAAGCTCGCGTAAGCCGCCTGCAAGCTCATGGGGATAGACAATTCCTCCGGGGACTCATCGTCCGCGGCGCCCGTTATTTCAATGGGCCAACGGATATCCAAGCTCCCGCGTTCGATCAAGAACAGCGCCTCTTCCGGAAGAAGCCACACTCTGTTCCAGCGATCGGCCTGGCCGATAGTCTTGAAAAACTGGCCCTTCGGGGTCGGAACAAGGACACAACTACCCGGGTGCACATTTACGCCGACACCCTTCCCGCCAAACTTGGTGGGATCTTCTAAATCCACGCCTGGTGGGGGTGCAGGTCCGTCCGGAGCATAATATCCAACAACCCTACTATTGAGATTATGCAGACGTGGATGCGCGAGGGCATTGTGCATTGCCTGGCGCGAGGTGGAGAGCACATCGGCTTGGTATTCGGTTGGATTGGGTTCGAAGTCTTTTTCGCCGCGTTTGGGGAGGCTCGATGAGGAGGTGTCGGTGAGTCTGGGAGAGGATTAGTACTGTGCAGAGGAGAGGACGTCCCGGGGCAGTTGCGCGTACAGACTGAGGTGATTCAGAAGGCGAAAGTCTTGGGTCTCGTCAGACAAGTCAGTCTCGATCTGAGTTGGCTCGACCGAGGTGCCGCGGATGGCGTCCTCATCTTTATCTCCCATCGTGGTTGAAGGTGGTCAATATGACATTCACATTGGAAGATTCCCATAGAGTATTGAGATTTGGGACTGGGACTGGAGGAGATCGATAAAATTGGAGAATGGGGTTTATCGATAAGCCGAGTGGGCTGTGACCATCAGCCACACCATTTGGGGCTGGCACTGGCACACTTGACCTTCAGCACGCCACATCTCGAGTATACAGAATTCAACATACTCATGAATTCAATAGTGAAGGACTATAATGAGACTCTACTCAAGGTAACTTGAATATCTTTCTCCGTTTCACTTGGTTACGAACAAATGGTTCAGCAGAATGCTCACATATATTCAGATATCAAGGAGTCTCGACAATGCTCTCCAAACATTCGGCCCCTCTTCATCTCAATACCACGCCATTCTAGAGATCCTTCAAGACTGTCTACGAGATATCGAAGAGGCAAAGAAAACATCCATCCAACCAACCATCGACCCCGACACGCTTAGCTTAGCGATGGGATTTTTGAAGATTGCAGAGTAGCCCGCAGGGCTGCAATTTGCTTTTTTTATTTCTTTTCTTTTGATACCCACATGCAGGTACGGTTTTAATTATCAATTAATTGTTAATTACCGGATTACTCAAGACGATGGATTACATTTTGACCATTATCGCATTTAAATTAGGCATTTACATCGAGTTTACTTGCTTAGGCTAATTACTAAACGCGGAAGCGAGAACATGCCTCCCGTTCTCAAAGCCCATAGCCAATGCTCACAGCATCATGAAGAAGCGAGGTCTCCAGCCGAGGCTGGTCAAAGAGCCCCCGAGACACGCGATGGGATAGATCAAGGCCCTGAACACCCTGTTGCCCCTCTGCACTCATAACCCCTATTACCTCCGCGAATGAACAAGCTTTCGTAGATGCATGCCATGCAACAAACGCCAAGCTCTATGCAATCATAAAGACATGATATAATATGTGGCCCCCGGCCCGGTGCCGAAGAGCTCAATGGTTGATCCGCCGGTCAGGCCCCCGGTACTCGATCGTCGATGCGATCTCTCTGTTCATGTGGGGGTTCCCGCTTCGGCGTCGACGCGAATCGATTTAATTAGATGTACTCTGTTGATTTCCTGAGTAGTATGTTTTGGTGTAGATCGTTGTTCACATAAGCTGTTTCCTCAATCGATCAATGGCTTCTTCTGGTTGCCAACCAGGGCAACACCCAGATAGTTGAGGGCATTGAGATCGTGGGGTCGCACAATCGCTGGTAGAGGTAGCATTGGATTGTCTGGATTCACATGGGCGGCGTCGCGGGCAGCTTGCTCGATGGCTTCCATTTCTTCTTTGCACCCCGCATGGTCAAGCGGACAGACCACAATCGGTTGTCGGATGGTGATATCTCTTGCAGATGTTAAATGTGCCTGTCACAAACCATATTATTAGCATTAAATTCGGCGGAATAAATCCGAAAGCCTAGTGGGTGCGTAGTTTTCAGAAGACCTACCCGCACTGTAAGATAATATTCAATTCTATACAGACTGGCTGTAGTAGTGAATCCGCTGACAGCGTATGTGGGGAATGCTGCGCGACTGCGCGGCAAGATACCTTCGGAGTCCCGCATGTCCTTGGCGGGAAATACCAAGCCCAAATTCGTCAGATACCCTGACTCCGGTAACCGAACTCCCACTGCCTCGGTCTTCTTGGTGAGAGTCTTGATCTTGCGCTGGGGCTCATCGCCCTCGTGGTTGTATATGATCTCCTCGTCGATGCCGATGGTGATCTTGTTGATAGTAACTTTGCGGGCCTTCCCCATCCAGTCCTTGTTTGGAGATAATTTGACGTATACGCTAACGGGGTCGAGGGGTCCATAGGACCAGCGCGGCAATGAGATCGCCAATGTGACGAGGTGATCGGATACGCGCTCTGCTGACTCGGGTCGATTGTACATGCCGAAGGTAGATAATGTGTCGTATCGGGCGATGGGGACTGGAAATGTATACTTGCGCTGCTCGGATTGGCCCTGTTGCACCATGACCACCATTTCGTAGTATGTTTCGGCTGTGCGACTGGGCAGCTGGAGGCTCGCAGGAGGTACCCGTCGGGAGGCATCGCGGCCCCCACGGCCAAACGGGATGAATAGCACGAACGGGAGATCCATAGCAATGACTTCCTCGAATTCCTTCCCGGCTGGACATCGAAACAGGAGCATTTCCTTGCCGACAATATCTGCGACTTCCTTGCGAGGTGGAGCGAGGCGCTTTTTGGTAACGGAGTCGGCCGAGGGGTGGATGGTCTCGCGACGGAGGAGGGAGATGGTGACTAGCGAGATATTGACTGGGGCTGATATGCCGACACTGGGCCGGATCTCGACTTTACCCTCGATGCGAGGCTGGATGAAAGGTGGTGGATTGATTAGCATTGCTTCTTGGGGGATTCGTTGTTGGAGTTCGACTGGACTCTACTCGAGTCCAGGGAATTCAAAGCTCCCGGACGACAGAGCGCTTACCATCGTGGCCGAGATTCCGGGATAACCGATTAGAAAATTGCCATTTGCCGGCCCTGAAACGCGCACGAAGGCGGCCATGTCGAAAGCGCAGTTCCCACACCAGCATGGACATGCGGCGGAGGAGGCGCAGGGAAGTTGTGGGGAATCAGCGAGCTAGGCGCCGTCGCACAAAGCATATGGGCCTGATAAGAGCGGGCGAAAGGCGAGTGTGTGAGGGCCGTGGGTGAGAAGATAAGTAGGAAGGAGGACGAGAAGGTGAGGAAGCGAGAGAGGGAGAGGGAGAGGGTGGTGAGCGTCAAGGTGGAAGTGTTGAAGGAAGGGTGAGGCTGATGTCGAGCTGAGGCGTGGTTGATGTGATGTGGGGGGCCCTCAGGCTAAGAGCCTTGCGAGGCACAGTATACATTGTAGTTAACTATAGAGTGGATAAGATAGTCTAGTTGATCTTTATTTACTCCTATAACTAGTCTAGATTTAGATCTCATCTGTATCTTTAATTTAGATGCATCCACTATAATATACTATATCTCCATCTTTACATTTGCATTCATCTTGAATGTTTGCTATGCACCTTAACAGACGTCATTGCCAGCACACAATCTCACACTCGCACTCTCGCACAATTTCCCCTTGGGGGCCTTTTTTTCTTTACTTGGCCCCCACGCAAATTTTCCATGCGCAGAATGGTTCCAACAAAGAAATAGAAATAAAAATAAACTTGGACCATGGGTCCTCCGCATGCGGTCAAGCTTTTTCTGGTTTCAGTTCCAGTTCCAGTTCCAGGCGGTTGCCAGGTGCAACACGAAATGACATCTCACACTTAACACTTCTTCCTCCACTCTCACACTTCATTTCATCCATAGACCCAGACCCACACCCGCTACAATTACTCCATTTTACTTGTACTAGAAATCGACTCCTTCTCTCTGAAGCTATCGCATTCTCTCCTGATGCCTCCTCGCCGCCGTACCGCTGCCTCCAACGGCCAGTCCACTCTATCCTTCGGGACGCAATCCCGAGTGACCAAACCATCCACTGCCCCTCTCCCCGGCAAGAACAAGAGTCTCGACAAGTCCGCGAGTGAAACCCCAGAGCCTCAAGATGTGCTTGCTTCTCAACCCTCGAAACCCCACATCGCCGAGCTAGTCGTCCGTGAGCAGGCCGCGGCAGCCGTTCAAGAACCTCGTTCGGAGGAGGATAAGCGGGCGTTGAAGCTGAGCAAGCAGCACCTGAACCGATACTGGAAGAAGGAAGAAGAAAGTCGCTTGGCACCTCGAAGTGAGTAGGAAAAGTCATCAAAGAAGATATCGAAGGGACATCGCATCGCTGACGTCTTCCCTTCTTACAGTCCATCAAAATGATCTAGACCTGGAAGAGAAGATTCTCCGCCATTTTGATCTATCCAGTCAGTATGGAGTATGTCGCCACCTCCCTCTTGATCACTGTCATTTCTTTGCCCAACCCAAGCGGGCTCATATGTTTATGAATGACTTTGCTAACAACACACTTCAGCCTTGCATCGGTATTGCTCGACTTAAGCGCTGGCGTCGTGCTAATAGGCTCAACCTCAACCCACCGCTCGAAGTTCTAGCAGTTCTACTCCAAAATGAGGAGGTCAAACAAAGAGCCCATATGGATGAGCTGCTCTCATAAGAGACCGGCAATGATCGAGTCTCAAGACCAATATCACCTGTCACACTGGTTATGGCAAGACGTTGGGGACCTGTACATATAGTAACGAGCTACGAATGAACTGATCTTGAAGATTCCACCATCATCTGCAGAGATCGGTACCAATAAGACTGGATATATGATTAAATTTAATGTTTACCCCGACACCCTTCTCCGATAACAACGGCATCAAGCTGGGTGTCTTGGCCGGGTAATGCTCACTTAGTGAGCGAAGGTCCCCTGTTTTGTCTGTTCTCGGCACCGGGGTGCTGCGATGTAATTCACGTACATTTCAGGCTGGTGTTCCTTTTCATAGCGAGATAGTGAAGACGATCGGCGGCCAACTCAGCCAGCAGCTATGCACAGGAATCTGGGAAAAATCCTGAGAGGAGAAGACAATATTGGCAATCTCTGGAGAAAAACCTCTCAGGAAGACGAATCTATCTAGGAACAACAGCTCTCTTATGGACGGCCAGACCAGAAGAGAGAGAAATAGAAGGAATCTATCGGTCGGAAACCTTCAAGAAACACAGAAAGAAACACTCATCTGCAAGCAAGAGCGGGAAGAAACATCTGCATCGGAAACATCTGCAAGAGCGGCAACACACTCACACTCTGCAGCAGCAGAAAAACTCGATAAGATCAGGAACAATCTCCATCAGATAGGCTGGGCCACATCGTGAGCTGCTTTTCTGATACTCCTCGGCAATGACTTTTCCTCCGATTCATCGAGTTTCACTTTAGACCCATCTAGGGCTTGGGCACATACGGAGCCAAGAGTTGATCGGAGGTATCGACGTCCTCGTCATGAGAGGAAGTCTTACTCCGGACGCGCAAAGTGATCCCAGTAGCCAAACAAACCCCGACGACGATAATCTCCTCCAAGACAGACATCACTAGCTGCACAGTGACGTTTCCGTCGAACAGACTAAAGTCTGGGTTGTGTGAGAACCACATAACCAACGAATAGGAAATGCGAACAAGAAGCAAGGGCGCCGAGATGGCTACGGCCACTAGGTTGCGGTGCTCGCCTGTCTCGAGCGAGTCGCGGTGCCACGCAAGGATACCCAAATAGAGGCACATTACCATCCACGAAATAATGAATAAAATCATGCCGACCTTTATCTTGATATCGGGGTTCTGCATAGCCTGAAGGGACATGTCGCTAGTGATACCGGCAACAGTGAGTGCTAGGCAGGTGATTGTCAAACTATGGAAAAAGTAGAAGGCCAAATTGGGTAGTGGTCGACGACTCGTGGTATTTTCGATTGACAGGTTACTAGGCATCCGTAAGTATCCATAGTTCATGATCAAGGAACATGAGTAAACTTACGCCCGCGAGAGGAGTCCAGCACATGCCAGGAGTAAAGGAGACAATCCGACGGAGCTGCAAACTGCAGAACCAACATATAGACCCATTGCCAGTGGATTGTTTATTGTTGCGAGATCGAGACATGTGCCCACGATACGTGCATGGGCGAAAACATTCAGGAAGAAAAAGCCACTGCTTCTGTGTATCCCATGGCAAATCACGAGGAAGGCAGATAAGAAGAAAACAGGAAGATAGATGATCAGCTGCAGTATAGAAATGCCATTATGGTAAGTGACGGCCATGGTGAAATGTTCGGTTGCTTGGTTACTTGACAGATCGATAGTTGATCCAGGTGTAATACTAAATGCTCTTGAATGATCGTTCAAGCTTTGCAGGAGACTGTCATATTCTACCCGTTGAACTGTCCAAAGCAGAAATAGGTGTGGACACCTGCCGTCAACGTGGAAAATTTTTGCCTTCCTGTCCTGCTTCGCCCATTCGAGATGCCAGCAAACTGGCAAAGCCTCATATTTCGTATTCCGATCTTGGCAAACGGCTGAGGCAGACGCATGTGTTCAGCCTCGTATTAACCAATTGAGCTTAAGTGTCAATCTGTCCCCGCATTTCCCGTCTAATTTTCCTATTGCACGGTTCCTGGCTGGCTTGCTCGCCAGGTGGAATCGGTCCATTCTTCGGTGATGGCCGTGCAGGCGTTCGTTTTTGTTGCCGTTGTGGCAGGGGGAGGCGACAGGTTGAGTTGTCTGTAAGTTGCCTTGGACGGAGTAGTCGAGGGCAGTCCATTCCTGTTCAACAGGCCAACAAATTCGATGAGGTCTGCAACGGCAATTGGGATCTGAACCGAAACTGGCCAAGGCCAGTCTGGCAAGAAAAATAGTCAATAATCCTTTCATGATATCAGGATTCTCGATAATGACCACAATTATGACACAGCTCCCACGTCCACGAAATATTTCGAATCCAAATTGCTTCTGTTGACTGCCCTCTGTGTCTGTCGTATGGCAATCAGTACCATTTTGGAAGCATGGGGCTGTGTCCTATACTCGGAGATTCATACTTGATTTAGGAATGAAGAGCAAAGGATTCAGGTCCCATCTCATCCTCCACTATCCTTTCCCAAACTTGCTGCAGAACTGCAGATTTGGCAAGACAGGAAAGACTTTTGCCTCCTACAAAGAAGGGTGAATAAGCTTCGTGATTGGCGGTGGAAGAGGATCTCCTTTCGTATTCAGCCGCTAACATTCTCGGCACCTCAGCCTCACGCGTGAGTGGATAAAACATTCACTTTTCCAGAGTATTCATAAAATTCTGGTCAAAGTGACCTGCGGGATAGTGTCAGTTGTATGCTCCAAGTTTAATGACGATCTCCCAGGGAAATAAGAGTCCGAGGTGATAAAGCATTTGTCTCTCGCACTCGAAAGAACCACCTCGATCTTTTTTCTTACCTTCGTCAGTGTGTCATATATTCATCTGTGCTTATTCTTGTATAATTTTAACATTCAAGAATGGCGACGTCTGTATCAACATCTGGTGCTGTACTCCGAACTTCTGCCCCAGACCCATCTTCAAATGATGCTGCCGTCATCTCCTTACGACTTTATCGCCGGCTCTTCCAAGGGCGCAAACACCTGTTTGCCCGATCTGATACATCATCCGCCAATTACTTCATCGAGAACCCCGTTCCCCACAAACATCATAGTTCCTGGAAACCAGTTTTCCACCGAGGAGATAACCCAAAATACTCTTATGAAACAACAGTGATCGGGCGTGCCCGCCGGGGGGCGATGTGGAGCTCCTTTCGTCTGTGGCTGGGCGATGGTGTACGCGAAGTGATGGAGAATGAAAAGCGTGCGAAAGCGAAAGAAATGCGGCGAGAGTGGCTAAATGTAGGAAGGCATTTGGTTTAAGGCCGAAACCACCAAAGGAGCCACTAGAAGAGGAGCAGGAAGTCCTTGGAAAGGTGGTGCTAGTTGAGATGCGCAAAGCAGGGCTTTTTACTCGCAGTTTCGAATGGGAGGTAGATGGGTTGCAGTATCAATGGTCTGGAACGAGGATGTTTGGAAGTGGGTGGACGAAAAGTGTAAAAGGGTGGACCCATGATTTGAAGGTAAGGTTCTATCTAAAAATTTGTGTTTTGAGAGATGGTCACGACGATGTTCTCGCAGCTGACTCTTTATTTGTTCATAGCTTATTCGAAAATCAGACCATGCTCTGATTGCGACTTTTGAAAAAGGCCGTTAGGCATCATATTCCAAATCCATAAAACGTGGAGGTCCTCCGAACAAAAAGAAGCAGTTGATTGGAAAACTTCAAGTCAACAGTCTATCAGCTGCAACTTCAAACACCACTGTTCCTCTCCATGAAACAAACTACTCTGCATTATCTAAAATCACGGCCTGAGTTGATGATGCGATCAGCGGGGCACAAAGGGTGGACGAGCAAGATTTGAATCTCCATGATCTCATGCTGGCAACCTCGCAGTGGACGCAATTGCACTGACATGCTGGATTGTCGTGGAGGCGGAACATCGGCTTCGATATAAAGTCCTGGATGTTCTTGAAGAGATTGGGGAGAGTGCTGGAGGCTAAAGACTGTTCCGTCATCGTTCGTAAGTATAGAAGAGGAAAACTTGGAGTTAAAATTTAAAATCGAATTGAAGATTCAATCTACATCTTTCTTCCTATTTCCCGCTAGCTGTATTGTGTATAATCTCATCCCTGGCTCCCTTTTCTTCAATGTTCTTTGCTTGGCGGCCCGTAGTGTGTCATGATTTTTTAGGGAGTACCGATAACTTATACTAATCAATATTTACTGGTTTAAATGTTAATCTTAGGTATAACTTTTTGAGTTATAGTGGATGGAATGTATACCGATAGTCTCAATATATTTTTATGGAATTTGTGATTGCTGCTTCTTGAAGTCAACTTTGGCGTGTATATTAGGAAACAACTACGATAACACATTAATGCGGGGAACAGGGCACTGATAACCAATCAACTTGGATCAGTTACAGTAGTTGGTTGGTTAATATCATTTAGCCTGACCCCTCGCAGAAAAGCGATTTGCAGGTTACAATACAACTATTTTCTAAATACATGCTGATTGATCCCTGAGATTGTTCCAAACTGCCTGAACGGTGAACTTTGAGCCTCACCTGGTAAAGCCTGTCGTGGCCTTGTTGCCATTTGTGGTATTAGGCTGCCCTTATGGCGCGGCTGCGGTGGAATTGCGAATGAGACGGACAGCAAGAGTCCGATTTTGGCTGTATTTCTTGTTAAGAATGGCGAGAACGCGGGCAAAGCTGAAGCTAAGAATTTGGTCAGTACTGTAATGCAGATATGGTTTTGATTCGACTTCGTTTAGTCGCACGTTGCTTTGGCTTATCCTTAAGTTGGAACGGTGACGGCATTATAAAACGGCGGTGAAGATCTTCGATTGTGAAAATTCCTCATTTATACAGATATACTAGCTCAATTTGCTCATGTCACAAAAGATCAAAAAACCTTCAACAATCCAGCATGTTAGCTCAGCGCTCTTCCCCTGAGCTAACATGCTGTAGTTGATGGAAGTATTCCACCTTTGTGCATAAAGAAGCTATACAGCATTACAACTCGGAGGGGTCGATGTCTGCAATGGGCATATGCTCGACCGAGGCTGTCATATGTTGTTCCGGTCTCTGCATTCTTCGGGATGCAGCGGCAAGCCTCCATGTATAGTAGGCCGGATGATAGGAGGGTTTAGGTATCGGAGAGGCGGGGATGAAAGCTGGGAATCTTCAGTGACTGTGCTGGGGCCTTGAAGTTTAAATGAAGTCTGCCCTCCTGAAAATACCGAGACATATTATTTGAAAGACAGACGGAATATCTCGCGTGAATCGCCCAAACTTTCTCCTGTCTCATCTACTTAGTGCGCGGGATGGGAACTTAGCTAGCATCCAAATATAACTCATCGACTCCGTAGTATTCGATCATCTGGCGATCTCCGGCTCAATCTCCGGCCCAAATGTATACAAGCCAGTCATTCTCCGAGACCATACCAACTTCTCCATCTCCACGACCTCCACCTCATCCAATAGCCTTCTCTTGCCCTGGGACTATTGTGATTATCTTCAGGTACGGAGTACACCTTAGCGAAGTTGCTGGAATAGATTGATTGCCCTGCAATCTTTCGATGCTGCACACTCCACCCCCAGCCCCCAGCAATTGACTTCGAAATAGATTAAACTCCTCCGTCTAAACCCATTCCAGTTCTCGACTCCGTACCCGTCCCGACTTTATCGTCCCATGTGATCATCGCTGCTTTCTGTTCCTGCCCCCCCGCGCTGCCAGGCTTAGCGCTCCTTGGCACCAGTCAGAATCAACGGTCATCCTCGTCAAAAAAGGGCGAGGAGGCGAGAATGTGATTTTTTTTCTCCACCACCGCCGCCACCTGACAAGAATGTCTCAGTTTTTTCGAATCGAGTGGATGTCTAGCCCTGTCAACCCCGGAGCCACTTGGGGGATCAGGGCCCCGTCCAACATGAGCTCGGCCCCTGACCACACCACTAGCAATTGACAATGGTAGTGAATTTTATTCCATACTCTGTACGGAATACAGGGGTTCTCTAGACCCAAGAGCCACCGTTGACGTGCTTAGCCGATGGCCGATGATAATCGCGGCGAATGCAGGTACAAGGGCTTCGGATCGAGTCAGATGGCAGGCAGAGTGTCCAAGCTACGATTCCATTTCGCTAGCTCGACCTTTTCCATTCGGACCATGCCAACCCCAAACATCCAAACATGGTCTGAGTCGAAGGCCCACGGGTCCAACTACTCCCCCGCGGACCCACCCCCGGCCCCAGTCTTTGCCTGTCCAAGTAAACAGGCTCGGGAGCCCGGATCGTCCGACTTTTTCTAGCAGATCGAAGAAAGCTATCAATCCAGCCAAAGATAACGTCCAATGGCCACCGGCGTGCACCGAAATAGCTCAGAACGCGTAATCAATTTGTGCCGAATGCATGCGAGACCCTTTGTGCGACCTCTCAGAACAATACCCGTTATTAATGAATCGATGGCGCTGATGGGTTGCCTCTTGTCGGCCAAGGGTCTGTTTTGGGATAGTTGAATGCTACGCTACCTAAACCCTGTCGTTAGCCCTGTCAGCATTAGCGACTCCAATTGGGTCTGGCTTCCCCGGATTTGCCTCGGACTAGTACTTCCGTGACATGAATAGGGTCCACTGGCTGAGGAGTTCTCCCTGAGGGTCCCGCGGGGTACTCTTGTTTCCTTGGTCAGATGCCTTTGGGCCAGTGCAGTTGTCAATGGCTGAAAAAAAAAAATGTGGATTGCCACGCCCTGCATACAGCCCCCGATGATTGCGTACGCAAAAAAGATGATCTTGTCCCAAAGATCGTGCCTGTGGCTGCAGTTGTTTCCTAGCATTTACATCGGTGCCTTGGTGCAATTGAACGAAACCTGTTACGTACAAGGCATGTCTGCAGGATCTGCAGAACCAGTGCAGCATGTACTACCATAATTAATTCCACATCATCTGGTGTTTGGATCACCTGGAGGTCTGGCCACAAGTGGAAATTAAAGCCTGCTGCCGTGCGACTAGCTCGAAGAAACCTGCATTGGCTGGGAACGTTCACACCAATCTAAGATTCGTTTCCCGTCTTCGCCTCCCTGCAATACACACTTAGTACACTGGGTAGCCAATACGCACTCTATAGAGCCCTCGCCCGAGCGAGATTAATTACCCCTCTATTCAATCGAATGCATTAGGCCAGGACTCAGTGGCAGCCATGGTGGCTTGGCCCTGCAATGAGACAGCCCATTATGAACATGGATGATCTGAGTCAACCGCGGCCATGGGCTCTTCTCGATGCTCGCTTCTTTGTACAGATAGACATGTGATGTTCATTGCCAGTGCGACCCTATGAGCGGAGACTACGGCAACATAGAAAAGCTTATAAAAGGGTAGATGCAGCCCAGCCTTGGATGAAGCTCTTTCTTGTTCTTCGACTACCCTCGCTCGTTATCCTTGACTGTCGTTTCCGGCACGCTATATTATAACCTCTACCCAAAAGAGTTATCATTATAATCGACAAGATGCAGTTCTCCCACGCACTCATTGCCCTCGTTGCCGCCGGTCTGGCCAACGCTCAGCTTCCTGACGTCCCCAAGTGCTCGGTAGGTTTTGCTTTTGGAGAAGTTGTGAATATAATATGTGACAATTATTCTAATTTTCATTCAGCTCAACTGCTTCGTCACTGCTCTGACTAGCGATGGTTGCTCGGAGTTGACCGACTTCGCTTGCCACTGCCAGAAGACCGAGTTGATCAGCAGTGTGACCCCTTGCGTCCAGAAGGCCTGCGACGTTGCTGATCAGATCTGTACGTCCTTTCACATCTTAATCCAGCTCTTTTCATTCCCGAAACCATCGTAAAAAATGGATTGTTTACTAACTATACCTAGCTGTCTCCAACGCCGTCGTCTCGCAGTGCTCTTCCGCCGGCCACCCCATCTCAGTCCCTCCCATCAAGACCACTTCCTCCGGCAGCTCGGCCACTGAGACTGGCAGCGCTACTGAGACTGACTCTGGCTCTGCCACCGCTACCGCTACTGCCACCGACTCTGGCTCTGCGACTGCCACCGGCTCTTCCTCCGCTACTGGCTCCGCCACCAACAGCGGCACTGGTGCTACCACCCCTGCTGCTACTCCCTCTGGCTCTGGCCCTGCTGGCTCGACCCCTGCTGGCACTTCCACTCCCCTGGGCACCAAGACCAGCGGTGGTGCCGGTGCCACTACCTCTCCTGCCTACAACGGTGCCTCCGGCATCAAGGGCAACATGGCTGGCGTTGCTGCTGTCGCTGCTGCCGCTGCCTACATCCTGTAAATATACATACCTTAATCTGCGCTGTTGTTGACCTTCACCGTCGACTTTCCTCGATGGACATGATGGCACATCAGCATGTTGTATCATTGGCCTGCGGTGGAGGAGGGTACAATGATGACCCTGTATAGTGGACTTAATATAAACTAGTGCCGTATTGTGCGATTATTCTTTCATCCTATCTCGTAGATCGTATGCTCAAATGCTTGACATGCCCGGAAAAGTTGACGGTCAATGTCATGACTATCACTTGGCGATTAGTTATTTTGTAGAATGCTCTGGCCCCCACTTTGGATCCTCACTCACCCGCGTGGCCAGGCTCAGCCTTGACTTCGCCCCTTCGAGTTTACCCAGGAAATGAGGAAATGGAACTCCCTATAGCCTGGACAAACGCAGTATACTGAATGACCAGATTCAATCCTCTAATATAGAAGACCCCTCTGATGGGGTTCAGAGGGAAACCATCCTCGGCGTGCGCACCTTGTCGTAAACGACGGATAAAGGTAGGCTGCCCGACTCAAAGGCAAAGACTGAAACCCAACTCATTTATCGTGCTAGTGTGATCGGCGTTTGCCAGCCTGCACAATGTCTCAGGGTGCAGTCAGAATGTCATGGATATCGCGATCGACTGGACTTGATGTTCCTGCATCAAACAGACACAACAATCACAAAAGCGAATTCGAATCCACGGTCTTCCAAATCAAAGCTGGACTCGCCCGGTTCTTCCAATGTTGACAGCAATGATGAACAGGATAATAGTTACATCTCCGCGCATGCGATGGGGTCGCCACAGATGCAGCGCTTGACAGAGCCCAACGGCTCAAGAGCCATCAATCTTTTCATGTTTGCATTTTCTGGAGGCGTTTACCTCGACTATCTGCCGACGATGTACAGATATCCGGAGACACGTGAATGTCTATATAATAGCCTTGAAGCCGCAGCCTTGGCATACATGGCCAACGAGCATAACCGTCCAGACCTGCGACAAATGGCGCTGCGAAGCTACGGAGCTGCATTATCGCAAACAAATTTCGCAGTGCAAAATCTTAGCTCGTCCAAGAAACTCGAGACGGCAACGTCTGTGCTTCTTCTGGCTCTCTTTGCAGTCATGGCACCGCAGTATTCAAATGAACCACAGAAGATTTGGTCTGAGCATGTACGCGGCGCTCTGGCCATTCTGGATTGCTGTAGTCCAGACATGTTCAACAGTCTATCTGGCCAGGGCCTTCTTCATCATGTTATTTCGACCGTCCAAATAGATTGTCTCAATCGTCGTGTCCCGATGCCTTCTCAACTAAAGGGCCTTTATTTTTTATCTTGGTTGAATCCTGGGCCTCAAGTAGAGCTTTGGTCTCTCATCGATCAATTCGCTGAACTTAATGCGTCATTTGGAAATATCCCCATTTGCCGATCATATCTTGAAAAGATAAGAGCTGTGGATCTGGGCTTTGAAAGATTTATGCAAACCATACCGGAAACATATAGAAACTGTTTCGAATTCGAAGAAAGCAACATCAACACGATTCAAGTTTCAGAAGGAGAAAAGACCGAGCAAATCCCTGTTCAAACCTTCAGCAGCTACCGACTAGCCCAGAGGTGGAACACACTACGAGTGCTACGCTTGCGCAGCATAAATCTTCTTGTATCTGCAACATCTGCCTACTTACCATGTGTTTCCAGCGAGACCCAATCTCATGAGGTTCTGCAAGATTTTCTGGACGGTGCATCAGAAACTGCGAAACGAATGACCATGGAGATTTGCGCCACAGTTCCGGAACATCTCCGGCCTGACCAGACTGCCCAATTTGATAATATGGGATTTGAGGAGTCTGCTTGGGCACGGTCACTTGGATGGCCCTTGAGTATGGCCAAGGCTGCTCCGTACAACTCGCGGCCACTACGAGAGTATGTCGAAAGACAACTTCAATTTTTGTCGACAATCCCTAGTATGCGCAATCTGGACCTTGAAGGGAGTGCCACGTCTCGTTTGACTGTGGAGAATGGGTAAGTAATAAACTCAAGTTCTAATATCTATACAATCAATCGGTTTGGTTGACTGACGTTTTTCTGTTCTCGAATAGGACCCATGTGATATACCTGTCATGATTATTTAAAGCATTCCAACAATACGCTATATACGCCTCCATTATCGCAATAATAAAAGCAAGGCTAAAAAAGAAGAACTATTGTGAAATAACAGCATAGGGCTGAGTACACCCCGAGAATATTTGAAACGTAGGCAGTGATCTGGGACAAGCAGAGAGTTTCCAGGGCTTAGATAGAAGCAAACTTGGATAAAGGAACTCAGCTATTTGAGAGTGCCCACGGGTGCCTAGGTAGTATAACCAGCACATGAACTGTCTGTATGGTTCTGTGTTACTCTGTAATTAGTATGTGTTGTTGATGCTAGTACATCGCGGGGAAATGACATCAGCGGATTTCCATGGTGATTTCCTTGCTTTCCCACTTCCTCCCACTGGCACCTTTTGCCGTCAAACATCGCCAAGAAAATTTGAGAAACTTGCATTTGGCACTTAGCTTGGCGTAGTTGTCTGTTTTTATATATCAAGCCGAGTTTCATTCAAAACCTGCACCTCTACTATGGTCGACTCCAACCACCCGTCACGCCGGGCAGTGGGTTCTTTAAAATGCCCGTATGAGGTCTGTTCCTCAAAGGCTCAAAACAAGTTGGCATCAAATTTGAGTTGGCATATACTAACGCTGTTCCCAGGGAGGAGCTCTGTTGCAATCCTTCCGCTTTAACAAGGGCACCGCATTCTCCAATGAAGAGCGCGTAGCCTTCAAGCTGCATGGACTACTTCCGCCAAACCATCAATCTTTGGACGAACAGGTACAACGTGCCTATCAGCAATACAGCAGTCGACACGATGATCTAGACAAGAATACATTCCTGGCCAGCATGAAGGCACAGAATGAAGTACTGTACTACAGAGTATGTAGAGAGAATCTCTGCAATGCAGGAGCCTTAGATTGATGGATATCTTAGCTTCTGCAAACGCACCTCAAAGAGATGTTCAGCATTATATATACACCCACGGAGGGAGACGCCATCCAGAACTATTCTCGGTTATTCCGGAAGCCGGAAGGGTGTTTCCTCAACATCAGGGACCAGGACATGATCGATCAGTCATTGTCCCATTTTGGAACCGAGGAAGATGTGGATTACATCGTTGTTAGCGACGGAGAAGAGGTACGCCACTAATGTTTGGCCGTGCTCGAAGAAACCCTAATATCAAGCAGATTCTCGGAATTGGAGACCAGGGAGTTGGCGCCATCCTCATCTCGGTGGCCAAACTTGTGATCACTACCTTATGTGCTGGCATTCACCCTGCCAGACAGCTACCGGTTGTATTAGACTGCGGAACAAATGTATGTGTATTCATATGACCATTTTGATCAGAGCTTATTTAACTTTGAATTTAGAATGAAGAACTTCTCAAGGATGATTTGTATTTGGGATTACGAAAACATCGGGTACGAGGCAAGGAATACGACGATTTCGTGGAACGATTCCTTAAAAGTGCTAGAAAGCGATTCCCAAAGGCTTACATCCATTTGTGCGTTTCAGAGTCTGATCCTACCCCTTTCGTCTCTTGTGCCCCAAGCTAATAAAAATAGCGAGGACTTTGGCCTTCGCAACGCTCGACGGATTCTAGACAAGTACCAATCCCAAATACCTTGCTTCAACGACGACATCCAAGGCACTGGATGTGTTACTCTCGCTGCCATGATGGCTGCTTTACATGTCAGTCAGGTGAACATGGAGGACGTGCGCGTGGTCGTCTTTGGCTCTGGTACTGCTGGTACAGGAATCGCAGATCAAATTGCCGATACAATTGCAACAGAGACAGGGAAGCCAAAACAAGAAGCATCGAAGCAAATATGGTGTGTAAGTCATATTGGAAGCGAGACACCAGTCTTCTGACTATGAGAATTAGGTGCATCGATAAACAAGGCCTGCTCATGAAGTCCCATGGAGATACTTTGACCCCCACCCAGATGTTATTTGCACGAGAAAATACCGATTGGCCCAGTGACCAACAGTACGACCTTCTCTCAGTTGTTCAGACAGTAAAACCACATGTTCTCATCGGGACATCGACAAAACCTAAAGCTTTCACAGAGGAAATAATTCGGGAAATGGCAAGACATGTGGATCGACCTATCGTTTTCCCACTCAGCAATCCGACTCGTCTCCACGAGGCACAGCCACAGGATCTCTACGAATGGACCGATGGTAAAGCGCTCGTTGCAACGGGCAGCCCCTTTCCTCCCGTCAAATACGGAGGTTTTGAGTATGAAATTGGTGAGTGCATGTCCAAATCAAAGACAATCTTTAGAACTATGGAAACTGATTCAATGCAGCGGAATGCAATAACTCTACTTGCTTCCCGGGTATCGGCCTTGGAGCTGTACTCTCACGGAGCCGCCTTGTATCTAAGAAGATGCTTGTGGCAGCCGTAGAAGCACTCAAAGCCCAATCACCCGCCCTAAAAGATCCAACCAAGCCTCTCCTACCTGATGTTGAGGATGTGCGAGATATCAGCGTTGATATTGCCGCTGGCGTGATCAGGTGTTCGGTGACAGAAGGACTTGCGCAACAAGAAGGTATTCCTTCTGAAGATTCTAACCTCAAGGAATGGGTTCGTGAGCAGATGTGGGAAGCTGTGTACCAGCCACTAGTCAGAGCTTAACTTGAAATCCATGCAGGAAAGAGCCGCTCTTCTATACCCTCCCATACCATCGTAATAGTGACGTCAAAAAAGCTCTCATACGAGGTCGTTATGGCTGTACATCATAACTGTCCTCACCTCTGGTGGCCTAGCGGCCGCGGGCCACCAGAAACTCCCCAGGGAGTCGCAGCCAGTATTGCAACCTGGTGCTGGCTTGTGGGTAAGGCCCTCAGGTGGGTGGGTGGCTAACTAGCAGCCTAAGGCTGCTAGGGATAATGACTTTTTATTGCTTTTGATTTTAACATATTTTATGTATTGCTTCTTCTCAAAGACCTGTATTTCTGAGGGCTGCTTAGAGCTGATGCGGGATGACGTATTTCCTTTTCAGGATAATGTGAAGTTATTCGAAATTCTGCCCAGGCGACAGCGACAAGGTCGTCATTTCGAGACCCCGACCGGCGGTTTCACTTTAGCTCTTAAAAACCATGTTTTTTTCGCCCGAGCATTACACCAGTACAGACGCAATGCTTTGAATTGTATTTGGAAATATATTTTTAGTTCCATTGGTGGTCTTAATAGTCAGTCTTGATTAATCCGAAGGGTAAATATGAATAATAACTCTGTACAAGAATAAAAATAGCGTGCTGACTGAGGTCTGGAACGTGCAGTTCATCCGAGCGACCTCTGAAGTTGAGTACCGCTGAAGTGATGTAGATGCAATATATTACACGCTTCTCGATGCTGCAACCAAATGAGTTGGAGGAACCATAGGAAAGAAGTCTTCATAAGTCAACATAGAAATGCAGGCATGCAATGGAAATTCAAACTCCGAAGGTGAAAAAGTGCATTTCATGGCACCCATAACCGCATGAATCCACCAACTTCTTGGCGGCAAGTCACGCAACTGCCGAAGTTGTTCATGGCGAGACTGACACGGCAATCTTCGCAGATGCAGAGACAGCGACATGGCCAGGTGATAATTGATCGAGGGCTTGTTTGGCAGACAACACAAGGAGGGCCATTTTCACCCAAGCCCATTGCGCCGGATTTCCACGTGTTGGGATCATCACTGGAAGATGCTTCGGAGCGGCGAGATAGGATCAGCCTTTCAAGAACTTCGGACTCTTCTTCTGCAGTGGGTTTGCGCTTCTCCGTCGAGGACTGTGTGTCCATTTGCAAACGAGAAGAAAATAAAACACGCGATCGCTCCCTCTCCACTTGATGGTGATACCTGCTGCGAGTCATGATACCACTTGAAGCCTGTCCTGGGCTAATATGAGCCGCAAGAATTCGTGCTTCCTCCCTACTCTCACGATCCTTGGGGTCAAGAAGACGAGCAAGATGACCCATATCAAGGACGGGATCAGAAACAGGAGTGCCTTCCCTGGAGAATGAAGGGAAGGGGTGTCTCTGAGTTGGGGTTCGACGTCCATCTTCAGGCTCATCTTCCCATTCGTCCTCCGACGCATTGGTAGACATGGATACTACACTCGTAGTGTCATCATAGTCCGCGACAGAGGGACTATAATCAGAGGTATGATCTTGGTTACCCCAAGAGCCACCGATCTTCCACCAATCGTATAGCTTATCATCCAGTCGCGTGTCCTCGTCCCATTCGGGGTTGGAGTGATTGGAGTTCACTTGTTTTCGCATTTCAAGCTCGACATCATACTCCCGGCCATCAGGAAGTTCAAGTTCCCCATCGTCAGTGAGGACCCAAAAGTCTAGACCGGACGAGGTGTCACTACGAGGGCTCGATTTATCTTGCCTGTTTCGAGATAGGCGTTTCAGCCATTGTGGACGGGCACTAATTCCTAGTCGGTCAAGGGCCCGATTGGCACCATAAGCCACCCATCGTACAACAAGCCAGAAGATGGAGCGGAAAAAAGACATGACATGCCAAAGCCGGAGTGAGGCTTGCACGGCCCCTACACCTCCTATTTCAGCATGGGGTCGCATTGCCCTCGCGCCGTTCTTGGGCTTCTCGGGCTTCTTTTCTTTATTATATCCACTTTCCCATTGCGAAGGCTCCATAGGGAGGTCAAGCCCGGAGTATCCTACCGCATCGAATGGTGAGCCCCTGGATTGGTTGGACCAGTTTCCGTAGGCTGAATTTCGTTGGCGCGACGCTTCGATCTCGGCCAGGCGATCTTTTTCGAGCCAAGTCATTTGCCTGGCAATGACAGCTGTTCCTTCATTCAAGAATACTGCCTCGCTGGCCGCCGTCAAAGCAACGTAGCCGATTCGAAGTAAGGTAGTATAGAAGTCTTCGTGTCTATTAATGCGAATACTGCGAATCTGATTTGCGCCTTGCATATTTTCATGGGCCAGTGCAAATCGCTGTCGAAGGGAGATAGGTTGTTCTTCCTCACTCGGCAAAGAGAAGGCGGTTATAGTTAAAGCAAGTCCATATATGGCCAGGCATGCAATAATCCCCAGGAGGACAAGCAAATGGGGAATGAACCCAACGATGCAGACTTTTGGGAACTTCAGAACACCAGTTTCGATACTCACAGGAGGGCCACTCTCCAGGCCCCATGACATGGCGACCATGAAGCAGAGACCCCAAAGTGCGGTGTTGAAAAGACGATACCGGCTCTGCTTGCCAAATACGTCGAGGATATGAGATGTCAAACTGTTCAAGCATGATATCAAAACAATCAGTAGTAACTCGGGTGTCACGTTCATTCGGTCGAGGACCTGCGCCCTCGTTAGGAGCCGCAGGGGAGAAACGGGCGCATCTTCAGTAGCCCCCGAGTTGAGCGGGCTTTGCTTGGGAAGACCAAAGAGACCAAGGCCGATTGACTTGCTGATCATAGACTCGGCTTCTGCAAACGCAAGAGAATGCTCAAATATCGACATCCCCGTCTCCGTCATGACTGGCTTGCCCTGCAAGGCACAGGATAGAGTTTCCACGAAATGGCCTAGGCAGAGCATTAAAAAAGTAGGCCACAACATTGAAAATGTTCCAAAGGGAATGTCCGGCGTCCCGGGCACCCGCGCCATGTTCACAGAGCTGCAAGTTTGCTCATCAGTCTCCCAGGACAGCAAACTCGAGGACAGCCAGTACAGAGTGCCTCCTTCTGGGGCATAATCAAAAGCCAATGGCTTTGCAGGACGGCCGTATCGCATTGTAGAGAATGATGGAGAGGTCTGGCATCGAATTCCCCGCAGCAGAGACAAAATTTGTGACGAGAAAAGAATTATAGGGATCAAGCGTAGGGCAAGTCGTCTTTCCCAGCCGAGGCGAAGATGCCGACGTGTTGAAGCGTAGATCGTGATCCGGTTGAGAACAAGGGCCTAAATGGACATTAGCAAGGTCTCGGCGAAGGCAAAGACGAGTGGCGTTTACCTCTACCAGACAAGCAAACGACCACACGCTGGTCATGTACCCGAAAAATCCTCCGATTTCTTTCACAGCCGACAATAATTCCCCCACGTACCAGCTATCACCAAACGCTGCAGCTTGAGCACCGCCACCTGCCGTTCCCGCAGCGGCCTGCGTCGCAGCGTCGCCCGCGAGTCCTGCATCACCTGCTGCCGCCGCAGCTCGATTCCAGAAGTTCATACCAATGTTATCTATCCCTGTGATCCGCAGAAGGTGTCTAGGGACTGTATTAAACGCGAATGTCTCGGCTTGGTTGAGGACGCGCAGGGGGAACGTGATCAGGGCGAGCGGGGAGGTGGAGAGGAACGAGCTTCCGGGTGTTGCGGAGACGGTCGCGCTGATATTCTGTGCAAGAGAGGCATGGCTAGTGCTTGGCACTGCTTCCGAGCCCAGAATACTTGACATGATGTGCTGTCGACGGCGGCCCTCTAGTTATCAGGCACTATCGAACGATCCGGGGAGACGGAATGGGGAAACCCCCACGCCACACACGCTGTAGGTGGACAAAGGCTTGATAGTCCACAAATCAGGTTCGAAATTATACAAACATCTGTTTCAGGATCACAGAGAGTCCTGCTCCTGCAAACTGGATGCCATCGAGGAGTATACTCGTCTTGGATGATGGACAAACTGGGGCATTTCGGGGCCCGCCTTCCGGATGAGTAAGCGATGCCGAGGTACATGCCGACGTATCCACTTTGAACTACAAGATATTCGCCTTGGGTTTAGATGGTTTGGATGGTTTAGATGCGTTTAAACATAGACATCGAGCTCATAAATGGAGTGGTAGTGTTAGGCTCAATGACATTGCGTCTTTCCATATTTAATAGCCTAGTGTTGAAAAGAAAAGTACGAAAAATATTATCATTTTTTCTCTCGGACAGCTCCATACGAATTCCAGACATCCCACTGGCAGAGAAATAAGTCGTGATGGAATTCAAAGTCAATGTGTACCCGAGTACTAGGTACGTGGCTGGTTATCTAGTGAGATACTTAATTTATTATAATGGCTGAGCTTTAAGGATAGTTACTTCCGGGTATTATTATATAGAGGCCCAGAAACTCAAACTCTAGGCAAGAACTGGAAATGTCTCATCAGCAAATCCCAAAACCCGGGCGCTTGAGCCCACAACGCCTCGGGCACGAAAATTGCGGAGTATTTGTTTGATCTACCATCCATTTTAGACCATTCGCCCATGGAGGTAGTAGATCGAATGTTTTGATGCTTGGATGGTGATGTAGCTACTTGATATAACCATGCGATAAACTCGGAGACTGTAGACATGATGGATGCTCTATTTTGCGGGGCCTGTCTGAATCAATTAAGTACAGTATGAAAGCGATCAAGTGTGTCACAGCAGAACTCTATGGGCCAATCCCTTGGTTCAGTGAGAAATAGAGTGGGGGTTGGAAAGAAGCGATGACTCCTCATCAGATCAACCCCGCGTCATAATATGGCCCGTCTTGTGTATCGTGTATCGTGTATCGTGAAAGCATGTCTAGCCATTTTCCCAGTTCAAGACAAAGATGCCATATGTTGTGGCTCAGGCATTCAAACCACAAGGACAAACAAATTATGAGTACAACCACGACTCGCATAGTCTCCTCAAGTGTCCAAGTAATCGGCGGCCATCAAAAGCTCGAGGCATAGCTCGGCCGGAATGTCCATGTCGGGTACATTTGCCTGGTCCTTATGCTTCTCGTTGTATAGGAGGTATTCGCAGACCTTTTCGAGGACAATGCCACTAAAGACGTCACAGTTAGCGGTGGGCCGGATCAACACGCGCAGCACAGCCACAGTGCAAAGGATGCTTCGGGATACGTACGTCAATGTCTCCAGAACACATCGGCCGGTGATTGCTTCAGAGAATTTGCCTGTAATGCGTCGGAAAGCAATCAGCAAACAGTTCGATTGCATGGTTGGAACAGACTCGACGAGGTCCACCTACTTGAAGGGTCGAGCATGCGGCGGATAGTGCCCGAGACGCAGGCAGCACTGCGCGGAATAATGAATTCAAAACCGTCGCAAGATACCAGGGTCACATATTCGGACGGAGTGGACGCCATGGTGTCGTGACGAATCGAGGCATGCTGGTCGCGCAGCCGTCGGTCCTCGACGGGTACATCACGTGGTCCTTTATGCGGCGGCATCCTTATCGATAAGTCGCGTCAAGTTGCCCGAGATGCTTCGAGGATCAAGTCAAGTGAAATGGTTTATTCACTTGAACTTTCACTTCAAAGTCAATTGTAAGAGATTGTTGTTTGAATCCAGGTCTCAATCCTTCACAAGAGGAAGTTTCCAATTGGGGTTCACTTTGGGCCAGTGCCGACAACAGCATGCCCGTTGCTCCTTCTGTTCTTGCCCGCACATGGCTGTGCTCACCTTCCCTCGGCCAGGCCATGAATATGAATGATATCATCCAAACAATATGTCTTTCACCGGCCAGACACTCTCGCTTCTTTGCGTCTACGCCCTCTGTTAAATCATCAAGACCAACACGATTTGGATCTGCAAATCGACTTGCTGGTCGTACATGCATGATTACAGGTGGATCATCCGGCATTGGCTATGCTGTTGCAGAGCGCTTCTTACAAGAGGGCGCATCGTCTATCATTTTAGTCGGCAGATCGCAGAAACGCCTGCAGGCTGCAGCTGACAAGCTCCACGCTTCAACTGTTGTCCCTGTCACCGGAGGCGAGACAAATCTTGAAGACGCACCTGATAGAATTCGCTTGCTTGTTGGCGATGTCGGAGACGCGGCTTCATGGATGCGTGAATTAGAAAAGGAAATGGTACGTAGCACTATCCTTGATGCAGCCATATACCGCGGGCCTTCTAAGTACACTGACTTACTATTATACAGGCAACTGTAGATGTCCTTGTCAATTCAGCTGGGATCTCCATCTCAAGCATTCTCCCCAGATCCGAACCGGCCGACATATCCCAGATCCTACGCACAAACCTCGAAGGTGCAATCCTCACCTCTCGTGCACTAGTCCGTGCTGCAATTCGCAGCAGGGTCCGAACTCGCAAAAGCGAAACCACGGAGACTAATCCTCCCTCGAAGTGCATCATCAACGTTTCTTCCTTGCTAGCGCTGAAGGCTGGTACCGGTGCTGTGCCGTATGCTGCGTCCAAGGCCGGCATCCTAGGCCTAACTCGCTCTGTGGCTGTTGAGGCGTCGGCTTCATTGAAGGACCTAGCCATTCGTTCAAACGCCATTGTGCCGGGATACATTGAGACGCCCATGATTGAAGGTGGGTACCCCTCAACAAATTTATTGGATGGCATGGTACTAATAAGAAAACGCAGACTTCACCCCGGGCGAAATAAGCCGGCTGAAAGACATGATACCGTTACATCGACTCGGAGATCCGCGAGAGGTAGCAGATGCAGCGGTCTTCCTCGCCGAGAACGAGTATGCGAACAACTGCGTGCTCAACATTGATGGTGGATTGAGCGCTGTCTAGCCACATCATGTACCCATGTAATAATAGATAACCACATACCCAATCAGACTGGAGGTCAAATCTTCTCTTGATTCGAAAGGCTAATAATGCAATGCCATATGATACACTCATATAATGAACTAATTGATCAAACCATGCACCTGTCTATTCTAGGAAGTGCACGCTGCCGGCCACCCGATTGAAATTCTGTCCTAGTCAATTAAGATGGCACCGCCGTCCGGCTCATCTAAAACGATCACATCTGTACCGTCACCGTTTGTTTGCTCGCCGGCGACCTTTTTTGCGACATGGCCGTTTGACATTTCTTCATCCTCCCCATCTCTTTTGCGCTTGCCCGGTCCACTCGTTCCATTGGTCATTGGGGTATCTTCGGAAGGAGATTTTGTAGGTTTCTTGGGTTGTCGAGGGATCTCCAACGCTTTGTCTAGTTTGACCGACTTTGACTCGTCAGAGGAAGCCTCCGTTCTGTAGAAAAATATTAGCAACAGACTCGTTAAGTCTCGGTTCTGGAAGTCCTAGTGATAATACCTTTCAACGAAGAAGAGTTCGAGATTGACACGAGGGTCTTGCTCCTCGTCATCTTCATCCACAATTGTGACGTAATTGAGGTTATTTGTGATACCTGCTAGCTTATTCTCGAGGTTATCTTCAAAATCCGGGTCGTATATCACCTCTCCTTGGCCATTTTGGTTTTTGTTAACGATCGAAAGTTCTTCCCCGTAGCCCAGTTCCGACCGCAGCAGCTCGACAAGGTCACCGAGGGTTGCGCGCTCCGGATTAACGAATACCCTGCCATGGACAGCAGAGCATACAGGACAATTTGCTTTAGGGCGTTCAAGGGAATCGGAATTGATAGCCCTTGCACCTGATCTCTCGAGGAAAATCTTCGCAAATCATAGTTAGTATGTGGTTAAGTTAAGACAAAACTCTGCATGGATTTACCATTTTGGCCTGGTTTAGATCCTGCTGAAGGACCTTGAAAGCCTGGAGAACACAAAGTCCCGCTGTCATGGCGTTTGTCGTTGCAATCGCAGGAATGATGTTGCCTGCCATTTCTGAGCACAACACTATCAGTACTATCATTCTGGTGTTGTAAAGCATAATACTTGATCAAGTTGACTCACGCTTTATGTCAAACTTCGTCTTCTGCTCAATGTGAAAGGCCGCTGAACGTAAGTTCGCTGCGGCAGCGACAAAGTCCAAAGTGTCCTCGTCGTCCTTGTCAAATGATAATATTGGCTTTTTATCGTTCGATGCTGACTCCGCCTTAAGCTCGCTCAAGCGCTTACTGAGGCGGTCCATGCTGTTCTCTGGTCAATAAAGAACTCGCAAAGACAATCATGTTAATCAATCTTACCTGTCCTTGAACACTACAAAGTTCTCCTCGAGCGTCCATTGCTTCTGGCTCTCTTGTGAGACGATTGGCTTGATCTGTGCCGAGCCGCCTTCTAGCTTGTCATAGTCAAGTGTGTCTGGTGGCTGACGTTCTTTCCACATATCTTCCATGCCGCGTAGACGCTCGAGATCAACTCCGAATACCTTTTCAAAAACTTTCCGACAGAAATCGCTAGACCCCATAGATTCACGGATCTCTTTGAGGGCCAATGCTTCCTTCTTTAGTGTTGCAATCTCCTCCGCTAGCTCGAGATCAGTTATCATTCATATCTCAAAGTTACTGCCATCGAAACTAACCGTTCTCTGCATCTTCTGTATTATCGATGAGGCCAGAGTCTTCTTCGCTTTCGCCAAACAGTTCGCTTCATCATTGTTAGCCTACTGCAGTGGAAGACAAGGATAGAGAGACAAGGATAGAGGGCTCTTACGGCATCAACCAGCTCTTTGCCCAGACAATGCAGTGGATCGGTTGGGTGGGGTTGCTGCGGAGTGTACAAATCGGATAAGTTCTTGGAGTTTCCTTTTCATTGCAGTCGTAGCATTCAGTTTCGCCCTTTAAAAGTCAGTGGAGGACGATGAAAGATCGAACGACCTCAGACAGTCCGCAAGTGCTTCTCACCTTTTTTATCACTTGCACCTGGCCATTGAAACCCGTAGTCCCGCTCTCAATAAGCGGAATACCTGCTGCAAGGCACATGTGGTTGACATGTCGCCTAGCAGCAAGGTTATCCAGCGCATTGAAGACGATATTGAAGCCCGCGAACCAGTCAATGTTGAATTGCCTGTCCATGATATTCGCGTGGTATGCTTCGAGTTTCGCATTGGGCTGAAACCTATGTGCAACCTCCTTCGCTACCTAGTTTCCATATTTGCTCATCAGAATATGCTCGTATTGCCAAGAGATGTTTGCGCGCGGGGCGTGGGGACGCTCTTGCAAGGGAGCGACAAGGGTATCCGAGGGAGAAACCGACGAACCAAGGCTTTGGGTTTTTTGATATGTTCATGACGGAAAAGAAATTGGCGATTGAGGTTACTCAGGTCGATAGTATCGAGATCGATTATGTGAATTTCGCCGAACCCGGTGAGGACGAGGTTTTTCAGTAGCTCACAGCCAATGCCGCCGGCGCCGACGAGGAGAACGCGCGACTAGAGAGATAAAACAGAGGACATCAGTAACCGGCCTGAGTAGACGCGACTATAACCGCTAGATAGTTTACTGTAGTATCAAGGCACATACCTCTTGGATTTTGTGGGCCAGGTCGACTCCAAGACAGCGCTTAATGGAGCTTGGTCGCATGATTGCGGCGGTGCGGATGCGCCCGCGATGATAAGGCGAAGTGATGAAGGAGAACGAGTGGGTGTTTTTCGTGTGATTGACGATTAAAGGAAGCTAACGAGTGGGATGGAGCAGGTGAGTGATGAGTGGTGAGAGTGTGGAGAAGAAATAGAAGAAAGAGAGATTCCGGAAGCGTTGCCCGGGCCTGTAAGTGAGGGTCAATGACGGCAGAGCCTCCCTGGGGCAAGCGCGAACGCTGTGTGAGTGCGGCAGGTGCGACTGTGGAGGATCACATAAGCTGGAATGGGTCTGGGCCATTCCCCAGCAATAAGAGAGCTTCATCTCATCATATCATATCATCTCATCTCATATCATATCTCATGAGTATACTAGGGTGCCTTATGGTGCCATATCTTATGTTTGCTACGGCTACCACCCTGTACGTCCTGCACGATTGCCTCTTCCATGCAGCTTGCTTGCAACGGTGCCTACATTACTTTTGTATCTCCCATGTCTCTCTACAGCCACCATGTCTCCAGGAGTAGAGCAAAAACCACTCAATTCTATTCAGTCAATCCAAACTCTTCATTTATCCTCTTTTTTCACTCAACTCGCTGAGCATCCCTTTCCAGATCGGTGGCCCAAGTACCTGTCGGTAGTGTCAAGCTCCGTCTTTGTTCATGCGATTCGAAAACAGGTACACAGTCATGAATTACACCTCTCATCGCATCTCCCTGACCACGGTCAGATAGCAAAAAGCAAAAAAAAAAAAGCAAAAAAAAGCAAAAAAAATCATCACTCGTTTGTTGTGCCTGCGATATCCTCATTGCCACCTGATGATAATTGAGGGAGTTTGCAGAGCAGACGTGCTTGATGGTCCAATTGGCCTGCACAATTTGGGAGAAGTTGGAGGACCATCATTTTATCTTCAACCACTTTCAAGGGTTGTGATTCATTTATGAGTCCGATCCCCTCGGGTTACTGCACTGCCCTGGTTGAGATCAAAGGTACGTACTTGGGTACGTTCACGCATGTCAGCCATGCCGAGCCACGTTATGGTGCCCAGAACTCCCCTGAACTAGGTCCCCGGCTCCCACTGGGGGCAAAGCTCTGCGGATATAAAAGCCCAATGATAATCTTTTGGGACTTCCAAGCTATCTGTTTGTGGCAAGTTATCTTCCCACCTCGAAGCAGCAAGTCCATGCGTGAAGTCAAAGTCATCTCCGCTCAGACGTGGAGAGTTAAATGCGGGGAAAGCATTGCAATTAGCCACGCCATCCATTGCTTGCCTTGAACCATATGCTTATAAGCGACGGAAGACATGGGTACCTATTTTATGGGGAGATTCCTGAAAGTCTGATCGCCGATCACCTAGAACCAGACAAATACCTCGCTTAAAAGGTCTTGTTCCCGGCCCAGCATTGGATCTCCGGCATCATTTGTTGTCAGTGAAATGCTCATCACGATTCTCAACCATGGATCTGGAAATGAAACCTCCCTTGAAACCTTGCGACTCGATCGACCAAGCAGTCCTAGATGCGCATGATTTGGCAGCTCTCGGACATGACCAAGTGTTGTCTCGAAAATTCAGTCTAAGGAGCATGCTAGCACTCGGGTTTTGTGTTCTGGGTACTTGGGGAACGTTTGCTCAAGATCTTGCGACTGGTTTGGAGAGCGGAGGTCCTGTGGGTATTCTTTGGGGGCTTGTTCTCGTCACTATCTGCAACCTCTGCGTTGCATTATCACTCGGCGAATTATGCAGTAGCATGCCGACTGCGCTGGGACAGGCGTACTGGGTTTTTAGGCTGTGGAACACGCCAACTGGTCGCTTCGCCTCATACATGTGTGCTTGGATCAACACCTTTGGCTGGTGGACACTGACAGCTTCGGCGGCTGCATTCATGACAAACTTCCTGCTAGGGACCAAAGTGATGTTTGATAACTCCTGGGCCGGCGCATCCGAGGGCTGGGTTCAATTTGTCCTCTACGTTGCTGTGACCATGATGCTTATTTTAGTCAATTTGGTATCCTGTCGCAGCGATAAGACGCTTCCAATTTTCAACAACATTATTGGTATTTGGTTTGCGGGATTATTCCTTCTCATGAGTGTCGTGATGGTGGTCTGCGTGGCGACCAGAGCAAGTCTAAGCTTCCAGTCCGCTCAGTTCGTGTTCGGTGGGTGGATCAACCAGACTGGCTGGAGTGATGGCATAACATGGTTCATCGGTCTCGTCCAGGCGGCATACGGATTGACAGCTTTCGATTCGGTGATCCACCTAGCAGAGGAAATCCCAGCGCCACGAAAGAATGTTCCAAAAACAATATATCTATCTGTCATCTCGGGTGCGATCACTGGCTTTATCTTCATGGTCATCTGTCTGTTTTGCATTCAAGATTTGAATCGGGTCTTGAACTCGCCCACCGGCCTTCCGTTCATGGAGCTAATTACAAGCACAGCTGGTCTCCAAGGTGGTGTCGTGCTAATGGTCTTGTTCATTGGCAATGGTCTTGGTCAGTCAGTGAGTATTATGACTACCTCATCTCGACTGACCTGGGGCTTTGCTCGTGATGGTGGGCTACCCTGGAGCCAATACTTTACACATGTTGATAAAACATGGAAGATGCCCGTTCGTGCTCTTTGGCTTCAGGGACTCTTGATCGCCTTGGTAGGAGTACTATATCTCGGAGTCAACACGGTTCTTCAGGCTATCTTGAGTGTCAGTACTATCGCACTAACAATTTCATATTGCATTCCTATTCTATCACTTCTTCTTGTGGGCCGTCACAAGCTGCCCCCGGGAGAGTTTCGATTGGGTAGATTTGGGCCGACAATCAACTGGATCAGCGTCATATATTGCATTGTTACGACAGTGTTTTTCTTTTTTCCGGACAGCCCTTCCCCTTCACCAAGCGATATGAACTATGCAATCGCCGTTTTCGGGGTTATGCTTGTCATTGCTGTGAGTTTTTGGATATTCAAGGGCCATAGAACCTACTTGAAATCAGAAGATTCTATGAATGCCATTATCAATGCTCGCTGTGAGGAAGGGACGACTGAGCCAGTGTATGAGCAAAAGAAAGATTAGTCCAAGTTGGATTTTGGGGCAAATTCAAGTTATTCCGACAAAGTCACTCCGACTCGGAGTCATTGGCAGTTCAAGTTCATCGTAACTAGTGACCTAGTAGTTGCACTAGATAGTCTAGTATCGGGTAACACATGCAATCGAAGTTCAGTCACGGTTGAAATATATCTCCATGGGCCCCACCAAACTTGAACCCAAGTGGAAAATAGTTTGTACCAACACTTTGAAAGTACCAGAAAGAACAATCCCCAAGTACCATCTCATTTTACAATTATCCAATTAACCTATACCGTACTAACAAGTAAATATTCTCCCACGGTATCGCCGTTGGGACTGGTTTCCCCCGCTTACATAAGACACCGATTCTTGAATTTTCTCCGTGGCGACAAAGAGGAACCGGCTCAACAAGCAATTGTACATCAATTAGCAAATATTGCATTGGCGGGGTCATCGCATCTGTCCATACAGCCTCAATTTCTCATCTCAACCGGGTTGTTCAAAAATCAAACAGCCCATTTGCCAGCTCGTCTGTCCTACAAAGGTGCCTCCCGGTCCGCGACACCAAAAAAAGGAGAACAGTCGACCACACGGTACATTGATAGTTCATCTTCTTGTGCTAGATAAGGACGCAATTTTTCTTCACGATCAGAAGGAATGCCTTCCTTGGAGCCAATTCCCGACAGGAATCCCTTGCCAGATGGAGGGTCGGACGATGAGGCAGACCCTGAACTAGTGGAACTCCTACGCCAGCATCTCGGACTGGGCGGCAAACAACAAAATAACCTTCCCCCGGAGACCAGAGTACTTGAGGGAGCCCAGTATGTCTTTGACAATGCTATTGACGTGGCCCTGAGTCCGGCCCAGACCAAAGAAGCTGCGGAGACTATTTGGCGAATGATGCAGAAGAAGGCATATTCCACAAAGACTTGGTCTGAGCATGAATTACACCCGAAATCTAAAGACGAAAGCACGGTTGATTTCATTTTCACAATGGACCTTTTGAACTTCAGCTTCTGGTCCGAGGAAAAAGACGAATCGAAGCGTTTCTGTATTGAATATCGCGGCAAGAGGTGGACGGGCTACTGGAGTCTGGTCGCGGCGTTACAAAGGGCCCTTGAAGAGAATATTCCAATCACAACCCCAGATTTTTGGGTCGATGAGGAGGAATGCACAGAGGAGCTGCTGAGACATGTTTTCCGATCCCCCACCGACGAGGAGATACCCTTGTTCCAAGAGCGAGTGCAATGCCTACGCGAAGCAGGTGAAGTTCTTTGCAATGTGAGTTATGTGACCGAGCCACTTTTTTTGTTTGTTATTAATATAGTGATCTCGTTTAGGAATTTGGAGGAAGCTTTGTTAATTGCATCGACGACGCAAATTTCTCCGCAGCAGGCCTGGTTAATTTGCTGACCGAAAACTTCGCCTGTTTCCGTGATGAGGCAAAGTTCAACGGAAAAAGAGTCCGGTTATACAAGCGCGCCCAGATTCTCGTTGCAGATCTCTGGGCCTGTTTTGACGGCGAGGATTTCGGAGAATTCAACGATATCGATAAGATCACCATGTTTGCCGGTGAGCCCCAACCCAGCCTTTGACCTACGTACCCAGTTTTTCTGACTATACCATTCAGACTATCGTATCCCACAGATGCTCCACCAGCTTGGCTGCCTTCGCCTGTCCCCACCACTGGAAAATCATATCCGAGACCTGAAGCTGATTCCACCAGGTTCAAACTGGGAAATCGAACTCCGTGGAACAAGTATTTGGTGTGTTGAACTCATCAAACGCGAGATCGAAAAGCGCCACCCCGAAGTGAAGAATGCTGGACACAACGGCATCAAACCACTGGGTGCAAATACTCCGCAGGATTCGGGGACGGAAACCGAGAACGAAGAGAAGATCAAGGCGGAGAAGCCACCGAAGACATACGGCATCAACGCTATCTTAATTGATTTCTTCTTGTACGACACAATGAAAAACCTGGAAGCGGAGCACAACGAGACTATCCCTCATCATCGGACCCGGAGTATTTGGTATTAGTGTTTTGGCTAGCGTTTGGCGGTACATTTCATGGGGCTCAACTTGATTTTGTACTTGGTTTTTGGATTGGATATCATCAGTCCGTGGCTCCGGAAGCACACGGTCTGATAACTCAAAAGGATTACCGGTATAGATTCCTTGACATCATTGATAGGGATGGATGGTTCATTAGACATTGATTTATATGTTTAATTGCGGTATGGAATGTTAGGTGCTCTGGCAATGTGGCGCAGAACCTCAGGTTTGATTTATCATCGAGGAAAATTTCCAGTATAGTTCATGTTTATTGTAAAGGGTATCAATTTTTGCCTAGCGCCAAGTATACCTGCCCACCCGAATAGCTTCCCTAAATCGTCGTGGAAATCAAGCAGCTGCTTGTCCAATGCGAGACATGATATCGGCTTTCCATTCCACGAAGTCTTCCTGGCGATCTTCACTCAACCAATCCACTCGATCTTGCATCATTGTACCTAGGCCAGGCAAAAGACCACCGCGAGGAGCATTTTTCCGCGCAGCCTTACGGCCAGTACCACCATCGTGTCGCTTAGGAAGTTTCACCCCACGAAGAGCCGCATCTTCCTCATCCAGGTTCCGATAGGAGTTGCCTTCCTCGTCTTCGCCATCTAACTCCCCAGCGAAGGGGATGTTGTCAAACCACTCTTGTCCATTTGCCCACCCCTGTTCCATGATGAGAGAGATCCACTGGTCGACATCGTCGCGGTGCTGTCGATCATTCGGCAGGCCAAGACTAGTCAAGGCAGTTTGACGCATCTCCGTGAACGTCTTTTTATCCATTTTCTGTGCATCCGCATTTGCCTCGTCAGTTTCCGCAGATGGTGCCGGGCTACGCCGTCTTGCTAGCACAAGGAAGTAGACGGCCACTGCCATCGCATAAACCAATTCTTTGAAGTCGTCATCAGTGGTTGCGGGCTTGATAGAGACAATGGGCTCGAGAAAATCCAAAATCTCCTCGTCCACTCCCTCTTCATCGATCGACATGCTTGATGTCATGAAGAGGATAGATGAAACGCCAGCAAAGATGTGAGGTGGCAGTGTTCTGGAGATCGGGGGTCGAGACCAAGTTGTTGTTCGTGGAGCCGGTGTTGCGAGCGTCTTGCAAATCGTTCGAATGGCTGTCATTGCCCATGCTGGAGCATCGGGTATAATTGTGGAGGCAGTGATACCTCTCGGGTGAGCCGACAGAGCTGTCCTTGCTGATTTTGATGGTGACCCAAGCTTGTTGGCCACGCTGACACTCCTCTTTAATGGTGTGGATTTGGATGGTGTATTTTGGAGACCACGAGGTGTTGGCGCTGCTTTCGTAGGGGACTGTGCAAGGGCAGATGATTTTGTCGGCGTAGTTTGAACGGAACCAGCTCGAGACGGAGAGCCGGCAACAGATCCGCTTGCTGAGCGTTTGATTCCTGTTGAACTGGTTGAGAGAGACTTATCCAACCATGTATAAAGCTTCTTATAGACGCGCGGCGGACATGGCGGGTGGCCAAGCAACGGGGGAAGAGCGAGAGTGCGAGTCAACCTAAAGTTCATCAATCAGGGTCAACAGAGTCCTAAGGAAGTGCGGTTTGAATTTAGAGAGGCGAAGAGAGATATACCTCCTGCAGGCGATCTCGGCGCAAGCGTAGGGGCGTGCGATTTCTTCCTCCGGCTTCAAGCTGCTGGAGAAGCTCCGCGATTGCGCGACAAGACTCAAGGCCAGACTCAAAAGCTCCTGGGGAAGATCCGCCGCATGAGTTGGCACCAGAATCCCCAAAGCTTGTTCGACTGGTCGATTGTTCATTCTAGCGATGTGCTTCAGACCTCGTCGGCCTGGTGGAAAGTAGATGATTGGTGATGGATGAGAAGCGGAGCGGTGTGTTTCATGAACGAGTGGCTGCAAGATATTCTCTAGGGCACCGTTCCAGTCTGCGAAAGGGCTTAGGTGTATCAATTGGGAATTGAAGCCTCAATGGTTGTAGCTGTTTACAATCGAGGGTCTTCGGCACAGCGCCGCATGCCATGACTAAGCGCATATCGATCAGCGGGTCAACTTTGCTGTGTTCGGAGCGTCGTCGCTTTTCAACTTCAATACCAATAAGAGATTCACCAACATGTCCGTCACGGTAAGTAAACACTGGCT
Source organism: Penicillium sp. S1701 (assembly GCA_023626415.1). Taxonomy (NCBI): domain Eukaryota; kingdom Fungi; phylum Ascomycota; class Eurotiomycetes; order Eurotiales; family Aspergillaceae; genus Penicillium; species Penicillium sp. S1701. Next base: position 1,545,155 of record JAMAGY010000001.1, on the reverse strand, counting down.
AAACAGACCAAGCACTTCCCTTTGCTTTATGCAACGACATACAAGACCAAGACAAAGGCTGACGGGTTCACCTATCTAGCTCCACACGACCCAAGGCGACCTCAAGGTCGAATTATTCTGCGAAGCAGTCCCTCAAACGGCGGAAAATTTCATTGCTCTGTGTGCTTGTGGTGCATACAATGATATTCCTTTCCATCGAATCATGCCCGGCTTCATGATCCAGACCGGTGATATTTCTCTGGGACCCGCAGCAAAGGTCTCGACGTCCAGCAAGCCCATGCTCTCCTTCGACATTCCGAAAGGTGGCACTTCCATATACCACCCCTCAGCTCTCAATCAAGAAATAAATTTGCCTGCCCTTCGTCATAATGCGCGCGGTATTCTCTCAATGGCATCCCGCCCAGTCAAGGACAAGACGGCACCGGGTTCTCAGAATGCGACAGGTCCGACTATCAACGGCAGCCAATTCTTCATCACCTTTGCTGCGGCACCCCATCTAGATGGCGCAAGCACGGTCTTCGGAAAGGTGCTGAACCTGAGCGCCCAGGATGAGGGTGGTGATGTCTTATCCAAACTAGAGAAGGCCAACGCCAAAGTGGACAAGAAGGGCAAGGTTTCGCAGCCCAAGGAAGGCGATGATTTCGAAGCTCTTCGGATCAATCACGTTACGATTCATGCAAACCCATTCGCCAAGTGAGAGGACGACTATCTAATAACCAGCATACCCTGGTACAACCTCGTGAAGGTCGGATGTCCGATCTAACTAGTCAACTATATACGAAGGACTCCTTTCGCTGTGCCCCTCGCCATGGCTATCTTGAATGCGTGAACAAAAATACTACGTGTTGGAGCAATTTTACAATCCCATAAAATCATGGGAGCGGCTCAGATGGGTTCTTTCCGACCCATTTGCTACATGACTATCGAGAATCAGGCTGTACATTTCCTCATGTCGGAGCCACAGATATAGCATTTGGAGAACAGCAAAGCCCGGAGCTTGTCCCAGCACACTTTCGCTCTGTGGCTATGCAGTTGGAGCGTGCTTGGCGCTGCATTGATCAATACCTTGACCGTCTGAGGAGCTAGCATAACTTTCGACAGCGGAATAATTTAATGGATACCCAATGAAGATTTTTGTATCAAAAACACCTAATAACTTTTGAACCATTCACCAGTCGTCCCCTCATCGCCGAATATTTGAAAGTCTGTACATAATATCATTAAGACGCCTTCATGCAAAAAGAAAAAACATTGTATCAGATCGCGTCATCATGAAAATGGATATAGAAAAAAAGAATCACTGAACGTCATCAAGCAGGCCTCAATTATGACTTCTGCTCCTCTTGTGCATCCTCCTCGTAGCCCTCAGTCTTCATATCCTTGAGGCCGAGGTCATCCTCCTCTTCGTCCGTGCGTTGATACTCTTCCACGGTGAGTTGGGGATCCGCAGCAGGGGCGCACAGATCTTGGACGTAGCTGTTTGCCAGGGGATCGGAGAGAGTGATCGTAAACTGACCACCAAACTTTTCAAAATCGCCGTTGATAGCCCAGTCAAGGCGCTCGAAGAAGCGGTCCCACTTGGCTTTCTCGTTAGCCTCGAGACTGTCACCGCCGCCACCACCGACATCGAATAGATGACCCTTTAGGCTGTCGCGCACCTCAGTGAGCAAGCCCTCGAGGGTTGTGAAACGGCCACCCAATGTACCAGCCTGGACTTCGATCTCGAGTTCATCACTGTGTACAGCACAGGTGTCTGACTTGAGAATATCGCGGGAAAGGTCGACCTCGTTCTTCACAACCAAGGTGAGACGCTTTCCAAGCTCAGGAACCTCTCCGCCAGTCTTGACATCAGATGAGCGCAAACCACAGTGCTCACACACGTTACTCCAAAGGTAGACTTCCTTGAAGTAAGGAATGTTAACCTTCTTGATGAGCAGCTCGCAGGGCTTGGCACAACCGGGGCATTCAGCAGGCAAGCAATATTCCTTGCCGTCCACAATCTCCGAGTCAGGATCCTCCTCGTTGGTAGCATTGGGATCAGCGGAAATTCCAAGCTCTTCGTTTTGCTCATGGGTACGGTAGTAAAGCTTGGTGCGGTACTTGTTGCCACGGTCCTGGGTATTAGGAGCGATCCAGGAGTTTCCGGTGGGATCGTCGAGGGAGATGGTGAAGGGAAAGCCAGTGCCATCCAAGAAGCTCTTCAGGCGATCGATAAGGGGCTGGAGGGCATCGTGAAGCTCGGGGGCTTGCTCCTTGCGGGCGGGCTGATCGTTGGAAAGACCCTCGTGGACACGCTGGATGGCGCCCTCAACGTTGGTCAAAGTACCCTCACGGGGAGCTTCAATTCCAAGAGTGTCGATGGTAAGAATTCCTTGGTCCGATTTGATCAATTGTCTCTGCATATCATTGACGTTCTCAACTTCGAGGGTGTACTTGGCGCCCTGGGTCTGGACTAAATTGAGAACCGGGTCAGCGCTTGCTTTTGACCAGCACCATCAAGCGAAAAAGGGTACATACTTTGTCCAGCTGCCTTAATAGAGTTGTTGGAAAAGTGGCAGTGTTCGCACTCGAAAGATTCAAGAATGATATCGCGGAAATAGGGCACACGGATGAGAAGCAGACGGGTGGTTCCCTGTCACGAATACCAAGTTAGGATGGAATAAATATGTAGTGGGCGTAGTGAGGACTTACATTCTCATGGCAGTTCATGCAGAGCGACTCGACTGCCATAGGACCAAGGTCTTCATCATCGTTCTCTCCCTTCTCAACGATCTCTCCTATATTCTTGAACTGCGACTCAACGGCATTGTCGAATTGCGACTTGGCCGCGGTTTGCTCGTCTGCGGACATATTTTGCGATATGGGAAAGGAAAGTAGGAAAAAAAGAACTGATCGAAGCACAAAAAGGAATCCCCTGGGTATTTGTAAAAAAATTGCGGAGGGGTGTGGCGGAGGGGTGAAGCGCAGCGGCAGAATTTCTTATCGCAACCCAAAAAAACTCCGGCGGAACCTTCCTGCGAGTTCTGCGTGGCGGGGCTGGAGGGGCACATGGGAATGGATGACTAATGTTGGTATGCCCATACAATTTAAGCATTAGGGTTAAGATTGGATATGATATTCGAATATAAAAACAATAACAGCTGATCAGTGAATCCGGGTGACATTTTACTTGAACATAGTTGATGCATGAAACAAAATTCCTTTCCATTATACCACTTAGAAGTACCCAGCTCTTGTCTAGATAAGCAGTTAGCTGTGGCAAACCCAATATTCTCAGGACAGGAACACTTATCGAAGAAAAAAAAGATGCCGTCTTCCCTACCGAAGCAAGGAAAACGGCGTTCAGTCCATCAGTCATCACCTTGTTCCTATACTCTGCTCCATGTCAAGCCAGGTCAAACAGAGATTCGATCCCAGTACCTAGCAGTAGCCCCTTGATAGCTAAAGAAAAAAGCAATTCGACCCCGTCGCTTTAGGACCGGCTCCAGTTTGACTTCGATTGAGAAATCTAGTCGCAGGTACACAGCAACAGAGATAGCATGGACAAGCCAAAGCTTTGATCCTCACTCGAGAGAGGTCCCATCCTACCCTGTAGAGCGCATACATGCCCACGACCAAACCGCCCAACCGGAACCAATCGGATACCAAAGCCACTAGAAAAAGGAATCGGGGGAAATGAATGCTCTTGTACTGTTGCTAGAGCCACGGTGGTGCATGGAATATTTTTGAGCGCCCTGATAACCAGAACAAGACAGAAATGAGTTGAGGAATATATGGCGACAAGGTGACGATCAAATGGACATCACTGCAACCCCCTTCTTTCTGCACGTCGCAGAGGGAATTCGTGATTGGGCTCACCCATGATGATCGATCGAATAAAGCTCGCAAGGTCTCCATCACCGCAGAATTGCACAAACTGCCGTTCTTCACATCGACGTCTGATCGAATACATGGAGCCAGGTTCTCGTGTGTGGTACAGTACCCTCTGGGACAAGTTTTTGTTTCCTCCCCCGGTCAACCGCAAGGCATCACAGGAGGGCATTGAATGAAGCGAACAAAGAGCATCCAGAAAAAACCGCTTCCTTCTTCCCGAAGGAAGGAACAATGAACAGATGTTATTGTTGATGTAGTCGACGCCCATCAATCGATTCGCAAACTGATTCGCAAAGAGATGGCTAACACGGGTGGTCTGGATCTTCCGAGGAAGTCGAATTGGTGGCGGATGCCGTAAAACGATGTGCCTAGCTGCTAGAAGCTGAGGAACGACAGTACCCAAGAGGTGAAAGCAGGGTGCAAGATCTCCAGGGATCTTCATGGTAGGATCACGCACGGGACGGGCGACAGTTGTTGCAAACAGAGCCGAAAAGAACGCAAGCGAACAGGATCAAAAAACACCAAGCTAAAATGGGGAAGTGCATTGCCGGGCCGGAACGTGGCAACAGTCCAGAAACTTTGATAGTATCAAAGAGTCATGGCGACACACAAAATCCAAGGACCTCGCGGCATCCATACCTATGAAACAGCCTGGAGACAGAATCAGGGAGATATAGGATGGTTCTGACGAGTGGATCCTTCTAAATTGCTGCCGGTATGCTGTGTGTTATGGAAGCTGTTGTGTTCTAGGCGCAGCACCTCTGAACCAAATTAGTAGGCGCCCTAGGCATTCGATACCGGAACACCGCAATTCGTTTCGATCTGCAGCACTGTCGTTTGATCCTCCCTAAGATAGCCTCTCATACCGAGGTACCCGGCCTAATCCACCCTCCTTTTCTCAGTGGTAGCGTGTCATTCGAAACATAGGTTGACCATCCGTTTGTGACCAGCATGCAAATCCAGCATTGGTAAAACCGACGCGTGGTCCTTGGGGACGCTTGCATAGTTGAACCGTCTTTTGTGTTCCGAGGAACTCTGGTAATGACGAGCAACTTTCGTGTAATCGATCCATCATAGATCAATTGCACTAGTCGTGGTACCCGGCGTGCTTTTTCCCTGTGAAACTTGTCTCGAAAGACAACGACTGGACAGGTCTTAGGGTTAGATCCCAACATCGCCCGCACGACACATCCAGCTAGATTGAATAGAGGAATGACGTGGTCGGGTGATAGCCGGATCAAAGAGAGACTCGCTGTACTTGTATGCCTTGGAAAGCAAGAAACCTGGGGGCTCCACATCTTCGACAGGCGGGATGAAAGTCGGAAATTGGTAAACAAGGCGTTGGGAACAATGCATATCTTGGGTTTTCAAGCAAAATTCATGGCGATTGATCATCAAAAGGATTGCTTTCGCGACTGGACTCCTCTCAACGTGTTGAAGAAAGTTGGGGAAGGCTATTGCAGCAACTTGAGGGAAAGGAGCTCTCCATGCGCGCGCCGCCCAAGCAGGAAGCACTCAACGCGACGGGTGTGCACGTGACAGACGCGCATTACATAAGTGACCCAGTGTCATTACTAAGCATGATTTGACCCGCCAAGACCCACGCCTCTTGATTTGATGAAGCATTTCCTTATGTTCAAAAGGCTTCATCGATGATTGCATCCTTGATGCTGTATTGCTTCCACTGCTCATGATGGAGGATATCAGCGGGGTCAGGCTGGCGTTTGGCGCCACCAATGAGTTTTTGAATCCGGTACTGAATCGAGGTATGTAACTGAAACCGATACGTTGAATTCCAAGCTAATTTGAAACTCAGATGAAATACAAAAGTCTCAAGGCAAGGCTCTCCTGGATATTCTCAGTCGAGATTTAGAAAATACCTCCACCGAGGATTATCTCAAAAGGAGAGCTGTCATGGGACAGGCATTAGATATTCTGAATAGGATCCACACGTCCTTTACAACATCAGCACAGGACCTGGAGCAGGCTGAACATATTATAGACAAGGGCGAAGATCCAGCTTTGGAAGACGCAAAGCGACGTCGACTGCTACAAGCATTGCTGGACTTGATATCCCTGGAGGGAATCTATCCATCTCTTTCCTCAGGTGTCGGCATTCCTCTGCAGCAGAGAGTCATCTCAGTGCTGCCAGCTGGGGTGATTGCGAAGCAGACTTCTGTTCCTGCAAGTAGCAGACCACACGATGAGACTCTTCTTCGTCAGATAATGAGTGCTCTGCTCAAAATAATGCTAGACCCTACCCCAAGCATTCAACCGGTCATTCGAGGCCGCATTTTGAGTGACATCATTAGCGGCACTGCGGATCTCGCCTTCAACCCGAACATCCTATCTTCAGTAGATCAAACCGATTACAAAAAGGGGTTTCTGAAGATCGTCCAAGAGTATGTAGTAATATGAGAAACCTGAATGTCGGCCCCCGTGCTAACTCATCCAAGGACACCCAGCGCCGTCCTCTTGCCGACAATGTCTAGCTTCCTACAATCCGACATAACAGATTGGTTTAAGTCCACTGTATCAGGGCAGATTGCGCGTGTTCCTTTGCGTGAGGGTGGGGTGCTCCAGACCATCATGTTCATTGCCTCTCAATTTGCACCATCCCTCGGACAAGAGGCCCAGAACGAGCCCTCAAACGGACCCCATTTTACTGTGCAAGCTATCATGCAAATATCTCGGCTACTATCCTCTGTCCCCCAGGGTATTGAGCCCAGTTCATATTTCACGACTATTGCTCCTCAGCTCCTCGCACTTCTGGATGGCCCTGATCCGGACCTGAAGAAGACGGCCTCTTACGCCATCGGAAATGGAATACTGGGAAAACGTGCATACGGTGCACCGGGGACAATTGGTCATTCCATATTTGTGGAACCGATATTTGGAGTCCTGACTGCTGAGCTGGATGACAGGCTGACACGCTGGATGACACAATACGCTGACGCTGAAAAATCTTCCTCAATCAAGATGGAAGATGCCAACTCAGAGTATTCTATTGTGGGTGGCTCCACAGTCAAGCTCGCGATAGAGAGATTGAGAAACCTGGCTCTTCAACACCCGAATCCGGGCCTTGTCAAGAGAATCGTTTATCCCATTCTTCTCCCTCTTTGGGGCCTGATGTGTTATTCTCAAGAAAAGCAGCTCAAAGATTACCATGCGAAGATTTTGGAGCTCCTCCAAACATATTTCAGCATATCTGTGGGCATGCAGCCTCTCAAAAAGATTGTTGATCACCTCTTCTGGGATGGAGGCGCGAACTGGACTTATGCCATCAATCAGCAAGGAGAGATTTCATTAATCAGGCGAACAGAGCAAGAAAATAATCAATCGAACATCATTCGCCTCATTGACTCCTTACAGAGTCGTACGGATCTTTTCGTCAGTCTTCTTGGATCTGATCCCAGTGGCGAGGAACGTACTGGTGAGATTTTCCTGTATGTCAGCGAACAATGGCTGGTGCAATCGAAGGGTAATGGCAGATCCGACAAGCTCGGCAAATCAGAGATGATTGGCGAGTCAGAAAATATCATCCAGAAACTCGTCAGCGCCAAGGTTGCCGAGAAACTGCTGGACAATTTCAAAGATACCTTATCTCGACGACCTCTGCGAGTCTTGGAGCTCATAAAACAGGTCGTTGACGGAGAGCTGCATAGGCTCGGTGGTCAGGCTTCAACCAAACGAGACCAAAAGGGCAAGGTTTCATTATCATCTCTGGCCAGCATTGTCCCCGAAGACACGACACAAGAGCAGAGCGCATCGGACACTGAATCTTCTGAGTCTCTTTCCACAGCATTCAGTCTTCTTTCAACCGTTTTGGCCTCCCCTGAATTCACCACCTCACCAGAGACCCAGCCACCCCTACAAGCAATCAAAGATCGCTTGGATGAGCTTATCCCTCTGCTACCACCCACATTAGCGAAACCAGCGACCACATCATCAATGCTGGTGGAGATCCAACTCACCCATCCAGAGCATGATGAAACCAAGCCACCCCCGCCCCATCTCGCCGACCTTGAGATACACCGTCAAGCCCTGACAAACCTCAACTCAGAGCTCCCGCCAGTTCAGGCGGAAGGATTCTCTCTTCTTTCAAAGCTAGTCTTGCAAGGGTCTCCAGTACTCGATATCCCTTCTACCTTAACCCTTTTGTTATCAATCATCACAGACACGAGAGAATCAGCCGCCAATGAAGAGTTTATCTATCTCAACGCTATAAAGCTGATCGGAACTCTGGCCTCACGCCATCCTCGAACGGTCATGAAAACCCTTGTGGACAGCTACGCCGACAAATCCGAACAACGAACTCTCGACCAGCGTCTCAAAATAGGCGAATCGATCCTTCGAACAGTCCAAGATCTGGGCGAAGCATTGACGGGCGAAACGGCCCAAATCCTGGGAGAGGTCATGGTAACAGTCGCAGGACGACGAGGCCGTAGACCGGAATCACAGAAAGAGCGCAAATCACAATTAGAAAAAGAGCGGCGGCGAAAGGAACGCGAAGAGCGCAAACAGAGAGAACCAGCAGTGCCTGAGGGGTGGAAATTCTCAACAGGGCCTATCGACTCGAAGCAAGACCCAAGTGCTGAAGAAGAAGATTCCGATGTCGAATCACCAGAACAAACAGCCTACGCCGCAAATATAGTCGCTGCATGGGCTGCAGGCGCATCGTCAGATGACGAACCTGATGATCTTCGCGTCCGGGCATCTGCATTGTCCATTCTTGCCTCCGCATCCCAGGTTAATATTATCGGTCTTGGCCCAAGGATATTATCATCAGCGGTGGAGTTGGCCCTGACAACACTTACGCTCGAACAATCCCCCGAAAGCGCTATCCTCCGTCGGGCTAGCGTTGTGCTCATCCTCGATATTTTGAAAGCACTTGACTCGGCCCGTGAAGCAAAACGAGGCAAGGATGTTGGGTTTGGATTCTCGTTGACGGATGATGCTACCAGTCTTGGTATGCAAAACACCGATTCCCAAGGTGCATCCACAATTGGCAACATTCCTCACATGCTGAGAACACTGGGATATGTAGAGAATAAAGAGACGGATCCAATTGTGCGTGGACATCTGCGTGTTTTAATTGAAAGCTTGGAGGCCTGGTTGGAGAAATCTTTGATGTGGGGGATCGGAGCGCAATCTGATAGTGAAGAACCGAGGCTTGAATTGGGTGATCATATTGCTGGTTTGAATGTCAACCCTTTGGCGGGGGCATCTGGTAGACCGCGAATCGAAGAGATTGAGTAAATATTGATCTAGTTTCAACTTGAATACAGAGAACTTCCAAGGTTGTTCGAAAACCTCGAACTAGTATACTATACAGTTTCCTCTGGGAAATAATAGAGATTATTTGCAGAGAGGAATTGAGCAAACATTATTCACAAGGTAAGCCGGAAACAGCTCTTGCTTAAGCTAAAAACTATGATATCTTGGAGTTGAAGTAGTATGACAAATGATCGAATGCTCATGAATATTACTAGGTATTGTAGTGGGGAAATAGGTGATGGGTAGGTAGAAGCCTGATATCTGAGGCTCCTACCAGTTAGATAGCACTCGTTCGCCTCGCGTACAAGAATGACACACTACACATATCTCCCGAACGCCTTCCCTGTTGCATAGAGGTGTCCTCTCTTCAGCATTCTCTGTTATTGCTCATTGATACCACTACCCTGCGATGGCTGAGGCCTACTAGGACTTGGTGTTGTTCTCACTCTCGACCCGTCTGCTTGACAGACTGCCTACAGAGCATTCCCCTTTTCAGTATCTAACTGGTTTCCTACTAGGCTGTTTGGTCTATAATCAACTTTGGAGATTCTAGAGTAGTGTCGAACTTGTTACTAGGCATTCATTGTATTATAGTTGCACGTAAGTAGTATTTACCTAGCGATATATCGGATCTTCTCCCTTCTTCCTATTTCTACTAGGACATGAGCAAGAAAAATAGAAATACAGAGAAAAAAAAGCAGAGACAAAGATATCAATATAGAAAAGAGATTCGTAGTCACATTATGGTTTTGGTAATCTGCGCTAACGTAAAACTGAAACAAGATAGAAACATTAGGTCGACCCACGTCCAGGTCCACGGTGACCACGCCGGCCACGACCTCTGTGGCCACCGCGACGTCCCGATCCTCGGCGACGCTCCTCCCCAGCGTCGGCATTCGCCATCTGTACAGGCGGGAGGCTTTGGTAGTTGACGAATCGCTGTTCCTCTTCCAGATGGAACTTGTTTTCTATTTGGAGCAATTCGCAGAACTCGGCAGTCTGCAAATTCGGGAACTCCAACGGCATGGTTGGCCGTTGGATATCGCCTGCAGGGTTATAGCGGGGGGCGGAGCGAGTAAAATTGTATGGAATTTCCATCAAGTCCTTCTGGACGATGTTTTGTTCGACCCACTCTTCCTCCTCCTTGATGCGAGTGAGGTATGCCTCCTCGCCGAGGTCAGCCGGGACCTTTGAGGTTTGGTCACCGAGCACAAGGTCGTTGGCAAACACACGAGTAATCGCGAGCCATTCTTTGTCGTACCGGAGACGGTGGTAAGGCTGGCGGTCATCTCTTTTGGTATTTCTTTGGTCGGAGACTGGAGAAATTTCAAGGAGCTTGAAGTACGCATCGTGGTTGTTGGGCTTGTCCAGGGAAAGGAACTTGGTCAGCTTGTTGTGAATGGCTGGAGGATTAGTCTTGGGACGTGGCTTGGTATTGGTCGGACGTGCAAAGGCCGCTGGGAGTTTCGACCGAAGATTTTCAGTGAAGGCTCGGTCAACCAGGGACATCCCGGTGTTCTTATTGAAGGAAGGCTCATCGTTCGCACCGTCCGTCCCAGTTGGGACGACGTCGAGGTCACCCTTCTCGTCTGCCGAGAAAGACGTAGGTGCAGAGAAAGGCTCTAACTGTTTGATGGATGATGATATGGTGGCAGACTCGTGATTCGAGTCGTTGTCAGAGTCCAGGTCAATTTCATCGTCATTCTTCACTCGCTTATTGGCATAAACGAGAGAATCTTGCTCGACAGCAGACTCGCCTGAGGAAGTCTTTTTCCAGGTCACGTCTACCTCCATAGTGGGTTGTTGCACGTTCATTCGGTGCACCAAATCGCGGAACTGCTGCTCTCGATTTTTGGTGTCCTCTTCTTGGAATGTACCCCACGCGGCAATTAGATCAGCCTCGCTTGTACACGCAGTGGTAGTTTCCCTCGATGTCGCATCGTCGGAGGGAATCGTGACAGGTTCAACAACCTCAACTCCCCAGGCGGCAGGCAGGTCTCGGTCCAGGTCGACCTTCTTGGTCGCGACATTGTCGTGAGGTACGGTTGCAGCAAACTCAACATGAAGATGGGCTGAAAACCAGTAAGCTGGGCGGAGACGATCAAGCACCTCGCGGGCTGCGAGATTCCCGAGTCTTCCATGCTGTGAGTCCTCTTCGAAACCTCGCTTCTTGCGGAAGAGTCTCCTGTAGTCACCGTAATTTTCAATCTGACGTGGCCAGTCGTGAGACAAACCGATGTCAACTTGAGTGCGAATCTGGAGTAGCTTGCGAACATCGAGTTCACGGACATGGAAGACAGAGTGTAGGTCCTCTGCACGGTACGGGATGCGTTCGTAATGGGGCTTTCGATAGTCGTAACCTTTCCAGATACCGGACATGCCTGCAATGCGCAGTGGCCCGCAGTTGACAACGCCAGCAGCGCCGAGATACCAGATGTTGTGGGCAATCCAGCCTCCGTAGTAAAGCTCAAAGAGGTGGTTGCTGGCTTCATGATTTCCACCACAAAAGATAGTCAAGTACGGTGCTACACGGTGACCACTGTAGTACTCGTGGTAGTCACCCATCCGACGGTACCTGGAAGGCACCGAGAGACAAGCTGCATCATCGGAATTTCGCAACGCCTGTCAGAGTTAGATATAGAGCCCCTTCACTGGTAGAACGAGTGGCCCGAGGAGAAAAATACCTGGAAATCGCCACCGATAATTACGAGATCGACATTACTCCAACCGCGTTCCGCGGCAGCATGGGCGACATCCTCGTAAATCTGATTCAAGTTTCCATGGCCCTGTAGCATAATCAGTATTGGAAAAAGGCAAAAAAAATGAGGAGAAGACCATGTCCTGGAGGACGTGATCAGGATGCTCTACTTACACAGCCGACAGTCACGACGCGTAGATAAGACGCGGACATCGCGATTCCTCGAAACCCAGTTGTGGTACGTGGGTGTGAGTGTGCAGTGTATAGTTAGCAGTGTACAGAGTACAGAGTCAAAAGAGGCTGTAACAGTTAGTGGGGGTTTGAAAAGAATAGGGGAGACGAGGGACGATGAAAACTGTCAAGTCTATGACGAATGACTTACTGAGAAAGAAAGGCGTTTGATACAGTGAACAGGCGAGCGAGCGAGAGAGTTGGGGAGAAAGAAGGATGGAGGCAGAAGAGCAGAAGCAGAAGACCGAGTTTTGACGGGGGCAGGTACGGCAGGAGCGTCGCGGCAAAAACGGGCAGGTACGACGGGAGCCGCTCCTTCCTCTTACTCACTTATTCACATCTCCTCAAACATTTAACGTTGTCATTTCACCATTGAAGCCATTCACTACCCACTATTCATCTATTCACATATTGATCCATTCACTATTCACTATTCACTTTCTCTGCTTGGTCCTATCACTGTCGCGCTATGCCCCCATTGGAGCCTCCCCAATTGCGCTTCCTCAGTGAAGCCGCCAATCTTCTAGGTCTAAGCAGCCCGTCTACAGCGGCTCATCTTCTGACTGCGCATACTCATATCTTGCATGATGAATCCAAGTCCTTAAATCAACACCAGAATAAGCATCACTGTGCAGGATGTGGTAGTCTTAGAATCTGTAAAGCTTCTAAGATCACTAAGGTGAAGCCAAAAAACAAATCGGGGGTGTCAAATGGCGGCAGTGCGACTATCCATAAGTGCGTGCGCTGCAACCAACGTGCCTTGGTTCAACATAAGAGACCTGCCCCAAGAGCAACATCGAAATCATCTTCTCGTTCAGCCATAACGGCAGCTTCAACTCCTCTAGCCTCCGCTGGACTTGCAGCCTCTACGCCCTCAGTTTCTGCCCAGCCAGATCACTCTGGCATGACTTCCACCATTGCTCCACCGGAAAAGAATGCAGAGAATATAAGCAGCAAGAAAAGAGCTAAGGCTCGCAAGCAGGGAGGTCTGCAAGCTCTGCTAGCCTCAAAGAAGAGCTCTCAACCTTCTCTTGATCTACTCGATTTTTTACAGTAGAGCATTCAAGCCTCGGTCGAACTTTATTCCGGGCGCGGCTCTCTGGCGCGGGGCGTCGACCGCGGAGCTAGAGGACTTGCAACTTCCACCGCCAGCTCTGGTGTTGACCACTCTCCTATTCATTTCATCTTTGTTTGATTGTTATTTCCCACTTCAAACGTACTTCAAAGCCCCCCGCCTCAGTTCTTGATTTGGATTTGGGAATCATGTCGGTCTACTCGCATGACGAGGAACATGACCCTCAAGCGGATGAGCTCCGCGAGACCGCCCTCGTTACACTCGAGGCCTTGATCAGCTCTTGCAACCAACAGATGCAGCCGTACTTGGCCAACACCACCAAAGCCGCCCTCCGATTCCTTAAATACGATCCCAATGTCGCCGAAAACGAGGACGATGAAGAAATGGGGGGCACGCAAGATGATGGCAGTGATGACAATGACACCGAGGAGCCGGACATGAGTGATGACGAATTCGAGGACTTTGAAGAGGAAGATGGATATAGTGACATTGATGATATGAGCTGGAAGGTCCGTCGATGTGCTGCTAAGCTTCTCTATTCTCTCATTTCGACCTACGGCCACAGTCGCGCCCTCGATGACTCCGCTCTGTATCAGAATATCTCCCCTGCTCTGATATCGCGAATCAGCAAGGAGAGAGAGGAGAGTGTGAAGCTGGAAGTAGTGTCCACCCTCACTGCCCTTGTTCATAAGACTAGTGAAGGTTCTGTCGTTGTTACTTCTAACGGTTTTATGGAGGCTGTGGGAGGATCAAAGAACTCTCGGAAGCGGCGTCGCCAGGACAGCGATGCGAGCATGGTCGACTTTGAACCCAGCGTTGGCACATCCTCCGCGATTGATTCCCCTTTTGCGCCTTCCTCGCCCAAGTCTGGTCCCCAGGCTGACCTGGCTCGATCTGTGCCGTTGATCGTACAGAGTCTGGTAAAAGTGTGGAAGCAAGCCTCGATGCCCCTTCGACAGGCCGTGATTGTGCTTCTGAAGAATCTTTCTCTTGTTCGCTACGGAGGGCTCGCGGATCACCTTCAACAGATTGAGGATCTTATCGCGGATGCTCTCAAAACATCGTCGCTCTCCGGTAGCTCTACTACCCATGCCGGTGCTGCCGTTAGCGCAGGTACCCTTCAGATTGAGACGCTGGGCCTTATCTCGGCCATTGCTGAAACACACCTGTCTGATGCTCTGCTACCTTTCCTGATTTCCCTCGTCCCTGGTGTCGTGGCAGCTGTCACTGAACGGAACTACAAGGTCAGCAGTGAGGCACTTGGCGCAGTTGAGCAAATCGTCAAAGCTTTGACACCCCCTCGCGTATCTGCCAATGCTTCAGATGTCGCTATGCAGCTAGAAAAGCTGTACGAAGTGATTTTGGCTCGCATTACCGACACTAGTGCCGACCTGGAAGTTCGACAGCGCGCTATTCATGTCTTCGGTGTGCTTTTAGCACGCACATCTGGCGAGAGAGGTGCCGAGTACCTGTCCGTGGACCGCCGCTCGAAGGGTCTCTCCGTCTTGGGGGACCGAGCAAAGAATGAGACCACTCGCCTCTCCGCCGTGCGTGCAATTGATGACGTTCTTGTTTTGGCCAACCGCAAGGAGGATGTGGCAGCCAACTGGGTCAACGACGTAGCCAATGAACTAGGCTCTAACCTCAGAAAGTCGGATCGTGCACTTAGGGGCTCATGCCTGGAGGCGCTTCGAAGCTTAGCCATGAACTCCCACACCAGAGCTCAACTCACCCCCCAGACAATGACGTCCCTCGAAACCGCTCTCTTACCTCTGCTTTCAGCGCCTGATTTCCATCTTCTGACCCCAACACTCATCATAATCGCCAAACTGATACCAGCCGATTCCAAATCCCTTGTAAATGAGGCTTTGATTAACGCGATTTGTTCTATTGTGAAGCAGCCGCTCATCGGCACTGTCTTGAAAGCGCTCCTCCTTCTCGTCAAGGTTATTGGCGAAGAAGGCGCGGGGGCCCAACTGATGCAAAACCTTTTGCAGAATGTAGGTATCACCGGGGATTCTTCCGTCGTGGGCAGGGCCATTGGTACCTTGTTGGTTCACGGTGGATCTAAGCTGGGGGTTACGATGGATGATTTCTCTACCGAGCTTCGCACCGCGGAAGACGATAGTCGCAAATGCCTTGCCCTTGCTATCCTGGGTGAGATCGGCCTACGCATGGGCGCCGAATGTTCCTTGACCCCCGATCTCTTCATCGCCCATTTTGGCTCTTCGTCAGACCACGTTCGTCTGGCTGCTGCCACAGCCCTCGGAAATGCAGCTGCTGGAAGTGTGAAGGCCTACATACCCATCATTCTCAACGGTCTCGACAAATCAAACTCCCAGAGCTACCTTCTGCTGCACTCTGTCCGGGAGCTGCTCCAGCACCCCGAGGTTGTCCGCCCTGATCTTGCCCCCTCCGCTCTCAAGCTATGGCAAGCTCTTCTCATTGTCTCGGAAGAAGAAGACAACCGTGCCGTTGGTGCCGAGTGCGTTGGTCGACTGGCTCTCATTGACCCGGTGTCGTACATTCCTCATTTCCAGGTATTCCTCTCCGCAACCTGTTCTTTCCCTTGACGCTCTTTTGCTAATCCGATCATCTTAGGAATATCTCTCGAATCCAAACCCCGTTATCCGTGGTGTCGTTATCTCTGCATTCCGCTATACGCTTGCCGACTCGAGCGACGCTTACAACGATGTGCTACGGCCGTTGATGGTCCCCCTACTTTCTAGTATTCTCGGGGAGAAGGACCTGGCCAACCACCGCCTTGCGCTGACAACGCTCAACTCTGCCATTCACAACAAGATGTCGTTGCTACTCCCCCATCTGGGCGAGCTGCTGCCAGCGGTCTTTGGGGACACCCAGATCAAGCCAGAGCTCATTCGCGAAGTACAAATGGGACCATTCAAGCACAAGGTTGACGACGGACTTGACCTACGGAAGAGCGCTTACGAGACTCTCTACGCATCCCTGGACACTTCTTTTGCCCGCACCCACATGGGAGAGCTGTTTGATCGAGTCATCGCCGGAGTGGAGGACGAGCAGGACATCCGCGCGATCAGCAACCTAATGACGGCGCGACTCATCACAATTGCCCCGGAGGAGACGGAGCGCCGGTTGGACGCACTCTCGGAGCGATACACGACGGTGCTCTCGTTCAAGCCAAAGGATAATGCGGTGAAGCAGGAGATAGAGAAGGCCCAAGAGGCATCGCTGGGTATCCTGAAGATCACAAAAGAACTGAGCAAGGCATTCCCGGGTGCGGAGGCGTCTAACGAGCTCCACAAGTGGAAGGGATACATGGAGTGGGTTCGCAAAAACTTTGCATCGCAGTTCCAAACCCTGGAGACCGAGTTCTGAGTCAAGAAAGTGGTTGCCTGCAAAGTGTTTCTCGAAACCCTACAGATGATCGCGTGAGGGGGTGTCCGCGCGGGGCCTCCTAACTGGCGACAATAAAACGTGCTTAGTATGAACTTGATGAATGAATGTATCTTTCTCGCTCTTCTTGTTTGCCATTTCTCCGGTAAACGTGTAAATTAGCCTTATACTTGGCCAGTCTTGAGATCTGAAGATTTCGCCGATCGTTACTCCGCAGCCCGTGTATGTGGACCGTCCATCTCCACCTCGGCATCCTACAATTTGGGGGATGAAGCTGACTCGTAAAATAAAACATTTACTCTAGTCCCATCAAACGGTAGCCTCATAAGGATTATGGCCTAATCCGGCAGATCATCGCAAGATCTATTCCCCCAACTGTTGTAGTTCAAGTTCTGAGCTCTGATTTCAGTGTTGTGACTGGGCCCCCCAATGATTGGCCCAATCCAACCCTTGGGACTCCCAACTCCTTGATGTCATGTTCTTGATTCAGCCTTGCGAACGGTCGAGGCGTCTTGGAACCATAATGCAAGATGACCTGTGCGATACTTTACGTCCATCTCCACTCAAAAGGTCTCTCAGTTGAAACGACGTGCCTTGCTTCCTTCTGTTTATTCCACGAGAATTGAATTTATTAGTTACACACGACTTGAGTACATGGCACATTTGAATACTCTTTCCATTAAGGCAGAATTCGTAAATTAAGTATATCCTGGTCACACCTTCGCACCATTTTTGAAGCGAGGTGTTACTAATTTCATGGATTGGGACTAATCAGTGATGCCTGGAATTGCGGGGTTACCTGAAGGTTGTGGTAGTGGTGGTGGTGATGATGATAATGATGATGCCTGATTGATGGCAGTACCTCGAACCCTATGTCAGATATCGGGTACGGTGTCGAAGGATAGGAGATATTCAAGTGTTGTTAATTATTAACTAGTATATAATCCTGATGGACGGGTAGCCCCTTACCTATCGCCACGCTTTTCCAAGTAAGCTTATACTGGTTAGCCCCCGCACCCAATACTCTAATATCTCGATGGCAATTGGTTGACCACCAACGGGCGAAGCAGGGGGCCTGAACGCTTCTGCGCGCTATATCCGCCGTGTTGAAGGTGTGTTTGAACCCTGGAATGACGAAATGATGAAGCACGGCGACCTTATCACCCGATGAAACGGACAGGATCGGTCCGGAGTAGAAGACGTGGGCCATTCGGATGGAGGAATGGTGGCCCCTGCAAGGAGGCTCAATGGGGCGACGCTGTGCCAGGTGGGCACCAAGTATCCAAGATTGGTTCTACCGATCGCTCGCGGTAGAGAGCGCCCGCTGATTGGGGGTGGTTTGGTGACAGGGTGGGGAATTTCCTAGGGTTTATAATTGGACTGTGTGGCTGAAGTTTCCCAGTCCTATAGGGCCATACTGCACGGAGTACATGCAATACTTGAGTACATAGTATGACAGTGCAGAGTACAGAGGTGACAGTCATTGAGTTACAAGGTGTACTTATGTACTTACCCATGTTATTGACCTAGAAGTACCTCATACATAAGGGATGTAACTATATTTATATGTACATGGACTGTATGTGGTATTTGCCAAGAAAGCAGTGGGCGGTGCAAGAATACGAGGCTGAACCCAATCTGGCCCCCCCAATGACTCCCGAGTGGCCCCCCCAAAATGGCCCCCAAAAGGGGCAATGACCCTTGTGCTCCTCGCCAAATCAGGGCCAGACGGGCGGGGCTCCGGGCGGGCCCCTAGGTGGACCCTTCCTCTAGGGTAAAACCGAAAAAAAGACCCTGGAAGACCCTGAACTGCCCAAGACACGCTAGACTCTCTGGCCTTGCTCATCCTGGAGGCTAACCTCGGAGGCTTGGCTTTGCTTACTCTCCTCCTTTTACCCTCTCGTCTCACTTTTCTTCTCTCCCCCCCACCCTTCACCACTACCACCCCTTCCTCTTCCACTTCTATTCTTCCGAGGAATGGAGTGTTTCGCCTAGTCGTCTAATCTCGGATCTGCGACCATGATCACCATGAAGTTCGATCTGCGAAATTTCCTGCGGGAATTCGTCCGCATCTTCCTCAATCCCATTACCTGGTTCGACGTCTACTGGCCTGCCTCACGCAAATACTTCTTCTCCTTGCTCTTCATCGGAGTCGTCTGCGCCAAAGCTCTTCACCTTTACTCCCACCTCACCTCTCTCACCCTCGGCCGTTTCCTCCTGTGGGGCCCGACTTTTATTGTCCAAGATGTCGCCTGTATTCTCATTGCCCAGATTCTCTGTCAGAAGTTTCACAGTCGTTGGTTTAGGGCGCTGGCCGCCCCGATTGTGATTGCTGCCAGGTATGTGTTGCGATCTGTCTCAAATGGCAGCCTAGCGGGTCCTGGAACCCGCGGACCCCGAATCGAGCTAACTGTCGCGTGTCCAGTTTGATGATTTCCGGACTCGCAGCTGCCAACATCTCCTTTTACGTTCAGACCGGTGCCGAAATCCATTGGCGACAAGCCCACTCCTTCCACCGCGATGCCGCCTCCGTCAAAACCCTGCTGACCGGTCTCACCGGAATTGTGATCGGTGAAGTGGTCTTCACCGTGGCCGCGTGGTTTACCACCCCCTACTTGTACAACTGGGTGCGGGGAGGCGTGCGCATCCTCAGAGCCGCCATTGAGCCCGCGTGTGTCTGCATCAAGCGTCGATCAAAGTCCAATTCGCAGTCGAAGAGTTACGAACGCGTCGCTTATGATGACTGGGACGAGGAGAACGGCGAGTCAGAGGCTATGCTGGGTCTCGAGGACCCGATGAAGCCCCTGCCCAGAACCCCGACACAATCCCAGCGGACACGACCTGCTCTGCTGCTCCGAATCATTGTTGGTTCGGCATTCTTCTTCATTATTCTGCTCCGCATCCTTCGTCCGTCCGAGAACGCCTACACTTTCCTCTCCCAAACCGTTATCATTACTCCTTTTGAGAAGATTGAGCGCAATCAAACCTCTACCGTCGACGTACCTGATCTGCCAGGCGACTGGGGCTGGCTCTTCAACCATACCGCCCTAGGAGAACCCCCTAAGTTGGAGTGGCTGCCGGAAAAGAAACTGCCAGGCTTCCGAGATTGGTATAAAGGACACAAGGGCAAGAAACATTTGCATTATGATCCCGCCAAGGACCCATTGAAGCTTTCCAATCTCGACAACGACATTCTAGAGCCTCTCCGCGAGGCGCTCAAGGGCGATGTGAAGATCAAGCATGTCTTCCTGCTCAAGCTGGAGAGTACCCGAGCCGATGTCTTCCCCCTGCGCAAAGAATCCTATCTCGGCGAACTCATTCAGAACTCGTACGGCGGAGAGATTCCCGAAGAGGTCGAGGAACGACTGGCCAATTTGACCCGCAATGCCCAACGATACACCAACACCGCCTCTGGCTTCAATGGCGAGGATAAGGTTCAGCCGTACGGAGGTATGTACATGCGTAATGCTTACACCGGTGATACTTTTACTTTGAAGAGTATCCTGGCCAGTGTGTGCGGTATCGCACCTCTGGTGGTTGATTTCAACCGCGAGTACTTGCACCACATCTACGAGCCTTGCATGCCTCAGGTCTTGAGTGCCTTGAATCACGTTTCCAACAAAACTCACAACGAGACCAAGTCGGATGATTTCACGACTTGGCCATTCCACTCCACCTTCATGCAGAGTATCACCGACGATTATGACAACCAAGATCAGCTCATTCCTGCTATTGGTTTCCAAGATAAGGTGACCGACCTGAAGATCACTGAGGATTATAAGACCAAGAACGTCAGTGCCCCAGAGAAGTACAACTTCTGGGGTTACCCCGAGCACGAACTCCGCACATACTTCCTCAAGGCCCTGAAGCATGCCGAGAAGAAGCACGAGCGACTCTTTATCACTCACTTGACTGGTCAAACTCACCACCCGTGGGATATGCCCGCTGGTGATGATTATGAAGAGTACATGTACTCCAGCGTATTCAACCACAATGGCAAGATCAATCGCTATCTTAATACTCTCGGAGTCGCAGATAAGTGGCTGGGTGAGGTTGCTGAGGTACTCGAAGAGGCTGGAGTGGCCGATGAAACTCTGGTCGTCATGGTCGGAGATCACGGTATCTCCTTGATCGAGGATGGCGGCGTCACTCCCTACGATAACCCACATGTCTCGAACTTCCACGTTCCGTTGGTTTTCTCCCACCCGAAATTGCCACCCATCAACGTCGACTCCCGCGTCACCTCTATGCAGATTATGCCTACAATTATGGATCTCCTCGTTGAGTCTGGCTCGCTGGGCAAGGACCAGGCGAAGGCTATCCAGGACCTTCTGCCCCTCTACGAAGGTCAATCGATGATCCGTGAGACCGTCCCCGAAAAGGATGGTAAGCGAGACTGGCAATTCACTGTCATGAACACTGGTGCAACCTGGTTGGCCCTACGATCAGCCGACAAGCCCTACCGCCTTGTGATTCCTCTTGTTCCCGACGTGGAGTGGCGATTCTCCAATGTCGAAATCGACCCACATGAGTTGCACACCCAGCAGTCATTCGAATTGGGACCCCTGCTCTACCAAGTGTCCCGAGACCACGACGAAGAGGCCGTTGAATGGGTTAAGGAAGCAGCTCAGGTGACCAAGTGGTGGGTCGGTGAGAACTGGCTTCGCTACGAGTATGAGCCTGAGTCCGAATCGTGATCTACATCATGATCACATTTTCCATTCAACGATAAATTTCGTCGACTCTTAACAGCCACGAGTTTTCAACGATCTCATCATTATCATCTAAACTCTTGCTTGCTCTTATTTCAAATCACTGGAGCATGGCACTCGAAGATGCACGGCCTTTAATAGGTTGGCTTACCTCGAGGGCCGCGGTTGTGCCCAGTTTGCATTACTCCTTGCTTATTGGGATACTCGGGCGTTTTGGGAATGGTGTAAATATGTGGATTCGGGGTCGTCATTTAGGACGGCCATTTCCTTGGTTTATTTTTTTTTATTTTCTTGTACATTTAACGGCGAACGATGTCTATCGATCTGCATCAGATAATGACGCCTACAGGCACCATAGACTTGCATCACACTTCAATTCAGTACGGCATAATGTAACGATCCTCTTTGATTCAATTCTTGAATGACAAAATCTCAGCACTGGGAATGGACAACCAAGCATCTTGATCCTCCCCCCACTCTTTCCAGGTCTTCGAGACCCTCTCCAAATCCTCCATTGTCGCTAACTTCCCCTCCAACGCCGTCGTCGCAAAAGAAGACTTCAACGCCCGCTCCTGCCAAGATCCACTCCACCACTCAATCTCCTCCTTCGTCGCATAACACCACATCGTACAAGAAGACTTCACATCACTCAACCCCGCCTGTCTCGCCCAAGCATGCAACATCCGACCCGCATTAGGCTCACCCCCATTAAACCTCGCAACACGATCATATAACCCTTGCCACTCCCTCAACCCAGGAAGCTCAGGATACCAAACAAAAACGCCATAATCCGCCTCGCGCGCCGCAACGATGCCCCCGCTCTTCGTCACGCGGTTCATTTCCCTCAGCATCCCCACCGGATCACCCACATGCTGAAGAACCTGATGGCAAAGCACGACATCGAAAGAACCATCCGCAAAGTCAAGCCCATTGGCATCCCCCTCCACAAAATCGATATTTGATATCCCACGCTGAGCTGCGAGGTCGCGCGCCTGCTCGAGAATTGACCCTGCCCGCTCCAGTCCCGTTACATGGCCCTGCGGCACGTACTCGGCCAGATCGACCGTGATACTCCCCGGTCCGCAGCCGATATCCAAGATTTTCATGGAGGGCTTTAAATGCGGGAGTAGGAAGGCGACTGAGTTCTTTGCTGTTCGCGCACTGTGGTTGCGGATTACTGAGGCATGGTGGCCGTGGGTGTAGGTTGCTGATTCGGTTTTGGAGGCCATTTTGTCAAGGGATTCAGAAGATTCAAGTTTTGAAGTGTCCAAGTCGGGAGTGTAGATGTGAGACGAGATGTTTTATCTATCTCTTTTCTTTCCTCTGCTTTGTTTTGTGTTATTCCCTTCTTCTGCTGTATTTATATACCCTCGCAGCCAGAGATGATGTAGTTGCGGTATGTCCCCGATATCGGAGGCCGAGCTGGTGGTGCTTGGTGAGGTATGGTTCCTACCATAGGGAATCGCTTAGTCCGATTGGACATATTGATGGCTATTGGTTGATCAGTAGATGACATTTTGCAGATTATCATTCGGAGTGAAATTATATACCGAAGGCATTATTAATCGCATTATTTGCATACTCGTTGGTTGGCTGCACTGTCAATGTTGGCGGGGTATTATGTGGTAGTTACTTCAGATTGGGTGCAGGAGCATCTGCAGGGATCAGTTCTTCTTCAGTGTTCTAGATTTGTTCAGAGGTTATTTTGATGATTCTGTTATCAGCCTATTCTTATGATTTCATTCAATGTTACGGAATACTAGACATTGTCTTCTCCAATAGCCTAACCTCTGTCAACCGCTGTCTATGAAGATCGTAACTAGATGTCTTCTAGTTTACACTAACTAATTGTTAGTAACTATCCATAGCACCTCCTCCAACAAGCCAGACTCCTGGATTATCCTCGGTTATATTTTCCTTCTCTAAAAATTGAGCTGACTGAAGAAGATCAGCTACCCCGCTATGTTCGCCTGAAACAACACAGTATCTGCGACTTGTCATGTACATAAACCCATCAATTCTCCTTAAACAATTCAAACAAAATACATAGCGGCCGACCTGCAGATATCAAAGTTAAAATGTCCGCACAGACGAACGACTATACCTTCCTTCTCGTCCCAGGGTCCTTTGCGACCCCCGCAGCCTATACCAAACTCATCGATGCACTGCGTGCCCAGGGACAGAGTGTCCAGATAATCGACCTCCTATCCGTAAACGATGGCTCTCGTCAACCACCTGCCAGTATGCAAGACGACACAGCACACATCCGACAAGCCGTCCTCTCAATCCTGGACGATCCTTCTACACCGCGGAACGTTATTGTCGCCCCACATTCCTACGGCGGCATCCCGACAACCTGCGCCTTGAAGGGACTAAACAAAAAGGCCCGAGAAGCCGAGGGAAAATCCACCGCCGTCACCGGCATCATCTACCTCTCCTCATTCATCCTCTCCGAAGGCGAGACCCTGCGCGGGATAATGGGAGAATTCGACGCCCTCCACGAGCCTATGAAAACAGGTGTCCCTGGTGGATATCTCCCACCGATTCAGCCGGAGTTTGCGCAGTTCATCTTCAATGATCTCAAACCCGAGGGGGGGTTAGAGTTTCTAGGAGCTATGGCGATGCATGCTTCGGATAGCTATAATGACACAGTGTCGTACGCTGCATGGAAGGATATCCCCAGTGTATCCCTTATTCCAAGTGTTGATGTTATAGTCCCGGTTCCGATGCAGGAGGTCATGCACGAGCGTGCTGTGAAGGCTGGTGGGGAGGTTGAAAAGGTATTTGTTGAAGGGGCTGGACATGGGCTTCCGGTTAGTCGGTTGGACATTGTGGTTGAGCAGATGATCAAGTTGGCGCAGCGTGTGTAGTTAGAATGATCTCAGATCCATAGTATTAAGCACATTACTGGAATTTCCAAGCCCTGAAGTTTATTTAGAGCACTTCAGACATGTACTTGTCTGCAAAGAGCCCCGGCTATCACCTCCTATCACCTTAACTAACATCATTTAAATGCGAGGAAGAAAAAAGGACAAAAATTAGATAAGAAAATTAAATCTAGAATTGTCAGTTTGAATGAACTGGGTTAACCCATGAGTCAGATTAGGATGTGAAGACTCAAAATTCGTTCATACTCCAAGGTCTCGTAGTGTCATACAGCTGACCGATATCGGGGTTCATTCACAGCCGTCTACCAGACCATACCGCATGGCTGGCATTAGACACCTAAGTTCATTGACCGAAACTGTCTATTTTTTTGATGTATACTATTAGACCGTTACTTGATTCTAAGTCACGCCCGATCTCGGAACTGCTACCATTTGATTGCCATGCAATGCTGGAGGTTGGAACGGTGTCCGCTTTATTTTGAGAAATGCTATCATGGCAGAAGCGTAGTCATGGTCCTATAGGATAGTCATTGTCTGAACTGGGACAGATGCATGAATCAAGCCTCAAGAACAAATGGATTTATTCTGCTTTATTCCCATTTAATTCTAACTATGCTTGCCTTGAAGTAACATTAGTCCGGTTCTCCTGTTAAGTATTTGCACGTGTTCCTACAGTCGCTATCAAGGTTACCTTACCTTATGGTCGGATGTTCCCCGGTGGCAACTGCGAAAGTCAAATCTTATCACCCTCCGCTGGCTCCTTCCTTAATGGTGAGATAACACCCCGCATGCCCTAGTCCACGCTTGGACCGTTTGTTTCTATATTGTCATGTAATTTACAGCCCAAGAAATTTTCAATCGGTCTTCGGTTTTCATGGCTACCCCTCATGACCTGTTTGGCTTTGATACATGAATCTATAAATATAGGCCTGAGTTCAGAAGGAACATCGTTGTCATACTCTAGTAAACGAAGCACTTTCACAGAAGCTCAGAACAGCAACCACAACTTGAATATGGCAGAAATCAAGAAAGCACATCCCTTCAAGAAAGCCCTCTACTTCTCCGAGGAGGAATTTAAGGAGCGCAGAAACCGGGTGCTAGATTTGATGAAACGCGAAAATCTAGACGGCTTCTTGATGACCAAACAAGAATCCCTTTACTATCTGACCGGCTTTGATACTTTCGGATACGTCTTCTTTCAAGCAATGTATTTCCACAGCGATGGATCTATGAGACTTATAACACGCATCCCCGATCTACGCCAGGCTTTATATACTTCTATATTGGACCAAAAGGACATATTAATTCGCTCTGATGATGCAGGAAGTAACCCTGTCTCGTTGGTGCCGAAAGTATTGGAAGGCTTCGGTATCAACTCGCCTTCCAAACGGATCGGGTATGAGCCTGACTCATGCTCTCTCACCCACCGTCTCGGAAAGCTCCTGGAAGAGAGTCTAGAGGGGGTGTGTACGTTGGTTGACCAAAGTGACCTGATCACTCGCGAGCTGCGTATCGTGAAATCTGAAGCAGAGATGCGCAAGGTGCGCAAGGCTGCCTATCTTGCTGATTTTGCCCTCGTGCGAACCCTCAAGCTAGCTAAACCAGGTGCCTACGAGGGTGATCTGTGGCGTGAAATCGTTGGCACTGTCTACGAAGGAGGCGGTGATGACCCTGCCAACGAGAATATCCTTGTCTCAGGTAATAAAGCCGTGTTAACTCGATACTCAACTGGCAAAGATAAAATCGACCGCCAGCTGACTCTTGAACACGCTGCCTCTTACAAGCATTACCATGCTTGTTTGATGCGCACTATTCCTATTGGTGGGATTACGAAACTCGCTCGGGAGATGCACAGGGTTAACGTCATGCAAATGGAGGCTTGTCTGGAAGCACTTAAACCAGGCCGAGAGATTGGCGATGTTTTCGAAGCATACGCTCGCGTGGCAGATGAAAACGGGTTTCGAGACCAACGGTTCAATTCCTGTGGTTACAGTGTCGGAGCAACGTTTTCGCCCACTTGGATGGACTTTCCTATGTTTGTTCGGGGCCAGGACGTGATTGCAAAGCCTGGGATGGTATTCTTCATCCACATCATCTTGATGGATAAGGCTACGGATACCGCAAGTTCGATCGGCCAAACCGTGGAAGTAACAGACCATGGATGTGTGCCGCTTTCCAAGTTGCCTTTCTGTCTTACTAGACGACAGACTTTAGCTGCCTGGAAAAAACTGCGGAAAGAGGATTATGGATTTACTTCAGCTGAAGAGGACGATGGCGAGAATTTGCAGGATGTTGATCTGTCGGATGGGGATGTCGATGCGGAGGACTATGATGTGGAGTACGACTTTAGCGACTATCAGTCGGCTGCTACTCTCGGAGATCCAACCCAATCCGCTTAATTGGTACACAGACTGTAGATATTAGTTCGGTATTGGAATAATATGAACGTGCTCTGACAGTTATACGAGCTATACCTCTTCGATCGGAGATGATTTATTTTGCCCATAGATGCTATAGATGTGGTATACAAGGGCAGTGCCATCCTTTCGAAAGCCGGAGTAGAACTTGAACGTAGACAATGTCAGACTGGAATTGGGATAGTAGCTATTCGATTATTGTAGTGTATAAATAATTTGCAGTTTGATGGCCTAGACCTCATCTATATTCGTTCATCTTGGAGGTACTACCATATCCTCCTAGTTGAACATCTGAAGTAACACCAGGTGGGAGGCTTTTTGAGATATTTACTGTCTCAGCAATAGCAGCCTTGAGATTCTCGATCGCCTCATCACTGACTTGATGGTGCATCGAAATCCGCTCGTCCATCAACTTGACATTGAATTTTTGACATTGATCCAGAAGCACACCCATATCAATATTAGATCTTGCTGCATCGATAAAGAAGAAATTGGTATCGACCGGAATTTGCGGCACAACGCCAATCGCTTCTAGATCTTGCGCGAGTTTCTTCGTTTTCTCGTGTGTTGCTTTCATAGTCGGCCACACCTCTTTCAGTGCCACCATGGCTGCGGAGGTTAGAACGCCGGCTTGTCGGATCCCTCCTCCCTGTTGTTTCCGTAGCCATCTAGCTTGCTTGATATTTTTCTGGGTGCTTGCTAGAACTCCCCCAACTGGTGCCCCAAGACCCTTAGAGACACACATTGACACGGTGTCAAAATACTGACAGTAATCCGCTAAGGAAAGACCGGTGGCAGCGGAAGCGTTCCATAGCCTCGCTCCGTCACAGTGGACTTTGATATCATTGGCATGGGCAAATTCAAAAATTTTCTTGATTTCCTCAATTGGAGTGATAACACCTCCGATGGTGACCTCAAGAGAAATGACTTTGGTCGGGGCAGTGTGGATGTCATCACCTAAAACCACCCACTTTTTCACATCATCCAAGGTCATGAAAATCCCGTTGGCAGGGTGGACTGGTGTCACCATGGCCTGAGATAGGACAGCCAGGCCAGATCCTTCCTCCGCATATACATGTGCTCGGTAGTCGCACAGTACTGAATGAGGGGGTTGGTTGAGATGGACTCGAATGCCGATCTGGTTTCCCATAGTGCCTGAAAGCATGAACAAAGCTTCCTCCATTCCAGTTAAGCGGGCGATTTCTCTTTGGAACAGAGTAGTGGAACTGTCTTCTTGGTAGACATCGTCACCGAAACTGGCATTTGCCATGGCGTCCAGCATAGCTGGCGTAGGTGTGGTAAAGGTATCGCTTCGAAATTCATTAGCAGACCTTGAATTGCTAGAGTTGGCCATAGTGGATGGTAAAGTGAAACACAGCAGGGGTGGTGTTTTTGGATTGCACAAGGTCTTCGAAGATAAGAAGTAATTCAATGAACCGGAATATTCCAATCGATCATCTAGAATCGAGGAAGAGAATTACCCCTCGGAGAATTGGAGTTTACGGTGATAGGCCATTCCCCCTCGCTGTGGAGGCCGACCCCCCACATGTGTCATTGCTGCACGGCAGGTAACTCCGAGGTCTCCTAGTGGTCATATACATGTATACTCGATTGTATTGAGTGTAAGAAGGTTTGCGTTTGGTGTGTGTTACGACAGTCAAAAACTTCTTAACTTTCTCAGCTTTTTTCGGATGAAACCTAAAGCCAATGTTCATGGAGCATGTCTACGAAAGGGCGCATCTTTCAGCGATCGGCGAATCTAGTATCTCTGGTAGGCAGGGATGATGAGCCATTATCCTTGCGCAGAGTGGCCCTTTATGGGGGCATCATTTTCGGACAAATGGACAATACACAGTTTACAAGTTGCAAATGAAAAGACTCCCCCGCAGGAACGGCTTTGTAATAACCGCCTGCTGCTTGAGCACAAAATGGGGTCATCTGAATTAAGTATACGAGGTCGTATAGCCCTTATCCCGCCTAGCGCAAATACTAAGGTGAGCCAACGGACTTCCCCCCGCCACAAGGGATGGAAAGGGCAAGACAAAGAATGTTTTCAAGCCCCTACTAGAAATTTTCAAAATTCTTAAATCGGCACGATCTTCTAGTTTCTGGATTAATATTCGGCAGTTTTATTTTCTGGTTATAATGGCGATACAAAACAGTAAATCATTGTGGATCTTGGGGTCGATCACAATCGCTCTTGCATCAGTGTTTGTGACGATCCAGAGATATGAAAGCTCTTGGAGCATCGATCTTTCTCAATTTTTTGAATCATCCGCGTCAACAGAGTATTCTTTCGGGGCACAATCGGGGATTTGTGAACAGGCACCGAATCTGTCGCCACACAACTCTCACGTCGAACAATTCATTCGCAATAAAGTCGAAGACACAAAATATCACGAGGAAATTATCGGCAAACTGTCAGGGCTTATTCAAATACCCTCTGAAAGTTATGATGACCTTGGTCCTATTGGAGAAGATGATCGCTGGGATATCTTCTATCAAGTTGAAAAGTACATCAAAGCAAATTACCCTACCGTTTTGAAGAATGTCAAACTGGATCATGTCAATACGCATGGTTTAATACTTACCTGGGAAGGAAGTGTATCTACTTCGGAGGCAAAGCCAATCCTCATGCTTGCCCACCAGGATGTTGTGCCGGTACTGGCGGAGAATGTACCTGATTGGACTCATCCGCCGTATGAAGGCCATTTTGACGGGGAGATAATCTGGGGGAGGGGTGCCACTGATGACAAGGGCTATCTCATCTCTATAATTGAGAGTATGGATCTTCTGATGAAGAGTGGCTTCAAACCAAAGCGAACGGTCATCTTGGCATTTGGCTGCGATGAAGAAATTAGTGGACAAAACTGCGGTCGGCCGATTTCTGATCTGCTCCATAGTCGGTACGGCGATAACGGAATTTACATGATGATGGATGAAGGATCGGTGGGAGTCCAAACTCAATTCGACCAGTCATTCGCTATGGTGAGTGTCGCGGAAAAGGGCTACTTGGATGTGGGAATCAACGTTACTTCTGCCGGTGGACATGCATCCAACCCTCCAGATCATAATGTCATCGGTGTCCTTTCGGAAATCATCATGAGCATTGAGAATCATCCGTTTCCTGGGAAAGTCACTGCAAATAATCCCATGTTTAATTTCCTGGAATGTGCGGCGATGCATGCTCCGGAGCAAAGCTTTCCGATACAGATTCGCAACAAACTTGAAAGAGTTAAGCATGGTGATTTGTCCGCAGAGGTTCAACTGGCAAAGGTGTTGGATGATATGCGATATTATTTCAAGACGAGTCAGTCTGTTGGAAAGATCAATGGCGGAGTCAAAATCAACGCCATTCCCGAGCTGGCATCAACGATGGTTAATTTGCGTCTGGCAGTGGAAAGCTCCATTGCGGATGTTGAGAAGCATTATGAAAGTTTAATCAGACCCATTGCTTTCAAACATGGGATGTCATTCCAAGGATTTCACTCGGAGCACTCTGAAAACCGGCAGAGAATCAGTTTGTCGGCATTTGACGCTTTGGAACCTGCCCCAGTTTCCCCGGCGGACGCTGAGTCTTTTCAAATATTATCAGGCACAATTCGAAATACGTTGAAGCCCCTCATCGATGGCCAGAGTCTGATAGTTACTCCCTATCTCATGCCTGCAAACACAGACACGAAGTTCTTTTGGAAATTGACGGAGAACATCTACCGATTTACTCCCATAAATCTTGTTCACAATCTGAACCGGGCACATACTACCGATGAGTTCATTCGAGCTGAGGAATTTGTGAGAGAGCCACTGTTCTTTGCAACTCTCATTCTCAATGCCGATGATGCTGTGGGTAGATAATGCTGCTAGTGGCCATTGATGGTTTATTTGTACAATAACTTCAGACAACATTCATACTCCCATCTGAACATATCGCTGGTCATTAAAATAGCCAACTGTTACTCAACTTAATGGTTGAAACCTAGGACAATAGTTAATGGAGGCTTGTAACAGCTCATGAAAGTTGCGAAGAAAAACGAAAGAAAAGAAAAAGAAATTTCATTGTATCCAAATCAAACTAGAGAAACCGGTTGTAGATGAAAATCATTGGCATTCAGGCAAGGAGCCAGAGTGGAACGCCGTACGACGCCGCGCAGTCCTACTCAAATAATTTATTCAAGTAGGTTCCAATCTTCCCACGCCGTGGAGGTTCGTAAAGTGCCTCATAGAGATCGATATCATCTTTGACAGTCCCAAGATTAAGATCGGCTGTTCCGGGCTTCACGTACTTGGTACGCTTCACAATTTTCCAAAAAAGATATGCCACGGGGAAGAATCCAACCATCATGTAGTCTGTAAAAAATGTTGTGATGTCCCATTGGCCGTGAATGAACACATTATACCCGAGAATGAGGGTCATGATGAATGTACCGAAAAGGGCATACCAGGCTGCATATGGCTGGAAACGTCCTCTATATGGGAGAGTACTCCTATCGACACCCTGTTGTTTCAAGGCCTCGTAAAAATGTAGATATGTAAGTACGGTTCCGAAATAATTGAGGAGATAAGAAGCCGTGCAAATCCCAACGAGCCAGTCAAGTACAGTAGATGATGATTTGCTGAGTTGCAAAAGTGATAATAAGCAAAAGGCGAGAGCTGTCATAACCGAATAGTAAGGAATGCCGAATTTGTTGCATTTGGCAAATAGAGATGGAGCTTTCCCGTCAACCGCCATCCCATGGAGAGTTCTCGCAGCTGAGAAGACAACGTTGTTGCCGGCTGACAGGACAGATGTCATAATCAAAGCGTTGACTAGGTCAGGAACACCTCTGATACCAAATTCAACCATCGAGATAACATAGGGCGAGCTGAGATCCTGATCAGCATATATTCCCGTCTGGGGCGGCCAGATCGACCGTAACGTACGCAGCGCCAGTTCCACTCCCCGATTTGCTACCGGAAATATACTCCTTCAGCAGCTCATCATCATATGGAATCACAATTCCAACACAAAGGGCACCCCCAATGAAAAAGAACATTAGGCGCCATACGAAAGATTCGTAAGCTCTTTTCATGAGTTTGCGAGGGTTTTCCGCTTCGGCGGCTGCCATCGAAATAAATTCCGGGCCAACCATACTAAAAGGCATAGTGTTAGAATATGAATCCGGGCTCAAAGAGAAATCTTCACGATGTTTTGGTGATTTACGTAAAAGAACCTTGAATCATGCACGATAGGACTCCTAGAAAGCGCCCAGTGTTTCCAGGAGCGAGGTGTTCCACGAAGGCTCCCTTGATGGAATGGTTAAATAAAATCGTCAACGAAAGGAGTCCAAGGTTTACCAGCACATACAGGGTTATTCCAATATCTGAAGCCATACACATCATGCTTCGGGTTTCCGCCAACCATTGTGATGAAAGTATAGGCCATCAACCCGAGCATCAAGAATACCTTGAATATGGAGAGATAAAATTCAGTGATACCAAAATAACGGACAGCAAGCCCATTCAGAATACTGACACAAGAGTCAGTGAAATGAAGATGCATCAAGAAGAACAAAAAGAATGGATTCTGTACGCGTAAATTACCAAGCAAACCACCACGACAGCGCCAATAGGTATCTTGTCGGTCCAGTAGCCCAGGAGAACATCGATGGCTGTGATTTCATATGGAATCGCAAATGCTATAATGCAATATCACTTAGCTTTTGACCACGTCTTCTGATAGCCGCCAAAGGCTATGGCTCATTGGTGTGAGTGAGGTATTACCCATAAGGAAGAAATAGTTCCATCCCATGGCAAAGCTCAAAGCGTCATCAACCCAAAAGCCCGCAAGCCGAACAAATGGTGAGGCGATTGGAAGATATGTGACCATTTCGGCTGAAGGCTACTTAGCATTTCCTCAGGGTGAGTTGACCAACAGAATAGGTCTAGTTACTAACCAAAACACTGATTCACAGAGAGGACGATGGTGCCATATGCCACGAAGCCTAGAAACAGTCCAGCAGGCCCACCTTTGGGAAGGGAAGCACCCATTTGCACGAAGAGAGCTATCCAGGAAGATTATTATGTGCTCTGGAAGGTAGGTATATCCCCTCTTATTGGCAGCAACAGGGGACTTCACGGAGAGGCTCGCGTACATGTTCCAATGGCACCTCCGACTGCGAGAAGCTGGATTTCCTTTCCCCCCAATCGTCGATGCAGATGCTGAGATCCAGCCGAGATCAGCTCGCCAGGCAACGCATTCTCGTTATCATTTTTTGAGTCGATGCCTGAACCACCACTTTTGACTGAAGAGGCAGGTGGTGGGCGCACTTGATGCGACGATTCAGGATCCACGGAGGACGTCATTTTATCAACAATAAGAATGAAACTTGGATCGATTCAATTACATAGATGATTGCAAAATAATACTGATGCGGAAAGGACTAGCATTTATACAAATAAAATAGAAAATGAACGCGCATAAGAAGCACAATAGTGATTTGCAGGTTTTCGAAAAGAGGGGAAATGTCTGTGCTGCCTCGTACTGCTCGCTTGTCTTGATTCCCCGCAGCAAGATTGGCTGGTAGCTCGACTTCATTTGTGCAAATTATTTTGAAAGGGTAGGAACTACCTCGTATTCTATCGATAGTGACATTGCGCAGCATTGATTGGTGCAGCATTGATTGTCGATCGAAACCGTATTACACCTGCTCATGACTGGCACGTATTAAAGCGACGTTCCATTACGGCAAGGTCCGTGGTGTATTTGACTCTTATCTATGATTCGCTTTTGCCTCTTGCTAATCCAAATGTGTAGAATCTGGAATGTGCACAATAGTGGGTTCTGGTCCCGGTGGTCCGTTTTGACTATCTCGACGGGTATTCCTTTAAGGTCCGTCCACACAATAGTAGGCTGGACCCTTAAATGGATGTTTTCCAAGGAATCTGGAACTGAACTGCCTCGCCAAGAGATGATCTGAAGCCTGACTGACTCATAAAACGCGAAGATAATTAACTATCTGGGAGGGTGGAGGGGGGCTGCAACACGAGAGCTTGTGTGTACCCTTCTACGGTTTATTCAATTATCGACCCCAGATATTGGCTTTTACGAACCATTTGCGCTGGAGAGAATATCGTTTTATTTCTATTCTTTCTATTCTTATCTTATACCATATCTATTTCTTATTTTTTCTGAGTTGGGAGATGATCATTCTAAGTATTTGCAGCATATGCACAAAATTCATTACCAAATTGAAGGTAGATCTCCTGCTTCTAGGCGCGAAACTCGCTCGGGGGTGAGCTGGAAGCATTCTGGTAGCCCGGTATCTTTCCAGTCTCCCTGGCAAATCAGCTTGACAACCCCAGGAGCACAAGTGAAGATTCGAGCCATTCCTACAGAGACGTCTGTCAGGAACACAACTTTCAGGGAAAGGGATAACCACCGTATTTTCCCACTTACCATGGCCATTGAACCCGGCGCAAATATATTGTCCTGGGAGGGAGTCGATTGCGCCAACAAAGGGTACGGAGTCAGGGGTCATTGCAATGATACCTGTCCACGCATGATCAAGACCTTCACCATAAACCAAGGGGTCAGATAGGTATTGAGGGAAAAGATTCTTAAAGCTGGATAAAGCGTCTTGGACAATTTCCTCGTTGTACCGACTATCATCCGTGCTGAATCGGCTCGACAATGTTTCGTCGCTGAGAGTGGGGTTTACACGAGAAATACCTAAAACAAGTGTTCCGTCACCCTTCCGCTGGATGAGAGAGTAGAAATGATGTAAACTATATCGTAGGGAGAATGTGTTTTGAAGCGAGTCGGAGGCAGAAAGGCCCGGAGAAGGCACCAAGGTATGGGCCTGGGCACGGTTTGGTCGAATATAAGATTCAAGTTGTGGGAGTAGAAGCGCCGCATGCGCATTTGTGCAATGTACAATTTTTTCAGCGGTCACAACTCCTCGAGGAGTCTGGATGTCCCAGAAATCCAGTGATGCCTGAGATCTTTCCACTTTGGTGGCCGGGCAGAATGTGAAAAGTCGAGCGCCCTTATCAATTACAGATTGTAGCAGAAATTGAGCTAGCTTCGCAGGATGACTCGAGCCACCGGGCCATTCGTAGGCGGCGACAGCACCTGGGACTCGCGTCTTCTCCTGCGCCTCCTTCCCTTCGTAGTATTTGATGTGAGAGGTATCGCCACCTGCCTTTTTGTACGCCTCGAGACTCTCTGCTTCATATTCGGCAAATTCAGGAGTCATGCAAACATCGAAAGTGGTTGTCAAATTGAAATCGCATTGTACGTTGTGCTTCTTGACAAACTCGTCGACCTTTTCAAGCACAAGACGCTCGTTCTGGATGATTTTCAGCGCTTGTTCAACGCCGTGGACCTTGGCATAGGCATTGAAGCCCCGGAATGCATCTAGAGAGTTTAAGGTTATCTTCTCTATCCTTATCTCTGTTTGTTTCTCTTGCGTGATAGATAGGCTTACCTGGTCGGACATGACCAGCGTTTCGCGAGCTCGCCCCACTGGCCGCTTCACGGGCCTCCAGAATGAGAATATCGTCGCCCTTCACACCTGACTGTATGAGTTCAAAGGCCGTGAGTCCGCCAGATATGCCAGAGCCGATAATCACATATTTACTGGTCGCGGGTACCGTGGAATGTCGATTGGCAAAAAAGTGAGGAAATGCGCGTGTTGTGCGCTGCCAGTAACTGAGACCAGGCGCCTCTCGGGGAAGACTCCTACTTGATCCATCGCTACCGGTCTGAATCTGTACATCGGCCATGGTTGCGGCGACACAGCTGTATGAGTGATGGTCAAGAAGAGCGAGGGGTTTCCATCTATATGTTGACAGTTGAACTGCGGAGAAGCATAAGTTCCCGTGGGTCTTCCAGTTCTGCGGGGAAGTCAGAGTCACCTTCCTCCTTCCTCCTCCTTCCTCCTTCATCCACAGCGTGAGTCACTTCAGCTCACTTCAGGTCTTCCCAGCTTTTCATTTTCATCTTTGGCCCTCTTTTCTTCTCCAACTTCTTCTTATCAAGGCACTAGCCCGAAAACAGGAAAAACTTTGTTACATTCGATGGGGACATCCGCTTTCTTTCTCCAGACTAACCCTCAGTGGAGTCTAGCGTACCCGCTATAATATCGCCTCCTCTCGCATTGTACGGCGAAACCTCGGTTCGACCTGCACCGAAATGCTGGCTAAGGCTAAAAAGAAGCTAGGAAGTTCACCGATATCCCCTGCCTCCACCGGAGTGACTCCGACGTCGCGCCCCCTTGCAAATGACACACTACGATTGGGTGGCTGCTTATCACGCGGTCACAGCTCCTTGGGCCCCTCAGATCTGCGGTCACTCCCCCGGACTTGGACTTCTAGCCGGACCCATCATCTTGATTAGGGTGCTTATCACGCTGCCCAGTTGCTAGGTTGCCCGGCTGCCCACTCCGACTCTGACTCTTCCTATTTAGAACTCGAGGGGAACGCTACTTCGTTCCTCTTCACTTCCCTCTTCCACTCTATCTGGCCTGCCATGGGACTCTTCAAGTTTCTTCGCCGTGATGAGACAGAGTCTAGCTATGTGCGGTCCTCGGAGGAGAAGGCCCTAGTGCGACGTCTCGATATTTTTCTCCTGACTTTTGGTTGTATTTCCCAGGGTAAGTTGACTCTTAAATGGAAGTTGCAGATTTTCGTCGATCCTAACCCATGCCATGCCAGTCATCAAATACCTCGACCAACAGAATATCAACAATGCCTACGTATCGGGCATGCAGGAGGATCTGAACCTATATGGTAACGAATTAAACCTGTAAGTGTTTTTCTCCAACCCTGTGGGACGCCGTCGCCGAAATGAAGCACCTAACTTGAAGTAGCTTCACCACATATTTCAACGCCGCATACTGCATCATGGTGATCCCTTCACAGGTCATTTTGACTTACATTCGGCCAAGCTATTGGCTACCCGGCTTGGAGATCGCCTGGGGAGTTCTGACTGGTTTGATCGCAATGACCACCAACGCCAAGCAAATCTACGCCCTTCGTGTCTTCTTGGGAATCTGCGAGAGCAGTGCGTGGCCAGGAATGATGACCTTGTTCAGTAAGAATTACACCACCAAAAAAGCCTCATGAGACACTAACCCAAATTAGTGTACTGGTATACCCCGACAGAGCTTGCGAAACGCATGGGATTTTATCATTCATGCCAAGCCGTCGGACAAATGATGTCTGGAGCTTTGCAAGCGGCTATCTCCGATACTTTGAACGGACATGGGGGTCTCGCAGGTTGGCGGTGGCTTTTCGTCATCAACGCTATCATTACGGTGGTATGGGGGTTTGCGGGTTTCTTCATGATCCCAGATACTCCAAACAACCCCAATCCCCGTGCGTTTTGGTTCAACAAGGAACACGCCGATCTTTCAATGGAGCGACTCGCTCGCAATGGTCGCGCCGAGCCGGAAAAGATGACTTGGGCAGGCGTTCGGCGAACGTTTTCCGGCTGGGTCGTATACTTCGTCGCCATTCTCTATATCGCGACCGTGCTGGGTACTTATGGCTATGTCTACTTCTCACTGTTCCTCAAGTCTCTTAAAAACCCGGATGGGAGTGCAAGATGGTCTGTTACGGAAGTCAACGCCATTCCAATTGGAGGTTCAGCCATTAACGTTGTGTTTGTCTGGATCTGGGCGCTTTTGTCGGATTTTCTTCGCACGCGATGGACTCTCATCGTATTTCAGGGAATCATTGGTATCATACCCTGCATTATCATGAGTATTTGGACCTCTCACCCGAGTGCCGTTCCCATTTCCGGCGCATATGCCTCCTATTTTATTTCATTTATCTGTCTTGGAACGGCACCTTTGATATTTGCCTGGCTCTCTGATCTGATTCCGCAAGACCCCGAGGCACGTACGCTTGTGGTCGGTGTTTCGGTTGCTGGTTATTATGCCATTTCAGCTTGGTCCCAGGTCTTGGTTTGGCCTGCATCACAGGCACCGTATTATAGGTACGGCTGGCAATCGGCGCTGGCACTGTTGGTTCTTGTTATTATAATGACTTGTATACTACGTTTTATTGATGTGAGATATCTTCTGCCGAAGCGTCTTGCATTCCATGCTACCCTGGAGTCTGAAGCGGTGGGTGGCAAGAACAGCATATCAGGACATTCCGAAGGCACAGGCGCGAGAGGAGAGTCGTCCGGCGTCGATCGCAAAGCCGGAAACAAGGTTACTTTGGATGAAGTTTAGAATCATTGAGGAGGTCAATTTCCATTACTATTTCATTTCGATTATATGACAAAAAAAGTAGATATTAATGAGTGTAAGTTAGAATTGTAAATAAAAGTTACAAGAGCGCAGAACGCTTTTGTCTTAGCCGGAGAAATTAAACTGCCCTCACAGTACAACTCCTTCAGCCAATCCTCTCCGTCCATCTTTATGACGACACCTAGTAGTACTTGGGGTCCTCAGGATCAGTGAGATCAAAGACAACACTGGAGTGAGGCTTAGCACCACCACGGTTGGCGAACTCCTTGCTGAAATCGATGGTACGGTTGAAGGATAGGCTACCATCCTCGTTGAGATCGATGTAAAGAGCCTTGAAGTCGGCCGGGGTGTTGATGATACCAATCTCTCCAGTCTGGACAAAGTAGTCGGTAACAACCACGTGCTTCTGATCTGGGGTAACCTTGATGTAGTGAGGGCCGACAGTGGGTTGGTCCTCATCGGGGTCATCAAGACGCTTAACATTGTTCAGATCGCTAATATCCAGAGCGGCAATGTGGTTGGCAGTGGTCAGGGTAAGGTAGATGAAGCGGCCGTCCTGGGTGATGTCGGTGCTGTGGAGGATCAACTGTCAGACTTGTTTTCTCGTTATACTAACGGCATTCCGATGAATACTTACTAGATAGCAACAGTGTCGCGAGCCTTAGGGCCAAGGTCGTACAGCAGTTCAATCACACCCTGGTTGCCATTCTCGTCCTTACGCAGGGGATAGATAATCCAGACCTGTCCAAGGTGCACAGCCGTGGCGAGAGCAGCGGACTCCTTGTTGCCAGGGATGAACTTCACATCTTGGATACCACCTCCCTGCTCAGTGTATTAGCAAAATAATCCTATGGTTTCTTCTTTTTCTCCGGGTAAAATCTCACATTAGGGATAGTCAGAGTGCTCAGAATCTTCTTGGTGTCTAGATCCCAAAGACGGAGAGTGTTGGCGTGACGAACACCGAGGGAAGGCTTCAGAATGGTGACGGGCTCGACGAAATCGGAAGTAAGAATGAGTTTCTTCTCCCAGTCAATGCTAAGACCGTGGGGAGAGAATTGCTCGCCCAGAATGTTGAGGGTACCCTCGACATCCTCGGGGTATTCGTGAATGATATTGAAATCGGCATCGGTCTCGATGAGACGGCCGGGGCTGGTTCCCACCGCAGATCCCATGTAGGTGATGAAGAAACCGCCATCAGGCTTCGCGCGGACTTCATCTGCAATAGAGGATAGAACAGCACGGTTGCTCTTCAAGAACTTGGGGCGGTAGGGGTTGGAAGTATCGAAGTAGAATCCAGTATCCTTTGGTTGTGAATGTCAGATGAATTCGATCAACCCTTTTTTTGCGGAGCAGAGGTATTATACTTACCTGGGTCTTCAAAAGAGAGAGGAGACCGCCACCAAACAGGGTCTTTCCATCAAGGGAAGGTCCAAGATGGTGAGGGTCATTTCCGCTGGATGGGACATCAGTCACCCAAAGAAGAGTGCCAAAGGTGTCCTAAGTATTGTCAGCATTGCTACATGTTCATATATCTGGTAATGTTCTTACATCGTCAAGACTATAAGTGGCAAGGAAATCTTGATGGATCAGGTGTTAGTCAGGTCGATGAGTAAATATTAGGGCTGATAACTTACCCTTGTGGAACTTGTCGGCAGATCCAGTCCAGAAGTAACCAATCTTCTTGGGCTTGATGTCACTGGGAGTGAAAGGAGGGCTCTCAAGAGGCGGGGTAGGGACCTGCAGGATAGGCAGGGGAGGGGCATTCGTAGTCAGAGGCTCAGTGACGCCAGGAATGCTGGGGATGAGCGGAGGAAGCGAGAGACACTCCGCAATGGAGACCAAATACGCAATGGAGGCAACGGAGTACTTCATCTTGAAAAGCCTCAAATGAACAAATAGTAAGAAGAGAAGGACCACCTTTGCGTTTTCTGATGAGCAGATTTGAGGGAATTGATACAGCTTATATACATTTGTAGCTCGCCGCTTCTCTGCCAGGATCTTTGTGATTTTCAGGAACCTCTTCACCCTCAACCATCAGGAACACATAGCACGCAATGATGCTATCCCCTGGCTGAAAACCTTTTTCAAGTCATTCAAGACGATTCTGATCTACAAGATGGCGAATTTTGTTCCCAGAAAGGACATGAGATGACTCTCTCATCTCCTCCAAGAGATGATCGGATGGGTCATTTTCCTATACAGTTTCCCTTCATGCAGCGCCAAGCGCCACTAAATTCAATGAGATGTCGTGATCAAGCCAGAAGCCTGATATCTGGGTGTGAGATCATGAACTCCTGCAGGGACCAGAGATTTAGGGCTAAATAGTTCGAGCGCCAAGGGTACAGCAATACTCATGATCTCCGATGAGCACCCGATGTCAAATCCCTATTCCGTATTGTGTTTGAGCCTATATGGTACTTCTTACTTGCTGGGGGTACTTGACCTTTGTTTGAGTCGCTCTTTACATGTACTGCTTAATTTTATCGCTGACACTTGCTGCAGGTCGGAAGAATAAAGGCATCTTGATTGCATATGCATGTGCACAGTACGCTTATTCAAGTACACGTACGGAATGGGTACAAAACAGGTTCTAGTGAGCTGGTGAGGAGTGGGCCATGGATGAAGAACGATCTTCAATATATCAACCCTTTTCACTCCTGTTCCTCTTCAAAGCGGTCAAAGCGAAGCTTACGCTCCTCGTGAACGAACTATCGCGTGGGCTGTGATGATGATCGGGGATTGCCAACAGCGGCCAAGATATCATTGAACCATTCACCCGGAGTGCAGATGATGTGATTACATGCCGGATGAGAATCCCATTCTCCAACTCAAGTTTTCCAAAATCTCGGGGATTGTACCTGAGGTTCCTAAGACCCTGTTTAGACCCTGGATCGGCACTATCATTTCCCCATGGGGATTAAGGGCGAGGCTTCATCGATTTCGCCAACATGCCAAGGATGTTGTTATACCTAAAGCTAAACCTAGCTTTCATTTGCCATGGATTTTCTGGATGTTCGTATTGCCATGCAGAACCCGGAAGGGTTTGCAGGTCTACCGCGTGGGATGGGAGATTTGCTTTTGATCGCTCTATTGCACCATTTCCCCTCTTCTTGAGGCGCGGTATAGCTCGAACGCCACGAAATTATCTGGCCGGTTTTCAGCGCGATCAGCGCGGTCGCGATCTTTATTGAACATGTTGTCATCTTATAACCTGTCGGCATGAATGTTGGGATTTGAAAGTCTATAGCAAGTAACACGGTATATATAAGATTGCAGTAGTAGTCCGGAAGAAAGAATGTGAAGCCAAGACTTTTATTTTCCACACTCTCTTTTGCTACGACTTCAAATTGACGATGCGCTTCGAAAGTATTACCCTGATTGGGCTTCTTGCGTCATCTGCTTTGGCAGTTCCTAAGGTCAAACGCGCTGTTGACCCTTCCCAGCCGATCAATGACAGTGGCAAGGGTGCCCCTTTGCTAGGTGAGTATTATAGTCATCGCTTGTCTCCAATTACAAAAGGCTCATTCACTAACTTCCATTTGCTTTAAGGCGGAACCAACAAGGCCAATGACCTCCAGAATCCGGACCAGCTCAGAACTCCTAGTACTGACAATGGGTTTGTTCCCAATGTGAAATGGAGTTTCTCCCAGTCTCAAACCAAACTCTTCCCTGGTGGCTGGTCCAGAGAGCAAGTCATTCAAGACCTTCCTCAGAGCCATGATATTGCTGGTGCTCAGCAACATCTTAAGAAGGGTGCCATCCGTGAGCTTCACTGGCACAGAGTGGTTAGTATATTGTTACGCTCAATGTCCTCCTCTGTACTAATCCACATCCATAAATAGGCCGAATGGGGCTTTGTTTACAATGGATCCCTACTCCTGACTGGTGTTGACGAGCACGGCGGTTTCACTACCGAGGTGCTCAAGACTGGTGACATCTGGTATTTCCCCAAGGGTGTTGCCCACAACGTCCAGGGTCTTGATGATGAGAATGAATACCTTCTTGCTTTTGATGACGGCAACTTCGAGAAAGTCGGGTAAGTTTTTAGAGCAACTATCAGAGATACACATCTTGCTAACTATTCTGGGATTAGAACTACTTTTATGGTTGATGACTGGATCACTCACACCCCCAGGGAAGTCCTTGCAAAGAACTTCGGCGTCAGCCCTGACGTCTTCGACAAGGTCCCATCCAAGTTCCCCTACATTCTGAACGGCACCGTCAGTGCCGACCTGAAGAAGGCACCAGAGGGAACTCTCAAGGGTAACAGCTCATATGTTTTCCACACCTATGACCATCCATCCGAGCCTGTCCCTGGCCACGGAGGAACTTTCCGCAAGATTGATTCGACGAACTTCCCTATCTCGAAAACCATCGCCGCTGCCATTGTCGAGCTTGAACCCAAGGGACTTCGTGAGCTCCACTGGCATCCCAATGTAAGTTCTCTGACTCCGTGCTATTCAAAATATTTTGTGCTCACATTCATGTCTAGGCTGAGGAATGGCTATACTTCCATCAAGGTCAGGCCCGTGCTACTGTCTTCATCGGTGGCTCCAACGCCCGTACCTTCGACTTCACTGCAGGTGACACTGCAGTCTTCCCAGACAACTCCGGTGAGTACTACGGTATATACGCTGAAGATTCCCATAATTATTCCTGACTTCTTCCTTTTCAAAGGTCATTATATCGAGAACACCTCGGAAACCGAAAAACTCGTATGGATCGAGCTTTACAAGAGCGACCGTGTTGCCGATATTCCATTGGCGCAGTGGCTGGCATTGACACCATCCGACACTGTTGCGAACGTTCTGAAAGTGGACATTGAAGTTGTTGAACATATCAAGAAGGAGAAGCAGCTCCTTATTCCTGGAAAGAAATAGGCTGGGGCTCGCTT
Source organism: Penicillium sp. S1701 (assembly GCA_023626415.1). Taxonomy (NCBI): domain Eukaryota; kingdom Fungi; phylum Ascomycota; class Eurotiomycetes; order Eurotiales; family Aspergillaceae; genus Penicillium; species Penicillium sp. S1701. Next base: position 1,502,478 of record JAMAGY010000001.1, on the reverse strand, counting down.
CCAGCGGGTCCACGGAGCGAGCATAAACTTTTTCTAATGCCTGCTGAACACCCTTTGTCCTTTAAACAGATTATCTCCAACTGTGGGGTCTGATGTACATTCATTTCTAATTCCCTAATTTTATCCTCATTTTACTTTTTTGGAGGCATTAACGTTGACATAATTCAATCAGCAAAACTAAATGTCCACAATATGTTAATTTGATCCTAGCACTGAGATTTATTCCGTAGTTATGGCATAGTATTTACGCCAGGCGACAAATATTCATTTTAATAATATTACTTCGCGTTCCTGTGGGTTCCAGGAAATAGAGATTTGAGGTATCAATGGAAGCATGGGGTTATCTCTAACCAGGGGTGAGAATCAGCTTAACCGGTGGGCCGACATAGGAACTTCCAAGGTTTGATACTCCCTAAGCAGGCTGAAGTACATACTATATCATAAACTATCATTTAAATCTATTTTGTCTCCAACATATACTATATGAACTAATATTAGTTGACTTCGGAATTACCTTAGGCTCGAAATGGACCTTTTTTTGGCCGGAAAACATGAATGCCATTGATATGGGTGAATATTTAAGTGCCCAGGTGCTTGAATATCATGGTTTAAATTGTGACATGGAACTTCAACTTGAAGATGATACGAACTAACTGTACCTGTCAGTAGCCCTACAGTGGTGTAGTAGGGTGATTAACGTAACTCAGGCTGGGTTCAAGTCCCATCAATCATCATGATGGATGAGCGAGGCCTGGGATATATATTTAGGCACTCTGTGCTAAACTTTGAAAGTGAACAAAATCCTACGAGCCATCTTAGCAGCAGTTGAGCATATCCAGCACTGGCATGGTTTAATTTCATCTCCCTGAAAGATCATCGATAAGAGCTTTTTCTACGAGCAAGATTAACTTGGAGTGTATTCCATCGGCATCTCAAATCACGTGCCACCATAAACCAGGCGCCGTTAGAGCATCCACTTGTAAAGAATTAGGATGGGGCCAAACGGGATTCCCAACTAGTGGAGTCGTCTATCTCGCTAGGCCCCTGTCGGCTCACGCCAACGTCAGAACTGTCCACCGCTTCCTCTTTTCCACTCTTAGGAGTCTAGGACCGATGACTGATTCTTGTCCCGCCGACTTTCATGTCACTAATCTATCTTGGGAGTACTCCGTAGGCTGTCCCGAGGCGCGATCAAACAAACCGAAAATAAACACGCCAAATTCCAGCGCCGAGTCAACAATCCTCGCAACCCCCGCCTCTTTCATCCCCTGTTCCCTAACACGCACTTTCGCGTGTACGCACATTCGCGCAGAACGCGGCGCCACGCACGAAAATGGTCGAAGGAGCTGGCGAAATCGATATCGCTGTAGTAAGGTCTCTGTACTGTATGAAATAAACTCGTATTCTCATACCAATCTGCACGGGTAGGACAAAAATACCCACACAGAAGAGCCGTTGTGGGGCGAAGATGGCTGGAGAATGTGAGCTTGATCTGGCACAATTGTCCGCCCTAATGTGATTAATCATTTTCACCAGGGATACAACAACTCTCGCCTCAGAAATAGCTAAGGGTCGCATGGAAAATGGTAGAAGGTATAGCTACTCTGTCCATTTTCCAATATCAAAAGGTCGCACTGACAGAAAGGTAATTACCAAGATATCAATCCCTGGCTTCGAGGGAGTACTGGTGAGAAGATCTGGCTCAACTTTGCATATTATGGCTGAGTCAAGAACAGGAGTCCTTCTGATGAGCTGCAATTCGAAGCTTACGAGGTCGGGTAAAGCCTCCTCTTTGTCCCCTTCAACTGGAATACCTTTAAATCGTGACATTTTTGGTTTACTAATTACTGCAGACATTTGGTATATCTTTTACTAGATTATCATCAACCTAATTACCTGCATCGAGCTCCAATCGGTGATTCGCCTAAAGTAATAATTATGACAAGTCCTCGAATTTAGTATGCTAATGCTTGCTCAGCATATCCTCGATGTTGGCACTGGGAAGGGAAGCTGGGCTATGTAAGATTTCCTTTGCAGAGCCACCATTTGAATGGAATGCAGCTAACATCTTACTAGCGATGCGGCTGATATGTACCCATCTGGTAGGGAAACCCTGCGTGCTATCTTGACTGGCCCAACTGTTAACAAGGACTAGCCACTGTCCGTGGCGTGGACTTGTACCCACCGCCTGTTTCTTGGACGCCTCCAAATTGCGTCTTTGAGGTGGACGACTTACTTCAGGATTGGACCTGGCATGAAACCTTTGATTTTATTTTCATACGGCACTTGATTGGTTCATTTGACAATGAAGGATGGGATACTCTGTATCGGCAGTGTTTTGAGTTAGTCCCAAATCAACGCCTTGGATATCTAAGCTTATTATGTGAAAATCTAATCTCATGCTAGCAATATGGAACCGGGTGGCTGGATTGAACAGATTGAATTTGACATTTCAATCAGGAGCGATGATGATTCGGTACCAGAAGACAGCGAAATTGCACATTGGGGAGAAACTTTCATTGGCTGTGCGGAGCGAGCTGGCTGCTCACTATCAGTCCAGGGGACTATGCGATCTAGGATCGAAAATGCGGGGTTTATTGACGTCCACGAAGTTGTGTACAAAATTCCAATTGGTCCTTGGCCGAGAGACCAGGTCCTGAAAGAAATTGGACTGCTCAACTATCAACACTGGACGACAGGGATGGAAGGCTACTCAATGTGGCTACTTACCAAATTCGGGTTACCTACCCCATGGTCGCCCGACCAAGTTCGTGTATACCTGGCCAAGGTTCGAAACGAGCTGAAGAATCCCCATTATCACCGCTATGAATACGGGTGAGCGCATTATAGAAAAAGATCCTGGATGAACTAATTACTGACATGTACTCAACACAGGCGTCGAGTATGGGCCAGAAAGCCAAGAGACGACGAGGGGAAGAAGCCATAACAAATCGGAGTCTAGTCATCTCTACAAGGCTAAAGGCAAAATGCCTTCAGATCCTGACCGGACCTCACTGATTTTTACTAGCTAAGCTACGACACTAAAGGCTGTATGAATTCACTTCAGTATGTATGATAACAATGAGCGGACATGCCCCAGGGTGAGCTTTATTTGATGAGGGTCTACAATCTTGATTGAGAACAAATCCTATCTCCAAGTTTGGACCATACGCTTAGAGGCTTTTCGTTATAGTGCCATCGAAGATTTCGATTTAACTCATAGGATAGACAGACATACGCGCTTGACCCGACTGGGCAAATACTCACGAAGGCAACGCGATTGGACAGTTGATGCGGGGTTGTGGTGTGGGACGCCCCCAAGCCGGGATGAATTCCGCACTCCCTCACCGTCGTTGCCGAGAAGTTAGAACTCCTGTCCCTTCGGTACCTCAAATCCTTCTGTACAATATGCAAATTTGGGAAGACTATCGAGAATTTTGAACTTAACATGTCTGAATTTCGCAAAATACCCCCAAATCGGCGGAAAACAAGAAGTATGCTGGGTTTGCTTTGGTTGACAGCTTAGCAATTTCACCCGAATTATTCACTAATCATTTCACCCGAGCAGGTGGATGTCTGCGTTGCAAGCAAAGGGTTAGTTGGTATCATTATATTAAATGAGTGAAATATCTCACATTTTTGACACTTTTATAGCGAATCAAATGCGATGAGACCAGCCCTGCCTGCAATCAATGCACTAGGAGAGGCTATGATTGCCCCGGGTTTACTCGCCCTCTGAAGTGGTCAGCCAAACATGAACATCCCAGACGGCCACTCACGGGGAGCCACCCTGAATTTATCAATAGATTAGATCGTCAGATTGATGTTGCAGAAAATGGACTGCGTATTTCAGAAGCTCTGGCTGAAGACGATCTTTCGGCCGGTCCAACCTATCTTGAACCAGACCAACTCCAAGACTTAGGCTCTTCCTGTACTGATATAATGCCTGTCGATGATAGAAGTGGGATTTTGACAACACCATTTCTTCCCATTTCCTCACTTTGGGATCCAATTTGTACAGCTGATTCCCAAGACCAACAGTACAATGATTGCGACCTTCAAACGATTTTGAATAACATATCAATACCAAACTCTCCAGATGATCAGGGCAATTGTTTATCCACTCACTACTTCTCAACTATTTGTCGCATAAACAGCGCTGTTGATTCATCAAACAATCCCTTTCGGGCCTGGGTAGCTGATAGTATAGGGCGTTCGCCTTTGGTATACCATTGTGTGCTATCTATGTCTGCAGCTCACCTTGCTGAAAAGGATATCAAGCTTAAGCATATTGCATCTCAGCACAGAGCAGAGGCTGTTTCCAGGTTAGAATGCGAGACCCTTGGAAAAGACCGGCTGCAATTTTCGGGCAACATTGTTTTTCCTGATTCCAATTCAATGGTGTTGCTTAGCTGTATACTGCTCGGCATGTCAGACGTATGTTTCATCTGATTGTTGATACAAGTGCTATGGTTTGGCTAATACTTTTCAAAACATACAGAGCTGGCACGATCCCACAATGCTAGGCCTTAATTATCTCCACAGTGCCAGGGTGCTATTTCAACAATGGAATGCAAGAGTGACGGGAGGCCCTGACTCAATGAAAGATCGAAATTCAGTCTGCTTTTTCGCTGGACTTCTGTCCTACTGGGAAGCCATAACGTCTTTCTTAAGAGATCAGCCGCTGGATTCTACTGCATATCTATCCTCGTTTCTAGAAGAAGATTGTAATATCTATTCCAATCCGTGGACAGGGATATCTACACCGTTATTCATCTATCTGGCTCGTGTGGGAGTTCTAGGAAGACAGCGAGCGACACTGAAAAGAATGGAGCTATCTGGCCTGGACTCGGATATTCAAGCACCAATACTAATGAATATGAACGAAAAAGCCCGTGAGCTAGAGATGGCATTGCTCAACTACCGTATTCCAGCATCTGAGAACATTGGGCAGACCTACGATATACAAACAACCATCACTCACCTTGAAAAAACCTCACAAATTTATCGGCTAACTGCTCTTTTGGAAATTTATCGTTCATTTCCGGATCTTTTGAAACAGCATGCTCCAGAAACGGGACACGCTACATACTCTGTATCGTACGTTCGAGACGACTCAGTGAGTTCAAAAATACTCGCACTCGCTACAGCAATACTGGCAATCATATCAACTGTGCCGAAAAACTCGGGAGCAAATGCTATCCTATCACTTCCCCTTCTTGCAGCTGGTAGTGCACTGCAATCACAGTCCTCTGCTTCTGAGGCTGCTGTCAACCCCCAAGATAACGGTTTATTCGCCGAAATTTCCTCCATTCACAATGAAGAAGGTGTACATGGTCATTGGAGATCGTTCGTCAGAGGTAGATTTCAAGAAATGTATAAATATGTTGGCTTGACTGCCGTCTTGCGAGCATTGAATGTGGTGGAGAGAACCTGGTTTCGAGCAGATCTCCAAAGGCTAGGAGATAACAAGCAGAGTTTCGACGAGGAATTCGTTCACTGGACGGATGTTATGGTTGAAGAGCGGCTTGAAACTGTGTTTGGATAATATATGTCACAGTTGACGGGTTCATAATAGTTAGTTACCTGCAACGGAAACATGTTTGAAGTTCGCAAAGAGTTGCCAAATTTGTCAATTATCAATGCAAAGTGGACACTATCATTTCGTCTATAGCGATTGGCTAAGAAAATTATCGATAATATAAGTAATGTGAACTTGCGAGCGGATAGGAAAAAAGGCAAAATTCACCGCTCATAAAAGCTCAGATCAAGCCCTACTAGTATCCCGTGAAAGAATCAGTCCAATTGTCATACATCATGGCGTTTCAGACCAAAAGCAAAACAGAGATTTTCAAGATACCTCAATTCCCAGGATTACCTAACGTTTTCTTCGGTAAGCTAGCCAGTACGCTATAGTCACAATTCACTTACAGTTCTTGTAGCCGACTATCTCGGAACAGAAAACGAGAATGCAACGAGCCCAATTAGCGGCTCCTGGTTCCGAATGGAGAAGGGGCCGGAATCTACTCCTCCAAGTTACGAATATGACGAAATTGGAGTTGTAACAGAGGGTAACTTGTTTTTGAAAGAGATTAAAAAGAATGCAAACACTGACTTTGATCTAGGAGAATTTAATCTAAAGGATGCTACTGGCCAGACAGCAACAGTCCGAACTGGCGATGTTTTCTTTTTCCCACGCGGCAGTACGATAACCTTTTCGTCAGACACTTATGGGGTTGCCTGGAAGTGTGGAGGACGACTAGTGAGCAAACTATGATGGTCTCAGCCTTGGAGGTATTACTCGGAAAAGCTTACCGCGGAACTCTGTGAGATGAGATACTGAGGTTTTATTGGTACCTGTATGGGAATGTCGTGGTCTATCTTAGAATTCCTGTACGTGATTTGTAGCAAAATGTTTCATCACAGATTATATTAAGAATAGTGAGAGGATAAAATGATGTTCTTTTTTCTCCCTTTTTCTCTTTTCCTTGATAAAAATCGAGATCTTAAACACACGGCGACGGCGTTAGTGGTGTGTTTCTGAGACATCAGCTCATAGTTTAGCACCAGTTCCAGAACAGACTACAAATGATGAAATTGCAGAGGTCGCAATTGAAAATCACATCAACATATATCTACGTGGATATCAAAGAGTAAATATGCAACGGATATAAAAAATGGTACTAGTAAAAGCCCCCGATCCAGCTGTTTCAAATCGGGTTTTGTTTAGATCCCAAATCAACCTGGAACTCGGGAGTCGGCGCGAGAGAAAACGCGATTGGATGGAGACTGAGTCCGTGGCTAGCGGGCCTTTAACGCACTAAATTTCCTAATTCAACTGGCTACTCAAATGTGAGATTAAAACGTGACGCCTAAATAGTACATAGAGACCTGATATTTAATATGCTTAGTACTTTTTGAAGTGATCTGGATAGATTCTATAATTTTCAGACGCACTCGATTTCTCAAAATAACGGAGGCTATAGCTCATCCGGTCGCTCTGGAAATCCATTTTCATTTTACACTCCGTTCTCATTACGAGCTTTCCCTTCATCGTCCGTCAACTCCCCACGATGGCTCCATTTTCAAAGGAAGGCTTCTTCTGGTCTTCAAAAGAAAGCCGCGATGGTTTACAAACGAACGCCGTGCAGAAGAGCTCCTCGGCTATCCGTGACCACTACGACGTTATCGTGATAGGAGCTGGGTTCACTGGCCTAATCGCTGCACGAGAGCTGAGTCAAAGATATGATTTGAGAGTATTGATTTTGGAGGCAAGGGACCGAATTGGTGGTCGTACCTGGACGGCTAACGCTCTGGGGGAAGAGGTTGAGATGGGAGGAACTTGGGTTCATTGGAATCAGCCTCATTTGTATAGTGAGCTGCGCCATTATGGTCTTCAATCGAATTTGAAACCCTCGGCTGGAACCGCTGCACCTGTTAAACAGATTTTTAAACAAGGGCACTCTTCTCCTCAACAAATAGACGCTGAACGCGCAGGTGATGTTTTGGAGCGTCTTGCTCAATCATTCTTCACCATTGACGGAAAAAGCAGTCGCGAGCTTATGCCATACCCCCACGATTCGTTGAGAGCGGGAGCTCCATGGATGAGATATGACCATTTGTCAGTGAATGACCGTTTAGATAGTATGTCTGAGTTCTCAAACTGGGAGAAAGCTCTATTCGAGTCAAATATTAGCACTTTCGGGTGTGCACTTGGAAAGGATATCGCGTTTACCGAAGCTCTTCGATGGTATGCTCTAGGTGGTCACAGCATGGCAGGGGTATTTGAACTTGCTGGGATATACAAAATTGGGAATGGTGGTATGACTTCTTTTGCGCGGGCAATTCTAGGTGATTTCAAAGGGGACATGCTCTTTGAGACGGCTGTTGAGCAAGTCAAACAAAACAACATGGAGGTCCAGGTTACTACAAAATGCGGCCACTCCTTCAAAGCTGATTTTTTGATCTCGACTATACCTTTGTACGATTACTCTTCGTGCATTTACTTCTTAAACGGTCGGGCTAATCTCCAACAGGAATTGTTTGGCCGATGTGAAATTCGATAATCCACTTTCTGCCATCCGACAATCCGCGATCAACGAAGGACATCTGAACAAGGGATCCAAAGTGCACTTCAAGCTCAAAGCAGTAGAGCCAGGCTGGTTTGCTACTGCTGACTCTAGAGACTCTGCCTACGTGTTTGCCTTCTCTGATCACAACGGCACTCAAAGCTCGCATCCTTCAGGGACTTGGTGCATTGGATTTGGGTATAATGGTGCCTTAAAAGACCTCAAAGACCACAATCGTGTCATAGGTCGTTTTAAAAGAGACATCAGCCCAAACTCTCAAGTTGAGGCGTACGTGACCCACGACTGGGCGAACGATCCTTACTCCAAGGGCGGTTGGGCTTGCTGGGGACCAGGATCTGCTACGGCGTATCTTAATGGACTTCAGATGCCTGAGGGAAGGGTTCTTTTTGCCAGCGCTGATTGGGCAGATGGATGGAGGGGATTTGTAGATGGCGCAATTGAGCAGGGTCATCAAGCTGCTCGAAATGTTTTATCACTTCTGAAGCTGGAGCCAGGGAAATTACGACCAAAGCTTTGATTCAGAAGTGGCGGAATAAACCGAGAAAGGAATTTTCAAGCGTAAAGGATGAAACACCACCACCTGCTTCCACTCAGATGTTGTCTGTAACATACAATTATTCTCTGAACATGCCAATTTATTGGTTCAGGCTAGGACCATATAAGACTTCAGGACCACCTAGGCTCGGAGAATAGTGTATTCTATCTATGGAGAATCATAAAGTAGACAACAGATATGTAACTTGATAACACACTGGCAAGACTTTTAGTCCCTCACAGCTTTGCTGGGATGGTGTATTGTTTCTTCTTGTGCAGGGACTTCCAATAACTATCTTTCAATTGCAAGATTTCAAAAGCTTGTTCAGCCCACTTGTCCTCCCATGGTGCTAAGAGATAACTGTCCGATTCCGGTGCAGGTGGTCCGGCTAATTCTGTCAAAAAGTCAAAATAATCTTTGAAATCTGGTTTGATTTCGTGGAATATTGCTGAGTTTCCTTTATACTGGAGTCTTTCCACTTCCCATTGATCTTGCTCTCTTGGCGAAGGCAAGGATACCTTATTCCTTCCGGCAAAGTATCGAGCAACAGCAACGGCCTGGTACTCATAAACCCGAAAGCTGATTGCGGCTCGCACTTGTCCAACCAAAGCCAAAGAAGGGTCACCGATTTTGAATATGTGTTGATAAAACCCAGCAACACGGTTGTTTGGAGTTACCGGATCCGGTGTGATAAATGGGTAGGACAACTTATAGCCAGTAGCGAAGATGACTTTATCCACGCCCTCTGTTACTGTTCCGTCTGAAAAATGCACATTGACGCCACGAGACGCCGCCTTGACCTCGCGTATTGTGGGTCGCAGTTTCACATTTGGCAGATTCCACGCTGAGTCGAGGGCCTCATTGTGGCCTCTCTGAGAGAGTTCCAGGGGCGCTTTAACAATGTCATGAAGGTCGGCAACAAGATCTGCCGAAGAGACACTGCCCCCAACTACCACCACTTTTTTATCAACATAGTGGTCTGGATTGCGAAATTCTTTTGAATGCTCAAAATGTGTCGGATATTTCGCGAATGCACCCTTCAACCCCGGGATGTCAGGTACAAGCGGTACACTATAATGGCCTGACGCCACGATAACTGCATCGAATTGTTCCTCCCACCAATAGTCCTTCAATTCACCGTTAACATGATGTCCCGACTGCTGAAGTATTAAATGCCATTTTTGCGACTTCTTCTCCACTTTCACCACAGTTGTATTGAATGAGGCCAGATGGAGATAATCCTTGAAAAGATCATTAAGGTACTTTGTGATCACGCGAAAAGGCCGCGTGGGGTTTGAATGACCAAGATTCTTTGTCGATTGGGCTGAGTTCACAGTTGGGAAAGGGGTATGGGAAAATTCCATTGCCTTTGCACCAACATTGCTATCCAGGGTATTGTAGATTGCAGTTCGAGCAGTGACATCCTCTGGCGCGGGAGAAGCAAGCTGCGGAAGGTTTGAAGGAATATCTTTTGATTGCGAATCGCCTTGCACGCCAACAGGGAAAAGATCAGGAACTGGATCATAATGCCAAATTCCACCGACGCGGTCTCGACGCTCGAAAAGGCGCACGGTCTGGAATATTTTCTCCTCTTGTAGGGCTTTCACGGCCGAGATTCCCGACGGGCCGCCGCCGATAACAGCAACGCTCTGGTAACGAGGAGCCATTGCCCGCCTCTATCTTCGCTTGAAGTGATTGGAAAATGGTATCAAAAAGTTCAAGTAAAAATCAGTGTACGGATATTCAATTTCTGGGAAATAGTCATAATCTTGGGCATCGCGGACCAATTTATGTGTTTGGAGAGGCATCAACAAATTGCCAAGCAACATAAGATGTAAAATTTCCCCACCTTGTCGCCATAATAGCTGTCGCTAGATTGGCAGCGGATATATGATTTTTCATATCTTTATTGGAGGATAAGTTATTCGATTGGTGGAGCGTATTTGACGCCATTCCAGCTTTTAATGATTCCTACTTGGAGCTATACTTAGTTTGTGCTGTAACTACTCGATGATAATACGCCTCCTACATCTGAGCTATACACGAAATATTAGTTTCATCTGCAGACCGCTTACATTCATCATTTTCAAGCCATTGGTCAAAGAGAATCGATCGGAAATTTGATGCTCTATTATTTCTAAGATTCAGGCGGAGTATAACGCTTTTTATCCGGGATTGCATTCGAATAGATTTGGAATAGGATCTATCAGGTGCCAGCCCTAACCCATCACAATTCCACCCAATGCTAGTAATAGCTCACAGCAAAGTAATTTACTTAATCCTGAGCCCTGGACCAGTACTCGGAATATTTTTCGAGCACGAGAAATATGCTCTTCTTTCCCTATCAATTCCAAGAATGTTAATTGTACATACATCCCCCAGTGGTGGCTGACGTCATCAAGCGAGAATCGGACCGCCCCCACTCAAGCTGGACTCATCCATTTCGAATCTCCGGCAACCCTCAGGATAGAGAACTTTGAGTCATTGGCGGGGCCTACATGGCGCCTGGATTGCCCGCTAAATTCTTTCTGGTACGGGGTGCATGCATAATTCCAGGGTGTGAATTATGAGAGCGACGCCCTTCCAGTCGCTAGGCTGTAAGACGTGCAAAAAACGCAGAATTAAGGTCAGGCAGAATCGAGTCCACTGATAACTATTACTAATAGTGAAATATAGTGTGATGGGCAAAAGCCTCAATGTGTTCGTTGCCTAAAAAGAGGGCTTGAATGCTCGGGTTATGACGAACCTAAATCTTTTGTTATATTCACACCGAGCAAACCATACGAGACTCTAGCTTCCATGCGAAACTCGGATGATCAGACCCAGCTCGTTAGATATGGATGTCCAAAGCTCCCTGACACTATCTCCTCTGGTCCCATGTTTCGTGTTCAATTGTATTCATCTTTTCTCGATGTCTACTTTCCTGCTAGTGTTGATGATGCGTGGTACTCCGTGGTTACAGGCTGGCCGACACAACCGGCAGGCACCGATCTATTTCAGAAAAGCCTCACTGCATGGGCTTGCATCTCACTTGGCAAAATCAAAGGCGACCAGGCCATACTTCAACATGGAATCCGATTGTACAACCAGGCGATACCACTTATGTCGAGTATGATACGTCGAAATCCGTATCAGGATGATATCGTATACTCTCTCATGATTTGGACAGAACTCGAGGTGAGAAGCTTCCTTGGATCTCTGAATCTTGAAATTCCATGTTTTACTGTCTAACATGCCGGTCAGTCACATTACTTTTCTGATGGATTGAATGCCTGGATGGCCCATTGGACAGCATTCAAAACACTGATCAAACAGTACCAACGTCATCGACCATCTCCCGCGAACGAAGTCATGAGATACATTTTCAATCCCTTCCAGAAGATCATCACGGTAAAATAGGCCCGTTCTTTAATGAAGCTGCTTGTGCTGATACATTTTCTTTGCTATCGTTCAGATTCTTGCCATCATGACCGACGGAATATCGACGGAACAGTATAACGATATTTTCTCTCAGGCTTCCACCGAAGCGTCGCTTCTCGACGAGCTCCTTCAAATTACAGCATCTTCTTCTATGCTATTTAATGTGTTAGAAAGGACTGATTTCTTTGATCATGATTCGTGTACATCACTTCTTGCGAAGTGCACTGCACAGCGGGATAGTATCTTGTGGTGGTATAACCAGAGGCAAGCTGATCTCGGTGAAATCCTCCATTTTCATGTGCAAAAAGAGCTTTCATATCCGCAACTGCATCCCGTGGATGATTTATTTGGTCCCATCTTCCAATTTGCATCTCTTGACAGTGCCAGATTGCATCTCATGTTTTTCAATGCCATGCGACTTGTCCATTTCTTGATAGCACAGGCAAAGGCTCTTATTCCATCTCATATAGATTCTGTCTCGCTCAATGAGGAGAATCTTCTACTTGAGGGCTTCTATGCTAATCAGATTGCTCGATCGATTCCGTTTTGTTTGCAGCAGAAGAATCGAGCCTGCCTTGCTCATCTTTCAATACTTCTACTGGGTCAAATTTCGCAGACATACATTAGGATACGCACTCTGGATAGATTCATGTGGTGCCAAGAGGCTTTTACCATGATTTCCAATCTGGGTTTCCGCAGCGCAAATCACCGAAGAGCAATGATGCTCGAGAAATGGGCCAGCGTGCAGATCGAAGGTAATATGCTCGCCCCAAGAACCACTCCTGTCGAGAGGACAGAACACGAAGTAATCGAAATGCAAGTCTCCGATGGGCTTATACAAAATTAGCTTGTACATTTTGGCACAAGGAATGGAGATTCGTATGTGGTTCCTATACACCATACCAGAGGCGTTATCAGGCCGCGATCTTAAAATGCCCGGACTTAGTATTTTCCCTGATTTCTTGCAGTCAGTCTGGGTGCTTGTGCTTCAAGCCATCTCTCTGTGGCTAGCCTTTCTCTTGTGCTTCAAAGGGCAAGACTAAGCCTCTGCCTATCTCGGCATGCCCACATCAACAGCAGTCCGATGGGGAATTGACGAGGTTACATTTCTTGACCTGCTTTGATTCGCCATCGCCACCTTGTCTAACGTACAGAACTGGACCATGGTATTAATATCACCAGCACCGCAGCATCCGCCGGTATTTACATGGTTTCTGGCTATGATATACTCAAATTTCCCTGGTCGCTGGTTGGCTGCTGAACTCAGCCGATTGCGCCATCGCGCCTTTTTTGGTTGTTTGGTCTGCAAAGTATATGACAGTGAATATAACTTGAACTCTGGACAGCTTCTCTGCTTCCATCTTCGCATTCTGCACTTCTCGATCTCTAGTCATCATGGGTGAGTGTCACTTCTGTGTGTTCCCGCAATTATCGTTGCCAACTTTTCTGTTAACAATGCTATCCAGCATCCGCACAACTTGATCGCGAGGCCATCGAGATTGAAAAATTGCCTCCTTCCCAAGATTCAGATGTCTCGACTTCCCGTGATGAGAAGAAGTCTCTGGAGCCTGCTGCGAGTGAATTGAACCAAGTTTCGGATAGCCAGTATCCCCCTCCAACGGAAGAAGAAAGTCGGACTCTTCGAAAAGTCGCCGCAACTCTTCCACTCGTCTCATTTGCCCTATGCCTGGTCGAGTTTGCCGAGCGTGCCTCCTTCTATGGAGCAAAGACCATTTTCTCGAACTTCATTGAATTCCCACTTCCCAAAGGTCAGTCACCCATGACGCCTTGCATTGATTGCCTGGGCCTCGTCCCCTTCGTGCTTTGATGGACACCAAGCTGACATCTGACATCCGCATCCAGGTGGCAATGGAGCCGGTGCTCCTCCCCGGGGCACACAGGAAACAGCGGGCGCACTCAGCATGGGTCTTCAGGCAAGCAGTGCCTTGACTTTACTGTTCACCTTCCTAGCATACGTTGTCCCCATATTCGGAGGCTGGTGGGCCGATGTTTACATTGGCCGGTACAGAGCGATTGTTATTGGTGTGCTTGTCTGTGGTGTCGCACATATCGTTCAGCTTGTGGGTGCTATTCCCTCGGTGCTGCGAAAGGGACCATCACACGCGGCGCCGCCCTTCATCATCGGTCTCCTCATGCTCGCCTTCGGCGCCGGAATCTTTAAACCCAACATTGCTCCAACAATCCTTGATCAAAATCGTCATCAGCTGCCTTACACAAAGCGTCTTAGATCTGGCGAGAAGGTGATCGTTGACCCAGAGCTCACGAACACGAGAACAATGCTTATCTTCTACGGTTTTGTCAATGTCGGTGCTTTCTTTATGCTGGCTTCTACTTATGCTGAAAAGGATGTCGGATACTGGCTGGCTTTTCTTGTCACGGCGATCATTTACTTTCTGCTTCCACTGCTTCTCATGGCTGTGTACAGGCGAACCTACAGACAACCACCTAGTGGAGGAGCGGACTTTATCCAGGCATTCCAGATTACTAAAACAGCCTTGATCCAGAGTCGATTTCGGATCTGGCGCAAAGACTTCTGGGATTATGCTCGGCTTGCTCATCTTGAAAGCAAAGGGGTTCCGATTTGCTGGACTGATAGCGCGGTGAGCGATGTCTCCCGAACCATGAGTACGTCTTCCCTTTTCTCAACTTGCTGCTTGCCAGATAGAAACTGATGGAATGCAGTCGCGTGCGACATATTCTGGTTCTTCCCTATCTACTATCTCTGTGGTGGCATTGGATCTGTAGCAACAAATCAAGGTGCTGCGATGATCACCAATGGCGTACCCAACGATGTGCTGAACAACTTCAACGCTCTGACTCTGATGGTTGCGGTCCCCGTCCTGACTTTCTTCATCTACCCAGCGCTTAATAGGCGCAAGGTCAGGCTGGGTCCTATCAGTCGCATGACCTTCGGGTTTTTCCTATCAATCCTTTCTGGTCTCGCAGGTACCCTAGTTCAGTGGCGAGTTTACAAATTGTCTCCTTGTGGGTATTTTGCTTCGACATGCGATCAAGTTGCTCCAATCTCAATCTGGTGGCAGCTCCCCAATACCATTCTTGGTGCGTTGAGTGAATGCTTCTGTAACGTCACTGGTTATGAGGTTGCATACTCGCGGTCTCCAAAGAGCATGAAGGGAACAGTGATGGCTATATTTCTCTTCATGGTCGCTCTCTCCAGTGCTATTGGCGAGATCATGATCCCTGCCACAAAAGATCCCTGGCTGATCTGGATTTGGGGTACACCTACCGTTGCACTGTCGCTCCAAACTGTTGTCTTCTGGTACCGCTTTCACCACATTGACGTCGAGGGCTGTACTACAAGTGCTGCCGTCTCATCTGTGGCCGATGAAAAAGCTAGTGAAGCAGCGTTAGTCTGAAATAATTGTGTGGCGAATACGGAATGGGTCATTTTAGTCAAAGCAATCGTTATTAGGTTCCGGTCACCTCTCATTGTCATGTTATAATTGCTTACCTTGCTATCTCAATTATCATCAATCTTATCATAATCCAGATGCAGAGCTCCTATTTACTTCCAAAACGCAGAATCACTTTTATTTTTGCTTATTCTCGAGTAGATTAATTAACACGTTAGTATATTTTCATAGATCAGGTTCATCTTCGTCGACGTCGGGAATAGGTTGCCCATCGGAATCCTTCATTTCTATCTGCCACCGAATCGCTTGTGCCTCATCTCCAGGCTGCAGCCAACATATCCTCGTAGCCTCAGGGTTCTAGAACCATGGTCAGTACAGGTGATGATGGAGGAAAAAGAGCAGGTCTTACTAGGTCTGGGTTCTGCAACAATTGTCGAAATAGGTGAAGCCATGGCTCGTTGAAATTAAGGTGATTCAAGACCGATATATCGTAGTACTCGTTCTGAACTGTACTTGGTTTGCTGTAGCGACCTCCCCCAACCTTATCGGCCTTGCTCCCGCATACTACGATAGGTAAAGGATCTTTGGTAGCGGAGCGCAGCTTCTCTGCAAAGTTCAAATTATTAGCGAGGTGGAGGTTAATCTCAAGACCGATAAACTTACGCGCCCACCAAGGAACATTATCCAATGTCGCCTGCTCGCACACATCGAAAAAGATGAATGCTGCATCGGCATTCTTTAGCGCCTCCTTACTCGCGGAGGATAATTCTTTCCTGCTGGGGATATCCCATACAGTGACGTCGAGATATCCAGCGTCCTGCAAGGTTTCGCATCAGTTTCATAGGACTCTAATATCGAGCAACCTTATATCGTACCGTATTCCAAGGGAGAGGGGAAGACTGAACATCCATAGTAGGAACATAGTGATTAGAAAAATCACCCGTCTGGTGCGCTCGAATGAAGCAGGTCTAGGTTCTCATTAGCGACACAAAGAGATACTGCGGGGTGCACTTCCGCTACCTTTCCCACCATCGCATCGCCAACGAAGACAATGTTGAACTTGTGGGAGTTGGACGACATCCTGATCAAGGTTGCTTTTTACCAGACTTCTGTTTGCTTTAGCCTTTCGTGGATAACAGAATGTCTATAGGAGAATATTTAGGTTGCCTAGAAAACAAGATTTTGCCATGTGTGGATGGGGCCAAATCGCTTTGGATTCCCGTCCTTCCAAGAACTGCGCCAACGACAACTTCCAAGGGGCCACCGCCACCACCAGCCAGTCAGTTCCTTTGTTGGTGAATAATTATTCATTTTGATCTGCTCTTGTTAAACCGTGACTCGCGAGAAGGCAGATGTGTTTCCGCTAACATGCAAAGGGTGTCCGTCGACGAATTCCTTTAGGAACTTCGCTCTCTTCCACGATGGATATGGGGATCTGTTCATTTCAAATTTAAATAGTCAACATGCCTTCTCATACGCAATAGCAGTACATCTAGCTGTGGTTTCATCTTACTCACAGACGACTCAGGAACAGTCTCGACCGGGGACCAGTGACCAGTAGGAATTTTCGAAATCATCAACGCCAGCGCTGCCACAGATACACTCAGAAAGATTGCAAGAAGCATGGTAATAGCAGTATTGTCTGAAGTAGAGAGAGTGTGCGGTTCATTAACAATGGAAAGTGAGAGGGAAAGTAAAGACCTCTCGAACTTATACCAGCGCTACCAGGCCAAGCCAACGAACGAAAGGGACAAGGATCTTGATACAGAAATTGACAGATCATTCCTCTCTAGTATTAATATGTACCCTCAAAAGTTCTCCAGATGCCAAGCTGGTCCGTTTGGACAGCTAAAATCGTGTGACTCTATTTCTACTGTTCGGAACAAAATACCAGCAGGCAGTGAAGAGCTCATAATGCAGCAGGCTTACTTGGCCACATCCATTTATCTCGGTATCAGAACAATAGATCACAGAGATCAAACCACAGTGTCGGGATGAGAGCAGTATCAATGAACCCCATTCGTACGGGTCTGCAGACCCATTACATCCGGCTAGAACTGCACTTCCATCCGGTTGGATACGACAACCCAGAAGCGACCATCCCTTCTCAGAGCAGGATAGCAAGCACAGCTCGCATGAAGATCACCCTTTTCTTGCGAATTTATTCTCAAAGAACACCCCATCGAATTGCGATTTTCATAGAAGATATCCCTATTAGTTATAGTCTGTACCCGGGCACTTCCCCAGAAGCACAAGGCCCAGCCACCCTCCCCAGTCGAAACACACTTATGCATGCCGGCTCACAGCCCAGGTATCCCCGGGCAATCAGAAGTCTTAACTTTAGAAATCTATCTGCAGCCCCATTCCTAGGATGTCCGTTCTTGACTAAAATTATCTGGTCCCAGTCGCTCGGGTCCGACGCCCGGGCCGTCCGCACTTACCATTCCGTCGGGTCTAAGACCAGAGGATTTTGGGAAGAGGCACATCGTGGATGGGAAAATATCGCAGGAAAGCACATGACAATGGCAAATCCTCTATTCCAAATATCTCAAGGGATGTTACTTTTCCTCGCTTTTGCCCCTTCGGTTTCACCTTGGATCTATCCCAGCTGCGCCCCCATTGGTGTTTACCCCCTCCCCTGATTAGATACTGACCTTGCTGATCACTTAGCGGCTCTTTCTCATTCGTTTCTGCCTCGAAGTCAGGTCATGCATGCGCACATGTGGGCTGCCTTGTTGTCGTGGCTGGAAGAATTGCATCATATCTGGTGATAAGCAATCAGTTAAGGGGGAAGAAAATTCACGAAGCAAGATGGTATGAAGAATGGATTGTTCATTCAAATGATAAAATGCTGTCGCTATAACTCAAGACTTTCGACGGCATGCAAAAATCAAACTCCAGTGTGATGCAATCATGCATGTTGTTTACAAAACAAATCCAACACCAGGCAGGGTCCAATCCATATGGAGGCAAAGAACAGAAACTCCCATACACACTTCCATGCACTAATCAAACCCACTCCTCTTTATACCGAAAATACAAGCCACTGACCCTTCCTTTTATTTCATGGCTTGTTCGTGATTGCCTTTCGACGAAGCACCCCCAACTTCTCCAATTGTGTCCAAGCTCTCTCCATGTCCGGGGAACCTTCGCCCAAAGACGGCCGAAGGTCCAGTCCGTCCAAGTTTTGTAATGAGCCGCTTGTTCCGGCGTATAATAATAATTCAAGGACACTTCGGCGTAGCCTTGTAGCTTTATCCAAACGATTCAGATATTTTTGATCCGCTTCAGGGTCAGCGGGCGGTAATGTGAACGGGTCATTAACCTCCACTTCCCGGTCAGCTTTGAATGCATCCTCCCAACTGACAGGATGATTGACGGGGTCATCACAATTCATATCGGCCAGGGCATCTGAAAGATCTCTTTGATCTTCTTTTTGATGAACGATGGCCTTCTCTTGGCCTTTCAGCTTTTTGCGTTCCAAATTTGTTCCGTTTCCAGTGATCGCTGGAGGATAAAAGCCTACGGTCAAAGGATTTCCTCGTAGATCAAGCTTGCGGAGCGAGCATGCGCTTCCCCGACCGGTTCGACCAAGTCGACTCAGGATTTGGCAAACCCGTCGCATTCTTTCGAGCCGGTTGTTAACGACCATAAGCCGAGAAAGGCAGTTCATTCCAACCAGTGGCTCTAGCTCGGCGATAGAATTAAAGTTCAGGTTAAGAACTTTGAGGTTGGGGTAGTTGGTAGAAAACTCGTCTGGAAGAGTGTGCAAAGTACACCCTGCTAAGTCGAGAAGTTGCAGCCGAAGCAAGGGTGACGATGGTGATAAACACGTGGAAGAAAGTTTGTTGGATGACAAAAAGACTTTTCGAATATCCTTCACACATCCGAGGTCAATGTGCAGCGCAGCATTTGGCGACCGCTGAGCTTGATCGCGGACGGATAACACCTCTAGGTTGTTGCAGTGCTGCAGCCCAGAAATGCTCGACAGGGAGTTCTGGTCGAGATAAAGCAGACTCACAGACGCGAAAGGAGTAGCATCAAAGACGTCCAACTTGTTCTCCGAGAGCTTCAGCGCACGCAAACTTATGAGTGAATTAGGTGATTCAAGTCGACCGATACGATTGGCACTGAGATCAAGAGTAGCAAGAGAGGGAAGCCACTCGACGTTATTGACAGATGTCAGACAATTATGACTCATGTCGAGATCCCGAAGGCGCGTTCTGTATCCAAGTTAGCGATTGCAGTTTGTTTTATCCTGGTTGGAAAAAGGTCTTACAGTTCCGCCCCCTCGAAATCCACTGCCGTCACCGAGTTGTTACTCAACTTCAGACTCAACAACCCATTCAGGCCAAGAATCCCGTCGATGTTGCGGATTTGATTGTCGTTGGCCTTCAATTCTCTCAGATGTATCAAACTAGAAAATCCATCTAATGTTTCGATGTCGTTTCCGGAGATATCAAGGTATTGCAGGTTGCTCAGGTGACTCCAGGGGGTAAGTTCTGATAGGCAGTTGCGAGGAATCTTCAAAGTCCGAAGGGATGAAGGAACACCACTTAATTGACCAATGTCATTGTCGGAGACATCCAGCTCCTCAAGGCGAGGACAGAAATCACTCAATTTGTGCAATGTGATCAAGCTTTTTTGACGGAGAACCAAACGACGAACATGTTCCCAGTAGGGCTCATATGGCTCAACGTCCGTGATATGCTTGATTAAATCCTCTGTCGCAAGAGCAAAAGCACCATGTACCTGCCGCAAAGAAGTAGGATGGGTACGATTCGCCACATAACTCATCTCCAGGTTCAGCGGATTGTCTGGCTCATTGACGGAGAATTCAGGGAGTGGGCTCATATGGAAACTGTAGGTCGTATCATGCGCATCACTTTGAACAGGAACCAAGGAGGTTGCGGCACCATGAGGTGTTTGCTGAGCCGTCATTGTTTCATTTCCGTGAACAAGACTCAACTCGTCCACTCCGTCTTCGTTGCGCTCTTCGATCCTAGAAATCGGGCGTTTAATGAATGGCTGACCAGCAACCGAAGATTCACGGCCCACGGGGCGGGTGGCAGGACGTGTTGAACCGCTCTGCTGACCTTCATTGGAAGGACCTGGTTCTGTCGAGTCTTGTGGACCGACGGGGGACTCTGGAGCATCAGGATCGTCTCGGTAGGCAACATGTGAGACGAGGGGAGAGGAGAAGCTAATGGTGGCGACTCGATTTTGTTTTCGTCGTGGTTGAGTAGCTGACACTGACTCTGAATCGACGGCATTGTCCTCAGCATCACCGGTATCACGGACTTCATGCGTTTCCCATGAGGTTTCTCTAGTGCCAGAGTTTGGAGCACTTGCTGTGAATCCCGAGGCTCCTGATTTCACCGAACTTGTATTGATCGATGGTTCTCCATCCATCGTGCGAGGCCGATGTTCAGTTTTCTTAGGCAAGATACTTGCGCCGGACGGAGCTCGAGAATGCTGCCCCTCTGAACTTTTTGTTGGGGAGTCCTGACCATGAAATCTCATCATCTCTTGGAGTTCATCCACACTCAGATCGGGGATATCCCTGAAAGGATCCTCTTCTCCATCCTCTCTAAGGATCCTTTGGATTGGTTGCTTTTCATCGCCCTTGACCCATTGATGCTTGGATCGATCGTATGTGAAACCGTTGACTTGTTCCGGGATGAGATGTGATACCAAATCGGATGAAAGCATTCCCTTCACTTGCGAGTTCTGTGAAGAACCGGTTGGGACTGAAGTAATGCTGAATCCGGACATTTGTGTATTGATTGTCATCAGATCCTCCGCAATGTTGGCTGCAACATCATCAACCGGGCCGCTAACTTTCCGCTTCCTCTGCTCTCTGCCTAGAAAGCCGAGATTGGACTCGCTGGGACCTTTGAAATCCGTGTTTATGTTCAACGCCATGTCATTGGCGCCCATTTCCAACTCCTCGTTCTCTTGGTATTTTTTGAGATAGCTGAGAATCTGCGGGCTCATTTCTTTAGGTTCTCGGGTTTTGCGAAGATCAGTGCCCTCTCGACTTGGCGGGCGAGAGAATGCCTCGCGGGTGGATTCATCTTCATAGCTGAAGTTGTCTTCCTCGCTGTCTCCATCAGATTCTTGCAAGCTAGTCATCACGGCAGCTGGTCGGCCTTTAGCGCGAATCAGATCCATGATTTTCGTCGCTTCGTTCAGATAATCCTGAGTGGTGATGGATCCTTTCCGTGACGAATCACTGGTTCCAGTGATCTTGACTAAGGGAATGTCACCTTCGAGTGAGAATGAGTCTGAGTAGTCAAGCTGGTTGAAATTAGATTCTGAAAAATCTCTCATAGGCCCGTTCGAAGCCTCCAATGTTGATCGAATTTGACTTGGCGTGGGTGTCCGAGGTCGCTGCATGGACGTAGAAAGACCCGGTGGTGCAAGGTAGTCACCAGTCTCCATCTGAACCCCATGTTGCAGCAGGCTGCGTTGTAGCAATGACATGCTGTCGCCATATTTCTTATAGTGCTCAGGACTTTTGTCGGCACGATCAAGCTCCTCGTTGTTATCTCGCAATATCGTTCTGCGGCGTTTCGGGGTTGGATCCGCCGCAGCTTTGGGGACCCGTTTGGTTTCGGGGAATCCAATGTTCTCTTTTTGATTGATGCGCGATGACCACGACGCATCACGCCTGTTTTCAAAGTAGCTTTGCCGTGTCCACGCTGATGGCTTGCGAGTAAATCCCGAACTGGCAGACCGAGCGTAGTGTAAAGAACCCAATTGGGAAGAGGGATGGCGAAGATATTGCTGGCGAATGGAAACTTGTCTTCGAGAGGTAGGGCGAGATCCAAATCCCTTGGACTCATCATAAACCAGCTTATGCTCGTAAGGGCTCGCATCGGAGAAATCAAACTGATCCAGCTCTCCATCTCCGAATCTACTAATTCGCGGACGGGAGACATTTCGCGAAACCAACCGTTCGTTTCGTCGCGGGGTAATCTCGCTCAACGGCTCATGTCGGGCATTCAAGAAACTGCGACTCTCTCCCTTGCGCCTTGCTTCTTCGGATGGGGATGGGGGTTCATCGCCATCGGATCCATCTCCAAACGTCTCCTCAAACTGGCTCATGCGTCGCAGAAGCCGGTTGTTCGTAAACGTATCATGCTCCCCAAATAGCTTCAGCGGGCTACCCGATGATGGCATCGTGGCTTCCTTCGAGGTTGAGTCGGCATCCCCAGATGTTGATGGGCGAACGTGAGATGAGGAAGGTCGAGGTAAATTTGGAGAGCGGTCTTTCTGTGGAGGATTGAATAGAGGTGAGCTGCGGATTTTGGTGTTGGCGAGGGTCGCAGGCGACATGCGGTGGGAGGGAAAGGGCGAGGGTGAGAAGCGCCGCTGTGACGGACGACTGGCTGTTCGGCGGCTAAAGTCCACCGTGCCCATCGACAGATCTTGTGGCAGAGAGTGGCTAGTCACGTCTAACAGGCTATCCTCGTGGGGTGATCCAGCGGGCCTGGGATCGCTGTGGTTATAGAAGAGAAAGCTGTCGCTCGCTGGGGAATCTGGACGACTTGTATCCCGCGACAGACTCTCCAACTTGTTGGTGACTTGTTTCAAGGCCGACTTGATCACCTCCGAAGTGGCGTTACCTTCGAGGGTATTCGGTCGAGTGAAAGTGATCGGTGTGATTCCCTCATTACGAAGGTCTTCCAGTCCGCTCGCTGTTCGAATCCCGGTATCATTTCCATCTGTCTGAGATGGTCCCTCTTCCTCGTGATCTTGGGTCCCAAACCGCTTGTTTGTCCAGGGTGCCCGGTTGACCGTGCCCAATGGTGACTCCATTCCCATACCCCAGCTTTCGTCATTATCATTATTGTTGTTGTTGTCGTCGCAATGCGGTTCGTGGCCATTGGTGTTATTGTGTTTACTCTGCGCCTGCTCCCGCTCGGGTTCCTCTTCCCCTGCTGTGCTATCACGTCTCGATGGGGTGTCAGTGAAATCCCATAGCTGGTCATCATCCTGCTTGGTGAATCGGATCGAGCCTGGCTGTTTGGCAGTCGCAGAACCAGGTGTGGGCGGCTTAAACACGCTCTCGAGTCCCATGGGCGCGAACAGATCGCGCTGTTCGCCCGCTGAGATATCACCCTGGACCAATCGTCTCCGCCATTCTGGGGTCGCGGCGCTTTCGTCTTTGCTCTTCTTGGGTTTTATCTGAACGGTATCGGTGCTCTGAAAGCTGGAGTGGCTGGAAACGTTGGACACCGACCGAAGCGGGGATCGCGTCTCCATTGT
This sequence comes from Penicillium sp. S1701, assembly GCA_023626415.1. Lineage (NCBI taxonomy): Eukaryota > Fungi > Ascomycota > Eurotiomycetes > Eurotiales > Aspergillaceae > Penicillium > Penicillium sp. S1701. Next base: position 1,478,764 of record JAMAGY010000001.1, on the reverse strand, counting down.
CTGGGGCTGCTTGCCCGCCGCAATGGGGGTGAGACTTGGCTTCGGCTTCGGACTGCGCTTGGGGCTGGGTTTCGCGCTGGGTTTCGAGGTGGATCTGGGGGTATTGGGGGACTTGGGGGTGGTTGTTTTGGTTTTCGCGGGGGTCGGCGACCGCAGTTTGGACGGCGTCTTGGGGGTGCGAGGGGTCTTGGGAGTCGGAGGTTCTCTCTTGATGAAATGACAAGGCCGGGTCACCTTCTTCGAAAAATCTCTTTGTTTGCTTCGTGCGGGCGACTGACGAGCGGGTGAGGATTGGTCCACCGATCGCCGCGCAGGCACTGGAATGCGACTGGGGGAATTCTGCGCACTCTGCCGAGGGGAAGAAGGGAGAAAGTCCGACTTTGGTAATGAAGGGGAAGCCGAGGCTGAGGCTGAAGCTGACTCTGGAGCTGGAACTGGAACTGAAGCCGGAGTGGTGGGTGTGGCAGGCACCGAAGGCCAGTCGTCAGACAGGTCGTTGAGCCATGGTTGGCTCATTTTTTGTTATGTTGTGATGCGGCCGCGCGCGTTACCATGGGCCAATGGACAGAAGCGGGAAAAACACAACAATGGGTCAGGCCCAACATGAAGACATTGAAGCTGTTGGGCTGGGGAGGGAGGAAACGGTGGTGATTCCAAGATTGGATCTGGGATCTTTCCGGAGAGAAGAACGGTGGATAGTGAGTTCCAAGTAGTGCGGAGATGTGTTGGCCCCCCGTGCTCCACTGGAGCTCCTTGTTTATTTTGCCTACAACTAGTATACATACATACACTTGAGGACCATTTTGAACCCCTTAGACCTACTAGCAATAGATTTATAATATCCACAGGATTCTCACTATATCATATTGCTCGATGTCCTCCCATTTGGACATCCTTTCACCGATACCTCCCGGTTGCCAACTGCCGGTGGTGAGTAGTTGGTCACCGCTCATGATTGGCATGGATTCAACTGGATTTTATTCGATCAATCGTACTAGTAGTAGTATGCTAGGGGTCTTGTGTTCTTCTCTTGCTAATTCTAAGTTGACTAAATGATAAATCTGAGATTTCCCCTAGGGGGGTACTATGTGGTGGAAAGGCTGTGATATATAACTCCGCAGCTCGATGCAAGGACCAATCTCTAAAGTTGTGATCTCATATTTTCACCTAGTAGCGCCGATAACCCTGGATTCGGAGTTATACTGGCGCTGGTATTACTAGTATCTTCCAAGGTTTATTGAAAACATATACCCCATCCTGTCGATTCCAAGTGTACCTAGTATAGTACATACTCCGAGTCGCACTGGCAGGTGTCAGTGCGTCGACTAACTGGAAGTGGGGCGTGTACTCATATCTACAACTTCCGAGTTCAAGTTGAACTTAGAGCTCCCCACGTTTCGAGTTCACGCGGGATTTCAATGGATACCAAGGTAAATTCAAGTATTTATTTGTAAGAAATGTCAATATTTATTTTGCCCCAGCCCGACTCCTATATAATATTTCGTTCGTGAATGATTTGTTACAAGATGAGTTCGCGAAAGGAAAAGCATGTCTGCCAGAGACCATAAGTTTAGACAACAAGCTTTTCAAACGAGTATTGTCCGACAGCCTTGCGCCGTAGGTATCCGATCTCGCGACTGCTCCGAGCCTTGGTCTCGCCAGTAGACTTCTTGACCTTCGCCCGTGACACGTTGGCCGAAGCAGGCTTGAGAGAGAGCGGCAGCATCTTGCCACTGGCATCCCCGTCATATCCAACCTCACCCTCATCCGGAGGAGTAAATATCATCAGATCCGCACCGTTCAGCTTCTCATGACGGACGAGTTGAGACTTAGGAGCAGTGACAGCTTCGCTTGCCGCGTTCTTGAGAGGGTCGGAGGGCTTAGCCGAGGCCGTAACTTGGTCAGCGAAGCCAAGATACTCGCGCAGAATACCCTTGAGGTAAGTAGCTTCTTCCACGCCGGCGAGGGCTGCCGATACCTCCGACTTCATATCGGAAATCAGCTCAATCTCGCGACTAGCCGACGCAATAGCCGAGTCCGATTCATCGTCGAGGTCGTTCACGGCTGGCAGAGCGGAAACCCAGCCGGATGGGCCAACGGCATCCACGGATGCAGTGATGAGATCGATGATGGTATTAAGGGAGAGTGATGGAGTAATTTGATCAAGTGTGATCGGGGTAGGGGGGTTTTCAGTGAAACGAGAGGTGTAGCCACCGGTAGCGAGAGAAAGACGGAGATGATGAACCATAGTAAGAAGATCTGTCCGGGATAGGTTCGAGCGCAGAGACTGGACAACGGAGGCTAAGGGCTGGGAATGGATCTTCTGGAGAGTGTGATTCAATCCCGAGAAGATATATTTCAAAGGAGCCTCCTCAGCTCCAAGATGCCGGGTCAATTCTTGAGTAGGCGTAGCTACGTCACCATTTGTGATAGCACGAGCAGTCTCCTCTAACGCGCCAGAGTGAGAACGTGCCTGACCGAGGAAGTATTTGAGGGCATAGGCAAGTTCATCCGAAGAAATGACGGCAGGGCCACGGAGCACCTGGTTGACTTGCTTTAAGGAAGGATCCGAGTCGATCAAAGCCTGCAAAAATGAACCAGTCGGGAGCGACTGGAGAATACGGGGTTTGTAAGCACGGCGTAGCGCGATCTCAACGTTGTCCGGCGACAAATGGCCTAGACGCACAAGCCAGGCACATGTAATGCTGGGCCATAGGACAATGTGGAGTTGAGCCGGCGAAGATGTTGACGCGTTATCTTGAGCAGCAGAGTCATTAACTGCAAAGATCTTGGACAGCAAGAAAAGAGTGGATTCAGGATTGACGTATTGTCCACGAGCGGGAAGTTGCGTGGAATCAGAGGCAACGAAGTAACTTCGGACTGCCTGGTCAAACTTTGTGCGGTCCCGTAACTTTGTCGCCTCATTAATATCTTTGGTGAATTGATCCCATTTCTCTGCCTGCTCCGAAGAAGTCAAGTGAAGGGAGGCCATGTTCTCAGAGCGGTGTTTCTTGGATGCCATGTCCCACTGTGCAGCGGATGAGCCGATACCTCGCCCAATTGCGTCAATAAGCAAACCATCGCGGGACCGCTTGAGGGAGGGACCGGAATGGCTATGCAGGGAGGTCAGATCAAATGCGACAAGAGTGTTTCCTTTAGCAGCGACAGCGATCCCGAGCTTCGCAAAGTAACTGATAAAAACAGTAGGCTCATCAGTGGTCGATCCACTTGCTGAGAGAACATCGCCGGCAGCAATACTGCGCTGAATAGATTGATACTGGGTATCATATACTGCAACTAAAGATTCACTTGCCCCAATGACGCATTGAGGAGAGACGCGCATGACCGAGGAAAACTTCTCGTCGAGTACAAAATGAGACGTAACAGAGGGAGAGTACTGAGAAAGGTCAATATTCACAAATCCGCTTTCAAACGACAGCTGGAGTCCAGCAGAGCCAGCGTGGAAGTTCCATTGAAGTTCCTCCCTGTTCACTTTGCCAAGTCCGCTGGGCGCGGGAACTTGGATAGTTTGCAGGTGTCGAAGACGCTGGCTTTCATCGAGGGCCCCAGTTTTGGAGGTTGCAGGCACAGCGAACATTTGTACGATGACCTCGTTCAAAGTAATCTTGTCGGAATTTTGTGGATGGGAGACGACCAGCAGGATGGATGGCTCATCAGTGCTGGAGGCCGTTGAGTCGCTCAAGGCAAGAGCAGCCAAGTCTTGTCGTCTTTTGAACAAAGCCTTTTTGGCATCCTCTAGGTCGATCAAAAAGCATGAGTGAACCAGGTGGGTGGAGCACACTTTGGAAACTTCACTGTGCTGAATACTCCAGTATTGAGTGTTCAAGTCCGAGGACAAGCGGCGCACGCGACCATCCTGGTGAACAGCCAGAATGTCAAAAGGATCGACTTTGTTTTCATCCTCAGAAGTAAAAGGAACGATTCCAATAAACGTTGCGGGGCTGCTGGAGTCGGTGATGGTGGCATTCGAAGAGGTGATCACGGGTGCGCTCAAGCCATTACCAATCTCCTCCACAAAACACTTAATCTGGTGCTCAGGTTTTGTCGCAATGGTGTAAGTCTGTCTTTTAACGGTCGACTTTTTCGACAACTTGCGGCGCACAGAGCATGGTCGGCAAGAAAATGAGGACTGCGGCGGCACGGCGTATGAGGTCACGAGTTTGGGAGTTTGCACCTGTTGCGAGGGAATGATGAGCTAAAATCATTGAAAAAGCAAGGATATGATTGAAGGCCCTACATTGTAGATGTTGACAGCCTCTCCATCGACAGCAACAGCAACTTCATATCGCTTGCGTTTTTTGGCATCGGCGAGACTATAGACATCGCCGATGCGAGTTTTGCCAGTGGAAGCATGAAGAGGGCGAGGCAATTGTGCCAGAATAGATGGAGCCTGCAGATCCATAGCGACAGAGCTCACGGCTTCGTCTTCAACAAAGCCTTGGTATCTGGTCCCTTTCAAGGCCTGATCAGTGAAGCTGCATTGCAACTCCCAACGGGGAAATCAATCTGAAAAATTTTCGGTAAAACAACGGCCCGGGCCCACCTTGCACTAGCCCCAAACAGGACTAGCGCTTCTCCATATGACCAAGCTGACATAATCCAATTCGACGCGACAGGCGCGTCTTAACGTGTTGGAAATCGATATCGCCGATAGCGAGTGGATGATTGGGCTTCTGCGTTCACCTTAGCCTCGTCCCTGTGTCTGCTGCAGCTCGCCTCGGTCTTTGATGTCTAATCGTCATCCATGCAACCCTTTCCCGGACCTTGAACCTCTGATGCTCCCTTAAAGTGGAAGTGAGAACATTCCCATGGACACGATCGTCTCGACCTCGTCAGTGGCCATGGGACACGTCCAGCAGCAGGCTGTTCACCCCTTCTTTCGTCAGGGTAAGATGAGTCTGCACGATACAGCTAACTTAGAAACTGACGAAAGTCTCAGTTTTCGGCCCTTCGCAATCGAACCCTTCGACGCCTGACACATCGACCATTCACCCCCCGAGCAATGCATACGTTTCCGAAATTGCCTGTTCAGGCGGCGCTCAACAGTCAAATATTGAACATCAACCCGAAGCCATGCCACCGACGACTACTCAGGGCCCGACTTCGAATGTTCCAGTGCCATTGAGTTCGGATGAAGATCCAAATGCAAGCAGACGCAAGAGACGCCGAACCGAGAAGTCCAAACAATCTGAGGACGATGCGCCACTCCAGACCGGGCTAGCGGGATGGCTAGGCAAAGATATTTCAGAACCCAAGATTACAACCGATGCTTCCATCGCCCCAACGCTCCAGGACGCGGCGGAACCAGCGCCTTCTCAATTATCACCCGAGCTGATCTCTGCCGAGGCTGCCTCTACGAGAACGTCAATTCCCCAAAATGTATACCCCGACGCTGCGTTCGAAAAGAAACGAAAGATAGTGAAGCTCAATATAAATGGGAGGCTACTCAGCTCTTCTCCTCCCGCACGGGCTGAGAATATGACCCAGAAACGAGGAGCAGGGAAACGCGGACGGCCCCGACAGAGCAAGTTCGCAGTTCTTAAATACGGGGTGGCGGATAACAAAAAGCTTGCGAATTTAATTGAAGACATCCTTCACGGTCGGACGATACATAAACCGGCACCTGTCAGTCGAACCGCCCCAGCGCCTCCCAATCCCCCCAAGGAGAACAAGTCGACGAAACCTACGCACCCTTTTTTTCTCAAGAAATCTACACAAGAATCCCAACCTGGTTCTATACCTGAAACCAAAGCCACCTCGGAGTTGTCGATCTCCAAGCCATCCACCAACCACACACCACCAGACCCTCCACCCACGAAGCGTGAACCGCGAACTATGAGCTCTTCCAATACTCCGTTTCATAGTCGAGCAACGAAGTTTCCAGAGCTTGTTGAGCCACTGTGGCCGCCCCGGGAATTGGTCCATATCAGATCCATTGATACATCCAAACCAGACGATTCTGTCGTCAAATCTTCTAAAAAGGACCAGAAAAAATCAAAATCTCGAGTTGTTTGCGTTGATGATGATGAGAATGTCCTCCTTGTTGATACTTCTCGTGCACGGAAAGCTGCGAGTCTCATCTCAAAGGAGGGTCACCACGTTCGTCCGACTCTTCGCATGCCTGGCCGCCACATTGCAACTGGTCAAGTTCTCCAGACTGCCATCGATAGTCAGATGTCTTGGGCAAATGATCAACGTCTGATGAAGCATTCTTCTCTTCCAGTGATCTCGAATCTTCGGTCGTCTTTGCTTTCATCGTTTTCAGCCTTTGATTGTGGAAAGTACGAATCACAGCTTTGGGCTCATAAGTATGCTCCAAAAAATGCCGAGGACATCCTTCAAATGGGACGTGAAGCTTACGTACTACGTGACTGGTTACGACATCTCAAAATCACCGCTGTTGATACTGGAAAACCATCCAAAGAAGCCACCAAGTCGAAAGCTGAGAAGAAACGAAAGAGGAGAAAGAAGCAAAAGGAAAAGCTTGACGGATTCATCGTATCTAGCGGAGAGGAGGAATCCGAAATGGATAACCTTTCCGGCTCGGACGATGAGTTAGCAGGGGATGTAACGGTGTCTGCTCAAAAGACTGTTATCCGATCAGGAGATGTCGCCAGAACTGGATCACCGGGAGAGAAAGGCCGACTCACCAATGCAATACTCTTAAGCGGTCCACCGGGATCTGGGAAGACGGCCTCGGTTTATGCTGTGGCTAAAGAGTTGGATTTTGAGATATTCGAGATCAACGCAGGTACTCGACGAAGTGCTCGAGATATGCTGGAGAAAGTGGGAGATATGACACAAAACCACCTGGTACATCTTTTGAATGAAGCGGACGACACGCCTGCTAAGCAACGGGCTTCTGGGCCTGTTGATGAAGCTAAACAGAACAAGCTCATGAACTTCTTCAAAGGCAAACCGTCGAATGACCTCACACCTAGTACAAAATCCACAAAACCGAGCACAAAACAAAAGAATGATGAGAAACCCATCCGTGAACAGAAACAATCGTTGATCCTTCTCGAAGAAGTTGACATTCTTTTCGAGGAGGACAAGCAGTTTTGGACGGGCGTCTTGACATTGATCGGCCAATCTAGACGTCCGATCATCATTACATGCAACGATGAGAGTCTCTTGCCCATGCAGGGCCTATCATTGCATGCCATTCTAAGATTTCAGAAGCCAGTCCGCGACCTTGCCATTGACTACCTGCTCCTTGTCGCTGCAAACGAGGGGCATGTATTGAAACGCGATGCCGTCAGCAAACTTTTCGACGCGTCTGGCATGGATCTTCGGAGGTCACTCATGGATCTCAACTTTTGGTGTCAGATCGGCGTTGGCAGTAGTAAATCAGGCCTTGACTGGATTCTTCCTTCTTGGCCCCCGGAGACAAACACCGACGAAAACGGAGATCGGAGACGCGTTTTGAGCCTCAACACATACGAATCATACATGGGATGGTTTAACAGGGATCTCTTGATGGGCGAAGATTGCTCAGAGAAGGAGACTGAAGCTTTGAAAAACACCTCTCACTGGTGGAGACTAGGGATTCAAGACTCAGAGGATGCGGCTGGCCTCAGCCATGTTGGGAAGCTGTCTCGTGAACAATTCTACTCAAAGTCTAAGATGGAGCAACTGGACTTGCTTGATCGTGAGATGGACTACTTGGATATGAGAAGCTCTCTGGATATTCTTTCCTCTCGATGTCAACTCGACATGTTCAAGGCAAGTTTATTTTACATCAATCCATAGCGTTCTCACTAACCATGAAATAGGATATCGTTGATGTTTCCGCACCGCCAGTTCCCGAATCTCATCGCTCAAGCTATATAGAGGCTTATCCACTCCTCCAAACCAACCTACAACCCGAATACACCGCTCTCAGTGAAACTATCAGCCATTCATTCGATGCCATACTGTCCAAAGTGTTCCGCGGACGCAAAACTGATATTGAATCAGCCTACGCCACCCAGATGTTCAACGGCTGGCGGCAATCCGCCACCCGTCGAAACGTCTTCCCCTCCAAGCTGACAGGGTTCCAGAAAGTCTTTGAACCAATCACAAAGTATAATTATACAATGACTCTCTCAACTGGTCGACTTGCTCCTTCTTTTGAAAATACCCTGTCCCCCATCACTGAAGATCTCGCACCTTATATTAGATCTATTATGGTATTTGATGGGCGCCTGAAGCAATATCGCGACTATCTGAGTGCGCTGTCGAACCAGCAGAATTCTCGTGGGGAAAAGAGGCAAAGAAACACTCGGGCCAGCTGGGCAGCATTGGAAGGCGGCAATAAGGCTTCCGTCCGGAAAGAGAGATGGTTTCCCGATGACACGAATTACTTCCTCGTACAAGGCACTGGGAAACCCGAATGGCAAAACATGCTCTTCCAGTTAGGATATTTCCGAGTCCAACCAGTTCTTGAACAGAGCGAAGACAGTGGTGATTGCGTTTCTCAAACAGCAGAAGAGCCGTAAGAGCCTTTTCACGATACATTCTTGCCCGATTTACGATAGATACCAACCAAATTTGATTTTCAAAATGACCACCGTCTTCAAGTATAAATTAGATAAAATAAAGACTTTCATTGCAGCTTGATTAACATAATTTATTCCAAGTTGTCTTCTCTACACTACTATGTACTAGGACTTCATCTCCTTTCCTTTGGATCAGAATTCTTCTTTGACTAGCAATCAACGATTCTACTTGAATTACCTAGAGTTTAGTCCCTTCACTTGGGGCACCCCTACTACTTTGGAAGTAACAGATCATTCCATATTTTGATGTTGTCATTTTGGGTCTTTTTAGACTCGCGACAGTTGAAGTGCAGAAACATGGTAGTAAGAATAATTTGGCATTTTCTCTATCCAACTTCCAAGGTTCAAGACAGACAGATTGAGCACTGGCATGGGTAGGGTAATATATCGAAAAAAGCACTACGGTTATTGAGGTAGGGTGGTGGCATCCAAGTCCGCCAAAAACTTGCTCTTGGGAGCCTCAGTGGTCCATTTGGTGCGTGGTCGCTCGAAGGTCGATGTAATACGTCCATAAGATACACCACCAAGTTGTCCAACCGGTCGCAATTTATCCAGGTCAATATGGCTGTAATCTGCATCCGCTGTGCCCTCCTTGACCCAGAATCGAGTGGCCTTAATCAGGACCGTGGCAGCTATGCTCATGCCGGGTTGTTGGTGGTCAGTGAATTCTTTAATGTCAATCGCTTTGCCTTCGATATTAAACACCGACTCCTCCACACGCGAAGGTTTCACCGTCGTAGAAGGTGCCTCATGAAGACCTGAAACCTCCCACTCCGAGACTCCATATGGTGCATCTATGGAGCTTGCATTGACAGCTTCAATCATGTTTTCAGAGACGGTGTTGATGACACACTCTCCTGTCTCTTTCAGGTTCCGATATGTGTCCTTCACACGCCCAGGCCGAGAAGAAAAGCCCACGATAAACATAGGGGGGTCATGGTCAATGACCTGAAAGTAACTGAAAGGCGAGAGGTTTTTCTGCCCTTCGGAATTAACAGTACTCAAAAAGCCTACTGGCCGGGGTGCAATGCCCGAAACTAGGAGGCGATAGTTGTTGATCATTGGGCGATCAGGGGCATATGGGTCGATCTCGCGGTGTTTTTGGGACAGACTCGCCCGATTATCTGGCACTCCCATTCCATATTCCCACTCAGGATGAGGTGACTTGGTAACTTCGATACGTTTTGCTTGGTCGAATTCAGGACGGTTTGCCTCAACCTCGGCGAAGTTTCCGACGTCCTGGACAATTTTATAGCCCTTTTCGGCAGCCACAGTCTCGGTTTTCGAACCAGTTGCGGAAACCACAGTACGATTCATTTGAGTAGATCCGAAAAATTGTTTCGGGGTTTGATAGCTCCGAGTGAAGTTGTTAAATCTACTGTCATGTCAGCCTTTTTCACTGCGAAATCAGTCAGCGTGGTCACTTACTGCCTCGGAAGGCGTGCAATATGTCTGAAGGACTGCATAGTGCAGGTGGGGATTAAGATGTTTAACATCAATTTCAGCTAGAATTTCAATTCTTATTCAAGCGATAATGCTGAGAAATCCAGTTAAAACTGGACGTCACGATAACCCAAAAAAATCGGATACGCCCTCCGACTCTCGGACCCACCTCCCGACATATAACTATGACCCTTACAAGAGTCGAAGTAGATGGATGGATCTCCAAATATGAGTACCTCAAATATATCGTAAAATCTTATTTTTAGTCCTCATGGTTATCTTAATAAAATCTAAAGGTGATGACAAGGTAATGATATAGGCGTAGCAAGAGGGTAATGGCCGTCTTTCGTCTTGCCAAAGGCATTAGATAATAAAATTTCAATAAAACGTCGCTGTGGTCACTATTCAATTTCTTTGGTTATACTTATTGATGTCAATATAAATGTTATCGCGGTGTAGCTGTAGTCCAACGAATGATTGACGTCGCGTAGATAGTTGGCAAATGGCCAGCGTCAAATACTTAGCATTGTTAGAATTTTATTAAACTGCACCTCTCAATACTCACTATCCCCTTCCATAGAATCATCTTAATTACTGTTACCCTCATCACTCCATTCTACTTCGTACAGGTATAGTATATGCGTATTCACTTACTTCCTCTTGTCATGTGCTATGATATTGAGTTCGGACATGAAATTTGGAAGCACTTCTATTTGTCTGGATCAAACCCGTCGACGCTAGAGGGCCATAAACCATATGAAAGCTTTTCTACGTCTTTCAGTAATTATAATTTTTTGATTGGGTTTAATTAGCATCATGACAGTCTTTCTACTCCAAAAGATGTCAGGTTACCTGTCTGCACTGCGCGCCATCTTGGATCCTTTAATTCTCGCTTCATATATTTTATGATCTCGTTTTACCTTCACGGACCCCTTTCATCCACTTTCGAATTTTTAAGCCAGCTGATATCGATTCTTTGGACTGGCAAATATTTTGGTTGAATTTGATGAACTCTCTTTCAGATCGGGATTGGCCGGCCGGCGACTTATCCAAACGTCAACAAGTAGTACGCTTTATCAAGGAACTATCGCTATTGTTTGATGAGCTCCGTTGAAATCGAAGACCTGGAAATAATTGTGAACTTGACTATATTACTTTGTTATTGGCTGGGAAGATCTCTGAGTCCCTTGCCTTAGTTAGTTCAAATTCCATTAAATCAGCTTATCCGAACATTCGCCCTCTAGATCTCTCCTCCTTCAACCCGTCGCTCAATCATTATCGTTTTAATTTGTATTATTTTTCTCAGCGTCCTAATTAAAGTGGTAGCATCCAAGAACTTTAGAAGAAAGCCCCACCCGGCAGACATTTTTACGTATATGCATATAGCCTTTATTCAATGCTCTTCCCACGTCAAACTCGGCAAGTTGATAGGATGCCGAACCGGAGTCGGTAATTGTATCCCTGGGGCCTTAAAACATTTTGAAAGAGCCAGACCCTCCGAAGAAATTTGAAAAATATTCATTTTCTCAACAGCTGATGAAACTTCCCGAAAACATGACGCTGCGTCTGCCAGGGACCTCGCTTCCCCGTGCCGGGTCCATGTTGCGAGTTCCGCGACCCCGGCAGAAATTGGGGTTTCCGAACCGGTCTTTCACACTAAGAAATTTGGCTATTGGAAAGGAATTAAAGTCTGATATTGAAAACTTGAAGCAATGTCGTTCCTTTTCTATCTCCAGCCGAAACTGCAACAAGAAGACGGTCGTACGAGTACCAGCCATGGCGGAGTCCATCTCGGAGGGAACCCTTGTCCAGCTTGGCAAGCGAATTGGAGATTTTATTGAACAAGACGAAGAGCTCGCTACCATTGAAACAGATAAGATTGATGTTTCGGTCAATTCGCCTCACCCTGGGATTATCCAGCGGTTACATGTGAGCGAGGGGGATACTGTAACCGTGGACCAGATCATCGCGGAGCTCGAGCTCATGGACAACCAATTTACAGAAACCAGCGAGACTTCCTCTACTATAAAGGAAAACCCCGATACAGAAAAGACAGACCAGAAGATGGAAGGTTTAGAGCAGAACGAGAAGCCTTCGGAAAACCTCGCATCAAGTTCAGCATCTTTAAAGACCACCTCGCTTTCATCGGAGAGAGATCAGCCAGTCCAGGACAGTATTACGGAACAGGATTGTCGCGCACCCAAGCAAAATCGCAGACAGGAACGAGTAAGTTTCATAACATTGGTCATATTTGTCAATTCAAAGCTCTCAAGTAACGTTTGGCTTGTTGCAGGTTAAGATGACTCGAATCCGACAGAAGACCGCCCAGCATCTGAAACAGTCACAAAACACTGCAGCATTTTTGACAACATTCAACGAAGTTGATATGTCCCAGCTGATGGAGTTCCGAAAGAAAAATCGAGATGCATTCCTTGAACAACATGGGATCAAGTTAGGGTATATGGGTGCAATGGCTCGTGCGTCGTCGCTGGCCCTAAAAGAGATTCCAGCCGTCAATGCAGCGATTGAAAATGGGGATACCATTGTCTACCGTGATTATGTGGATCTTAGTGTTGCTGCGGCCATTCCGAAGGGTCTCGTTACTCCTGTGCTTCGAAATGTGGAGTCCATGGGTCTGGTGGAGATCGAGAAGAATATCGCTGATCTAGTCACAAAGGTACGGAATTCCAAGCTTTCATTGGGACTTCGCTAACAAACCGGTAGGCCCGGGATAGAAAACTTACCATGGATGATTTGATGGGTGGAAGTTTCACAATTAGCAACAGTGGTATTTGGGGCTCTTTGTTTGGCACGCCCATCATCAACATGCCCCAGACTGCTGTTCTTGGGGTATACGGCATACAGGATCGGCCAATGGCAGTGGATGGTGAGGTCAAAATTCGACCTGTAAGTTTAGACTTTCTTCTTGAACCTTGTAACCTGGGAGATCGAAGAACTGATGGAATTCTTCACAGATGATGTACATCGCTTTAACATATGATCATCGGATCATTGACGGTAGAGAAGCAGTGAAATTTTTGAATCTCGTCAAGGGATACCTGGAGGAGCCAAGTACTATGCTTCTTAATTAAATTACACTTCGCAAGCAATCTGGTTTTGCGGGTTCGTTTTGACGCGTGATTATCCGGGTCGTTGTATTGAAACTAGTTATACATAGTTCTGAATAGTCTCAATAATAGGGCCGTTTCCACAGATTAGATCTACTAATGTTACAAATGAGAGAAAAATGTTTGCCAATCTAAATAATGGGTTGTTATCTACAAGGAAATCCGCATAGTATAGGTGACACGAGTCATGAATAGCATGATTCTAATGGTTAGTCAAAAGCGAATGCTTAAAACACTATCCAACGACCCCTCCAACAGACTGCATTATACTTTCAACATCCAATTGATCAGCGAGATCCAACAGCTCCCGTGGCGGAAGGCTAACTGAGGAATTCAAACCCAAGAGATCCCATTCGAATGCTTCTTCCACATCAACTTGATCCAAGGCATGGAAGCTGTTGTCATCATGCGTGGTTGAATTGACATCAAGTGATGGCAAAGGAGCTGGGTTAGATTTGGGTGTTAATGGTGCCAATATCTGCTCAAGTTGCCGGAGCTCCTTTCTTCGAAGCGGAGCAGCTGGGTTCCCTTTCAATATAAGTTTATCTAAAACACACTCAAGGTGATCGCACCACGTGCTGCTGTGGATGAGAGTAGGTGCGATCGCACGAATCAAGTAGAGAACGAAAGCAGATGAAGATGCGTCTTCGATTTGGAATGGGAGAAATGCATCTTGACTAATCAGCCATGTGTATTGTAGAAAGTTTCACTCCGAATACATACCCATCAGGTCATCATCCGCCAAAGTCTGAAGAGTTTGCAGAATAGTCTGAGCAGAGTCGGCACAGCACTGTAAAAGTGAAGCAACAGGGGGAGAAAGTGAGAGCTTTTGTGATGTATTTCTCTCCGTCTTTTCTATGTGCATATGCAGGGCACACATAACCAGTGGCCTCGTTGTGAGAACAACACACTATTTCTGATTAGCTTTTGTCGGAAGCCCTAATCCTCTTTAAACACCCACGTGATGATGTGCTAGCATCAGGCGGATAGCCATTTTTGAAGCTCTACTAATTAATCCATGAAAGTGTTCATTTAAGAAGGCCGTCAGGTCATGAGAAAGTTCTGCCATGCTGTGGAGGATCGATTGAGTGTTTCTTATCAGCGATCCATTAAACTCATCACCGACCCCATAAACAGCTAGAGCAGGTTAATCTTGTTTCGAATAAAGTCGAAGTAGAACCGGTAGACTCACTAGTCAGGATCTGAGCCATCAGCCGAGAAAGTCGCACATGTAATGTCAAATTAATGTGCTCGACAGAGCCTTCCATTTCTGCTGGTAGCATCACCGTAATATCTTCATCTCTGATGGAGCTAGGGGCCCCTATCAGAGCCGAAAACTCACGATCAAGCATATAAACTACCCAAAATATTGTCCGACATCGACTAGATAGTTCAGGTCCGGCCAGTTGTTCTGGTACGTGTCGATGGATTCCCTCGATGATACAGCCACGTAATGCTTGTCCAATCTATTAAATATTGCCGTGAGTATTTATTTGAGTTCACTCTGAGATGGATGGCTGTAACACTCACATGCTGGAATGCTGCGCGTCTCATATCAATGGATTGAAGATAGACTGCGGCTAGGCTCAGCGCCTGAATACATGTCAGGGGATCTTCGTGCATCCCAGAAAGATCAGGGAGAAGAGACATTGCTCTGGATGCATATTGATGGCCAGGGGGCGTCCCGGAGGAGTTTCGTGGGGTGAGAAATGCCTTTCCAAAAGCAAGAACAAGAAGGTATTGCGTATACCAGTACCGCGAGGAAGCAGCCTTGCTTGGTGGGTCTTCATAGAATTCATAAAGATGTCGTAAATAAGATTGCTCGTCAATCATAAATGATAGGAAACCAAAGTAAAATTTGACCGTATTGAATAAAAAGAGTGCATAATCCAAAGGCGGCAGGTTTGTGACGTCGGGTACTTCATCCGATGGCAACGGTCTCCAGTGTAGTTTGAATGCCATGCCATCTAGATGCCAAGGGTCTGGAGGGCAATTGGCTTCGGGGACTCTTCGTCCTATTAGAGCTAGAACTCGTCGGCAAAATGACCATGAAGAAGTTGGGCCCATATACCCTTGAAATTTCATGTTAGTACTGCAACCCGCGAAACTTCCACAATCTCTTCAATAAAAACTTACAGAATCGACCGTCAGGTGTCATTGCGAAAGATGGATCCCTATCAACTAAGGGGTTTCGCGAGAATCGCGACCTATGCCCATCTTGCTCAGGGTCAGAATCTTCCCTTGATTGTTCGTTGTCAATTTGCCTAGACTGAGTGGGGTTGAACTCCGGTGCAAATCCTATCACTATAGCAAGGTTAGCGAATCATCTTCTTGGAATGAAGTTAGTTAGGGATACTCGCCATCGGAAATCCCCCTCCATTGATCTCCCGTGCGATTGTCCGAGAGGAACGAGGGTCCGTTGGAAGGAGATAGCATTACATCATCGTCACCAGTAAAGGAAGATCCAGCAAGATTGCGAGTGTCTAAAGTATCCGAATGACGAGCAGTCTCACTACTTTTCGAGAACTGTTCTTCTAGGTGCCGCAGGTATCTTATGCTGAAGCTTAGCACAGGACCATTCAATCGAAATCAAGAACGTACCGTTCCGACACCGAGACACGGATATCCTCAGCTGGAAAACGACATGGCTGCTTCTTGCGAGCACATCTAGTACAAGGCTCCGTGCCCGAACACTTTACTTTCATTCCCCGACATCTTGTGCATCTTCGATCACATCAGTATGATTTCTTCGCCACAGTTATCGAGGAAGACTTACGCTTTTTGACATTTCTTCGTTTTCGTTCTCTTGGAAGTTGTAGGCATTTCGGCTTGCACCACCGAGTTTGAACAGTGCGATTATGTGGCTTCGTAATGTCCGGTGCTTTTTTTCCGATCCTAAGGGTATATCAGATATGAAGTGTCGCGGGGTAGATGTCGAGATGGATCGGTCGGGATGGCCATCCGACATTTTCAATGCTTATCAGTGTTATCACTAAAATGTGGAGCACCCCATTCCCATACGAATTCCCGAAACGAAATCCTCTGATTGGGAACTAGCAATCTCGTTTGTCAGTCATAGACTTGGGTTTGTAGTATCGTATTGAAGACCACTAGTTATGATTCAAATATAAGTTATGCAGCAGATTATTGCGCAATTAGGTCTTGGTATCATCTTATCCGGTGAATGTTCATATCGAAATTGTATTTCACTTCTGATAGCTAGTTATCAACCGACTATCCGACGCCACAGCTCCAGTCTCAGCGCAACTACCATATGTTTAGTTCTCTCAACCGCACCCTTATTTTCAATTGCTCGTCTGTGAAGATACTGCATGCATTCCGCAACAGAGCCCCAGGCCATACACTTGAAAGCCTTGGGCACTGACACATTGCTTACTGCGGATGCATCCATTGCTCGTTCATAGTTCTCCACGAGCTCACAGCTCAACTCGTCTGCCATTCCTTGGATCTGACCGCATTCGAGTAATATAGTTGGCTCATTTCTCAAAAGAAGATTTTGATGTTTGGAAATAGCCTTAGCTGCGCTAGCAGCATTATGTGTTGCGAGGAAAAGTGCCGCATTTGGGAAGGGAAGCTCGACTCCCTTTGGCATGCGTCGACACAGCATCGTATCAGCGATGAGATCATAGGACTGGTCTGTTTTTTCCTTGGTGTCGTGGATAAGCGCACGCGTTTCATGCTCAATGTAGGCCCCCCGAACCAACTTGATGCCCACAGAAAAGCCCTCCTGTGCGCCTAGAGTAAGATGACGGTCGAGATTTTCTTTTGACTCTTTGAGGTATCCTTGGATGGTGTTGTATACTAGTGGTGTATCAGAAGTATTATGCTTGCGCATAATGTCAATAGCCCAGTTATCAAGACCATGCTGGAGAACCTGCTGTTCTGCGTCCAGCCATAATCGTGATCCTTGCTCTCGAGTGGCAACGCAGATTTCATCCATGGCCTTTGCCAAAACTTCCGGCATGGGTCTTTTATCTGCCATGGCGTCAAGCGAGATTGGACCAGCACCTGTCAGTCTAGAAGGAACAGTTAGCGAGGTCTGTCACTGGAGTCGTAGAATCTGGATACATACTTGACTGCAAGATAGTCGCCCGCGCCAACCATACGCAAAGTCTTTAATGTTCCTTTCTTCCACTCGTCCACTATTTCGTAGCACTTGTCACTATAGGTTGCCGAGCCGGAGTCGTCATGGGCCAGTTTTTCGTTTGGGTCCACCACAATCTCTTTTGAATATCCTAGGATAACACCTTGATATCCGATTTTCTTTATCTCTGCGACGGTTTTCGAAACTTCCTCTTGATTTGTGCCGGCGCAAAAGTGATTGTATACGGTCCATCTGAGCAGTTTGTTGAGCATTATATTCCGATCAGGGTTGAGAATGGTTGACTTTGAGTTCGTGACAACGTTGAGTATGGCCAAAGCAGGCTTGAGGAACAGCTTCGATGACATGAGTGATGTCAAGACTAATGACCGCAAGACAAATTTAGTCGGCAGCCTGGCCATAGATGATACCCTCAGAGGGGATTGTATAGTGGGTCTCGGGTTTTCAATGACCGCATTGTGAAAGTGCTTCTTAGTGGAATGGTGACGCCTGTTGACATTGCTGTGAAGTGGAAAAGTCCGGGGCTTCAACCCAATATGAGGGACGGAAGCTAGTCTAGGTAGCATTCTGAACGCAGTATCTCAATGCGAGAGAATCCCTCGGGTACCCTTTGGTCTTTATGGAGAAAGTGACAGGCAGGAAAAGTTCACCTTCCGATATGTGGTCCTGGGGGCACCCTAATATACATATGCTACTCCCAGTGACTCGTTTAGCTGACCGCTATCTACTTCAAGTCGCCAAAACCTACCGATATGTCCCCTCTTTGGAACCAAATACAATCGGGAAGACCACCCGATAGTTGGAGGGGCATCGGATCAAGTATTCATCATCGCAAGAAACACCGGTGGCAAAGCGGGGGAGACGACTTTTCTTATCACTAGGCTCCCCAATGGGGCTCGGTTTGCTTATCCCCCACATTTATCAACACTGGGCCGGTTAATGGGGGTATTCGGCCCTGTCACCGTTGCATTTCGAGGTAGGCAAGTAGCTCCGAGTACGTCAGATGACCATAACCTCGAACACGATGTGCATTATACGCACTAGCCATGCGCATACGTGTTGGCCTTTTACAGGACGAAGCAGAGAAAGCGTTGATCTCTTTCGCCGTTCGGCAAGACAATGTATCAATGCCCAATCTTGCTGCTAGTACGATTTGTTTTCTTGCATGCAAGGGAAATGAACTTCAAAGCCTCCGAGTCGGCAATAATTCCACAAGAAATACTACTTTACTTTTTCTAGCGCAGATTCAGTACAGTTAACGGGATTCATTCTATTGCAATAAATAAATTGATGATCTAGCTCGCTTAAACTCAAAGATTATACATCGTTCGAAGGATACTGCACTTTTTCCAGGGGAACAAATTCTTCCTTAATAGTCCGAGTGCTAACGAATCTCTGCAGATGAGCCATAGTTCCAGTCTTGTCGTTCGTACCAGAGTCTCGGCTACCACCAAAGGGCTGCTGGGCGACGGTGGATCCAGTACACTTGGTGTTCAGATAAAGCATTCCGGCGGCGTGCTTAAGGACTGTCTGGGCCTGACGGCTAGCATATGGATCTTTCGCAAAAATGCTTCCCGTGAGACCGTAGCGAGATGTGGTATCAATGAGCTTCAAAGTTTGCTCCCATTCCGCGTCTGGATAGACGTAAACACCCAGGATTGGTCCAAATAGCTCCTGTGACATGATTTCATGTCGAGGGTTGAACGTGCGGTACACAGTAGGATGAACATAATATCCCTCCTCCTTTGAAGCTCGACCACCGACAACGAGCTGTAACTCGGAATCTGTCTTGGCGTCTTCGATGAAACTGTTGAGCTTGTCAAATGAGCGCTCGTGAATGACTGGATTGACAAAGTTTGCGTAATCTTCGACGTTGCCGACCTTCAGAGCAGCAGTCTCCTCGGTCAAGACTTTTTGAAATTCAGGCCATACAGACTCAGCAACATAAACGCGCGAGTTGGCAGAGCACTTTTGACCTTGATATTCGAAAGCAGCCCTGATTGTGTTCAAAGCTGCACTTCGCACGTCGGCCGAGGGGTGAACAACACCCCAATTCTTGCCTCCGGTTTCACCAACGACTCGAGGGTAGGAATCATAGATACCTTGACCGACACCGTCGCCGATCTTCTTTTGGAGCCCTTTAAAGGTTGCGGTAGAACCAATGAATGTCAATGCTCCAAACTCCGGTCGCTTCAAAACGGTATTTGTAACTTCCTCAGCATCACCGGGGAGGAATTGAATAACGTCTTTCGGAAGGCCAGCTTCAACTAAGATTTTGTGAAGCAACCAGCTAGCATGCATAGCATAGTCTGAGGGCTTCCAGATAACGACATTACCGAGAAGAGCTGAGGGCCCGACCAATGTAGCTCCGAGAGCAGTGAAATTGAACGGAGCAATGGCGTAGGTGAAGCCTTCCAGTGGGCGGTATTCCATTTTGTTCCAGTGCCCATCAAGGTGAACCTTTGGCTGTTGCGAATACAAAGCCCAAGCTTCATGGACATAATGGCGGAAGAAATCAGCTGTCTCCGCTGCAGCGTCAATCTCAGCCTGCCAGATATTCTTTCCTTGGCCAAGCATGGTCGCCGCAACTATCTCCGAACGATATTTCCCAGTGACTAACTCTGAAGCACGCAGGAAAATTGCCGCACGGTCTTCAAATGGTGTAGCCTCCCAGGCTGGCTTTGCTTTCATCGCAGCATCGATGGCTGTGTTCACTTGTTCGGGTGTTGCTGATGCATAGTTGGCAATAACTTCGTTATGTTTTGAAGGATTCAGCTGGGTTCGTGATTGCTTTGTTTCAATCTAATTCGTTTAACTGGTCAGTTCGGAGCTGGGCATAGAGAATTGTTTACTGCTAGGAAAATTCCATACCTCGGTGCCATTGATCTTGAGGGGGATGGTGACTGGGAATTCACTCTTAAGTTGTTGAATGGTCTTGGTGAGCAATGATCTTTCTGGCGATCCTTTGGCGTAATCAAACTGATAGAAGTTAGTAAGGTTGAGCATTTGCTCGGCATTGTGTTCTAGCTCACCATCTTCTCATTCTCGAATTTTGGCGGGTGAAGCATAGTCAAGTACCGACGAGTACCTCCATTTCTAGAGCAAGCCTTGGGCCTGTGAAGGCTGGCAAGCCGACTGATTGTTGTAGGCCGCATTTTACCTGATAACTTGACACGCCAGAATCAATGCACCTTGCAGAACGGGAAATTTCTAGAGGAGATTCTACCCCGTAACGCTTTAAATACCGACAAGCTCAGCCCGGATCACGTATTCCAACAGTCGGGAGTCTATGCCGATTCAGCATATAGTATGGGATTAAATCTTTCTCTTCCGACAAAAGTGCTAAGGCCGCCTGTTGCGGAGAAGATGGAGATGGCCAGTTCATCCCACAAGGTCGGAGGAGTATCCCGACGTTGATAAGGAAACTCCACATTCCTTGGCTTGATTTCACAACGATTTGGCAGATTTCTGCGATTGGGTATTGCTGCACTAGTTCATCACTTGCCACAATAGATCTGCTTTTACTCCATCCTACTACCTCTGTCCGTAGGGTGCTCGCTTGGGCCGTTGACCGCTCTTTGGGCCATCCATCGACTGTTAGTAGATGGTACTGGCATAGGGCTAAGCGGAATCAGCCCAGATCCCATCCTTTCATACTTTTTGGTCGTGAACTTTAGATAGGTTCTATTTCCAACAAGATAAGGCGATCCTACCGCTAACCTGTAGAGTCTAATCTCAGATTTCCAGTTCGGATGAGACTGCCCCATGATGGTTTTTGTATACAATCACCTAGATCATCCGGAGCCGATCAATCTAGAGGACCTCTTTCTGTTACAGGTGGAAGTGATCACACAATTCCAAGATTTAGAGACTTCAGATTGTCTCAGGCTTTAGGCTAACTTCAAGTTGAACTTGAATATTTACTAACTGCGAGGTACCACAAGGAGCAGTAGCCCGCCTCATGGCAGACTTTGGAAGTCGGATGAGTTCCACGAGCCAACTTGAAAAATAAATATAGATAAGGATACCCAGGCAGTATTCCGACCTTGAAAGGTTAAAACCAAATCTCCTAGTATTTACTACCTAAATCTATAATTACACATATATAACCACATCACATGATTTACTGTATTGTATGTATATCTCGATGACGCTTCACACCAACTTGAACTTGAAGTTACCAGAAGAGAATCCGAGTCTGATTTTATTTCATATATAATATGCTAGTATAAAAAACCAGAACTGTCCGCATGTGGACTACTACCCTAAGCCAAAACAAAAGGAACTGGCCACTGGCATGAAGAAGCTCGGACCAGCCTGGGCACAACCTCCGGTGAAGCTCCGCCTGATCGTCGAGCTCATTCGTCATCGCAGCCATCCACCTCCACATCCACACCTCATCCCCTCCCCGCGCAGCCACTGGCATCCCACCCACTGGCGGAGATCTCTAATGTCGCTGTTTGGAACATCTCCGGAAGAACCCTCTGCGGTTCCCTCCACTCAGAGATCAAAATCTTCCCTCTTTGCCGACGAGCCAGCCGGCGGTTCCTCCCTCTTCGCCGATGATACCGGTGACGACAGCTCCTCCTCGCCCTGGAACCCCCAGAGCAACACCGCGAAACGAACCACCCGGCGAGATCTTGTCCGAACTCTCCTCACCCCTGCCGATGTTCCTGAGAGCTATGTCGACACCTACGATCTAATTCTGAATAGCGGTGATAGGGTCGACTCCGGGGTGGGCCTGACCTCCGTTCGGGAAATCCTCTCCAGCAGTGGCCTCACCGCATCTGATCAAGGCAAGATTCTCAATCTTGTGGTCTCTGGTGACCATGAAACATCTGGTGGCCTCGGACGTGCTGAATTTAATGTGCTACTTGCGTTGATCGGTCTTGCGCAAGACGGCGAGGACATATCCTTCGACACAGTGGATGACCATCGCAAGAGTAAGTCCTTTTGCATAGACATATTTCACGCTCTAGATTAACTAAAGGGTGTTTACTATAGAGCTTCCCCACCCCAACAGCGGCTTCCTTGACCGATTGCGATCGACGACCCATGATACCTCCGTCGGCGCCACGAACGAGCAGCCAAGCACTCCTCCCTCCCAGCCTACACCGTTGCAAGAGCCCAATTCCGCGCGGTCTCGACAGTCAAGACGGGAGTCCCTTGGTGGGTTGGAAGCGGATCCTTGGGGAAGCCCAGAGCTACATCGAAACCATGGTCACGCCACAGTCACCTCAGAGCAACGCATCATTAATGGATATGGGAGCATGCGTTCTACGACAAATGCCTGGTCGAGCAAGCCAGCAGAGGAGACTGGCCAATTGGGCTTACCGCAAGAGCATAGTATCGTTCCGCCTGAACCGGTAGAGCCCAGTAGCTCTGGCTCTGGCTGGGGTGGTAACAACTTCAGCGGACCACCTGGCGGCGAGCCTACTTTCACTAGCGCACCGCGTCCGACACTGGGTGAATTTGGTACACCTGCTGAGGATAATAGCGCGACGATCTCGCGGCGACGTTCCCTAGGAATTGCCCGCAGTACCAACCCCAATGTCGAAGAGACCGTCGCCATCACTCTCCTCCCCGAGAAAGAGGGCATGTTCATGTTCCAACACCGAAATTACGAGGTCAAATCTGCACGACGAGGAAGTACTGTGGTGCGCCGATACAGTGACTTCGTATGGCTGCTGGATTGTCTGCAAAAACGATTTCCTTTTCGTCAATTACCTCTTCTCCCGCCCAAGCGCGTTTCAGGTACGTTCCTATGTTGACGAAAGCGCCAAATCGCTTGCTCACGTTCTTCAAGTGAATGGTACTCACCTTTCAGCGGACTCGAGCTCTTTCCTTGAGAAACGTCGCCGTGGACTCATCAGGTTTACTAATTCCCTCGTTCGCCATCCCGTCCTCGGCCAGGAGCAACTGGTCGTCATGTTCTTGACCGTCCCGACGGTAAGTCTTCGAGTTTGGAGGGTCGTTCAGCGAAACAAATCCCTAATAGTAAATTAGGAACTTTCCGTATGGCGGAAGCAGGCCACCATTTCGGTCCAAGACGAATTTGTTGGTCGAGCATTACCGCCGGATCTCGAAGACTCTTTGCCGCCTACTCTTGACGAAACATTCGATACTGTCCGAAGCGGTGTGAAGAGATCATCCGAAATCTATATCAATCTCTGTACACTGCTCGAGCGATTGGCTAAACGCAACGACGGATTGGCGGCTGATCATCTGCGATTCTCCCTGGCACTTCAGTCCTTGACTGAGGTCACCAAGGATACCTACTCGGTGGATACTAATGATATACCGTCTCTGAATACAGGAATCACAGCAACTGCCCGTCATCTCTCTGTGAGTCAAAGTTTGTTGGAAGACGAAGCACGTGCCTGGTCTGCGGGCGTTCTCGAAGACCTCAAGCGACAGCGGGACTGTCTGGTCAGCGTTCGTGAAATGTTTGACCGCCGGGATCGGTATGCGCGGAACAATATCCCTCAGTTAGAGCGGCGTATTGAGACCAATGAGCGTAAGCTCCAGGATCTGCGGACCCGCCCAGCTGGCACTGCAAAGCCAGGTGAGATAGAGAAGGTGGAGGATGCGATCTTCAAGGTATGTGATACGACCCACTCCAAGTGCCGTCTGCCGGCACGACGAGACTGACCCGAGGGGCTGTGCAGGACAAAGAGTCGATCGTGCAGCAGCATGCCCGTGGAGTATTTATTAAAGAATGCATTCGCGACGAGCTTGCTCACTTCCAACAAAGTCAGTATCACATCAGTCGGCTGCACCAGGACTGGAGTCAGGAACGGGTGAAGTATTCCGAATTACAAGCGGACAACTGGCGCCGACTGAGTGACGAGGTGGAAGGTATGCCGACTGGAGAGTAGAGAGGCCAGATTGGGTCATCGGCGTACATAAATCCATGATGGGTTGAACTCTCTCCTCCTTCTTCCCTCATATCATTTCGAACGACGCGCGAGAGCCGCGACCGAAACCGGGGAAGGAAAGAAGATTCTGGATAAATATTTGCTTTTTCTATGTTCGCTTTCTCCTGATTTGTTGTTTTTCACCCCGCAAGTCCTCCCGCGATATGTTCTATATGAAAGTCTGGACCACCTATCCCCCCTCTCCTCCTTCCGCTCCCCGGATCGGAGGTTTGCAATCTGCCTGAGACCTGCATTGCCTGTTGTTTGCTGTCGATTTTCTATTCGCTTGTCATTGTTCGGTTTTTTTCCTGGGATGTTAACTGATTTTCCAGTGGCTACCTCTCACACTTCATTTCTATTTTGATGCAATTTCCAATTCCCCACTATCGTTTGTGCAATAAGGGTGTTTTGAAATGCGATTTTATACCTGGTGTCTCAGTTTGGCACGTACATACCTTTTTTTTATTTTTTTATTTTCAAGTTATTTCCCCTCCCAACCAGGGCCTGGACTTTGAAGTTCTTCGGTATAATGCGAGATGTAATCTATGTATATATGTTGTTACTGTCGGTATGAACTTTGAAATGACGTCCAGCCACGGGCCACCAAGAGATCCGCCGCGCATTGAGTGGATCCTTACAAGGGACTAGTCAGTGCGAATGGGGCGAGGAAGGCAAATGGAATCTTGGCGGGTTGGCAGGGCTGGGCGATGGCCCGTACATAAAATACCGTTGATATTACCCATAAATACACTACGATACACAGCAAATACCATCAAATACCATACACCGGGACGCCGATCGGCAGGGATTGAATTTTCGGAGTATAAGATGTGGCGCCCTTGCTGTCCTATTTATGTGAATCCGTTTGCATCTGGTGGTGCCTTATTTTTTTGTTTTATTTTTTCCATATTTTTCTTGATTACTTTTTTACTCTTCTTCTTTTTTTGACAAGGACATCCAACTCGTATTCAACAATTCTCAACTCCACTGCCTTTTAATCCGATCTTACCTCCGCCAGCCAAGACTCGCTCCGCCTGTAGCGTGGGGCGCAAAGTCTCGGCTGACGAATCCCGCCGCTTCCAAGACTATCTTCGTTTCTGGGCAAGTCTCGTCTCTCCCAAGCGCGCAATCACTCGCGCTCTCACTACCGAGAGTTCCCCCCCAGCCCCAAGACTCTTCGCTTGGGTTCCTCCCAACTTTTCCTTCTCCTTCTCTTGGCCGAGACTGCTTGTTTCTTCTTGACTTTTCACGGCAGCTGCATCTCCTATCCGCCGCTCTGCCCTCGGCTGCATCTCCGCTGCGCTCGGACTACCCAACTGGTTTCTCCAGCCCGTCGATTTCCGAGACTTTCGGCCTCTCCGAGAAAGGCAACGGGCTATCTGCCTTCGTCTCCTTCAGTCCTACAGGGCTTGACGACCGATTCCCCTCGTTTTCCCTCTCCAAACCTCCACTCGCGAGACTCGACCACCTCCAAGGCATGAGGAGCTATAAGGACCAGCTACGTTTGAGGCGGACATCAATCTGGTAATTGATTACCGCGGGACGGACGTACTCAGCACAGCAAGAGGAAATACACCCTTATAACTATATCAACACCCAAAACAACCAACCTCCTCTGCCGAGACACACCTAAGCTTGAAGGAAATCGGCCTCGGCGGTTTTCCAAGCACCCTAACACCATGGCGTGGCATCACTTGGATATAGATAAGCCACATCTGGCATATATGATTCTGGGTGGATTCACCGGCCTATTCATGCTGTGCTCGCTCTTCGTTAAGGAGAAGCTTTACATCGGTGAAGCTACCGTCGCCACCCTTTGCGGTATCATCTTTGGTCCACATGCCGCCAATCTGTTTAACCCCCACGAATGGGGCAATGTCGATAAGATTACACTCGAGTGCTCTCGTATCGTTCTGGTCGTTCAGTGTTTCGCCGTCGGTGTCGAATTGCCAAAGGCCTACATGGAGCGCCACTGGAAATCAGTGAGCCTCCTGCTTGTTCCCGTCATGACTTGGGGCTGGCTCATCACTAGTCTATTCATCTGGTGGATGGTACCGCCATTGAACTGGCTGGATAGTCTTGTCTGTGCTGCCTGTGTCACTGCCACCGATCCTGTCTTGGCCTCATCTGTCGTCGGTAAGGGTAAATTCGCCAAGCGAGTTCCCAAGCATTTGCGTGACCTTCTCTCTGCCGAGTCCGGCTGTAACGATGGTATGGCTTTCCCCTTCATTTACCTTTCATTCTATATCTTGCGTTACAGGCCCAATGCCGGTGAAGTCTCGCTGAACTGGTTCTGCGTGACTATCTTGTACGAGTGTATCTTTGGCGCAATCTTTGGTTTTGCCATTGGTTACTTTGCCCGCCATGCCATCAAACTGGCCGAGCGCAAGGGACTGATCGACCGTGAGAGTTTCCTGGTGTTCTATTTCGTCCTAGCTGTCTTTTGTGCCGGCTCCGGTAGTCTGCTGGGCATGGATGACTTGCTCATTGGATTCTCTTGTGGTGTCGGCTTCAGCAACGATGGATGGTTCACAGAGAAGACCGAGGAGTCACACGTTTCCAACGTTATCGATCTGCTTCTGAACTTGGCGTATTTTGTCTACTTCGGATCCATTGTGCCCTGGGAGGATTTCAATAACCCCGCCCTCGGCCTCGTGCCTTGGCGCCTAGTGGTGATTGCACTCCTGGTTATTTTCTTCCGTCGCATACCTATAATGCTTCTCCTGAAACCACTGATACCGGATGTCAAAACTTGGCGAGAAGCTTTATTCGCGGGTCATTTCGGTCCCATCGGTGTCGGTGCTATCTTTGCTGCCATCCTCGCACGAGCCGAATTGGAAAATGATAACACACAGCCCTCACCAGAAGGTAGTTTGCCTTCACCAGGAGATGAAAATTACTATATTATCAGGTTGATCTGGCCTATCACCACGTTTATGGTGATCTCATCCATTCTTGTTCATGGATCCTCGATTGCTGTGTTCACTCTCGGTAAGCGTATCAATACCCTGACAGTCACGCTTTCCTATACACAGGCAAACGAGGATGGTCCTTCATGGATGAACCGTTTGCCGCGTGTTCAGTCCATCGCCAAGGGCTCCATGTCGTTCCGCAAGGCGGATGAGCTGGACTCTTCCGATGAGAAGCTTCCCGAATACCCCCCTGGAACCTTACCTCCAATCGGTTTCCCCAACAATTTCCTTCGTCGACAACGCGAGGGCGAGGAAGATAGTGAATCCACACCCCAGCCAAAGCCCATGCGCCGTCGCAAACGCCGTAAGCATCCCGCTGGCGGTCCGATCAGTCAATCTGCAATCACCCCAGCCCCACGACCTACCGACACCGAGGATGAAGAGAAAATTAAAGACGAGCTTGCTGAACGGGATGCTGTGGAGCGTGGCGCCTCGCCTCCTAGCGCGGAGCGTGACCGCTTCGGCCGTGAACCGGAGATTGAGGCTTACCAAGAGGGCCATAATCTGGTTATTGAGGATGAAGAAGGCAATGTGCTCAAGACCGAGGATACAACCAACATGACGGAAGAGAAGAAGCTGCAAAAGATTGAGGAGCAACGCAAGCGCCTGGAGCTGGACAAGACCGGAGAGTTTGCGCCCTCCCTTGGCCAGCCCCACCCTAAGAACGAAGGCGAGGAAGCTAAGCAGGCTGTTGCCCAAAAGACCGGACTCTCATGGGATAAAGCTCGCAAAGGATGGACCAGTTGGATCGGACTCGGAAAAGACAAAGACAAGGGAGAGTCTGAGCAAGAGCAGCCACCCAAAGCCGAGACTGCCAAGCCGAAGCAGCGCTCTGCCCATGCCTACCAGTTTGGTAACACCATTATTGTCGAGGATGAGGATGGCGAAGTGCTCAAGAAATACACCATTCCAGCTGGTGACAAGCCACCTAAGTCCAAGCCTAAGCCTGCGCCTGAAGAGGAGGGTGATCATGCCCCGGCACCAATCAGGCGTGGTCTGACACGTATGGGCACATGGTTTGGAATGGAGGAGGAAGGAGAATCATCCCAAGCTGGCCAGAAGAAAACTAAGCCTGCCCCGAGAACCGAGACTGACGACTGGGCTACGGATGACGGTCTACGTTTCACGCTGGCTCAGGATGGCGCCGTTGACGGTCAGGGCATCGGTCACAAGGGTCGTCGCATGAACAAACTGGAATTCTTCGAGCAACTGAAGGGCCTGGACGCCAAGGCACGCCGTGATGTGGTGCAGCAGACCGATGCACCAGCACCGGTCAAGGAAGCGGCCAAGGAGGACGCGAAGCAACAAGAACGCAAAGAGAGCCGACCCTCCGCGGCTGCGGCTGCGGCTGCTTCCGCCGTCGCCACCACTGGTGCAATTCCCGAGGAAGCCGCCGAGGATCTCGAGTCTGTCACCGACAGCGACGCCAGTGACGAGTCTTATGACGGTGTCCCAACCCCCGATGTCGCCAGTTCCCTCGCCAAGTTTACTCGCGGCAGTCATGCCCAGGAACGTCGCAGCAACCTCAGCCCAGCTCCTCCTCGTGTCCGTGCGCGTCGTGACTCCGATGATGACGGTACTGAGCGTATTCCTCCATCCCGTCTCCGTCAAACTATGGGTATTCCTGCGCCGTCGCGTCAAGCTGACGATGAAACTGGCGAGACACCTGCTGAGCGTCGTCGCCGTCTGGCTGCTCTGGGTCAAGACGACAACGATGATGACTCCGACGATGACGAGGCCATTGAGGATGACTCGGAAAGTGATGATAATGAAGACGACCGCCAAGCAGGAGGAAAAGTGCAATTCGCTGATACGCCTAAGCCGTCGGAAGCTAGCCCGAGTGGTGAACAATCTTCTCCATCCGGTTCTGGTTCTGGTTCCGGTTCTTCCAAGTTCACTCCTGGTCACCGACCACGCGTCTCATGGGGAGGTGAGAAGGGTCGCGAACTGTAATATTTGCTCGCTCATTTCTCGCCCACTGCTATCATTTGGATAGATCTCCAAGATTGGAGACTAAAAGTTTGAAGTGCCCTTTTGGGATGTGATCGTTTTCTAGCAAAACTCATATCATGATTGGGTTAGACCTGTCTGGTCTAGTATATGCATTCTTCTGGACATGTTCCCGCTTATGCTGATCATTCCTGTATCTTCTTTGCTACCCATCTGTGAATATTGCCATTGTTTCCGGGATATAATTGACCGACTAGTTCGGTCCCACTTGTTTGATACTAAGTTTTTTTTTTACTCTTTCTTTCGTCCCAGTCACGATTGTGGATTATTGCTAGAACAGCGTAGTCGTTTCTGAAATACATTTGATTTGCATACCTTGGTTCATCCTTACATTTTACCAGTGGAAAAGACGGTGATTAAAAAAAAAAGGATGGAGAAAGATGAAACATTACAATATGCGATGAGAATCTCGTCAAAGAATATCGATATCATTAGATCGAAACCGAGGTATCAATAAGAAAAGGTCTAGAGTCAACCCTTCACCCGCCAAAACTAAAACTACACCAACTCATCCATCGTCGTCTGTGACCTCATAACACCCCGTCCAAAGAAGTCACTAACTACCCCAAACCGATCCCGCGAGCGAGATAATTCTGATTTGAACAAATCATGCTGATCAGCCGAATCAACCTGTCGCTGACGAATAGCGCGGAGTGTGGCATTGGTAGGTCCGCAGACGGGACATTGCGCATCATCATCTACATTGTTGAGACAACGCTCGTGGAACGAGTGGCGGCAGAGGAAGTGAACTGTCGGCAGATCAAGCGTTCCACCACAGGATTGGCAGCGACGAGACTGGAAGACAACGGGTTGGGAGGCGAGGTTAGAAAGTTCTTGTTGCTTTGCGGCTGTTTCTGACTTGTAACTGGAGATCAGGCGGCGATTCTATTGATGGGAGTGTTAGCACCAAGATTGAAAGTGGACAGGGGAGATATTTCGATACATACCGTTGAGATCTCTTTATGTTCACGGTCAATGTTTGTGCTGAGGTACTTCTTTACTCGGCCCATTGTTACGACTGCGTTATTGCTGAGTGCTTGGATCACCTGGAGTGGAGAAAGCAGTCCGTCTTGATCGATGCGTTGGAGGACCGCATCAAGCTCGTCGCCTGCCTCCTCGAGGATTTTTGGGCTAGATGCAAAATATGTCAATGCATCAATGTACAGCTGCGGCTCGTCGGGTCCATAACGGCGCAATGCCTGAATGGCACCCTGTGTATCCTTCGCCGAGGTAAAGGAACGGAAAATATCGAGGCGAAGACCCTCTTGTTCTCGGACGAGTGTGGATCCCTCACGGAAATTGGATAGGTCGGAGAGAAGAAGAACATTGGAAGTTGATATGGGTATC
This sequence comes from Penicillium sp. S1701, assembly GCA_023626415.1. Taxonomy (NCBI): domain Eukaryota; kingdom Fungi; phylum Ascomycota; class Eurotiomycetes; order Eurotiales; family Aspergillaceae; genus Penicillium; species Penicillium sp. S1701. The sequence goes on along the minus strand of JAMAGY010000001.1, from coordinate 1,448,263 downwards.
TGCTCTAGTTAGTTAGCGGGCCCATGAAAAGAAAAAAAAATAATGCAGCAAATAAATCGGGGCGAAAAAGTGCACTTACGTCTTTCCCTTCAATCAATTTCTTGGCCTTGTTCTCCCATTCCTGCTTTTCGGTCGGATCCTTCTTGCTCTTCGATGCATCAAGATACATCTCAAACAGTGTCGTGAATAGATCCACCTTAGCTTCTTGATTGAGATCAGGTTGTTCCACAAGCTTTTCGAGGAAACCGATAAACTCTTTCGGGTGATCCACGAAAGCAGAGAAAGCTGTCCGTGGTTTAGGAACTTTATATTGCGCTGATACATCTGCTTCATCTTCTTTATTGGCAGGGTCTTTTTCAGGTGCCGGAGGTTGAGTCGGAGTGTCGGTGTTACCAGTCATGTAGCGCGATGGTAACAGCTTGGCGAGGCTCTGCACGGTACTCGATTGCTGTTCTTGGGGTTCGGCTTCATTCACCTCGGTGTGTGGTCGATATTGGCCTGTGTAGTAGACCTTGAAGAGTTCGGTTGTTCGTTCAGGACAGTGAGCCAGTAGGACCCGGGCGTATTTCATCAAGTTGTGGTAGGTCTACCGTGACGATATTAGCCCCGCAAAAACGACTGGATTTATCGCAAGGATCACATACCACTTCGGGGTCCAGCCTCCAAATATATTCGACCGCCTCAGCATATTTCTTGGAATCTTCAATGAGAATGTCGACCACCATATCATTTTCACCATGCTTTGTGGCCAGATAGGCAGCCTGCTCATAGTATCCTCCTTGACGGCACATTGCAATAGCGGTCTCGAGATCGAACTTTAGCTCGCCGGGAGCTTTTATGAACGAGTCAAGTTTGCTTGTGTCTTTCAACTTGGCATAGCAATTCAGGAGAAGGGTTGTATGGTCCACTGTTGCACGATCATGGTCATGTAATTCTTCTAGGTATTCAATCAAGTTATGGATGCGTTGGGTATCAAGATACTGAGACAGGCATTAGCAGGTGACCAAAGACTCTACCACACTGGCAAACTAACCTTTCGAATGACTTGTGAGGGTTCGGTATTGTCAATCGCGCGAAGATACTGCTGCATTGCCGTATCATAGTCGCCTCGTTGGTATAAGAAATCACCATACTTGCGATAGATTGCATTCTGCTGGAGAGTATCGATGCCGATCTTTTGTGCAAGGTTAATGGCAAGTATATAAAGATTGCGCTCATACAGGATTTCAAGCCTCTGTTGGAGGCTCTTCTCCCGATAGCGGAAAATCTAATGCAAAATTAGAGAAGGCGAAATTGAGCGACATATCTGCTTGGACTTGAAGAGACAAACCTTTCCTTCCGTTGTGAGCAGAAAAAGATCTCCCCATTCCATGAAAATGTACTTCATCGGCGAGACCAGAGTCTCACTGTGTGCGATGAATTTCAAATCGGTATCCAGGAGTGTGAATGTGGTAGCCCCCAAGATATCACCCGCAGAGTTCATGCCATACTTGCGCAGGGTCTCACCCTTGGTCGATTCAGGTCTGGGCGGACAGACTAGTGCCACGTAGTCTCGGAAGGAATTAATAGAGGTCTTGGAGCTCTCGAATGCATAGCTGGGACCACGGCCACGGGGACCATATGTGTAAACAGCATCCTCTCGCGCAATGACGATATCCCCCGTTTCGCTGTCCAGGGTCATACAACCTAGTCCACAGCCTGTGTCCTCCAAGATTCGCGCGGGCTGACCCTGTCCTCTGCCTGCGATGACCAGCGTCAAGATTCGATTTGTCGTCGAAATGTAAAGGGCTGTAACGGCGCCACTCTGAGTCTCCAGACCCGTTATCGGCTCCTCAGATTCGAAAACAATCCGCTGCCGCGCCCCGCGATCGTGAATCAGATCGCCACGTATAATCGTCACAGAACCATTAGCGAATCCCACCGCGACCTGCGAGAGGTCTTCGACAACTGCAAAGGCGGAAATCTATATTCTGAGGTCAGATCCTCACTTTCATTCCTCCACGCGACAGGGAATTCGCACCGGAAACTGCCGCCTAGCATTCTGCACCGACACCGTGGACAGGCAACGAGGTGCTCCATCTTTAAGTTCCGTATCCAATGCCCAGACCTTCAATACCGGCTCACTCGAGAGATCTTCTGCAACCGTGACGAGCAATGAAGTTCCATTGATTTGTTTCATGTGCCTAATCGAGCCGGCATCATGAGCCTTGAACGAGCGAATAACGCGGAAGGTCGAGGTGACGATGTGAACAAAGCCATCGTTTGTGCCGATGAAGAGGTTCGAAGATCCGGTGCAGAGGCTTGAGAGGTCACTCTAAGTAATCGTGTCAGCGCATGTCAGAGAGGGAGGCTGGAAATGCGAAGGGTGCCTTTACACCGAAGAGCGCGGAGCTCTCCTCCGGAACCTTGACCGGGGAGACGTCGATGAAGTTGAACGCTTTCCACTAGATAGAGTTTTAGCAGAAGTCTCTGGGTTTTCAAAGGCGATACTGTGATCTTACTGATGTCAACGCCATTTGAACGGGGCCATGGAAGATGGGGGAGCTGCAGCTGGCGATGAGGCGGACTTGGGAGCTCTCCCCGCCGGCGCTCGGACCACCCGCGGTTGGCCGAAACAAGCGCAGATAAATAAATGCAAATATGGGTTTTATTTTATTTATATTTATATTTATCTTTACATTTACCAGTATATTTTTACGGGGTGAATGAGGTCGAATAAAATCTTGGAATATGTCTATCGGTTGCATTGGATATCATCTATTCATCAAGACAGGGAAAACAGAATGATGCGCTGTATATGTCACAAAATGGGGAATCTCAAGAATATGCAAAGTCGCTAATGGTGTGTGTGTAATCGAAAACCGTTAAGATATGTCCAAATCCATTTCCAATGGACGATCTTCTGCAGCTGATGTTGTCTTTGAATCCTAATTGGGGCGTTTGATTTCATTCATAAAATCAAAGCTCTGTTGCAACCAGCTGCCTGCATCGGCAATTGCCTGACTGAGGTTGAAGCTTTCGGCTCTTTGAAATCCCCCTTGTCCATCCTGTGCGGTGTTCGGGGTCGAACCGCTTAATGCAAAAGGCAGTGCAGAGTTTTCGGTTGTCGAGTGGTGAATCGGTGGAACGTCTGGCTGTTCTTGCTCTGCAGAGTGTTGATCGTCATTTGTCGGTGCAGTGTGGTAGTCATCCACGGGAGATGACGAAGGTATCCTTGGAGAAAAAGGCCCTCCCATTGTATTCGCCTTGGGGCTACTTCCCATAGCTTCTTGGGCGAGGACACGAAAGGGTTTCGGTTTCTTCTCCGTGCTAAAAGTAAAGGGCGTGACAGCGTCCATCATGCACTGTGTACTCATAGCCTGTGCTTTCTCTTTATCCCAGCGACGGAGACTTGGAGCCATGACTCGCCCAGAAGTCGCGGGGTTGAGAAAGGGCGTTTCATGTGCCAAAAGGGACTCATCGCCATTTCCGTCTTCTTTTTCCGACGGGAAATCGTAGTCAGGCTCGGGACTTTCAAGGTCGTCTTGGAAAGACTTTTGAGCATGAAGAAGAGCTGCCTGCGTTGATAGTTGTGTGTCGTTGCTTTCTGAGACGTCATTGTTTTCTTTGGGTATGGCCGTAGAATGTAACGATGTGACTCGATCAGATACCCCAGGGGGAGCTGGGATTTGTTGTGCTGATGGCAGGTGCTCGCAGGTGTTCAGTTCTGTAGAAATATTTTCTGATATCCCCGTATTCACTGATCCGGTGGCTTTCATAGCGAATCCAAGCTCTTTTGATGACTCTGTCAAGCGGATTGCCTGTGGATTGGCAGCCTCCGGGTCATTTTTCTGTTGGACAGTGACGCCTGGCAGAGTCTTCGTACCAGCTCTATCTTCGGCTGTAGGCGCCGGTAGACCCTGGTCAGTGGTGGTTTCAATGGGTGGGTTTGATAGATGACCAGGGCTAGAATCTTGCGGGTGCCAACGCTGATAATGGAAGCGTGGAAGCTGCGATGTAGAAGTAGCAACACGAAATGATAATGCGGTATGATTGCTAACTGTAGGCGAGGTTTCTTGCACGCTTGGCTTGGCTTTTATTGATCTCTCATGGGGATTTCGGGATTTGGATACACTAGACGACCGCGGTGTGGGCGCAGCTGGTGAAATGTGCGACTTGTGGATGACTTTAGGTGTCGTTGGTGTTTGCGGCTTGGGAGATGACCGTGGATTTTGCTTTCCATGGGCATGAGAGCTCGAATGAGACGTGTTCTTCATTTGTCGTACACTGGCTTTCGGGGTCGGTGAGCTTGGAGGATCAAATTTTCCGTAGTTCAATCTCTTTCCGCCCTTTTTCAGCCAGTCCGCTGTCCCTGGAGCAACAAAGGCCTGCCCCTCCACGGTAGTAGAGACATCTCTTTGCGAGAGCGTACTCTTTCTCGCTGCAGGCTTCGATAACAGCTCACGCTCGTCATTTGACTTTCCAAGGGTTGTTTGTGACAAACTAGAATCTTTTGCGCCTTGAACAAATGCTGTCGCAGTTGAGTCGCCAAATGAAGTAGGTATATCCGTCGCTTTTGAACGTGAAACAGTCGACAGATCTTTGCGGTGTTTCGTGTTCCGCAAGTCTGTTTCTTGTATCACAGGCGGATCTTCCTTGTCGCCTCCAGTCTTGACCTTCCTAACCGTAGCCAGTTGTCCACGGCGTCTTCTGCTTTTCTTCCAAGGGTTCTTCCAGTTGTTGTCGAAAGGGCCCCTCAGGGAAGCGGAGAGAATGAAAATCGGAGCTCCTCGTTGATACGATTCCGCAATCTTTTCTATCCTTTGTCTCTTTGCCGCACGGGCAGGTTCATCCAAGTCATCGTCAGATCCTAAAAGGTCGTCTTCACTGAGCTCTGAAAGCGGAGGCGCACATGTCTCAAGAGTGAGGGGAGAGACGGGCCGCGGTTGTGGCATCGGCATGGAGTTCGGGGTTCGGCTGGTTCTAGGTTGTGGCATTCGAAAACTGCGTCGGAATATATGAACGCAGGCCTTTGAAGGCAACCGTCATCTCTAGTGTGGAGGGATTTAGTCGTGGGAACTGGAGATTGGCGCCTGACGCGAAAGCACTTAACGCGTGAAAGTGTCCAGGCAACGTATTACGTAACCCCGGGGAAGTATAGAGTGGAGTATCAGACTCAGACGAAGGTTCATATGCACATACGGCGAGCTGGAATGGTTTGGTCTTTTTTCAAACCTGTTTTCCATCAAGTGTTATTTACCCCCCTTCCAAAGATCAGTCGCGATGTCTAGCTCTTGGAAACAAGTGCGCAATTACGCTGACCATCTGGGTCATCCTGTTGTGCTCGAGCAGTACGTAAACCCAGAATACGAGCCAGAGCCCAGTGAACTAGTTGCCTTTCAGGTCTACAGCCTTGTTCCCCTGAACGACGACCACGACAAGCTCCGAGCTTACCTCATGCAGACTTTCTGGAATGATGAAGTCAAGCCTTTGTTCGAGATTTATTCATACCGCCCACCCGATGGCTTTGCCTGCATTGAGCATAATCGCATTGAAATCGCCCGTCGCAAGCAGCAACATCGGTCAGGGGTCGAGAATCCCCTCCCACTGATTTCGAGATTCAATCGTCCATATTCATCCTCGAATGTTGGATTTTGTGTCCTGCTGCGATCGCACAGTTATCGAGTGGGCAATATGCAGGACTCGGAGGAGGCTGAGGAGATAGGGGAAGGTCCAGACTTGCTCTATTTCAATCGCACATTTTCCACTGAGGTTGATGTGGCACAGCATTTGAGTGAGGGCCAAGAGGAACTCCCGTCAGAGGCATTTGAATTCGTCATCGAACGCCTTATGGACCAGATCTACATAGGCCAGTTGATGATTCTCGATATCTTCAATAATGTACCTCGCTATCCAGAGCGAGACGCCTTAGGTATTGACGAGGGCGAGCCTCCTAGCCAGGATATGCCGACAGAAGAACAGATTCGTGACCAGTTAGGCCAAGAAACCTCAGTTGGCGGCTTCTCTCTTGATCCGGCATTCCATATTTCTCAGGAAGCCAACATTGTGACAGTCACCAATACCCCTGAGGGCAAAACCCCTGATATTCAATATATTGTCCATGCGGCCTTTCTCAGCCACATACGCGACGCAGCAGGTTCCTCTATCTTGGAAAGCACAGCGCGCCACTTTACGGCGTCAATGGTCTCCAACCTCCCGGCCAACAAAACTCTCACTCTCAAATTCTTCATTCCAAAGTCCAATTCCTGGTCGGCCATTAGGCCCGCCCAAAACGAAGTTCTTGAGATTCTGTCCCAGCAAAATGAAGAAAATCCCTTTTCTATTGGCGCCCTACACAATATCACAACAGGTGATAGCCAACCCCTGGCAGCAAAACGTTTTACTCCTCAAGGACCCGACCGATATATTAAAAGCTCACAGGGGGCATGCGACGATAGCGGATTTCGCATGTTCACAGTTGTTCTTGACCGTGCAAAGTTTGTCTCAGAGGCCGGGGTGTACTTCTACATGACGGACTCGGACGAGTCTGAGGATCCGGACACTTCATCTGATGATACGATTGTTTCCCGGGTCGTAGACATGAATACGGCTGCTCGGCGGCTGGGGGTGCTTGTTCTTGATAAATGAGCTAATCTGATAAATCAATTGACACTTTTCGCATCTAATCAGGACAATTTTCTCAGTGATACAGAGGGACCCCCTTCTTCCAAGTCACCCAACCTGGGGAATCCTCCGATAGTGATTTCATCGGCTGTATTGCTACCTAGATACAATTCACAAGAATAACTTCATTCCCACTCAAAATATCGCTTGGGTAGGTAAATTTAAGCTTATTTTGATTTATCTCCATTGAGAATATGACGTCATTGACATCAGATATATCACGTGACTTTGTCGCCTTTTACCCCGCGGCAGCAGCTGGTGTTTTCATCATTTGCAGTTATACTTGACATCTTCAAAAGGAATTCGAAGAAATTCATCACCGAGAATCTCACCATGGGAATTTTCGGACATCATAATCTAGACCCGGTTGGCGAGCCCATTGCCATCTTTGAACAATTCGTCGCCAAGGAGCCACAGACGTTGGTACTAAAGGAAAAAGTACTTTCAGTCTCGGGAGATAGCTTTGATATCAAGCTGGCCAGCGGCGAGCCACTATTAAAAGTACATGGAGCATGGGTTTCGCTGTCCGGGCGCAAGAAGATCGAGGATGTCAACGGCAAGCACTTGTTCGATATCGTCAAGGAACATTTACATCTCCATACGACCTACGCGATCGAAGATCCTCATCGCAAGAAGATCTGTGAAGTGAAGAGCAACTTGAAACGTAAGTATCTCAACCTTTACGAGTTTGTCTGGCTCGTAGTTTTGAATATGCTACATGGGCCCTCGCTGACTGTCCTAGTACTTGGCTCGAAAGCTACCGCCACATTCACTGACCTTAATGAAAAGGCCGTGACTTTCACCATGAAAGGTGGTTGGTATGACCACAGTTCTGATATTGTCAATGATAAAACTGGTCAAACCATGGCACGTATTGACCGGAAACTCCTCAGCGGTCGTGACCTTGTGTTTGGTCAGCAAACCTATGCTGTCGTTGTGGCTCCAGGAGTGGATGCGGCTCTGATAGCCGCCCTGTGCATCTGCTTCGATGAGAAGAACAACGAAGAAAGGGGATAGTGATGGTCCGATACCTTCTACATGACAGAAATTGGTCACATCATTGATTGATACCTGGCCTAAACGCTGGATTGAAGGTATGAAAGACATATTATCATGGACACTATATACCGGTGATCTTTGCAGATACCTTAGTACAAAATCAGAAGTGGAGAATTTTCAATCCATTGCAGCTTACAAGTAATATTCTAGAACCTGAACTCCAGGCTAGAACGCCTTTTGTCCATCCCACCGTGCCATCGTGCACTATTAATTGACCAGCCACCCAAGCAGCATACCAATGCTGCCTCCACTCTGCCCACGAAAGGATATAATATGGTGGGTATATTGGAACATCTTCAAGGAACGAGCATTTGAATATAAGGTCTACTTGCGGTAGAAAGCAAGCACCCTTTGCCAAAGCCCGGCATTTTCAGATCGCCCCCCTTGCCTGCGTTCATCCTCATCTGGTACCTCCACAACTTCACCATCGACACCGCGGTTATTGACGGCATTCTGCTGCTTACCGAGATAGTAGTCAGACATGAAATAGTATAGATACGTATTACGATATAACAAGGCACTGGGTGAGTATGAATTAAACATCAATATTGATTGGATATATCCAGATTGTATCTCATCGTTCTTTTTTACATAGCGTCATCCTCGTATATGCGAATCAATCGCTATACGACCTAGTTCTGTACTAACTTGGAAGCCATAAGAGCACATGGGAGGCGATCGACTTCCCCCCAAAGCTAACATTATTTAGCGAAATGTTGACTGAGTTCAAGCCTCAGTATCGGCAGTTTCGGTGTGCACGGCAGCAGACTTGTTGCCAACGAGCTTCTCACCCAGGACCTCGACATCGCCCTGCTCGGCAGCAACTGTACGCTTGGTGTCGTGGAAGGTCTTCCAAGCGGGAGTACCAATGTAAGGGATACCGTTGGGATCTTCGAAAATAGCTTCAGTCTCTTCCAGAGTCTTGCCGGCAGTCTCGGGGAACATAAAAAAGACGTGGATGAACATAGCAACCAGGAAAACACCGAAGATGAGGTATGTCTGCCAGCGGATGTTTTCAAAGGCAACAGGCACGAATAGACCAAGGGCAGTGTTGAAAGCCCAGTTGGCAGAGGTAGCCAGTGCAACAGCCTTACCACGAACTCGGAGAGGGTACAACTCAGGAGGGTAGACCCAAGAGACCGGACCCCAGGTTGGAGCGTAGGAAGCGACGAAGAGGTAGGTGCATGCAATCAGACCCTTAGCGGGAGCACCGCTAAGACGCATGGAAGCCTCGGCCTGGCCCTGGATACCGCCAGGAACAACCTCGCCATGAGCAGCCATAAGACCTGCGTTGGCGAACATCCAGGTCATCATGAGGACAGCGCCGACCAGGAGAGTTGGGCGACGGCCCCAACGGTCAACCCAGATCAGAGCGGGAACCGTCATAACCACGTTGATGATATATTGAATGGAGGAAGCCAAGAGAGTAGCATTGCCCTGGTAGCCAGCCATAGTGAACACGTATGTGATGTAGTACATCATGACGTTCATGCCGGTAAGCTGAGACCAAATCTGGCAGAAGAGGCCGATAAATGTGCGGTTGATCATCTTTGGGTGGAACAACTCCAGGTAAGTGACATCGGCATTCTGGCGCTCAAACTCGCACATCTCGCCAATCTCTTGCATCTCGGCAGCGACAAATGGGCTGTTGGGGTCACCTTTTCCATGGACGAGGGTCAAGACAGCCTGGCACTCCTCCCAGCGATCCTTGCGGGCGAGCCAGCGGGGAGACTCAGGCAAAATAGTCATACCAAAGAAAAGCAGGACAGCGGGAATCATCTGCAGGCCCCAGGGAATCCGGAAGACGGACTCGCTGTAGTCGTTGGAGTGCTGGCCACCGATGTAGGAGCAACCGAAAGAGATGTAGTACATGATCAAAATACCCCAAGTGATAGCCCACTGCTGGGAGCCGACCAAACGACCACGCTTCGATGGGGGTGCGATCTCAGAGATATAGACGGGGACTTGGGCGGACTCAATACCGACAGACAGACCGTTGATGATACGTCCAGCGATAAGCATACCCATGTTCTGGGAAGCACAGATGATGACGGAGCCAATAACCCTGTGTGTGGAGAATAGAAGTTAATTACTACTCTTGTATTGCCCGGCGATTTTGTAATGTACTGTTAAGTACTATTATATGGCAAATGAAGGGAGTGTTACATACCAGATAATGCATCCTACCATGATAGCATATTTGCGGCCAAGACGATCAGAGATAAAACCAGAAATCAGAGCACCGAGCCAGGAACCAGCAGGCATGGCAGCTGTCACACCACCCTGAGCCAGGGAACTAAGACCACTGCATTCGGAATCATTGTTAAAGGGAGGACCCTTAGGGCCGTGATTGAAATAACACTTGTAGGCAGGGGTGCCGATGATGGCCGACATGGACGAAATATCGAAACCAAATAGACCACCACCAATAACGGCGACAGCCGCAATGGCGTAGATGTTCCCTACGACAACCATGATGGTTGAGTGACGGAAGGGAAGTAATGTAGAAGGAAGAAACGGGGAAGGAAACGCCTCAAACTTCAACGCCTCGCGAAGCCTGAGGGGGGAGGGTCCTTAAATAGATGTATCTCATGGCAAACAGCTCCCGGATTATTCTTTTTTTTTTTTTGCTTTTTTCCCTTTTTTTTTACTACCCTTCCTCTTCTAGAGGGTGGATTCCATGCGCTAGGCCCGAAACCAGGTTGGAAATTAGTTACTGGTCCCCAGTTCCCACTCATCTCGGGTAAACTCAGTCTGGGGAGAGCGAATGAACGGAGAGATATCCCGGCTGCAACGTTTCCAGTGCGCCGAAAACCACGCAGAACCCCCAAGGCTGCCCCGAGACTATGCTAAGGTCCCGTTCGCAACCTGGGGAGCAACATCGATATATCATTGGATGAAGTCCTGAGGGAAATCTCCACAATTACCCCACTCTTTGCTCAGAGCTTCTCGATCATTGGCGCAACCAAGGCGATCGCTTAAGGGATCCGGGGAATCGGCCACGAGGTGACAGTTCTAGACCGAAAACAGCATGGCGTCCCTGCCCTTGGGGATTTGTGTTAGGCCACCATGCCATGCCGCGGAGGATGCCGTGTTCGGGGTTGGTTGGGGGCCCGGCGTGGCTGCGTTCGGCACGGCATTCCAACGGCATCATTCTTGGCCCCTTCGGGATGAACAATGGGCATACAAACAGTGCCAGAGGGAGATGGATAGTTAATTAGAAATAAGAAAATTAAAGGAGGTGGAGAGAATGGAGTAAGGGGACCAACATCCACACATACACAGATAACCCAGTTTTTTCCCGCAAATCATGCCATCCCACCATTTTGCCCTAACTGACTCGGCGCAGGCCGACTGTCAACCCCGAACAAACTCCAGCCAATTCCTGTATTCGTCCCGACCGTGGGACTCCGAAATTACCGTAGCCAGTTCCACGATAATAACAATTAGCCGGCGAGCCCACTTCTCATAGAAATTTCTGCCATTCGCATCCAGTCCGGGGCCCCGGCTGGCGGCCATTTACCCAGAAGGGGAGATGCGGGTACAGCATCGCACGGCATCGCACGGCTTTGGCACGCTCTGAATGGCCGGGTCCCCGCTGAAGTGGACTCCGATGGGGCCCTTCGGCTGTTCCGTGTTGTGCCCCCTTACTGGACTGTCTTGGTTCACGGGGTTTCATCGAGCCGAGCGAGGCTTCACGGTGTGGTCGCCAATAGGGGAGGTCTACATAATGGTGTCTGATTGTGTTGCGCCATGTGGGCCGTGGATTTGCTCAGAACAATCCAGCGAATGTGAGGCGAGTCTCGCATATTCTCAAATCGAAATCAAGAGTCGAGATGCTTCTCCTCATTTTCTCCGCCCTCCACAGATACTCTCTTAGGCACCGCATTTGCACACCGGGATGTTCCCCGGACATTCCACCTCTCCAACTTTCTCTCTCCACGCGGAGAACGAGGCGGGGAAATTCGAGCTTGCTAAGTTAAGATCTCGGTGAACTTTTCCTGGACTTTCGAAGCACAAAAAAAGACACTTTTAGCTGCCAGCACACTGCACTATTACAAGCTTTCACACACAGACCCGACCATGTCCGCTATTTGCCCGATCCTAGCAACAGCCGATTCTCGAGTTCTAGCTCTCACTCAGTGATGTAATTACGGTAGTTCAAAAACGCCTCTTGCGGCTGGGGCTTTTTTTGACTTTTTCAATCCCTGGGCAAACCTTGTACCTACCCGATGCGACCACATACAAACTAGCTATACAACCCGGTCCAAGCTTGTATCTTGGTACTCCCAAGTCACTAGCGTGACGCCGCAACGTCACTCGTGAACAGAGATATGTTTGGTGAGGATCCACTGTAGATTACATGGTTTCATATTCAGGGGCCTGGAATTACGTCTTACTGGTGGAAGAATAGCGACATCCGGTGTAGCCCCAACGCTATGGCCTATTTGCTCTCTTCACTCGGTAGCCTGGGTGATTTAAGGGTGTTTTTAGAACTTTAGTATATCCGCCCTACATCCGGTGATACTACAAAGCAAACTCGGCTCTCCGACTTTCGATTGTTTGACTCGGAACCTGCCGACATTACAATCATCTCATTCGGACTGGCGCTCGGTGATGGATCCGGTCTGACGGCCAGAAATCCGAATTTCTTCCTCCTGCTCACAGCGTTTGCGACACAATGTGACGGCCGAGTTCCCCGACAACTCCCCATCGACAATCTTGGAAAAGCTTTCAATGTTCTCACATTCACATACATAGATGATAGAGCCGTACATTTCAGCGTCAAGATCCCGGCTCTCATTGAAATTATACAAGTCCATCCACTCGGGCCGAGTTTTGAATTTCGGAATTAGTATCCGTCTCATTAGATCATCGTAGCCGCAGCCTTCAAGTTTGTTTCTGCCAACGCAGTGTCGATATAATAATGTCTGGCGCTTGTCCCGGGGAAACGTAAATTGATTATGAGCAGAAGAGAAATATAGCTCTGGGTGGGATTTGTGATACACTCAGGTTCTCATGGCCATCACTGGCAATTGATGTTGTAGGCTTGCCCCCTTTTTTCGCCCAAGGAGCTATTTAGTAAGAACGGTTTCACGATTTTGTGAAAAGGAAATTGGCTCCCTGTGTATCCTCTGTGGTCGATTGGGATCGGGTGATCCTGACGTTGCTAATGCGTACGAGTAAGCCCATATCCGCGCACAAAGTCTCGATGTGGCTCGTGAGGCAGGGAGCGGAAATAAATGCTGGGAATAGATATACATCATTGACTTCAATGCAGATATTTTGAGAACTTGGACGTACTAGATTTTAGTTAGCCTCTCAACGCTGAGATTTGTTTCGTCTCAAAATCATTAATTTTGATTCTTTCTAATGGTGTGTGGGCAAATAGTGATTCACGCCAGCTGTCCAAGGTTGCGGACTCTTGTAATAGAAGCCTACATAGTGGGTTCAACTGAGTAGAGCAGAAAGAGTAGTAGGTAGCCTCCTTAGAATCTTTGACTCATCGTGATTTATATTCATGGCCTGATGAATGAGGGCAGTTTGAACTCACGTTTCTTGCTATTGGTTCCAATTTAAATAACTTACAAAAGTCCCGGCTATATCTGAGAAGTCTCTATCTGGCTCCTAGGTATATGCTTGTTCGAAGGAATATCTACGAATAATTAAGGCACAAGACCAAGAAAGAAAAATGAAACCTTGGAAGCTTCTCTCGAGTCAAAGAGGCAACTTTGGAAAGTAAAATGGAATCAATAAAACCGCCTGTACGATCTAGGTTAAACACAGTCCGAGCCACTCCTAAGAGCTTGCCACTGATCACCCACCTCAGGTGGCCACATTGAGCATTTTGTCGCTGGAGCAATCATTATTCCAGCAATTATTTCAATGGGGCTGATGTAAAGTGACTTCACAGTACCTATGTATAATCGCTTGTATATATATTCGCACGAATGAACTTTGAACATGGCAAATTCATCATCCAGGGTGGCGGGTGAGTCCTCAAAGCTTAATATACAGTTATTCTTCTGGTCCGCCAAGTTACTCGTGTCTGTCTTCCTAATTCTTCACACCGAGAACTACTCCAAGCTGCCCCAATCGACAAAATAAGGCCGAGATACAGAATTAGCAACACGCTGCGGATGATCCACACTGGCTCCACTTTGTCTTCGCGCCCACTTCCCAATTAGGCTAGACTATTTCAGCTCTTCGATGTAGATACAGCAGCGAGTTTCCAAATTTTCATTCAATTCGCGTTGCCATTGGGCAAGAAGAACGAATGAGTCTTATGCAGCCTTTCGACGACCTATGTTCTTTCCGAGCAGAGTTCAAATGGCTCCACTCAAAAATTCTGAGAGGTGGCACTGGGTTGGAGTATACGGCCACTGAGCAGGAGGATATCTGTATCCCGCAACCATCTGCTTCATTAAGGCGAAATCAATGCCTTGATCATTTACAAGTACTAAGTTATGTTACAAAGTATGGCTGGGTTAGATAGATTATTACCGAGATGGAGAGTCTTTGATCAACGCGGAGGTTTACAACTCCAATGTATAGCAAAGTAAGCTTAATGCAGAAGTTCCTATCGACCGAAAGGCGTTATGTGGAGTTTTATTTCAGGCTAAACGTGTGGGTCAGGAGTATTGAATCATTTTTCAACCGATGAGATTTGTATTTAATCTCTCTTATGCCTTCCCGACCTCCGTCGTCACCTTTCACCATACCAACCTCTCATTTTGATTCCCTTCTATCCCAAAGCACACACATGAACAGTATGACTGAAATCCTAGATTATAACAAGGCATTGGGGGTGCTTGCAGAGTATCCTTCCGCAGATGGTCTGCATATTGATACCCTGCTCGACTCGGACAAACATGGCGCTTTGACTTATAATGATTTTCTCATTCTTCCCGGTTCTATAAGTGAGTGAATTCATGTCCCTTGGCAGAAAACACGCATCTAATGATTCTTTTAGCCTTTCCAGCATCAGAAGTCACCTTGGATACCAAGGTCACCCGACGATTTACCCTGAAAGTTCCTCTTCTCTCGTCTCCCATGGACACCGTGACCGAACACAAAATGGCTATCCATATGGCTCTCCTGGGTGGCCTCGGCGTTATTCATAACAATTGCCCTGCAGATGAACAGGCTAATATGGTGCGAAAAGTGAAACGTTTTGAAAATGGGTTCATCCTTGACCCTGTTGTTCTGTCTGCTCAAACAACAGTCGGAGAGACGAAACAATTGAAAGCGAAATGGGGATTTGGTGGGTTCCCCGTTACTGGTGAGTTAATATGTCTTCTTGATTCCAAAATCGTTCTTTTTGTGTGGAGGATTCTGATGAGTTTTCTCGAACGGCAGAAAATGGATGTCTTCACTCCAAGCTCCTGGGAATAGTCACCAGCCGCGACATTCAGTTCCACGATCAGCCTAACGACCCCGTCACTGCTGTTATGTCGACAGATCTTGTCACTGCCCCAGCAGGCACGACACTCACCCAAGCAAACGAAGTTCTTCGAAGTTCGAAAAAGGGAAAATTACCGATTGTGGATGAAGATGGCTCTCTGATTTCCTTGCTCTCCCGATCGGATTTGATGAAAAATATTCACTATCCTCTAGCATCAAAGCTAGATTCAAAGCAACTGCTTTGCGCGGCAGCTGTCAGCACCCACGAAGCGGACAAGATCCGACTCCAAAAGCTAGTCGATGCTGGACTGGATATCGTGGTTGTGGACAGCAGTCAGGGAAATAGTATGTATCAGATCGCCATGATCAAGTACATCAAGCAAAAATTTCCCCATATTGACGTTATTGCGGGAAATATTGTCACTCGAGAGCAAGCTGCGGCACTCATAGCTGCCGGGGCAGACGGTCTTCGAATCGGCATGGGTAGTGGCAGTGCGTGCATCACACAGGAAGTTATGGCCGTTGGTCGTCCTCAAGCTGCAGCCGTGCGCAGTGTATGTGCGTTTGCCGCACGATTCGGTGTTCCATGTATCGCAGATGGCGGAGTTCAGAACCTGGGCCATATTGTGAAGGGACTTGCGTTAGGGGCCTCGACGGTGATGATGGGAGGTCTGCTTGCTGGAACAACTGAATCTCCTGGAGAATACTTTGTGAGCAAGGAAGGGCAGTTGGTGAAGGCTTACCGGGGAATGGGAAGTATAGCAGTCATGGAAGACAAAGGTAAAAGTGGAGTAAATGCTGGTGCTTCACGTTACTTCTCCGAAAATGACAAGGTCAAGGTTGCGCAGGGCGTTGCGGGCTCGGTCGTTGATCGTGGTTCCATCACCAAGTTCGTCCCATACCTTATGACCGGGATACAGCACTCCCTCCAGGATATTGGGTTCGACAGCCTTGATGCTCTGCGTAACGGGGTTGACAATGGACTGGTGAGGTTTGAGATGAGGAGTGGAAGCGCGCAGGCTGAGGGTAATGTTAATGGCTTACACACCCACGAAAAGATGCTATATGCCTGAAAAGTGAATCTCGTCGATGAGAGCGTTTAAGGGCTTCTTTCTTAACAAAATAATCATCAGATAAGAAAAGTTTCGATTCTTGACATTTGCCAATGCTTTCTCTTTTTCGAAGTGGGTGTCTAATTCACGTAGCTCAAAGCCTCCCAGCCTTCAAATGTAATAGAAATATCTCAATGGCAAGATACAAGAGGCAGAATGTATACTCACATAATATCAAACCCGGAGCTATTGAGTCTTCCGTCACACAATTGACAGAGACGTCCTTTGCCAAGAACCTCGGCGACGAGGCGCCCTGCGCGGTCTCCACTGGTCCAGTCTAGGTAGAAGCGCCAATCGAAACAAAGGATTGGCCATGTTCCACGCGAAACGCTAAAAATATGCCTCGGGTGGCGGGATCGGCTGACTAGTAGAAGAGTGGTGCTTCTTACTATTCTTCACTAGGAAATTGACCACTCTAGAGTAGAGCATGTCATCGCGGTTCTAGAATCTTGAATGACATGCTCGACTTGCAACCGAATAAAACAAAGCAATAGATCATCCATAAACACATCGGAAAAGCCATATACAGCATCGAAAATGTCGATGGATCACTTGCAAGATGGTTACTGAGGGAAATTCTAGCCGAGTTGCATTTGGTAAATTCGGGCCCAACTTTTACGAAGAGAGCTAGATCGAGTTTCAATTAAGACAAGCCCTTTTTTCTTGGGCAGAGGATTCAGATATAATATAAAGATCTTATTTTGCCAAGTCTCCGATAGCTAAGCCATCGCCAAGGGCTTTTCCTGATTGAAACAAAAATGCGCGTGCGGTCGCCGTTCCGGTTTGGGTGCGGGTCGACGAAACCGGCGGGTTGCGGGGGGTCGCCAAGGTCACATTAAAGGCATGAGGATTTATTATTAATTTTAGACCTTGGAAAATTGAATGACCATTATCTTTTTCTTCTTCTTCTTCTTCTTCTTCTTCTTCTTCTTCTTCTTCTTCTTCTTCTTTTCTTTTGATTCTCTTCCCCTCCCAGTGCATCTCAGTGTTTGCACATATTAATCAAAGTGCTGAGGTTGGATCAGCGCCGCCCTTGCATCCAATTAGGTCATTGGAATTCTCTATCTTATCACTTTATGCTACCTGCTCGGATATGATAGCATAAATTCAGCCGGCGATATGGGCAAAACGGTCGGGCTGAAAGATATCAAGCTGCATCATAGGCGACCGAGGAGGGTATTCGTTCAGATCGCCTTCATTATTTCTGCAGTATGGATTTTCTACCGAACTTTGTCGGGCTTGGGAGGTGCGTCATATATAAATTATCATGATGGATATAGCGGGCAACTACAGACAGTAAGCTAATCTTAATTTATTTCAGGACGACTATACCCCGACATACCAGAGGAGAGACCTCAACGACCAAAAGAAACAGAGAGCAACTCGGCCTTCACACAAAGCCTATCACATGTTTTGAATCTACTTCCAGATGAAAATGAAACAAAGAGGCTGCTTACGCCAATCGAGTCTACCGGAGAGCAAAGACTGAAAGAGTTCGGCATTCGAACTCGCCAGTACAAGCAGCTCTTTGATGCATGGGAGACCTTGCATATCAACCAAACACGCTCCAAACGATTTGTCCAGGATGATGTGATTCAGCGTCTTTACCAGAATCCATCGATTGCAACTTCTCTCGACCAAGACTTGACGGAAGTCCTCCATGGCTACGAGTCGTATCGCTCGACAATCACTCGCCTTTCCACCCTTCTCTTCCCCTGGACATCACCTTACTTCGCAGACCACCTCCAATTTCGCCAGCAACTATTCTCCGCTGGCCGTGGACTAGTCTTCTCAGCTGGAAATAACCAGCTACCCTACTTACTCACCTCTATCCCCGCCATACGCCGATTAGGATGCACTCTCCCGATAGAAGTCATGTATCTCGGCGACGAGGATCTCAGCCCATCCTCACGGATGGCACTGGAGGCGATACCGGGTGTGATTACCCGGGATCTCCGAAAAATGGTCAACGACGAAGGCTGGGCCCTGAGAGGATGGGCCGGTAAACCATTCGCGGTTCTATTCTCCAGTTTCCGCGAAGTCATCTTCATCGATGCAGACTCGTTATTCCTCCAGAACCCGGAGATCCTCTTTAACGACTTCGCCTACCGCGAGACAGGCGCGTTATTCTTCAAGGATCGCTTGATGTTCCCGGAATCCAAGCGCGAGTGGATGCAGAAGGTTTTGCCCGAACCTGTCTCTAGTAAAGCCCAGGAGGCCCGTTTGTGGGATGGACAGAGTGGTCATATGCAGGAGTCTGGAGTGCTGGTTCTTGATACCTATCGGCACTTCTTGTCCCTTCTTCTTGTGACACGCATGAATGGACCTGATCGGGATGGCAATGAGAAGAAGGGGATTAGGGGTGTTTATGATATGCTGTATGGTGAGTTCTCTTCTTTTTCTTCGTTCTAGAGTCCCCCTTGGTAGCAGGATTGGGAATTAACGAGTGCATACTAGGTGACAAGGAAACTTTCTGGCTGGGTTGGGAATTAGTCGGCGACACGGATTATGCATTCCACAACGGTAGTGTTGGGACGATTGGAATCGCGCATGTTGAATCTCCAATTTCTCCTTCTCCAGCGCCCAGTGCGGGACTTAGTCCAAGTACGCCTTCAAAGGAATATACAATCTGCGCACCTCAATTACTCCATCTGGATCGGATGGGAAGACCGCTCTGGTTCAACGGGTGGTTACTTGAGAATAAGTTTGCCGATAAAGGGGCCAAACGGCCTGCCAAGTTCGAAGCATATGTGCGAGAAGAAGGCAGAGTTCCGAATTGGGAATTAAAGGAGAGCAATATGGCCTGTCTTACGTCGAGCAAGGTGTTCAATCTTTCACAGGAGGAGAGTGATGTCCTGAACATGATCATTGCGATGGGAAGACGATGTGAAGCTTTCTGATCTTACTCCAAGCTGGAGATTACTAGTATACAAGAAATTCAAAATGGAAAAAAAATTCAGTATACCAATTGCCAGTCATGCTATAATTGGAGGTATCATTAACGGTGGACAAATGTATACATGATCAAACAAGGTATAGAGGGCAGAATTATCCGAAAAGACAATGCAAAAAGAACCGATCCAATGCACTGGGAATATGGTTATTGATAGTAATTAACGCTCGCTCGCACAAGTCCAAAAAAGAAAAGCCTATCGTGATGACTACCGCACCAATTCCCACTCGGCAATATATTGCCAAGACATGCCTATTCGGCCCTCTTGTGCGAGATATTCCTCTCTGGTAACGCCTCGACAGTCTTTACGGTCGCCGAATGTCATCAAGACGCAAAGCAGAACCTTCTGACCAGGGGCACCCAACATACGTGCATCAGGAACATCCACGTACCAGCACGCTCCACCGCCGCCAGGCCCGGACCCGGGAATATAGTGGAGTGGAAGGCGTTCATCTTTGCGTCCATCAATGCCTTTGATGAAAAGCAAAAATAGAGCTGGTTTCTTTCGACTGTGGTGGGCCAGACTCCAATGTTCACAAAGTAATCCGAATTGGAAACGCACGGGGCTAGCCATACTATATACGGAGAGGCGGCCATCAGCGGGTCGAACAGTAGATCGACCGATGTCGTTATTGTCAGCATCACTGTAGAATTTGATGGGAGAGCCGCCCATGGGATTATCAGGGTTCGTGCGCATGTATTCCTCCCAACTGATTTCGGGCCGGCCGTCATCTCGGAAGAAGTGCTCTTTGTTTGAGGGGAAATGTTTCAGACCGAACTCGTCATTCGGCATGGTAAACTGTTGTGGATGGAATTCCTGCCTATACTTTCCACCAGAAGCCGAGCACAGATGGCCACCACCCCAGCAAGAATCAATCAGTTTCCACTGGCCTCCATCGATCCTCACTGCATTCCAGGCATGGTCAGCCTTGAACGGTGGAACAGCAGCCCCGGGAGCAAGCTCTTCATGACCGTATCCTTTCCCGTGGCCCGAAATCACGATGGCTTCCAACCCGGCTTTTGTAGCCAAGGCAGCGAAGAGCCCCGCGAAACCTTCACAAACCGCTAGACCGGAAGCTATCGTGCTTGCAGGGGTTGACGGCTTGACACAATCGTTAAAGAATGAATAGGTGTCGTAAATGATGTTATGGTGCAGCCACTTGAATATCACACGAGCTTTGTCTGTCGCGGATGGGAACGGTGCAGCCAGCTCATTAGCTAGCCAACCGATGTCATGCGAAGGAAGGGTTTCCCGTGGATACTGTGCAGCGCGCTGATCAGGAGCCGAAAAGTCTCGGCAGACCAGACAGCCAGTGTCTGATGATCCAACCGGAGCTACAGGCTGTGCTGAAGCGTTGAAGCGCGGTTTGGTGGCTTGGATTTTGGAGAGATCTGGTCGCGATGCATGTGGGATAGGCGGGGGAGTTCCATTTGGGACTGGATTATCAGCCGGAGTGCTACTGGGTCTTCCGGGAATTGGAGGTGCTTTGTTCAGGCCGCCAAAGCCGGTCTGTCGCATAGTATTAAGATCAGATGCAGACGGCACCGGAGGCAGTCTGCGATTTGGAAGGCTGGGCGCGGAGTTCTCCAATGCATTCGCACCGGTTGATCCATTTGACTGCCCCTCTAGACCAGAAGGTCGTCGTGGTGGTAACTGTGGTACAGGAGGATTGTTTCCATTAGTCGCCGGACGTGAAGGTAGGCTAGGCGCTGAAGATCCACTAGTATTGGTGCGAGAGGGTAGACTGGGGCGCGACGGCACACTTGGACGTGATGATGTAGACGATGATGACGGCGCCGGCGATTTGCCACGAATTGAATTGAACTTTGCAGAGAGACCACCAGACAAGTTGCCCAGGGTTGATTTCGACTCGGAACGTGGGGGTGGTTTCACATCGATCGGATCCTCCTTCGCACGTTTTGGGGGTAGCGCAGGTAACTCAGTCTCGCCCCATGCGGGTGCCTTGACTCTTCCATTCGCGGTTCCATGCGAGTTCACAGAGGTTGTTGAAGCACCTCGAATGCTTGTCGCCGTGGTAGCTGCGGTGGAGTGAGACGCGTCGGATGTGACTGACTCAAGGGAAGGTCGCCGCTGCTGATCTGTTGGCCTGCGTGGCGGTAGAGCAGGCCGCGACTCGGCATACGATGGCGGCGGATCTGCACGAGATGGAGGAGGAGGGGGAGGAGCCCGCTCTCTCTTTGTAGGCAGCGGTGGAGGCACTTTGGGCTTGGGCTTCAGTTCCGGCCGCGGCGATGGGGGCGGGGGTGGACGTGGACGCGAAGCAGATCTCGTTGTGCGTTCGTCCGCTGGCTGATTCCCGACGGGCGCAGTATCCAAGACGGAACCGGCGACATGGTAGGATGGTGGGTTGTTTGCTGATCTGCTTCTTTCCGTGGGAGGTTGGGGATATGAAGGTGGTTCAGAGACCGCCGGCTGGGCGGCCTGTGATTGTCGCAGGGCGGCGATCCGCTCCTGAATTGAACCCAGCTGGGGCTCCTCGGTAGCCATGGTGTCTACTTCGCCGCTTCACGTCCGCTGGTTCGAATCGAAGATTGATGGATGGCAAACCAGGCTGCGAGTGGAGATAAGATCGGGGAATTATAACGACACTCAAGCAGTGGCTTGGCAGAGGGGGTCGTAGCCTTGTTGGGGCCGCAATGCGCAGGCCACCAGTCCTAGAAGAGCAAGGCGAGTGGACAGAAACAGGAGAGAGCAAACAGCAAACACCGCGGAAGAGAAATGGGAGGCTCAACAAGGCGGGGCCAAAGTGTTTCTAAGATTGGGGGCGAAGGTGGAGAGGAGGTGGACCGTGGGACACAATCGTAAGGTCTGGTCAGGTACATTCTGCACCAGGAACAGCCTATTGCTTCATGGGAAAAACACAACATTGGTCATTATGGAAGTGTAAGTTTTATGCCTCTACTTCCTTGGACAAGAAATGAATGTCTCAATATGAATTTATTTCCAGCATGTCACCCCTCCATTCGGACTCCCAAACGCCTCGAGGCGGTTAGCGGAGCGCCGTCTAGGCAAAGACATGAAATCAAAAAGAACAGAAAAGGAAAGAAAAAAACAAAACCTAGGTACGTCCAGATGCGGATGGGGGATGTCCCGATAAAAAATGAAACATAATGCACAAAAGAAGGGGAAATTGGCCAGCTGTATCTGTCCTCGAGTGATCAAGGTCATTCGGAAACCTTTGGCAATCAATCGATGAACTAGACACACGGCCATGAACATAAGAAAGAAGATGGAGATGAAAGGAAAAGAAAAGAGCCGTGGAATACATCGTGGGGAGAAAGGAAAAGGATTCACAAGGAAGAGAAAGTCCACGTAGGCGAAGGGTTAGGATTGATCATCAAGAGCATCACTTCATCCCAATGTACAGAAACGTCAAGGTTCACCCAGAAGCTCCCTTCTAGACATTCTTATACAGGAGCAGTGGCTCACCAACATTCTCGATCTCAGGAATGGTACACTTGAGATCAAATGCTTTGGCCAGGACGATCTTGAAGATCTATTTAGGGTCGATCGGTTAGCAGAGGAAATAGGATCAGACACGAAGAGACATACCTTCTGAACATTGATGCTGTGGCTAGTACTACTGAAGATCAAGCTCGCCTTCATCGCCTTCGCAAACCGCTTCGCTTGAAGGGAAATCTCCTCTTGGTCCTCACGGGGGAAGTTGACGAAGTGGTCATACTTGGTACCGACTAGGAAGGGGATAGCAGTCTTGTTGAAACCTCGGCCTTGGCGATACCATTCCTTGATGGAGTTCAGTGTACTCTTGCGGGTCAAATCAAACATGAACAGGATGGCAACAGCGTCATTGCAGACCAGCGGCAACATGTTGACGAATTCGCGTTGACCACCAAGATCCCAGATAGAAAATGTAATCTCGGTATTACGGATTGAGATGGTCTTTTCCATGAAGTTAACACCTGCCATGAGAGCTCCGTTAGAAACACCACCAAGAGAAAGTAAAAGTATAGATAGGAATATCACACTTACCGAGAGTTTGGATATAATCCTCGTCCCAGCTTCCCTCCACATACTTGACCATGAGACTCGTCTTACCAATCTGAGCATCTCCTACCATACCCACCTTTATCACAACACTGTTCTTGGCGGACTGGGCTGCCTGTCGCTGAGCAACATCCGAGGGCTGCGCCTGAGAAAAACCGGGGCGTTCCGTACCGCTGGAGACACCGGAGCCAGGTCGGGAAGCAGGGTGAAGTTGAGGTTGCTGGTTCAATGAGGGAGAGGAATTCAGACGAGCTGCATGTTCGGCATCTTGCGGATGATATTCGGGAGCAGAATGGTGGAAATCGGTCGATCGGGAGTGGTAGTGGGCTTTGGAGTCGCTGTTATAGCCGTGGTCAATGGCTGGTGGGCGGCTAGAGGGACGCTCTGCGACTGGCTCCTCGACATTGACATTGACGCCGACGGCAGCCGGCTGCTCGACGGGTGGTTCCTGAGTCTGTTCGGTTTGTTCGGATTGAGCGACAGGCTGGGGCTGAAGGTCGGAAACTGGCACTGATACTGGTGCTGGTGCTGGTGCAGCCGCTGGCGCTGGCGCCTGCTCTTCCACAGGAAACTGCTGCGGCTCCGCGACAGCAGGTGCCTCCGGTACTGACTGCTGCAGCGGATCCATGATGATTGTCGAGAATTAGATCAAGGAGGAAAACGGGGTGTTAATGTTTCGAGTGTGGAACCTGTTCGAGAGCACTTCCGTTAGTATCTGCGGGGAAAGGAGACGCTGTTCTGTTATATGTTCACCCACCGCTTCCCTTGCAGGGGGATATTCAATCCAAGCAGGAGCAGAGCCGATCACAGTAGATTGGATATTATCCGCGGACGCCGGTCTTGGAGGAATCTCAAACAAGTCGGATGGGCGTCTCACCGGTTGCGCGACTTGGGGAGAGGAGAGAGGGAGGGGAGATTGGGTGCACAGAATCGGGTAGTGTGTAAACACACACCGGACCAGCGAAACAACGACGGAAGGGAAAGATGTGACCGAGGAGATGGGCGAGAGAAAGGGGGGGATCCGGAATTTATGAAGTAAAAAAGGGCGAAGGAGAGTGAGCAAACGCAGGAACACCAGAGCTTTGCGACCAAATGCTCAGCTCACCTTCTCGTCAGACGATCTGCGCTAGTCCACGATAGGTTAGTCCCTTACTGGCAGAAACCATGGGAAAGGCGGGCATTTCTCGGCAGGAAAAAAAAAGTTCTTATCGGACTTGCTTTTTCCACCTTGACGGCCTAACCCCCCACCTTTTTAAGACTCATTTACTTTTGCGAATTACAGAAAAAGATATGTCTAAAAGAGCTGCGGATGCCTCCGACGAGCAGTCGGCTGCTCTCAAGGCCGGCGAGCGGCCAATGGTCGATGCCACCCCAGATGAAGTGGGGGAGTTCGAAGATGAATATGAAGATGAATTCGAGAGCGAAGACGAAATCCTAGAGGCTGGTGTCGATGGCCGTCCTGATGCTGAGCGTGAGGAGGAGGAGAGAGGTATGTCTAATTCATATATATCACAGTTTTCGTCGAGTGGACTCCTGACTGGAACTGGAAACTAGCGGAGGCTATGGAAGTCGACAAGGAAACCTTCATCCCCGGCCGCACAAAACTGGCTCCCGGCGAGACTCTGTCGCCTGATCCTTCGACTTATGATATGCTTCACACTCTCAGCACCCCCTGGCCATGCCTGTCCTTTGACATTGTGCGCGACTCACTCGGAGACAACCGCAAGACCTTCCCCGCAACCGTCTACGCCGTCGCCGGAACCCAGGCTGAGGGCAGCCGTAGCAAGGACAACGAATTGATGGTCCTCAAGATGAGCGGATTAAGCAAGATGGAGAGGGAAGGCGAAGATGAGGAGAGTGATTCGGACTCGGACGATGACATGGGTGAGCCCATTCTCGAACACAAGTCGATTCCGCTCGGCTCGACGACAAACCGCATTCGCGCCCACCAAACGCCCTCCCAATCCGCAGACTATTCCAAGCCCCCGCAAACCCTTACGGCCACCATGCTTGAGAACTCGCAAGTTCTCATCCACGATGTCACCCCTTACCTTTCCAGCTTCGACGTGCCTGGCACCATTCTTCCCCCGTCCGCATCGAAGCCTCTTTCCACTCTTCGCATGCACAAGTCAGAAGGCTATGCTCTTGACTGGTCTCCACTTCAGCCTCTCGGCAAGCTCTTGACTGGTGATAATGACGGTTTGATCTACGCGACCTCTCGCACCGAGGGTGGCGGCTGGGTGACCGATACCCGCCCATTCATCGGTCACACCTCCTCGGTGGAGGAGCTTCAATGGTCCCCCAACGAGAAGAACGTGTTCGCTTCAGCCAGTAGCGACGGCAGTGTCAAGGTGTGGGATGTGCGATCCAAGTCTCGCAAGCCTGCGGTGGACGTTCAGATCTCCAAGACCGATGTCAATGTTATGAGCTGGTCCAACCAGACTTTCCACCTTCTCGCGACTGGCGCAGACGATGGTCAGTGGGCTGTTTGGGATCTGCGACACTGGAAGCCGAATGCGGCATCTCCCTCTTCTCAAATTAAGGCTGCGCCCGTGGCCTCGTTTGACTTCCACACGGAGCCCGTGACTAGTATCGAGTGGCACCCGACGGATGACAGTGTGGTGGCTGTTGGCTCGGCCGATAACACCGTCACCTTGTGGGATTTGGCTGTCGAGTTGGATGATGAGGAGAGTCGCCAGGCTGGCATGGCCGACATCCCGCCGCAATTGCTTTTCGTTCACTACATGGAATCGGTCAAGGAAGTGCACTGGCAAGAACAGATGCCGGGTACGCTCATGGCAACCGGTGGCAATGGATTCAGGTATGTCAATTGCTTTTGCTTAAGGCTTTCTCACTTTTTTTTTTTTTTTGGCTTCTGGTCGATACTAACCACTGTCTTCTCATATAGTGTCTTCAAGACCATCAGTGTCTAGAATGAAACAGACGACCTTTGACCAAAAAAGATATAAAAGTATTAACGTGTGATGTCCTGCTCATATACCAGTCGAGTTACAGTTTAGAGGTACTCGGCACATTGGAATGGATTTAGTCGCTATCGGAGATGAACAGATGAGCGGCATGAACAAAAAAAATAATCTTCTTTTCCACCTATACATTTTCTGGCGTCCGTGTCCATAGAAATGCATTTCCATGATGATTACATGTATTTTTTTTCTTTTCTTTTCTTTTCTTTTTTAATTTCATTTTTCGAAAACCTTGAGATCTGTTTTATCCAAATCCAAGTATGAAAACGACACAACCAATATTACTGCGGGAGCAGCGGAACCCAAGCAGGCCAAATTCCGCCCAAAGGGCCTCGGCCGAGGCGATAGATTGGAGGGGGAGGGGCAGACTGTTTTGATACCGAGACCCGGGAGCTTCCAATCCCATGCAATTCAATGCAATGCACAACATCTCATCTCAATCACCCGCTAGCGTGGCAGCAAGCTCCCTGACAGGAGGAGGGTACTCCGGACGACGCACCTGCACCTTGTACCCATACACCATAGTTACCTGACCCGTACCTGTACCTGTGTCTATACCCTGTACCTCAGTCTACACGCTGTCGCAGGATTGGATACAAGCAGGGGTGGTGGATATTCTCGTGCAGGATAGCCTTAACCCACTCCAGTCAAGTTAAGGGCCGTGCCAGATCGCCGTGCGCTATTTCACTCGGCGCCGTCGTGGGCCCGACTCGGGTGCGACTTGGCGCCAGTCGGTTCTCTGATCTGATTCTGGCTGGTCTGGTTTGACCTGCTTCTCTGTGGTGAGATGGGAAGGTACAGAACGGAGGAAATAGTTGTACGCAGTAAATGGAGGAGGATCTACGGACATGGTGTTCCTTTG
The DNA here is from genome assembly GCA_023626415.1 of Penicillium sp. S1701. Taxonomy (NCBI): domain Eukaryota; kingdom Fungi; phylum Ascomycota; class Eurotiomycetes; order Eurotiales; family Aspergillaceae; genus Penicillium; species Penicillium sp. S1701. The sequence continues at coordinate 1,421,199 of JAMAGY010000001.1, read as the reverse complement.
CACGGCCACACGGTGGACTGTGTGGCGAGAGGATGATGCTGGTGTGAAGCTGATTCGAACTGATGATCGGCCGTTGGTGTCTGTGCGAGTTAACTCTGCCCTGTGCTGGAGTTTAGTTTGTTCTGTTTTCTTTTTTTTTTCTCGCGTTCTATTTTGATGAATCAGAGCAGAGATTCACCGTGGAACAACAAGTGGGTTCGAAGGTATGTATGACATGCATGGATTGAGCAATTCGCATCCGATTTTCGGGGCACTTTTGGTCTCATCACCGACCTATTTTACCTGTGTCGCCTGGGATGAATCATTCGTGCCATGTATTCTTGTATTCTTCACGCAAGGTACCGTCTGTGGTGTATCTCTAGGAGACTGTGTCCTATACCTCGTGCACTCCGCCGTGTATACAGAGTACTGTGTACAGAAGGTACCCGGAGAAAGCTACACCCGAGCTAAATACCACTACTGCACGACGAGGAAAACCGGGCAATCACATCAGATCTAGCCGCTGCACGTTCTATGGAGATCATGCACTACTACCAAGTAGAGTTCGGTGGATGAGAATCGGCTTTTCTCCGGTGAATCCTGTATATCCAGCCTTTGTTCTAGCCCAGAGGACCTGGGAAGAGCTGAAGGGTTCGGTGCTCGGAACGGACAATGTCGCGATTCTCTTGATCAGGACACCGGGGGTAGGGCAAAAAGTACAAAGCACCACCAAATGGTAAGCTGCCACTCGTCTCAGGCTTGGTGTTAAGGACTAGTCGGGTCCACTTGGCGCGTTTGGGGATTCGCTCATGGCTCATTCCTAATTATAAGTTCTTCACACGAGTAGCGTGGATACAGTAGACCGGAGCTGTTGGTCTTGGGAGTGGAAGTATGTACATGTAGATCCACCCTAGCATTGCCACCAAGGATACTGAGCCAGGATTGCACTGTCTTCTCAGAACAAACCATCTCGTTCGCTTTGATTGGCCATCATCGCTTTTCAGGGTACTTCCAAAACTGTATGTACATGCAAAAGTGAGAAAGGTTGATCGTCGCGCAGGGACTCAAATGCGGGAGCTTGGACCAGCGCCTATAACTCACGAGTAACGAGCCTGCGCCATATGCACCTTCACATCATGGTGCCGAAAGAGTAACATTACCAATTCGTTCATTCAAGTTGTACTTCGTACTTCGTGCTATCTCAATAATAATCCAGTTGGCCTAGTGGGTCCCTCAAGCTATTGCTTCGTGAGGCCGACCGTCTAAAGAGTGAGTAGTTAGTCGACGAGGTGATGTCTACTGTACTGACTCTGGTCAATTTTGGTGTACGGAGTATGTACTACCATAATTGGATCTCTGGTACCATACGATAGCCCCAGGCTTATCTCTCATTTTCCCGGCAGAGAACCACAGCTCAGGCGAAAGTTAATCGAACCAATAAGCTAGGATAAAATCAAGGTCGTATCGTATCGCCCGAATTTCACCTGTTTCGGTCGCCGGTATCCACAAAAGCGACCGTCTAGATTCCCACGAATAGCGCGCGTTTCTAGCCAAGGCTTGACCAGTTGGATTTCATTTGAACTCGGCATTAGCATCTCACAAGAATGCCGGTCTTCATCACCTCAGCCACGGCAATAAGCGCATTGCCTCGTCGCTAGGGTGTTGCTAGGGAGCACAGTGTAATACAAAGCACAGATCAAATCAAAGGGGAGAAATACCGGGGGAGAGAAAAGAAGTTTAGAAAATACACCCACCCACACACTCACACAACTGATGGTAAACATACTTGTAGCAAGTCCAACCAAGCAATTAGCAAGAGAATCTTGGTAATTGCGGATCGCCAGGCTGGACCTGACAGGATTTGGAGTACGGAGAGGGATCCTCCTGAATCCACACCTGCCGCAGTGGGACGGACGGGTCTATGTCGTTATCTCCCGGGGGCCATGACGCATAGGGCCGCAGGAGGCTCAGTGCAGCTACTGCACAGTTTCCTGGGTTCAACGGAGGCCCACTCAGATTGATTGCGAGGTCAGCTGCACTGGAGGTACCCTGGAGAAGTGCTCGAAATGGCCTGATCCGACTGGCAGGGGGAGAGGTGCATAGCTAGACAGGCCCATTCTTCACCACGGAGACTAATCGATCACGCTGGAAATTAGAGTGGTCAGTAGTCTATGGACGACGGCACGGGCTGAAGTCCGATCGTCTTGGGCTAATATCCGAGCCGCGCACTTGATGCCATCGTGCACAAGCGGCGAGCACAGGCCACGAAGCGATCAGCCATGACGGGGATGGAGATGCAGGTGTCGGAGAATTTATTTACTTGGGCGTTTGGTTTTGATTTCTTCAAAATGAGATTCATACGGAGTACTATGTATGGGGTATCGGAGTCCTGGGTCTCTATCGGTTTCATGATAATTACAGTCTTGAAGGCGACTCAGATGCGTTGGGAATCAACCCTAAGCGCGGTTAAGCAAGAACGTTGGACTCCAATCACTTCTGTTCCAGTCAATGTACTATGGAGTTGACGGATTTCCAAGCCGAGACTCAACAGTGTCTGTGGCGCTGGGTGGCCCTGCGTAGGGCGCCTCACTATCCAAATGGGTTAGTGTCTACGCTCAAGGGATTGAATTCAATTCAAATTGGGGACCTGCATTGCTGCACTTGAGAGAACAAAAAAAAAAAAAAAAAAGAGCCCGGGAAAAGATAACACGAGCTTAACAATTTATTGTATTTAATTGTTGATTTATCGTCGACTATCAATATACAAGTGTACTATCTCAACTGAATTATGCACAATGTACATGATCCTACAAAGTAACACCTACTGCCCAGGTGAAACTCTTCATTTTGCTATGGAGAAGACACGGATTACGGGGCATACACAATGGTATAGTACCAATCCAATCATTGTAGATCAAACATAAGTCGCTCAGGTCAGGCGGTCCACTGCCGATGTTTCCCCAGGTCTATTCAAATCCGGATGTATTATCAAGCAAGCATTATTCTGATCTCTCAGGCGGTGATCCAGTGGCTTGCCGAGCCACCGTTTCATTTGCCTATTTGGAGTCACCTCGGGTCACCTGCAGCTCCCAGAGACTCGCCCTAATGGCTAGTTCGACTTAGCGCGCATGGGCACGTCTGGGGATTCTGCAAACGAGCCGTCCGTGCGAGGCTCGCTGTTGAGTTGAGCGGGATTAGCGCAAGGAAAATCATGGGCCAAAAAAAAAAAAAAAAAACACAGATGAAATCAACATGAAGATGAAATAGATTATTGAACGCCCAATGAGTGGTCCTTTGCGTCATTACCACGATCATTGAAAACGGACCATTGATCCGATGTCAGGGTTAGCCTAGGGACGGCTCGCAAGTCTGTCGGTAACCATCCCACTCCCAATTCCAAGAGCTGGCGCTTTCTCACGATGTACACACTGTCACTCGCACTCCGCGAGGATCCGGAAATTCCAAGACACGCAAGACGAATCACACGGAAGGATCGTCACGCACCACCCCCCCCCAGATCCAGCCGCATACTCGATGTGTCGATGGGCCGCGCCAATGGCTGATCGCAATCAATCCGGGGGGCGGCCTCGCTCCGTACAACCAAACTCAAACTGGGCTTGCAACGTGCGTCGAATGTTGAGCGGGTGAGATTCTAGAAAGTTTGGATCCGGGGTTCTCCAGTTTCCAGCTCCGAGGTCCAAAGGCTATTTCATTCCATTTACGGGGCGATGGAGAATACTATCCAACGGATGTTCTACATTCTTTGTTTCATTTTCTTTTTTTTTTTGCCACGCTCGAACCACGAGTGCGACCCGCCATGTGCGCAGGAACCAGAGTATGCCCACCGGCGGGATCTGTGCAGCAGTGCAGAGTGCAGCACATAGGGACTGCGTAATAGCAGCAGCAGCACCACCACTACTACTACCACCACCACCAGGACCGGGCCTATCGTGGGCAGGACATCCCCCACACGAACCCTTTTCCGGTCACAGCGCCTGTCCCCCACAAAAAATGGCGCATGGCCTCTTAATTGGGGAGCTTTTTGCGGATCCATCCGCCAAAGCTCAGCCCCCAGCCTCGCGAGTGGATCAGATGGGTACCTGGCCACATCATAGGCAACGTCCAGCGTTCCAGCGTTCCAGCGTCCCAGCGTTCCAATGTTCGAGTCATCCAACGCACCAATCGTGGCATTGCTCAACTTTGCCTTTTTGCCCCTTACCCTAGTCCCATACTAGCCTCTCTCTGCCTCTCTCTCTCTCCCCCCTACCCAGGAGTACAGTGTACACACCGCACGTACCAGCGACTCACTAGTTAGCTACTATACTTCGTACAGTAGCACTGAAATAAAGGCTATGTATAAGGCTATGTACTGTAGTATCACCCAATACCATACTTCATACGGACCGTTTCTCGCCGATCGCGGTCACGAGGAATCGCATCCTCGTATGGTCCTGGCAGGGACGAATGGCAAGGCAGCCCCACTGCAGGCTAATGCAGCTGGAATCCGTGGGTAGTGGTTGGAGTACGGAGTATACAGATGCAATAATACCATGGACAGTCGGCTCATTGATATGGAGAGTGCTGTGCTTCGTACTCCGTACGCCTGTGCCTTGTACAAACTATGTATGTACTCTAGACGGAGTACAAGGCAGGATTGTTTTCATGATCTTATACATGTACTATCTATCTGTATCTGTAACATAATTAGCCACTGCATCTAGTCAGTACTGTGGTACTATATACCCTGGTACTCCTTATCCTGTCTTCTTATCTTATGATCCACCTCATCACCAACCTGTTTCATCTTTCTGCCACGGAGAGCCCATGGTCCCATCTCATCGCCTTGAACGAGACCAGAAACAACTTGGAACGGGCAATCCAGTGAGCAGGCCAGTGCGTGCGCCCAAGATTGGGGCTACGCCGCATTTGGTATCATCCTGGGTAATCCCTGGGCTCTGATTGGTTTAATCTGCCGCTAGAATCCACTCTGGGGAACCGGTATCGACATGGTCACAATACCAAAACACACCGGCTAGAACTGCCACTCGTCAGTGTAGCACGATGGTACCATAGGTACTATAGGTAACAACAGTCAACCCAGTGCGTGGCGCGTGGCTCCTGCCAGGAACGGTACCCCGGTACTTCCCCAAATGCACGGCCGTCCATATTAACAGAGGTACCGCTCGGGAAGACAGATGTACCTCCACCCACGAGGCCTCGTTACTGCCACACGTTTATGTTAAAGTCGTACGCAGACCCAGGTACCTTCTCCCAAAGTCAAAAGGTTGAGAGGCAACTTTCGATCAACTTCAACCTCTCTCCTTTCATCCTTCCCCTGTACTCCCCTTCTTCTCTCCTCCCCCCATCCCCTTTTGACACTCTCTTGTTCGCTTCCCTCAACTCCTCTCCCGACGGTATCGCGCTATTCGCAACGGCTTCTTATCTGCAATTGCCCGCTATCTCGGTTATCTCCGGCCTATCCTACGGTCCATGCTTCGCTCCACTGCTTGCTGCCTCGAAGCTGTTGAGACCTTTCTCTGACAATCACCTCATTTCTCTGTGAGTATCCTTCGGCTTTCATCCGGACTCTGGCCTGAATTCTCTGGATCGCAACCATCGGTGTCTTGAGCCGTGAGCTGATGTCTCCCACCTCGACCCCAAAGACGTCAACACTAGGCCCCATAACCCGCCCACCGGCCGCAGGTCCCCATATCCTGTCTGCATAAAACACCTGACTCCCCCTTCCCCTGTCTGACGACTCATCTCATTCGAGTCGTTTAACTGTATCATCCTTGGTGAAATCGCAGGAAAGGAGAATTTATCCTGCCAATCCTCCCCTTCCAATCAACTTTGTCGTACAAAGCTGGCTTTGCGCTCTCTGGTGGGTCCCCTCATTACGCTCTCCGGCACGGTCCATGATAAGCGCCTCGCTCGCTCCTTAGCTCGGGGCGACTTGAAAGGCCCGCGCTGCGCTTCTTCTACTTTTACCTTTTTTTTTTTTTTTTTTTCTTCTTCGCAACCTCAAAAAGCAAAGTACTAATTGATGTCATTTGGCCCGAAATAGTCGTGTAGGCGACTTTCTTGGACGATAACCGTTGTCGTCTATTGTACCGCCTCGTTCATCCTCTGCCGAGTGACGAATCAGTACATCTAATTGCGTTTCATCGCAAATTGGCGAGATCCGGTTCCCTATCTCTTTCTTCGAAGTGGCCAAGTGTTTGACACACTGGTCCGAAAGAGAACAGCACCTCTCCTAGAATGTTGTTGGGTGCTATGGTCGCTCAACATCCTGATCACAGCCCCCAAGTCGCAGACCTCGCTAGTATCAACGAGATTCCTGGAACAATGCCTGGTAAGTTGTCTGCCATCGCCCTCTCTGTTCCTTCGATTCTGAACTTCCATCGGTAGCTCCGTCGAAGGAGACCAAGAAGGCCGAGACCAATGGCCAGGTCGGTGTCAATGGCAATATCCCACCCCCCAAAACAGATAAGCCGAGACCGCACGTCTGTACCACTTGTGGTCGCTCATTTGCGCGATTGGAGCACTTGAAGCGCCATGAGCGATCCCACACTAAAGAGAAACCATTTGAATGCCCCGATTGTGCGCGATGCTTTGCGCGCCGGGATCTGTTGCTGCGACATCAGCAGAAACTACACATGACTTCTACTCCCTCCTCGCGACCTAGGAATGGTCGTCGTGAGAGCACCGGTGCTGCCCCGCCTGGTGCTGGTGCCAATCGTGTGCGCAAGAACTCTATCGCTAACAATTCATCATCCATGCGCCCCAGGGCGAACACCATTAGCCACATTGGTGGATCTGCCTTGGGACTGGCCGAGGGGTCTAACCCATCCTCTGCACCCAGCCAATCCGGTCATGCGTATCACCCCAGTCTAGGCTCTTCGGTCGGCTCAAGCATGGACTATAGGGGTTTCAGTTCAGGACACCCTCCCGTGAATGGATTGGCTAAACTCGAGACGTCCGGACTCCCGGTGGACATGTCTGGTGGTCTCCGGACGGCCCCCGTCTATGGAAGCTTCGACATGGGCATTGACGGTATGCTGATGGGTCATGGCAGCACAATAAACCCAGCACAGCTTCACTTTGCAGGTTCTCCTCAGGGCTTTGGTGACTCTCCATCCTCCCCATTCGGTCACAATGCCCACAGCATGCACCCCGCGACTGACCCCCTGTTGGACGAGGATATGAACTTTGACTGGATGAATGGGTTTGACGCAGCTGTGGCGCTGGGGAATGGCAATGACTCGGTCATCGATGAGTCGTCTCCCTCCGCCATGAGTACGGGTAGCCAGAGCGGGATCAGCGAAGCCATGCTGGATGGCCTCCCCATCTCCAACGGCTGGCATAACCCGTTCCCCGCGCACACGGCCGCCGCGAACCAATTCGCAATCGACTTCTCTCCGAATACGCTGAATGAACTGGGCATCCCCCCAGAGACTGTGTCGCCCAAGTCGCTGATGGCCCAGAATCCATTTGGTGAAACCTATGCCACTCCTCCATCAATGACCTCGGTCGGCCAGCCCATCGTGGGAGGACATTCGCAGAGTATGTTTCCATCCTCAACAAGCGGAGAATCTCCTAATCCTCTCAACGTTCCTTTCCCGAATAGTGCCCTTCGAAGTCAACATTCCCCAATCTCAACGGATACATTTACAGACTCCACACGACAGGCTCTATTAGCGAGCATGTCACAACCCACCAGCTTCAATCACCGCAAGTATTCCCAACCCGCGAGCGGCCTCCTGAACAGCCGTGAGTTGTTCGCTCGCTCCAATGGTTTCAACAGCACCGGTCAATTACCAAGCACTTCGGATATGCAGCGGTATATCTCGGCCTATATCACCTATTTTCATCCTCACATGCCTTTTCTCCACATCCCCACCCTCAATTTCCAAGCCCCCGAATACACCAACAACCTGCGCACGCCCAGTGGACATCTTAATCTCAGCTCTACCGGCGTTGCTGGTGGCGGGGGCTGTCTAATTCTCTCAATGGCCGCCATCGGTGCACTGTACGAATACGAAGCCGCCGCTTCCAAAGATCTTTTTGAAGCTGCCAAGAAGATGATTCAACTATACCTCGAAGAGCGACGAAAGGCCGATATGTCTGCTGCGTTAAGTCGGTCTAGTTCTCATCGAGATAGCTCGGTACACAACACTCCACTTTGGCTGGTGCAAGCGATGCTTCTCAATGTTATCTACGGTCACACGTGCGGCGATAAGACCTCTGCGGATATCGCGAGCACACATTGCGCTGCGTTGGTTAGCTTGGCGCGGGCGGCGGAGTTGACGCACCACCTCGATCCGAAGAACCTTCCACAAGACCACCTTAATGCCAATTTCAACACATCAGACTCCGATTCGACTGACAATGAGAACTGGATGTCGTCCTCATACAACCAACCGAAAGAGAGGCGTGACTGGTTGAATTGGAAGGTAGTGGAAGAGCGCAAACGAACTCTCTATGCCATTTTCGTTCTTTCTAGCTTCCTTGTCTCGGCGTACAACCATGCACCCGCTCTGACAAACTCGGAAATTCGGCTCGAGCTTCCCTGCGAAGAGGATCTTTGGGCTGCTGAATCACCGCAGGCATGGAAGAAGATGGGAGGGCACACGGCTTCAATGCAAAGTGTGTCTTTCTCTGCCGCTCTTACGTCCCTTTTGACTGCCAGCCAGCGAGAGTCACAGCAGCAATCATCGAACCTCTTTTTCAGCGAGGATCCCTCAAACCCGGAAAGTAGGCCGAGTACTTTTGGCTGTCTTGTTTTGATCTACTCTTTGCACAATTATATTTGGGAAACCAGGCAACGGCACATGGGACGTCAATGGACCGCACAGGAGACCGAGGCCATGCAATCGCACATCGAACCGGCTTTGCGAGCATGGCAAGCAGCCTGGGCAGGAAACCCTGTCCACAGCCTTGAGCGACCTAATCCTTTTGGTGCCGGCCCATTGTCAGCAGACAGCATTCCATTATTGGACCTAGCCTACGTTAGACTATTCGTCAACTTGGGTCGGACAAAGGAAGCCTTCTGGCAGCGAGATTGGAACGGAATGGCAGATGAGCTTGCTCGTGGTACCGAAGTCTTCCACCAGGTCGATACTGCCATGGCTGATGCAGTTGATTCAGCACTTGGTTCGCTGGGTAATCGGCGCGAGTCGATCAACGATCTCGGTGTGGGCGATCTGGCTATTTCTCAGACGCCAACCCAAGAACATCCCATGCAAATACTTCCTAGTGCGTACAAAACCGGCCAATCGAAGCGAGAAAAGCACCTCCGCAAAGCAGCCTTTTACGCCGCCGATTCCATCTCCATGTCTGACCGACTTGGTAATACATTTGCCGAATTCTCGTCCCGAGAACTTCCTATCCAGTGCGCGATGTGCCTATTTGACTGCTCGCAAGTACTGGCCGAGTGGATTACAACCGTTCAAGAGCGGGTTGGGACATACCTGGGAATCCTGGGCCGCGAGGAAGTTGACCTCACTCAGGTTCCCGGAGTAATGTTGCTCGAAGATGAAGATTGCAAGTTGGTGGATAAGATTAAGGAGATTCTGAACAGCGTTGAAACAAAAATGCGACGCCAGGTGCAGAACAGCAATTCCATGTCTGCACTTAGCGTGATGCAGCGGTTACCCAGTGTGGTGGAGGGTGGATACGGATGTAAAATATTGATTGCGACAGCGAGCCTACTAGACCGGGCTGCTGTTTGGCCAGGTAAGAACATTTTTACCACTTTAATATTTTTCTTTCTCGCATAACTAACATCTATTTCCTAGTGACGAAATTAATGGCCCGCTCCCTAGAAGCACAGGCTATGCGAATGAAAGAGCGAGCTGAGCACTCCGTTATGATGACCACTTAATGACTTCTCACGTCCCACCCCATCCTCTTCAATCTCGTGCGCACAGCCGATTCATGAACTAAACATTCGAGCCACCCCCCATCTCTCCCCGTTACGGTTGTCTCTCTTGCAATTCCCGATTTCTGATTTCCGATTCCCAACTTGATGAGTTGGTACCCCCGCTTCGATACCCCGATCGAATCTGTGATAGACGAATGCCATGCCATGACTGCTTTTACCTTGCTATCCCTTGTTTTTCTTTTCCAATTTTATCCACCAAGCGTTGAGTGATATCTTGTCTTGTGACTGCTGAACTTGTCCTGAATGAATTGTGATGTGCCGTGACGTGGTTGACTAGTGCTGGTGATTTGAATCCAATATCAGTGTACTCGTGATTGATTGAATTGGGAGTTAGTCTGGGCCTTTGACCATTTTCCTTTCAACCATTTTCTCTTTGGTCTGTCTATGTTTAATTATGCCGGTTTTACTTCATGTGAATATGATTTTACTTTTACTTGAGATCATTCAAGTTATCTTTCTACATATTGACAATAGACATAAATGAGGTAGGCTTGATGCACAAGTACATAGTATCCTTAAAGTTATGGACGTAAAGTCTGCTGAGCAGAGTATTGACATCGACTACTTCCAAGGTTGTACCTAGCATCCAAATTGTCGACCAAGGGTGGATTCCTATTTATATCACTCGATTCAAATGGCCCTTTTTATTCTTTCTCTTTATACTCAAAGCAATAACTTTTCAACGCCAGTCTGAAAGTCTGATAGGCCAAGACCCGTCTCGATTCTACTAGGTTGTCTCTTTATGCTTTGTTCTTCTGGAGGTAGGCCATCGTCCTTTCCAGTAAGAGGAACTCGAATGAACTTGTCCCATGGCTCAAGTTAGGAAGTATAATTATGGGAATCTAGATTTTGTTCTACCCCTCAATAGAGAAAGGTAGCGCACTATGTGAATCATCGGGGGTAGAACATCGAGCCGATTCATGGTCCACAAGCAGGGCTTCTTTCAATCTCTTTTCATCTTTCTTTAAGAATGAGACGATTCTGTCATGCTAGGACCTGCTATAATGATAGGCTTAAAGGGCTGTCGAAGAATAACACTATTTAATACTGGTCCTCATTCAACGGGGTGATCAGTTAATTCAACGAGAATGATCCAACAACTACTTGAGAGGCTGCTAACAACGAAGCACTGTCATCAATCAAAATCCTATAGCGAGCTCTGATTTGATTGGTTGGTTTAACATGGCACAATATCTAGCAGAACTTCCGACGGAACTTGTGGTCATTATCTTGGAAAAGCTGATAGAGGACGGAAGTCATGGGAGTTTACATTCCTTGGTACATGTAATGAACGGGGCACTGGGGCATGCAGTCCAAGTGGCGGCCCGGGGCGCATGGAGAGGTGGTGCACGGGCTACCGCCCGAAGGGTGTATGCCGACATTCATTACAAAGACGCTAATGACCTTGTTCTCGGTGCGAGAGTACGAGCAGCTGAGGCATGGGTCACTCATGCCACAAACAGAATTTCACACAGAATGTCCCAGATCCACGATTACGAATACGACTCGGACGAAGTTTTACAGAATCTTCAAGAAGAATTGGTCGCCACAGAAAACCTTCTTAGTGATGCAAAGCGGGCTTGGAATGATGACGGCGAAGTTGTGCACGTAGATGCCTGCGACGCTACTCTTCTCCCGGTGGCTCAGCCTGCACCCGCAAGTACTCTCACGGACATATTAACCTTAGGCTGTGTTCATTGTTTCGAGTTTCTTCACCGGTCTGAAACGATCCAAATCGGTGGATACGATCACAGGGGAGTTAGCTATTTCTTACTCGTCCCCGTGCCTGATTGCCGCGATCTGTTGAGCTATATGATACAGAATGGGACCTTGGAGGACGTGTTGACCATTAAAGACTTGGATTTAGACAACCCTGAGGGATTTGAGGATCGACAAAATATCCTTTGGCATATTGGGAGGCACCTAGATCTGGTGGAAGATTGGATAGCACGAATATATTTTTTATCGGTAGCGCCTCCTACCGGCGTAGTAGGGGAAGAACTTCCAATAACGTCTGACGCTCTAACGAACCAATCCAAGGGTATTCTACCTGCACTTGAGAACGCAATGACCTATGACTACTATCTCGCGGCTTGGCAATTTGGGCTTCGTATATGCGACGTGATGATCCCTGATGACTTGGCTGGCGTTTCAGCATGGTCCGCAATCCTAGCTCGCCCGCAGAGTCCTGACCGCACCAATATCATAACTCACATGGCTGCACATTCGACTCCAGCTTGTATTAATTACACTTTTGACGAGGGTTTCCAGGACGGTAACAACGGGTTTCCTGGTTGGGGAACAGCCGTGGTTACTCCATGGTTTTACGCGGTCTGGATGTATCAAAGAGAGGCCGCAGAACTGATCAGCAATAATCCAGCCGTGGATCCTCTCCAAGTATCCCACTTAATCGAGCCCGGAGTTGGGCCCATACATCTGGAGTATCCTGCATATGCAGCGATTAACAATTTCGATGAAGACGGGGCGGCCATGTTAAGCAATTGGATCGACAAAGCAAGCACTGGATTATCAAATAATAGTGTATTTGACCCTATGATCGAACTGCTCACACATATTGTGGAGCAATATGTACGGGAGGTCGACGATATTTGGAGTACTTTCCACGGTAGGGTCGTGCAAGGAAGGCCCCTACATACGTGCCAGAGGCTAAAGAACCAGGACCTGAAACGGGCGGAAGCAGCAGGCAAGCAAATGATTCGGAAAATCCTAGATTACAGTATCCATCAACAGGATCAGCCGGACCTCTTTGGGCCAATCGTTCATACGTATCTGACGGACACCCAAAATTACTTGTTGTGGATTGCCAATACAGTGAGACCATGGGAGACTTCCCAGGCTCTAGCTGATGTAATGAAGTGGCCAATGATCATGGAGTTGAAGAGAAACTCTACCACTAGGAGGAGAACTAGAAGTCGTGGAGGAGTTTAGTTTAAGTTGGCTCAATTGTGTGAAGTCTATACTACTTTACTCTTGGATAGATTCATTGTTATACACTAGAAATAGTTACTAGTATAGACTTTTCCATGTTATTGATTTTGTGCTGGTGTACTAACTAGGTGATTGCTATATTCTGTTCAAGTTTAAGCTGTCGAGTGCCTACAGGGTATGTATAGATCTAGATGACCAATGGGAGGAGTGTAAGCGACTGGATATTACTATATAGTATACCCGTAGTATATAGTATGCAATTGACAACTAGACTAGTCTAGTGTATCTATACATAATATAATATACTATATATTATATATTTTATAACTATAGTATACTATATACTATATACTATGTATACTACACTGTGCCAAGCCCTGCATCGATCTGGTTTGCTGCAGCCAAAGTGGAGAAGCGACGAAAAAAAGGGGATCGAAAAAAATGTTCCTAGACAACTTGAACTTCCGTCGTACGAATACGAGTGGAACCTGGTCCCTTCCTTCGGCTCTTTTTGTTTCTTTTCTTTTTCCCTTTTCCTTTTCCTTATCTTTTCTTTTCCTTTCCCTGTTTAGTTCCTTTTCGTCTGGTCGTGTCTGGTCGTGTGTGTTCTGTACCTGCGCACGTGAGGGTACTCACTCTCATCTCCCCCAATCTTCGCCTTTACCCTCCGGTGACGTCCGAGTCCCTCTTCATCCGATCAACCACCACAGCCACACATCATGGTTCGTCCTCGTGGAAGGTCGAACCTCGGGGTCGATATTCGCGGCGATACCAGTGCCCCCGCCATGTCCACCATGAATGAGGTCAGCCCCATTGAGCCCACCTCGCCCGAGCTGGCCAAGGTATGTCTCTTTGTCTCCCCAACGTTTTGCGCCCGCGTCCGCGCCCACACCCGCGCCCGCACTTGCAGCGTGCAGCAGCACCCCGCGACGCCAGCATCTCCATCTGCTCGTGTATCCCATGGCTGATTCAATCGCAATGTAGCAATTGGACTCCCAGGCACAGGAAAAGCTTCAGGACAAGGCCAGCAAGACACATACCAAGCGCCGTCGCACTCGCTCATACCTTCATCGTTTCGCCGACACCTGTCTCAAATACACCTGGCTGCTGCCGCTATTGATTATGGCCTTCCTACTGTCTCTATATGCCGTCAACCCGAGCCCCTCCAACCCCATGCATAGCGCGATCTTCCTCTCCTACCCACAACCTCCCAAGACTCCTGGCGGCCCCATCATGTATGGCAAGGGTAAAAAGGATATCGCCTTTGTCGCCTTCTACACCGTCGTGCTGTCCTTTACCCGCGAATTCATGATGCAGCAGGTTATTCGTCCGTTTGCAAAGTACTGTGGGATCAAGGGCCGCGGTAAGACTGCCCGTTTCATGGAGCAGGTCTACACGGCTTTCTACTTTGGCATTTTCGGTCCATTCGGCCTCTACGTCATGAAGCGCTCCACTCTCTGGTACTTCGACACCACCGCCATGTTCGAGGGTTTCCCTCACCGCGAACACGAAGCGTGTTTTAAGGCCTACTATCTTCTCGAGGCTAGTTACTGGGCGCAGCAGGCCATCGTTCTCATGCTGCAACTCGAGAAGCCTCGCAAGGATTTCAAAGAACTGGTTGGACACCACATCATCACACTTGCCCTCATCGGACTCAGCTATCGTTTCCACTTCACCTACATGGGTCTTGCCGTGTACATTACCCATGACATCTCGGACTTTTTCCTGGCCGTATGTATCCCCAATTCCAACAACATAACCAATAATCAACCGTGGAGGAAATTGCTAATCCTTTCTCCGTCTGATAGACCTCTAAAACACTCAACTACCTTGATGCCTGGATCACGCCCCCCTACTTCGGGTTATTTGTCGGAGTGTGGATCTACCTGCGTCACGTTATCAACCTTAAGATCCTCTGGGCCGTCCTGACCGAGTTCCGTACCGTTGGTCCCTTTGAGCTGAATTGGGAGACACAACAGTATAAGTGCTGGATCAGTCAATATATTACTTTCGGTCTACTCGCCAGTCTCCAAGCCGTCAACCTGTTCTGGCTGTTCCTGATTCTGCGCATTCTATCCAACTACATCTTCAACAGCGTGGCCAAGGATGAGCGAAGTGATGACGAGGAGGAGGACGAAGAGGAAGAGGATGTGAAGGAGAAGGAGGAGGCCCAGGCTGGGCTCGAGGCCAAGAGTAAGGCTACGCTGGCTACCGGCGCTCAGCAGGAGAACCAGGCGCCCCAGGTGATGGTCAACGGTGAACCTGTGACCGAACAGCGCGGTCCTCGAACACGCAGTCGGAAGGCCTAAAGATATTACCTCCTTTAGGGCGGATTTCCAGGACCTCTATACCGATAATTTCTTGTCTCTCGGTCCCCTGGGATCACTTCTGCACCGTCAGACTTTTTTTTTTGGCGACCGCGTATCAAAAGCGTCAAGCCCTGTTTATAATTACGCATATTGCAAGGGGCCGGATTGGATATCCATATGGTGTTTGTTTGGAGTGAGTCGTTTCTCATATGGAGAAGGTGGCTACTGATTTTAAGTGATTGTGATTCATGCATTGGGTTTGAGGTGTAGGTGTGGAATTTTCCTCCTCTTCCTCTTCTCGTCACACTTTTTTTCTCATTTCGATTCGTGCACAGTATGATTCGATTCTTGTGTTTATCACTACAACTTTCCTTTACTAGTTGGCTTTCCGGACTCACTGAGACTCCGATTAATGCGGATGAAATGAATATATTGATGATTTTATATGATATCAAGTAATGCTGTGGTGCAAGGAGAACATTGGCCCAGCTTCTTCTTTCAAGGTTACCATGTCCTGTCTGCTTTCAATCATGTTACAGCAATAGGAAGGCAGTCATTAGAAGTGAACACTACCACTTTGGGGTTGCTTTCATGGAGCTTATAAGACATTGAATATTACTAGAGAAGGGGTTGGGAATTCGTAAATACTAGTAGTACTCATTTTACACTCGTCATAGTATGGGGCGTTGGTACATTTCAAGCGGGAGCCTGAACAGAGGTTTACTCCTGCGACTCAGTCTTGGCTGACTCGGACTTGCCCTCCTTCTCAGCACCCTCAGTAGGCTTCGCAGTATCTTTGGACTGGTCCTGTTGTCCTTCGGTCTCTTTGCTGGTGGCCTACAGGCTTATTAGTATATACCAAGACTAATTGGATCGAAGAGACTAACCTCATCATTTCCAGGCTCGGGGGTTTCCTTTGGTTCGGCATCATCTTTCTTTGGCTCCTCGGAAGATACCTGAGCCGGTTTCTCTGGCTCGTCTCCTTCCTTCTCAGCGGGCGCAGCATTGTCTTCAACCTTGGGTTCTTCCTTCGGCTCATTGGACTTCTCCTCGGCTGGCGTCGCTTCGGATTCGGCGGGGGAAGCTACAGTCTCTGCAGAGACATCCTCCTCAGTCTCGGGAGTAGGTTCCTTTTCTCCGTGTTCCTCTTTGTGCTCGTCGCCATGAGCGCCGTGCCCGTGGCCATGGGAAGCCTTCTCAGAACCACCTGGAAGCAGGAAGTATACCATGGGAACAGTCACACCCACCGAGGCTAGCAGCCTAATGAAAATAAGATTAGAAAAAGATGAGAGGGTTAGATTCAATTCAATTACACGTACCATGGGACATCGCTTGTTTTGTGCTCCTCGTACCCTTTCTCACTGGAGTAGAATCGACGTCCTAGCACCTGTCCGGAACGGCGGGCAATCGGAGCTGCACGCAAGGACCGAGCGGCCGTAGCGGCGCCCCGAAGAGAACAACGCGCAAATGCCATGATGGAAGAGGTGGAAAAGGGAAGTGGAAGAAAAGAAAAGAAAGAGAAGTACGAATGGAGAAGAGGAGATAGAGAATCAAGGCAGCGTGATAGGGTGAGTGAGGAAGAGAGGACAACCTCTGCAAATACAGGCTGGGTGATGGGGCTATCGTGCTAGGCCATTACTTGCTCGTCACTCGGGCCTTGGTTAGCTGCTGGTGGCTGGTGGCTGGTTGCTCCGACATCGTAAGACCGCATCCCTGCTACTTCCGTTGGTCTGTGCAGGGTGTGGTGCAGCTGCATTAACGCGGCAGATACCAGTGGTCTGGGGGGATCGTTCTGCATACCATATGGCAGGGAAGTTATTCAATAGAAGAGTACCAGGATTCTGCGATCAATCATTCATTGTTCAATGGGGGTGCCACAGGTGGTCGTGGTCAAGGGGGGATCTTGTGTGGAAAAGAGAGATGATCAGATTAGATCGGCCCACCAAGACTGCCTCAATGCCAGGTACAGTGCTACACCAGACGATGCCAGTGACTGATGAGTGCCAGTAGATATCAGTGTATTTATATCTTCAACCACTAGTTATTTATCATATTATGATATGAGATACAGCCTGAGTTGAATGCGCAGTGAAGTCCTCCTAGGCCATGAGTTCATGTGATTTACCTTTACCAGATAAGGGTCTACCAGAGTGGAACATAATAATAGAGAGGAGGACGCCAATAGACTGCCAGCTGACGAAGTTGAAGAGGGAAAAAAAAGCTTAAAAGATCGTGAAATCTTTTTGGCTATAGTACTGAAATGAAAAATTCACTGCCTCAGGCATAAATAGGCAGAAATGCATGCCTTGTTTTCTGCCTGAGGCCTTCGATGACAACCCCACGTTTGGCTATCGAACACAGCCTATCGCCGTGGATAGCTCCAACTCTCGCCAATCCCCCTCTTCTTCTTCCACTTCCGCTTCCTTCTCCTCTTCCCTTCTCTCCCTCGGCAGTTCCAGTACTGTTCGATTTATACACATTCACCATGGCGGACCGACAGGTGACTCAACAGACCATACTCGGCTTGCTTTCCAAGCTCGACGACCCCGACGCCGATCTGAGATTCATGTCCTTGAATGACCTTTTCGGCATCCTGAGCAACCCAAGCTCGTCTTTCCTCACCAGCGACCCGCGCTCCTCCGCAAAGCTTTCTGAGGGCCTACTAAAGGCCTTGGATGATCAACACGGCGAAGTTCAGAACCAAGCGCTGAAATGGTAGGTAGCCAGCAAAGCATGACCCTACATGCCTCTCGTGTTTAGCATACGATCCGCTCATCATCAATGTTGCTACAGTCTTGGCCCTCTGGCTATCCGAGTCCCCTTTGAAACCCTTATGCCTCTCCTCGAAAAACTGGCCAACTTGACCTCCTCTCAAACAATCGACACCTCCGTCCCTAACACCGCCCTCCGAGTCATCGTCGACACCCTTCCTCGCCCGCAGGCCGGACAGCCCGCTCCCCAATCCGTGATCTCCGCATACAATGCGGTCTCTAAAGTACTGATTCCCAGATTGACTGGACCGACTCCATCAAGCTCGGGTCGACGGGGGTCCATCGTCAAGGGAATGCTCGAGAAGGATCCATCGAAGGGATTCAGCAGCGATGCTATTGACGTACTCATCAAGGTCGTGACCTGCTTTGGTCCCCTCCTTCAGGAACAGGAGCTGGATGCTCTTCAGGAACCTGTAATGGCGATAATTCATAATGACACCGCTGGTACTGTGGTCACGAAGAGAGCCTTGGCTGCCATCTCGGCCTTGGTGCTGTACTTCTCCGATACCCAACTCGACGCGTTTGTGGGTCGCCTTTCCGATACTCTGTCCTCCCCTAACATCACCACCGTCCGTCGTCGTCATCTGATCGCTGCGATCGGTGTCATCGCTCGAAGCGCACCCGCCAAACTGGGCCCCCATCTGGACCGCCTGGCGCCATATGTCTTTGCTGCCGTGGGAGACGACAGTGTTGGAAACTGAACTAAGGAGCGTGACCTTCTCTAAGCTGGAAGACTCCACCTTTTGCAGGGCCCAGCATCGTTCCGCTCTCGGTTTTGACCGAACGAGTCCCTCCTGAAAGCACCTGGATATAACGATTTCTTTATATCCGATGGAAGCAGGACAGCTTCCGTGTTACTTCACGTACACTGGAAGTGTTTCATGACGCGTATGGCCGTTCCTCTGGAAAATATTATGAATCATCTAGAGGATAATAAGTATGGCAAAATTAAACGATACCCATATTGTCTTTTATCATTCCCCCTTGGTTCATGCTCACGCTCATGTTCATGCTTATGCTCAGCTCAAACCTACAATCTAAGACTGAGGGGCTTTCGCCTTTACATTTCAATCCAGCATCATACCAAAAGTCCAGCCTGTGGATGAGCCTTCCTTGATAGTTTGCTAGCCTTCCCAAGTTATCCTAGGGTAGGAATAAAACTCCCAATCAAAAATCAAAAATCGTCTCAACTGGGCTTCGCTCCTTCCTCGAGCTCCGTGCCTTCCCATCCACCATCACCACAATTGCTGATGGCTTTCCCTCTCTTTTTTTTTCTTCCCTTTCTTCTTTGTAATTCTTCCTCTTATGCCTTTCGACTCAACTACACCGACACACCCCTTATTATACATATTACTTTCCCCCATTTGATACCCCCATCCGCTTTTGCTCAGGATGTGGCTCTATCATCTTTTGCTACTGCTCATTCTTGTTGTCTGTATTGGGAGTTGCTCCCCCGCCCCCAACCAACCCGCATCGTCCCAGGAAGAAATCCACCGTTTCCAGCTTCAGTTTCGAGACGCCCCTCCAAATCTTGATTATAAGTGTGGCCCCCGATGGGGCCTATGTCCCAGCGGCACCTGCTGCTCGAGTGCAGGTAAGTCTGAGACTACGGTCTTCAACATGCACTGAGATAAAACTCAGCATGGCTCACTCAACCTCCAGGCTTTTGCGGGACGACCAAGGCGCACTGCCGCTCCCCGGACTGCATGATTGATTACGGAATGTGTGATGCCCATCGAGTGCCCCATGGTCCGCCCACTAAAGACATCCCTCGGCCTCACCTTGGCCTTGTTCCGTATGGACCCACAGAGATTCGTTCATGTACCGTCCCTGGAACAGTGGCTTTAACCTTCGATGATGGCCCGACTCGATACACTGGCGACCTGCTCGACCTACTTGACAAGTATGAGGCACCGGCCACCTTCTTCATCACCGGCATCAATAACGGCAAAGGCCCGATTGATGATGAGTCTCTTCCTTGGGCCTCGTTGATTAAACGCATGATACTCAGTGGTCACCAGATTGCCAGTCACACCTGGTCTCATGAGGACCTCAGCAAGGTGACGCCCGCACAACGTATTGAACAGATCGAAAAGAACGAAGCGGCTCTGCGGAATATAATCGGTAGCTTCCCAACATATATGCGTCCACCTTACTCTAGTTGTCTCCCCCGTTCAGGTTGCCGCGAGGATCTTGGCAGGCTGGGCTATCACATTGTACTGTATGACATCGACACAGATGACTACAGAAATGATGATCCAGGTCTGATCCAGCGGTCTAAAGACATTTTTGACGATGCTCTATCCACCGGTAGCCCACGCACAAAATCCTGGCTCGTCATTGTTCATGATGCCCATGAACAAACCGTCCATAACCTCACCGAGCACATGTTGCAGACAATGACAAGGCTAGGGTATCGCCCGGTCACTTTGGGTGATTGTCTGCGTGATCCACGTGATAATTGGTATCGCAAAGACAGCAGCTGGCCCGGCCACACGAACAAGAAAAAGAAGAAGAAGCCAAAGAAGGGTCCCAAGAAGTCTCAACCTCATCAGCAAATATCCGTTGATGGTACTTGTGGAGCTAATTATACCTGTTTGGGTTCTTCGTTTGGATTGTGCTGTTCAAACTTTCATATATGTGGAAATACAACATTGCACTGTGGGTCAGGCTGCCAGAAAGACGCTGGATACTGTTCCATTGAAGCGCCTGGCAATGGTGACGCGTGGGACCCCAAATTCCCTAGTCGCAAATCAGAGGCGGGCTCGGATTTTCAAACTGTTGGCACTGCGGCTGTTACCTCTCTTCTTTTGGCTTTGATCGTCGCGATGTGGATGTGAAGGGACTGCAGAGTCGTGCTCCATGTTTATTGTCCTTTATTTTCTGTATTCCTTTTTTCAATAAGTCTGAGCGTTGAGCTCCAGGCTCCATGATTTTGGGCCCTAACTAATTACATACCCAATAAAGTCTTGACTCTCATGATAATTTGTTTGCTCGTTTCTTTTTGGAATGATACTTTTAGTCTTTTCAACATTAAATCAGTGGCCACTCTGCGGTATACACGGCTCTGTAATACTAGAGGTCACATATTCATGTGTATCCTAATTCAGGCAAAGGAGTCCAATACCAAGGTTTTGTCTCTTGTATCATGATATAATATTCAAGTTGTATAATAGAAATCGGGTTCCATCGGGGAGCGACCTCAAACTCGCCTTTCTATGCGCTGACACTAGCACTCTTGGTCATTCCAATTCCCACTGCAGCCGTAGTGCCTGCGTCGACGGGCAAAATGACACCAGTCATCCATCGAGCATGAGGACCGGCCAGGAAGACTACGGCACCCGCGCAGTCCCATCCATTCCCCTCTGTTCCTAATAGACTGCGCTTTCGGCGAGCCTCCCTGGCTTCTTCACTCATTCCATTTCCATACATCATTGGTGTATACAGCATCTAGTAGTTCAGTCAATGACGACCCTCCGCACGGTGAAGGAGTTCTGATCTTACACCTGGACAAACGCAATTTACTCTGATTCCATCTGCGGCATGATGCGCTGCCATTGCGCGTGTAAGATTAACGATGGCACCCTTGGATGTTGGATACAGCAAATGTGGTGTTCCGCCCTTTGATGGATCAGCATTGAATGGCAAGATATGTATTGAATCGAACCAGACTTACCTTGAGTCCTGCCACGCTGCCCATATTCACAATGCTCCCTTTATTTTCACCCTCATTTCGAGTCATTGCCGGTATGGCATATTTGCTCATCTGTACCATGCTCGCTACATTAATATCCATACTCTTCGCCCACTCGACCATATCAACATCAACCGCTGTTCCCGGAGCGCCTCCAATCCCAACATTATTCACGAGGATATCGAGCCGGCCGAATTTTTCAACCGCCAAACGAACTGTTTCTTCACAGTCCTTGGCCGATGTGACATCTCCGCGAAATGGGATGGCCCGTCCTCGACCTGGCTTGGATGAAATCATCTCAACGGTCTTGTTCGCCCATTCTTCGTTGAGATCGATGCATAGCACATCACAGCCGTCATCGGCTAAAAGGATAGATATAGCACGCCCATTGCCAATACCATCTCCTAAACACCCTGCTCCAGTAACGATGGCTACTTTTCCCCTGAGAGAACGGGATGGTGGTTCGGAAGAAATCCCAGGATCCATGGTTATGATCTAGATCTCGACCGAACGAAAGGTTGTGTACAAAAGCAACTCTCCATATCAGATCTTTAACTAATATTTCAACCCTGTTCAACTACTACATAAATCGCCCAATGCCACCTCGCAAAGAACACCGGTTAACCTATTTGGACCAGTCTTACCGGGGCTAACCCCCGCATTGCCGAACAACCGAGGCGTTTCGCAACAGTGGGGCCTATGATGTTATTGGAGATCTACCTAAGTCGATGCCCCTCAACCCTCAATCCCTCGATTTGATCCTCAATTCAACTCACTGTTCATTCTCTCGACTGTATATTTCCATCTAGTTTAACGTAATGGCCGACTTCTCCCAATACACTGGCCCTAGCGCGGATTGGGTGGCTCTTGAGCCCTCTTTACCCGCTATGCCCGATGTCGGAATCGACGAGTTAAAGAAGATCGTCAACAAGAATCGCGAGGATCTCGCCGCTCAGGACATCGCCAATCGAGGTTAGTTAGTACCTGCATATGATATGTCATGCGAGGAAATCCCCATTAGAAAACAAGAAAAAAGGACAATTCGGACGTACCTGACAAGCGGGGTTATCGTGCATGAATACTCGCCGATCTAACTATCAACAATTATCACAAACAGGCCTGGCATCCAAAGTTCATACCAAGGATTTCAAGATCCCAGCCCGTGACGGATACATCCTCGAAGCACGCTCTTATCGTCCAGCCAATATCTCCAGTTCCCATGCCCTTCCCGTCTACATTCACCTCCACGGTGGCGGATATCTCTTCGGAACCCTAGCTTCTGAAGACGCAATCTGCTCCCGTCTCGTCGTCGACCAACTCGAAAAGAATTTCCCCATCGTGGTGTTCAATATCAACTACCGACACACGCCCGAATACGGATACCCCACAGCGTGGAACGATGTCGAGGATGCATTCGTCTGGTTCCATGAAAACATTGCCGAAGTAGGCGGCCGCGGGGGAGAGGTCGTCGTTGGAGGTATCTCAGCTGGAGCCCAGCTGACGGCTTCTCTGGCACTTGCCCAGTATCGTGGTGACAATGAAGATCTGGTGGCGTGTCCGAGGATCCGTGGACAGGTTCTGATGATTCCTTGCCTTGTGCAGCTGGATTACTATGCCCCACGACAAGAGAAACTACGCAGTCCGGAATTGTCCAGTCTAGTTCAGTGCGCAAATGCTCCCATCTTGCCTATTGACCGGATCAAGCTCTTCATGTCCCTTCTGGGCACCGACCAAATCAAGGATAATGCCGGTGATCGCAGATTGAATCCTGGAAACGCGACCGCGGAGGAGGTGAAGGAACTGCCCCCCACGACTTTCGGTTTGGCAGGAAATGATCCGCTCCGTGATGAGGGCTTTTTCTATGCACAGCTGTTGAATGAGAACGAGTAAGTCCTGATTCGCATTGTAAGTGGTGGGACTTGTGGGCTAATCAGATTTAGGGTACCTACGAATGTCCATGTCTTCCCTGGTGTCCCCCATGGATTCCGCCGCTATGGAGACAAGCTATCAGCCAGTAAGAAATGGGACGAGGTTATGTCTGATGCTATTCCTTGGGCTCTGTCTAACCCTAAGCCTGGTTCATTTGAAATTAAGTCTGATTAGGTGGGGATACTGATGGTACTTGATGATATTACTTTGAAGATAAAGTCGAAAGCAGACAATAGATATATTACATTGTAGTAACCAGCAAGAGAATGTCAGCCTGAGATTAGAACTATGGAAGTGAGTGTATTTCTGCGGAAAGATATCGGACAGGAAGACTTTATCCTATTCTGCTCAGGTGGCTCCCTCTAATGTGCGCCCCTTGCTCCACCCTACTTCCAATTTTTCCTCAGCCATGCCCAGCAACAGCAAC
The DNA here is from genome assembly GCA_023626415.1 of Penicillium sp. S1701. Taxonomy (NCBI): domain Eukaryota; kingdom Fungi; phylum Ascomycota; class Eurotiomycetes; order Eurotiales; family Aspergillaceae; genus Penicillium; species Penicillium sp. S1701. Next base: position 1,397,198 of record JAMAGY010000001.1, on the reverse strand, counting down.
AATAGCGACAAGTCTAGCCTCGAATACAGGCCCAGCACAGTACTGGCCTTCCTCTAGAGGGGTGAAGAAGGTGATTTTAGAAGTTAAAAACAAGCTTCATTCTGCAGTTCACGCATCAATGGTGTAGTGGTAACATTGAACCCTTCCAAGGTTCAGCCGGGGGTTCGATTCCCTCTTGATGCAGTCTTTTTTGCAAATTGTTCTATTTTTATCCTTAACCGGAGCGAGCTAGATTGTGCCTGTTAGAGGCAATAATTGAGTGAAAATCCCAATGAACATCTCTTCCACATAAATTTGAAGAGCAAATTTTTTCATGCCGGCGCACGTATCATTCCACAGAACTATCTTCCCCACGGGATTAATAGTTATGATTTCTTCAACAATCTTGGAAATGCAGGGAAGTCAGTTGTTTTCCGAGTCCGATTTATATATAATTACTACTGGCCGTATAGCTTTTCACTAATAGTGTATCTTGTTTTAACCAGAGCTCTACTAGTAGTATCATGGCTGGCCCCTAACTATTTAACAAACACAGCGCAGTCCAACTTGAAGGTCACCAAACATCCCAACAGCAACTCACTAACTTAATTTAAACTGATGCATGAGCAGCTTGTTCCGGGAGCTTCTAAGAAGCCTTGGGCATCTAGATAGTCAGCCTGCAAACACCTTTGTGAAATCTACTCTATTTTTAAATCCAATGTCAACGCAACCCCAACTCACCCACCTCTTCCCCAACTTGAAGCGCACCCCAATTGCGTGCAGCGACCTTAAAACTTGGATAAAGCACAATAGCAGCCCTCAACCCACCATCAACAATAGCCCGCTCTTCATCCAGCTCAAGCACACCCACAGTGACCTAACAGCAACTATCTCTGACACTATCATCTTCCACGACAAACACCTAATTATAACCAGCACAAGCACAGTCATTTACGCACATCTAATCCTATGCCTGTAAGAGTCCTATAATAATCTGTGACAGCTATAAAATAGACAAGAAAACCATTATCAGTGCCACGCTATTCTCCTCCTTATCAGCCAGAACATCAACCCGCCTCTTATACCCTAGGGTATTTCATCGTAATCAACCCCTAATATACCATAAACCAGACACACCTCCGCCTTCCACCACATGTAGGTATGTAGGTAGATCTGAAGATAGTTCCTTCCTACCAATTCACTATCTTTTCATCTTCTCTCTCTCTCTCTCTCTCTCTCTCTCTCACACACACACACACACACACACACACACACACACACACACACACACACACACACACACACACACACACACGCATACATGCCTTTATCCGTGAGCTCTCCGTAACTGGGTCAAAGTAGCCAAGAAAAGATCGACAGAACAGTGGGTTGTAGACATCTCGGCTGTCACAAAGACTCTCTTCAAAATACTCCTCGCGAAACCCATTCCGCCAACCATTGAGGAATTGCAGGTCTTGGAGATTATGACACAGATGATCTACATAGCGTTTTCTGGACCGGAAAGTTTTTCCCAGAACCTGACCATGACGAAATGCAAGTTCCGGATGGATGATACGCTTACGAAGAACGTTTGGATTGCTCACGATGATGGATCGGCCTCGAGGCAATAACTGGGATGGCTAACAGGTTTTTCGTATGAAGCGTTCCCGGGGTCCGATCGTCGAATTGGGAGAGACCAATTCATTGCTGCAGGAATGCTGGATCAATACGATCATCCTTACAGACAGTCTCTAGGAAGATCTGCTATTTTGGTAGACTGGGACTCCCCGCAGTACGAGACCCGGAACTTCGCGCCCCTAAATTAGGATCTAGGCTGTATCATGCTGGAGATCGGTAACGAGACACGACACTCAGACGCGGTGACACAGAGGGTCTCAGACCTGTCTCTGCCGGCTACAACGACACCTGGATCTGTAACTGAATATGAACCTATAGCAGATCCCGAGCCCGCAACGGAACAGCCAGCCTAAAAGTCCAACCTGGACCTGGAGCGGACCATGCGACTATTGATTTTATCTCGTCAGAGGAGGAACAAGCACCAAAAGACCCCGCATCGTCCTGACTCTGAAGCCGCGATCTCTCTTCGATTCCCTGCGACGGACCCCCATGCAACGAACCATCTCAGCGCCTCCTGAGGGTGTTTACCTTTCTCCCATCTAGGAGGACGGAAAGGGGGTGAAATACCTCTACGCTGGCTCTGCCTCAAGTGACAGGGGCATTAAACATCGGATCAACCAACATCGCAAACCAAAATACAGTCTGGCCCAGAAGCCCAGAAGTAAGTATCTGCCTCCCCATGTTCTGAGTTATCAACTTCATGCTTACATGTCACAGCAAGAAGGGTTCTTCCAGTTTCCATCATCGACTTTTAAACCAAGAGAGCACCCCACGTCGAGCTGAGTATGTTATAGGCATGCGGAGCAAAATCATGGCGTAAAGCTCAGACGCATCAATACTTTGAATAACAGAAAACCATAGTCCTTACAGAGGCAATATACACCAATTGGCTGTATCCTATCTGGAAAAAGGACGCAGGGTTGCAGTATTCGATCCTTCCGATTTGTCCATGGGACATGGAAAGTCTGCATTATTCAGGCTGTTGTCGATTTCCAACAGTGAATCACAAAAGGCTAGAGAAAGCCCTTACTCCTCAACAGAGGTTGGAACGACGGAAATGGCGCAAAGTAAAAGAGGGCCCAGCTTTTTCCAGAATTCGCAGCATCCGTGAAAGCCAGGCAAAGACGCTTTCAATGCGACAAAATGGAAAGGCAGACCTTATCTCAGGCGGACAACATCGGAGAGGCATCCGAGGTAGGCCAGTCTGGAAGCCCAAGTGCAGCATTTGCAAGGAAGAGTGCCACAATGTCCGGGCGTGTGTGTCCACGGGCCGAAGCAGCGCAATATCGTGTTCCTAAAAGATGTTCGAATTGCTGGGGGGCCGGCCATAGTTCACAGACGAGCACTTTGCCTCCCCGACAAGCAGATAACGCGGAGAAAAATCACGGAAGTAGAGTCAGCCTAAGACGGCAAACATGACCCTCTCACAGCCGGGCTCTAGCTTTTCGAGATCAGGCGTCGCAGACTCACGGAAGAAGAGTCTGCCCAAGTTAGGCGAAGAGGTTTGGTGCTGGACTTGTTGCTGCTGTTGCTGTTTGCCTTGCTGTTGCTGTCGCTGGGACCTAGTAATCTAGATACTTCTTTCATCCCCAGGATTCAATGAACTATCCTTCCTCGTCTCCCCTACGCGCTCCTGTATGCCAGTGGCTTGATCTGTTAGCAACTTGAACTCACAAGTTCAAGCTAATGCATGTAATACACTAGCCCACCTCACCGCCCGAGGCTACACACGGTCAGGACTCAGGACTGGTTCTGATTCTGGTTCTGCTGCTACTTTTCTTTTCTTTTCAGCCTCACTGATTGACACGTTCCCTTACTGCTGGCATCTTCATTATTCCGAATACGGCGTGCAATGGATTCATTTATCCTTTAAACACTCTAACTCCGTCCCTTTGACTGGTTGACCCTCTTCTCCTTCTGCCCCCACATCCCGCCCTCCACTCGGCTTATGCATCCAGTTTGATCTCATATCGAAGAAGAGTTCGGTCAGTTTGGGGCCAGATGAGATGCTAGAGAGAGTTGGTGTACACGCCTCATCCGTCGCTCGGGCCTACTCCGTGCAGCGCTAACCGCCTCGCCGCATTGACAGGCCGAACCATCGTCATCCTCCATATCCACTTTTTTTTTCCGCGCGCACTTGCCTTGACCCCTCGCCGTGGCTGTCTTTAATCCTAATCATTCTATCTTCACTCGAATCGTGTTTCCACTTGGGGCAGGTCCTCTCTTCAGTCATTTATTACCTTCTCCAACCCTCCCGCACCTAGCCAGCTGCTGGCGCATCGGACCGCACTCCCCAATTCTCGACTCCGAGATCGCTTGCGACGGACAACCTGACGCGGATTGCCCGCCCACGAGCCTGGAAAAGAGTGGTTTATACCCGAATATATATCCATCTATATATCTGCCTTGAACCGAGTCCCTCTTGAGGGGCTGCAGCTGCCAACCTCCGCCAATCCTTAGTTAACCATGCCATCCTCCACCCCCGATGCTCTTGAATCCGACCTCCTCACAAAGCTCTCTGCGACATCGGCCCTGGAAGACCTACAAGAGACCCTGCTGGGCTCATTACACCGTGCCGGTTGGACCGAGCGAGTCACCGGTCTCGCCACCGAACTCCTCCGCGCCGGCCGTTGCGAGACATTCGACGACGTGATGGACGCGGTGGTTGCCTCCGCGGAGGGTAGATCACATCCAGCATTAGGCTCGAAAAACACGACAGACCAGAATGGAACTGCGACTTCTAATGGCACAAAAGAAGGGAAAGCAAACGGTACGAAGAAGGGCGGTACCAATGCTAACAAAGAGTCGGAGAGTCAACCTTACGACCCGGTGAAATATATCGAAGAAGTGGATGTGCGCATCCCAGACACTGTAGTTGATGAGGGCGTTAGGGGCTTAAAGGATATATTACGAGAGATGGTGGACCTGGAAGATGAGAATACCCCGAACGGAGACAAAAAGTGATGCCTTTGATACCAGGGAGACATTTGGAAAACATGGATCTGCATGACAGCGATTATTTAATGCGACCTCCTTAACTGTGTCCTCTTTTCTTTTTCTTTTCTTTTCTTTTCTTTTTTTTTGCGGAGTATTTGACTTGGCTTCGGGAATGGCTTTGACATTGGAACTGGCATGGACCCATTTATGATTCCTGGGTTTGCATGTATGACAGGGCGCTGTTGCATCGAGTTAAATAGACAATTGCATTTGGTAAGGGTTATATCATCCCGAGAATCAACCAATATGTTTTGTGTTTTGGTAATTTGTGAAGTGAGGTTAGCGATTACAGAGTTCAAGTTGGTTGGAAGTTGATCATCGCTTGAACTAACCAGGACTAAATATTCAATATATTTGCAGTTACTTGACTACATGCTGAACTACTAACTGGCACTCGTAAGAACCAGCACCTGCGGTAGTCTGACTCTGGCTACAGTGTGTTCCGAGGTAGATTCATTACCCCGTATTGGACGTCCCAATCAATGGATTTCATCTACCAACCACGCACGCGCTATTTAGACCCAAAGCTAGCAGAAGAGCACTTTTACAGCCTGATTATAAGATTATTCTCATTTATGCATCATCGCCCGAGTCCAAAACTAGCCATCCGGGTAATGTCGGTTTACTACTTTCGGGTTAGCCGATGACAGCTAGAAACGCGGGGAAATGACCGAGGGTGATGGATGCACTGAGTAGGGGAAGAAGACGCATAAAAAGCATCTCTGTACCTTTAAACAGACAGGAATCACACTATATACAGGACATAAACTACACAGCCAAAATAATTGCCGAAAATGCCGCAACTGCCTCCTTATCAATATACCGGTCCAGTGGACTGTACTGTTCCCCCGAATCGCACGGCTCTAAAGGGCAAAAGTGTTATTATCACCGGGGGTAGGTCTTTCTCTTCTCGAAATCGGAGTATCATCTGATGGTCTTCTAGGAGCGAACGGCATGGGCGAGGAGACGGCACGCGCTTTTGTAGCGGAGGGGTATGTCCACGTCTGATACACGATATGATCACGCTACTTATACTTTCGAGGGATAAAGAGCCTATGTCACGATAGCCGATTTGGATGAAGTCAGAGGCGAAAGGGTTGCGAAAGAACTGAGACCGTCCGTTAACCTATCAACGCTTGACGCGTGAACACTCAAAGCTAATCAGCCAATTCTAGGAATGCCCAGTTTGTGAAGTGCAATATCACTTCTTGGGATGATCAAGTCTCAATGTTCGAAGCCGCAATCGCGAATTCTCCAGATAAAAGCTGTGATATTGTCATCGCGAACGCTGGAATCAGTCGCGCCTCAGGGGACGATTTATGGTCTTTGGACGGTATGTATGTCCAGTTGTATATGCGGGAGAATTCGCGATACTAACCAATTGTGCGTAGACCCAGATTCACCTCCAGTAAAGCCACAGCTAAATATTGTGAATGTGAATCTGATTGGCACGATGTATACCTGGAAACTTGCGGTGCATTATTTCCGGAAACAGCCAGACACGGAAGACCGGGATCGCTGTTTTATTATCACTGGCAGTATGGTATCATGGATTGACTCTCCGGTAAGAAATATTTCTTCTAGTATATCTCCTTTCACAAAAGAGAGAGAGGTTCGAACGTGCTGACTTTCTGGTCTAGGCAAACTGGCAATATACAAGCAGCAAGTACGGACTCAGGGGACTGATGAGAACAGCCCGAAGGAATTCGCATGAACAAGGAATTCGAATTAACTATGTGGCTCCTTGGTATGTAGCCTGCTCACCTATGGTACATGTAGCAAAAAAAACCTGCTTACGAAACGAAATCAGTTACATAAAGAGTGCGATTCGATCCGCTGCCTATGAAGCCGAGTTGATCTCCAAGGGTGTCGAATTCGCTCCACAGAAAGACGTGGCAACTTGCATGATGAAACTTGCGACGGATCGGACTATCAATGGTAACTCTTGGAAAAGAATTCTTAGAATTGATATTCCCTGCAGATTACTGACTTACTTTCAGGTCATTCTCTCATGATCACTCCAAGGTCGGTTGCAAAAGAGGGTTACAAGGACGTCAACATGGATGATCATATTGAGGATGGATATTTCAAGAGGACACAGGAGATTCAGCTTGATATTATTGAGGACGTATGGTCTTGATGGCCTGGGCTGCATGTTTTTCTTTCTCATTAATGTGCTATGTATGCATCTATTGCATAGCTGCCAGCCCCTTTTTGCCGAGTCAACCCATCTGGTGGATCCCATTCCTCCCCGAAAGTTTTTATAGCCTCTAACTACAAATCACTATCTTATCTACTCTAAGCCAGCAAGAGCTTGATTCTGCTGGAATATATTAGTTAAGGTAATTATGGAATCTCCATTATCAAATTAAAGTTAGTTTACTTGCTCAAGCGCCTGTCACGGGTAAAAAAGCAATGGTCACAAGTGAGCTACAGTGGCTGGGAAAAAGTTTGAAGCCGCTCTTTATTCATAACAACTGTTGCTTACCCAGAGCTAGAGTACATAGTGTGAAATTTGGAGTATGAAAAATGATCGAATCCTCATTCATGAATACGACTAGGAAGCTAACTGGTTTCCTACTGGGTTGCTTGATCTATAATATCTTTAGAGATTCTGGAGTGGTGTCAAACTTGTTAATAGGCACTGTATGATATAACCTGTAATGATTTGGATCTGAGAGGTATGTTGAAGGCTACAGAGTAATCTCTAACCAAACAGACGATTTGTTGGCAAATGAAAAAAGAAAGACCACGAACGCTCGTGACTGTAGATTGCATCAAGAGGGAATCGAACCCCCGGCTGAACCTTGGAAGGGTTCAATGTTACCACTACACCATTGATGCGTGGATGTTATTGATCAGCTATAGCCTTCTATTGACAGTTATAATTAACAATACAAGCCTGCAAAAAAACTGCATCAAGAGGGAATCGAACCCCCGGCTCAGACTGTCAAGACTGGAAGGTCTGAATGTTACCACTACACCATTGATGCATTATTACTGTTAATTTTCAAGATAACTATTCTATATTTAGCTTTTCAAATATCTTGATATGGACGATCAAATCTCAAAGCATTGCTTGGCATCTGCGCTTTGTGCAGAAAGTCAGCGAGCTACTACACCATCTAGGTCGCCAAGGATTAATCACAGACATAATCGAGGAAAAACCAGCCGAGCAAGCCTTAGCAGATTTTTGGGGAAGCATTATTGAACCACTGGCGAAGGAATTGTATCACCACTATCTGTTATTGCAATTGAGTGACACTCTAGTTGAAAGCCACGTTCGCGTGTTTTTTTGACGATGCACGGAGATTACTCATTCTTATGTTAGCCTACAACCGTCGTCTAAGAGATCAAATGCTCAGAAATTAAAGTTCAAGTTATGGAAATACTACTAGTATTAGAATCAACCCCGACCAGGTTTAGCAGGCCGGGGCTATGCCAACCCGAGAGGAGACTTTCAGCCGAATATATCTCAGTAGACATATTCTACATTCAAATTAATACATGGCTACTAGTAGTAACTAGTATATCCTGTCTGTCTCATAGATACCCAGGAACATACTGGTACACCGTTGATCTGATTCTAGAAGCCTCTTCAAATGAAAATCATGATGAATGTACATACTCTATGTAGGTGACCACATAATTGATCATAGCCGGCTATTGCGGAATATATTAAACACTAAGCCCAATACGGCAGGTCATCTCCTGGCGAGGCTGTTGGTTGCAGTAACAGGCGTAGACCTGACTCCTGAGTAGAATTGGCCACTGACCAAATGATTCGAGACCCAGAGTATAGACACGGAAGATAGCAGCTCAGCTCATCTGCTCGTCAGCTAGAACTCCAGGGGTACATTCAAGTTCTCCTTGAAACACAATGGGACCAAAGTCCTGCAATCTCCGGGATTGACCCCATCAGATCTTTCTAGAGTCCTCAATCTAGATTCCAGAAACTCTCCAAAAAAGAGATCCAAGACTTGAAACAGCCACTGGATCCATCTGTTTTCTTGATGATCTTTTTAGCGTGTCAGCGCAGCAGATACATAGTTCGAATAGTCGAATAGTTGATTGCTGTATCAAAGCGGCATAAATTTCCTGCTTAAAAACAGTAAGCCATATTGATTCATGCCATAGAACCCTCGAATCAAAGAGCAATTCATAAATCTTAAAGCAGTATTGACATCAGTCCATTTGACTTTAGAGTATATTGGATAGTTCCGGGTGAGATCTAAGACATGAACTGGGTCCTGGAGGCGGCCAAATGCCGAAGAATGCAAAACCGAGCTGCAGGCCCCTCACCTCCCCGCCAGCAGTTCTGCTTTGATGACCCAGTCGGCAAAAGAAAGTCCTTCTCTCGCAAATCCCTGTTGGATATTGGATAGATGAAGTGAGCTAGTCGAGTATGAAAGAAAGATCATGCTGATCTTCCATGGCTGGCCGAGTCCAGACCCAGTCACGTGGCTCGCCGCGAGAGACTTGCCTTTCGCTGGACTTCACACTCTTGCGCCATTCAAAGCTCTCGTCCCTCGTCCCTCGTCGCTCGTTACAAACAGACTCATTGCGTCTCGCCAAGATTCTTCTGTTTGTCTTCTCATCGACCCAGTCAAACCCCATAATCTATCTGCCCTCGCCCGAAGTTTCCCCGCCTTGCCTCCGGCACCTAGCATCGGGCCAATCTCCCGCTCTTCGCCCAGTACCGTCACAGGGGGCCAAGCTGCGGATCTAGCTTGACATCACGGATTTCGCTTGACCGCGCACTCTTGACTTGATTCAATCATTGTCGCCGAACTCGATAACAGCGAAAGTTCCCTTTTTGCCCGTGGATGTCTGCCTGACGCGCTCGAGTTTAGCCGCGCCGCTCCAGCCGCCCGCAACCCGACCACACATCGCACGCCTGGAATCGCACATCGCACATCCTCTTTGTTCAAATCGATCCCACTCAACTCGCCCGCTCTGGCGGCGCTACGGATGCACAGTCATCTCATTTTCCATTCCATCGCGCATCATCCTCCAAAACAATAACACCCCACCGTCATGTCCCTCCACACCTCCTACCATGCCGATTCCGATGCGGATGACGAGTATGAGCGTAGCGTGATCACTTCACCACACCTACAGACAGACTCAGAGGCGTCCCCCACCGATTCCGATATTACTTCCTCAGAACATACCCCTACCAAATTTGGTTATTCCAGTGAAGGGCCGCGTACCCCGCGGTCGATCATCTCCGAATGGACGGCGGACGAATGTGTTGAGTTTCTGACCTCGCTTGGTCTTTTACAATATTGTGGATCTTTTAGAGGTGAGATTGTCTGGGTTGCGACACCTGAAACCTTTGCTGATACGATTTCCCGCAGAAAATGGCATCGTGGGCGAGGCGCTTATCGCGTTGAAGCACGACGAGCTAAAGGAAATGGGCATCAATAGTGTTGGACATCGTCTGACCATTTTGAAGAGCGTTTATGAAATTAAGACTAGACAACACGTTCCGTTGGATGTTGACCATTATATACCACTTTGTACTGACCCTTCCTCTGTTGATTACTTGGAACCAGCTAACCCAAGATAGCGGCGGACCAAAGCATGAACGAGAATGCATCTCAGGAAGATATAGCCGCTCTGATCGTATCAATTCAACGCCGAGATGAAAAGCTTATGACTGTCGAAGCGGAAATGCGCCGCCTCGCAGAAGATTATCGACGACTGCGGGAGGAGATCCTGCCCGTGATTAAAATGGCTAAAGACCGGTCGCAACCACTCCCCCCACCGTCGATGGCAGGGCCACCTGAGTCCTACCGTGACAGTACTACCCTTACCTCGCCCTCGCAGCTTACTCTTGTTGACAACCCCTCCTCTACCTCGAAAATCGCACGAGCTTTCTCTAAGCGCACCTACACGGGTGGGAACACCCCTAAGAATAATTCGCCAACTCATATCCCGCCTTCTATCTACGAGAGTCGCTCCTATGATGGGGCGAGTTTGGATCCCTCTGCTGCGGCCATGGCAGCTTCCTCGCACCTGACTGCTTCAATGAACGGAAGCCAACAGCACTCGCCCGGCGTTCCATCACCTACTTCCCCGAGCCATACCCAGCATCAAACCCTGAATCCGCGGTCCTATTCTCAGCCTAGTACTTCTCGGGGACACGACCATCCGGAAGATATCCCGAGAGCTTCGTCTAGAGCGGATCGATTAACACCGAACCAACCGCCTACCCGTACCGAGACACCGTCATCTGCCTCCCGCATCGAGTCGAGGGGCGGAGGAGAACCCAGTAGCGTGGAAATATTCAAGTCTTTCAGAGTATCATGGGAGGATCCATGCTATAAAGTCCTCCCTGCAGCTTTGAAGAAGTACAATATCCACTCCGACCCCAAACTCTACGCTCTTTACATTGTGTATGGTGATCAGGAAAGGTGTCTAGCGTTGGACGAAAAGCCATTGCTTCTCTTCAAACAACTGGAAAAGGAAGGGCGAAAACCAATGTTTATGCTTCGCAAGATTCATCCAGACAATCCTTCCTATCCCATCCCTGCTTCAGCGCCAAGCAGCGCAGGATTCGATAGTGGGAGACCCGCTGGAGCCGGACAGATCAATTTACCGGGTGGTGTTCTTTGATCCTCTCAGTTATTTTTGACGCATTTCGTGATGTGGCTTGTGATACCCGGCGTCTTTTGACCAGGCCTTCCTTGTATGCATCTTTGATCGCATTTGATTGGACTCGCAGGATTTGTTCTTCTTGGTCGGCTCCACCGATACTGCCATTCTTCTATTGTGGATGCTCGGGCGTTTTCTTTTTACTTCTCGGCAGCGATGATATCCTGTCTTCATTTTCTTCCACCCGCATCGTGCATAAGCATCCTTCATTTCTTTCTAGATACTCGTCCTGTGGACTTTATGAATGTCAATAACTTAAGAGTATCCGACATGTGTTGCCAATAATCTCTTCTATTTTTCGTAGAAAACAGCCGCAGAGCAAGTCTCGGGAGACGTAGTATCATTACCAGGATGAAGATCGACCAGAAAGGCTGCAGTGGAAGATTCTCTGCGTTCTGTCTTATATCTTACTAATTCTGAGCCGATACTCCCGAAACCCACTAGATGCTAAAAGTTCAAGGTCAACCCATCGCTTTCTATAGACACTTTTCTTTTTCTTTCTTCCTCTTCTTCGCGCCGTCACAAACCCCTCCGGCACTCCCAAAAGCAATCTTTATCTACTTTCGAGCTCTGATAATATCAGCGGCCTTCTCCGCAACCGCGTAAACAGTTGCCTGGATATTTCCACTTGGTTCAAGTGGGAAAATACTAGCATCCACAACTCTCAAGTTTCTGGTTCCGTAGACCTTCAGATGCGAATCGACCACGCCACCATTCTCCCTGGGCAACATGGCACACGTTCCAGCTGGATGGAAGCAGGTATATAGCCGTTCCTTCACAATCTCCTTGGCGTGGTCGAGGTTGCTGAGATCTTGGGTATTCTCGGGCATCCGTTTACCCGGTTTGAGGAGGGTAGAAAATGGCTCTGTCTCCACAATGCGTTCCACGTACTGCATTTGCCTTGCCATAATCTCTATATCTAGCGGGTGTGAGAGGAAGTTGGGGTCATAGGTCGGCTTATCTTCACTGCTGCTGGAAGAAATGTGGACTGATCCACGCGAAAAAGGGTGGTTATGGAGCATCATGATAGAGATGTAGTTCTCTGGAAGGGTTTTAGATAGGACATCAGTGAGGGTCGTCCTTCCCGGGTTCATATGCAGCTGCGCAGGGAGGAAGAGATAATGCAAGGAGGGATCTTCCGTTGAAAGGAGTAGTTTGCGAATATGAGAATACTGATTTCGCAGATTGGTTGGAATGCTTTCATCATCGAGGTAAGTCGAGAGAAGTTCATTGATTTTCTGTTGCGGAACGACGCCGTTTCCATCAACCAAAGGGAGGTAGGCCATGCTGATGGGCATACCGGCCAATGGGCCTCCGTGAGTTTCTTCATAGAGCTTGATCAATGACTGGACGACATTTGGATCACGCAAAATGTCACCCGAGACTTGACCATCAGCAATTTCAAAATTGATGGATGTGAGGGCGTGATCTTGAAGATTCTCACCCACAGCTGGGTTGTTGATTACCACTGGAATATGATGGCTTTGAAGCAGATCGGCACCACCGATTCCAGAGAGCTCAAGCAGCTGAGGTGAGTTCAGACTACCTGCACAGACAATAACTTCTTTCTTTGCATTGATATGGTAGCTGGAATCGAGGGCCTTGACTTGTACGCCGGTTGCTGCGACTTCTCCATTTTCTGACGAAAGAAGAATCCGTTCGACCATCGTTTCTGTCAACAATCGCAGATTAGGTCGTGTCGCGACTTCGGGAGAATAGTATGCTGCCGCATATCCTCGCGTTCCCATTTTGTCATTAACGCTCAATGGCGAAACAAAAGCTCCCAGCTTGTGGCCATCTATTGGGTCGGCATTCGAGTTCCACCCTAGTTGAGTAAATGTCTCGTCCCATGCTTTGTTGAACGGTCCAAAAACATCTGGAAGAGACACAGGGACAGGTCCGTTGCTTCCTTGGTTTTCTCCATTCATATACCGAGTTGTGTCAAGGAGTTCTGCTGTGCTCTCGCTTGGTGGAGCGTAGGTTTGGAATTTCCGGAGGTAGGGTGCCATATCCTCCGCGCTCCAACCATCATTGCCCAGTTCATTCCATGCGGTAAAGTTTGAAGCACTGGGGTATACGATACATGAGAAATTCATGGCAGAGGACCCACCGACAACACGCCCACGGGGCTGTCCAATTTGCCGGTCATTTGCGTGGACCTAGCTATCTTTCAGCTTGTGACCGCAGAAGCAACTCCAAGAAGCCTACCTGAGGAACACTCATATAATCCCAGTCAAATTCCGGATTCCCATACAAGGTTCCCAAAAAGCCGGGAGTATTGATCCGAGGATCGCCCATGCGATTGGCACCGGCTTCGATGAGTAGGACATTGACAGAGGAGTCTTCGCTTAGTCGATTCGCTAGGACTAGACCGCCAATGCCTGCGCCAACAATGATATAGTCATACTCCTTCGTTTCCATGTTGATACGGATTGCAATTGTGTCGATTACCAGGGGTTTGTTCCGGGATTCAGTGGAAGGAGGGGGGAGGGGGGTGGTCGAGACAATTCCAAGGCTTTCGGATGAGCCCCGAGCTGCCTTGCACCAAAAGATCATCTGCAACAGCCACTCAAGCTAGCTTAGTCTTGCAACGGCTAGGCTGGGCTAAAACGTCCGTTTAGCAATAAACGGGTTCCTCGCTTAGACCGTTCCAATGAATTATGATTCTGTCGGCCCGCGTGGGCCGTCAAACCCTTCGGACCGCTCTACCGGGCCGCCAAGGGGTCCACCATGCTGTTGATCAATGGATATTATTTGCCCCTGGGATCTTCTGACAGTTTTGACAGCTGATTGCATGACAGGAGTGTCGGTTATATAAGCCATTTGGCTTCCAGGAGTCAAATGATCCTATTTTTGGTCTGTGAAGCAATCTCTGGAATTAATGGTCGAGTAAATGGAATGATGCAACTTTACAATATCTTCGCCTATGCCATTGTTCGCGATCAGTTAGTTGCTAACACAGTTCTTGTGGCTATTGCTACCCTTCTGGTGATACTTCGATTTGTCTCTCGGCGTCTTCGGCAAAGTCAGCTATGGTGGGATGATGCTTTTTGTGTGGCTGGGATGCTACACACGTATGGTATGCTAGCCATGCAGTTCCACTACGCCCGTGTTGGAATGCGACACCATGTCACCGATATTCCCCCAGAGAATAGCGTGACAATTGTCAAGATGCTCATCGTCTACCAGATTGTCTACTACAATGCCATGGTATTAGCCAAGTTCACCTATCTCTTTTTTTACTTGCGAATCTTCGTCTCAAGGGAATTCCGGATCCTTACGTGGGTCTGTATGGCTTGTGCGGCAGCCTATTGGACTGGGAGTGTACTACAAATCTTCTTGATCTGCAAGCCTTTTGCCAAAAATTGGAACCCTATGCTGCCGGGCCACTGTGCGAGCCAGAATGTGGCGTTTTCAACCATTGGGGCGTTTAATCTTGTGACCGACTTGATGATTATGTTGCTTCCGATCCGCTTTATCTGGAAATTACAAATGTCTCTGGGGACAAAGATGGCATTATATGGAATCTTCGGGCTAGGGTTGTTGTACGCAAATATTCTTTATCTACTATGTCTCGAAGTATATTTTCTAATCGATTTACAGTATTTCCTCAATAACGATCATCCGCATTCACGTCCTCACAACCGTCAACTTCAACGACTTGCCTTATTCTATGACCTGGGCTGCCTTCTGGAGCGTTACTGAGCCTGCATTGGCAATTTCGAACTCATGTGCGCCTATGCTTCGACCTATTCTCAAAGCCGCCTTTCCGAACCTGTTCGCGACCGGCAAAGCTGAATACTCCACGCAGCCTATATCAATGCCCAAGTCGATGAAGAACCAAGCGTCGAATCGAATGGATGAGATGGACAGCGAGTTTCCGCTGACAAGGATACAAAATGGGCCCACCTCCCTTTATGAGGGATCTTTGAATGATCAATCGCAAGATGGCCGCTCACAGGATATACCCTGCCATAGACCACAAAGTGTTGTGGGCGGGCACCAAAGACACTCTTAGCATAGCATAACATTAGATAAGAACGAGAATCCACAAAATTTTAGATTCTTAAAATTCGCTGAACTTATTGGTTTTCTATAAGCCTGCATCAACTTACTACAGTCTCTTCTTTAATGGCATTAATTTTAACTTTTGCTCTTATACTTCCAGCCGTCCAATGATCGGCGAGGGGCTTATCATCACGTGGCAGCGTGTTTTCAAACGCGTCGATAACCGCCCTCCTTCAATATCCCCATTGGATGCCCACCACGACTTCGAAATGAGTTGGGATCGAGTCATTCAAGACTCCGACGAGGATGAGCCCTTCATTGAAGATGATATCCCGACTTCAGGGGATCCGATCCAAAACCATGAACCCGCGCCACACCCAAATCCTCCCGATCTCCCCGCGAACCAACACGCAAGCGCAAGCCATGTTCCCGCGGAAATAAACACACCTGAGGTACAGCTGGACGTCGACTTCGATCAATTTTTACAATCTCAGAACATGCCTCACACATCGACTACCTCTTCCCAGCAAAAGCGCGAAGAAAGATGGATCCCTTCCATTGGTGATGGCGGAGAATCAATCGGTATGTTGACATGCAGCTTTGGATATACAGCGACATCGCCTAGCCATCTACCCACGAGGAGCTTGTTCAATATTAATACGTATAGACACAGGGGCGATGATGACGGAGATTGGACTAGCACAACAAAGACTCTTCGACGATGACGGATCTCATACAGAACACAATCATTCCATGTCGACGACCTACCCGAGCGGAATCTCCGAGCCTGGTTCGTTTCCAATGCATTATGAGCACCGCGATCAGATTGGAAACACTGCACCTACTGGGTTTACTTCCAACATCCCCAATGAGGCTACACAACTCGTCGCGCCGCAGATGGCAAATGGCTATGAATACAGTACACCAGCGGAGTCAACTCATGTTGACTTCCCGATCACAAATATTGACCAAACGACTACCGTTAATACCTCAGTGTATCCAGCTGAGACTACCCCAGCCGACTTCCACAAGCCCACCCAGCGATCAAAATCCATGTACTCGGAATGGAACTCCCCGCATGACACAGAGCCGAACTCATCCGTTCGCTCGCCGCAGTTGAATAGGTCAAAAAGCGACCATGGTCAAGTGGCACTGCTGTCGCTGCATTCCCCAGCTAGTACGCACGATGAACTCTCTGCGCCTGCAGTTACAGTTGAAATAGCCCCTCCAGATATTGCCTCTGTTGTGAAGAAGCGTGGTCGGCCCAGAAAGCAGTCATTGCCACAGTATGATGAAGATGACGAGCTTTCTCTGACTAACGATTCGGATTCTGTGAGAGCCAAGGCTGAGAAACGACGGCCTGGTCGCCCTTCTAAATCGGAAAAGCCAACAATCGCAAAGCCAGGTCAGGAAGCCGATGGGTCAGACACCCATGAAAGCTCTGCTGTTAACATGATAAGTTGCGAGGAAGCTGCGGAGGCATCGGATCAATTGGTGCAGCAACAAAAGCCAGGACCGAAGAAGAAAAAGATCAAGAGGAGCAAGACGGCCCCCGAAGCCTTGCAGAAATCGAATCCAGTGAATGAAGACGATGATATGATATGGGTTGAATCAAGACCATTGGAAGTCGAAAATTCCAATTCCAAGGCCAATCCAATGAAAGAAACCGAGGGAAACCTCAAAATGGCGGAGCAAATTTCATCTGAAATCCAACCCGTCTCAAATGAACTCGTGGAAGCACCAGCACCAGCGCCTAAGAAGCGTGGCCGCAAGCGCAAGAAGGCAGGCGAGGAAACAGCAGAGACTCCCTCGGAACCCAAGAAGCCTCAAATAGAGAATAACCAGAAAGAAAATCCCATCGTCTCCGATACCCCAGACCAACGCGCACCGATTTTAGATGATACAAAAACCGATGAAAAGGAAGACACCACGGTCGCCAAAGGATCAGAGTCAGAATCGACAAATCAACCCGAGCAAAATATCGAGAAAGGTACTCCTGAGACCCATCCCCAGACGCCGCAACTTGCCAAACCGCGCAAGTTACATAGTCCTATTTCTTCGACCAGCAAGGTGCCATACCGGATTGGATTGAGCAAGAGGGCGCGGATTGCCCCATTATTGAAAGTTGTGCGGAAATAAGTGTGGATCTCGACTTCCTGCTTAAGATGCTGATTTCTAACGTTTTGACTTGTTTATCATTATACCCCTCTATGTACCATGTCTTCCATGTGTTATTTCTGAGCCTATTCCATAGTGGTTATTTCATCTTACTTCACTAGGGTGTCATGTATCTCTATGCAGGTGGCATTGAATATAATTTCAACAATATAACTAATTGAGTTGCCCTTATGCCCCCAGCCGAAGAGAATCATTCTCAAGTCCCCAAAATCAATCCAAAGGGGTAGGTGATATTGGTGGTGGAAATTCCCAGAAGCTGAAGGAACCAAAGTTGAATTCCGATGTCTAAAATTGTCAGTTATAATCATATCAATAGGAGGAAACAAGAGTACCCTAGGGTAGCCGCGAACGAACCCAAAAATCTGGACTTAAGTTTGATATTATAACATCGTCACAACTCGACTGATTCGTCCCTTCATGAGCTAGCGTCTCATCAGTACTGGAATCATTTGTTTCCCGATCAATAAACTCTTGAAGAGCGGTCCGGCAGGTTTGCATGCCCTCTCGCAGAGATTCGCGAATCACGGCTTGCCCATCTGATTGTTCATACGCGGTTTGGGCTTGGGCCAGGATCCCACTTAAGAGACAGTATTGCTTCATGCACGGATTGCCGGCTGATAGGCTCTGAAAAAGGATGCGATGGATACATTTCACTGCTTCAAGCATTGGTGCGCGACTGTATTGTCCCACCTGGTCGATAGCCCCCGGAATGTTCTCAGTCCTGCTGGTGGGTTGCTGGGTAACCGTCTCTTCGGTCTGTAGCATGAGCTCTAGACCAATAGCTACGATTACTTGCTTAGAAAATGGCCCTCTAAATATCCCCACACCAGAGAGACCGAGTCGGTGGAAATCTTGAGTTGATCGTTGGGATAGAATATGGGGTTCGTTGGGGGTCTCTGCGTATGACGCAATTGCCAAAGCAGAGTCGAGGCTTAGCTTGCGGAAGAGGTAGAATAGTGGATCTTGGATGGCTTCTAGAGTGAAAAGTCGGTAAATATTTAGCAGAGCATGATGCAGACTGGTGCTAAGAAGTTGTAAACGGAACAACGATGGACCAAACTCAGAACTGGAACCAGCCATCTGCGTAAAATACCCTCGAAATTTCCCTTGAAGTTCAGTTAGAGACCGACGCACCTGCGTTCCAGTTTTGAATACTTCTTCGTATGACTGTTGGTGATTCCAGTCATTCAGAGTTCGCGAAATAGACAAACGAGTTGAGAAGGAATTAAGAAGTGCAATTTGCAATTCCGAGTCCGTGTATTTATCCATTGGCTTTGGCAATGGAAGGACTTTAGTACTTCTATCAAAGTCATCGTCGTTCAAGTTCAGTGGTGGCTTTGTGTCAAATTCGTGGAGCGTCAGAAAGGGAGGCATAGATACGTCGTTCGAGAGCTGCAGGTTCAACTCCAATATCGTGGCCCATACACGCCGTCTCATTTCCCCTTCGAAAGGAGATAAAGTTGGAAAGTGCTCTGTATCACGGTGTAGTCCTTGGCTGACTGCAAGCCCAGACGGAATAGAGATGAGCGAGGATGACAAGTCCGACTTCCCGTGGGACGGTTGAGTCTTGTTTAAACTCTGTGCTGTTGAGCACTAAATACCGAGCGGCGCTTGGATATCCACAAATTGAGCATGCCATGTCTCATATCCCATCATTCCAAGGCTCTTCAGGTCATCAATAAAAGTTTTCAGAAGTAGTTTTGGCTTGCGGTTTTTGCCTTCCCCCTCCCAATCCCAATATGCTTTTGTTTTGTAAAGCTCTTCGGCCTCCTTTGATCTCCACTCCAGAAACCACGCGATGCGTTGACATTGCACTCCCTGGTAGATAATCTCCCCAGATAGCCACACTATTTTTTGACTGAGAATACCGGACATAGGATTATGGGGCTCTTCGTATCTTTCATAAAAATTCATCAAACGTGGCAGTTGAGACTCTTCCTTTTTTTCAGCTTCCAGGGCTTCGACTGGAAAATAAACCATCCAGATTTCGTATATTAGTGGGTCGAGTCCTGAAATCATCTTTCCAAGAAGATAATCGATTCGATAAGTAGAGTAGATATCTTCACTTTGTTGGTAGAGAAAGTTCTTTGCCTTCCTCGCAATCTTGTCTGCTCTGTGAAACTTGTCTCGCCGCGAACCTGATAACCACTCTGTTGATTTAATCTTTTGTTAGCTTCTTTCGAGGTCGCCCGGATTAAGACCTTACGGATGATAATCCACAGCTTCTGTGGAGTTTCTATAGGGCAAGCAAAATTGATATAGCGACACCCCTTAACAGCTTGGATCTCATTCAGAAGATCTTTCCAATTCACTTGCTTTGCGGTTGCCGTCTCTGAATAATCAAAAACCAGCCATTCGATCATTGGTTCGTGGGTATCCTGCATGCTGCTTTGTCCAACTGCCGGTATTTGAGCGGCCTCAAACTTTTTGCTTTGACTTCGTGTTATTGGCATGTTATTATGTGAAAATGCGAGGTGGATTGGTGAACAAGTTCAGTCACAAACAGCGGGCCTGGGAATTACTGGTTTTAGTGTCTACGGCGCTCCGTTAATGCCAGGTGGCTTGTGCCCCATATACAGTGGTGGGGCTAGTTTGAACCCAAGAACCCGCTGAATTCCAGGTCGCGTGCTTGTCTATTGCATAGACATGACGGCAAACAAGCAGTAGACAATGAACTTGCAAAGCTTCAAGATCCCTAGTCTCTTTGGTAGTTGGACCAGTTAGCCACCAGTGCGTCGCATAGACCCAACGTTGAATAGGTAGACGAAGGTCATTGATCGGGCCCGGCTTGGAGTGAAATACTGAAAGGATCAAAAGCAATTTCAATAAAAACGCGGTTGAGGCTGACTTAGTATCATTCCAAAAAGTTGCATAGTCTTCATAGAAAGAGGGTATGTGTAATACTCGGAAGATTCCTTCCATGGTTCGTAGGTAGCAATGTACGAGTTGGTCACAAACATCTCGCGTGGGCAAATCGTTGAGCAAGCCTGGAACTGGGTCATGAAGTTGCGGTGCTTGCCAGGATTTAATGAGAGGTTTCATTGCATGGGTCTGTCGAAGGAAGTCACCGACTTCGTTTTCAGTAGTAACGGCAGGCCTGCGAAAATCACGGAGAAAGTGAAACTACTCGACGTTAATGAAATGAGACCACTCTACTCGCCGAGAAAATGATTACCTCTTGGAAGACACGAGCCCAATGTGATATGCCAAAAATCACCACTTTATCGCCCTTGGATTTTAAGAGTGGAGCCTGAGGGGGAACTTCGATCCGATGAGGAGCTCTTCGGCCTTGTCTCTTAATAGGGAATTGTTGTTCCAGCTCCTCGACTCTAGTATCAGCCTCGTTCAGACGGCGAGCTATCCCAGGAACATCATACGCTATAGACTGGTCATCGCTTTTATTTTTTGCAGAGATACTATGCTCCAATTCCTCCACCCGTTCCTGGAGCATTCGCACACTCTGTTCTAGTTGATCCATCCGGGCTCTTTCAATGTATCCGTCTCTAATGTCGAGGGCTGTGCCCAGAGAACAGCGTACCCGCGAACCAGGCTCGTCTCTGTCAACCGCACGAGTGTCAATTCCAGCATCGGGGCAGCCTTTCCTTCATAGGCATATAAACATGCTAAGGATGGTCGAGCCTCCCTGCATGCTCCACAAGGCAAGTCAACTGCCCAGATTGGCCCGAGTCGCGTCTGGTACTCGCGTCTGGTACTATGACAACAACAATATTTTGTACTTTAGCATTGGTCTGCTTATATTCAACGTGCCTAGCGTACTAGATAACTAGAAGTCAACAAATAACTTGCAAGTGAAAGAAACGGTATCAGTTACGGGACAGACTGTACAGCAACTCTGCCTCTGGATAGAAGCCTTCATAAAATGCATACCCTAGCATTAACACCCAGGTACGAGTACCAATCTGAAAATATAAATTGATCCAATCTAATCAAGTCAAACAATTCCCCTCCTCGCCCCACCATCCAATCTCAGGAACATTCAACCCCATAAAGCACCTCCCCTTCCCAGAAACCTCAACCCAACCAACCGGCGCACTCTCAATAATCGACTCCCGACCAACCCTCTCATGGAAAGAGTTGAGCTGCTGCATATCCTCCTCGGCCAACAGGGCCAATGCTTCTAGAGAGACAAGAAAAGGGCGATATACAGCTGCAAATCGCAGAGGACTGTTGGTTTTCCCAGAGAGAAAGAGACTTCTGAATAAACGTCTTACATCAAAAAAATCCCGTTCAAGCTCAAGGAAGTGTGGATTACTTCTCATCAAACCCTGATAAATTCATCTTCCTGCGGAACTCATTTTGCAACTCTGATCAACAGTTCCTTAGCATCTCATACTCTGGCAAATCCCATTTTTCACTGGTTGATCCCCAATAAGTCCGCCAAGTAGATCTAGCCTCAAGCATGATACAAGCCTCATGGCCTTGTACAAAACGGCGACGGTAAACGGCGACCAGGGTATATTGTCAAAAACACTGGCATCACCAACGCCTTTCTGTACTTGGCTCATAAAAGGACGAAACCTTTCATCATAAGCCGGGAATGCTGCTAGATGAGCATCTTTCGTTTCTTCTTGGCCAAGAGATCCATAATGTCTTCCAATTTCTCCTGCCAAGATGTACGCACCCACGATAGCACTGGAAGTGCCCATGCCTGTACTTGCTGATGGACAGTAAGCGGCATCCCCGAGGAGCACCAAGCGACTTTTATACCAAGGGCTCATCTTAACAAGACCTTGGGACTCGCAGTAAAAGTCATTGGTTTCCATGAGTGAGTCTACGATGGCATCCGCCTGCCACCCTCCCCCCCAAAAGACTTCGGCAAAGGCCTTTTTCTCCTCAATGACATCTCCCCTCCGAACATTTTTCATTCTTTCTGTCACGCTCTTGCCAGTCAAATAAACCTTCTGTTCTCGTCGTATTTTCGAGTCATAATAAACCGCCCCCCGGGTGCAATATATGAAGTGGCGATATATTCCACTTCATTATGCGTTGGTCGAGGAATCGTAAAATAGGCAGTGTATTCATCGAGGGGTGAAAATTATCCTCGAATATCACGCTCGATTCAAGCATCATCTTGCGTGTACGTGACCCTTGACCATCAGCACCAACGAGAATGTCAAACTAGCCCGTCTCTCCGTTTTTGAATCGGACCTGAAGGCTGGCATCCTTTTCTTGGAAGTCTTCGATCGAATTATCGAAAATATACTTCACACGTTCTTTCGTGGCATTGTAAATAATCCGGCAGAGATCCCCTCTCATGATTTCGAAGTTACTGGTGAAGCTTTGTGACCCTGTTTTGGATGTGCTTGCGGGGAAATAAGCTCGTTGTTTGCCTGAGCTGTCAACTATTTGCATCCCTTGCTCCGGAACTGCCTTGGAACGAAAAGCACTCTCGAGACTCATACGCTTCAAAACCTCGATTCCGTGACTCCGTAGATCTACCTGCAGCCCGTTGCCTCTGAGAATAGGGAATCGTTCGACAATGGTGACTTCGTGATCCAGCTTTGCGAGCCAAAAAGCAAGAGCATTTCCAGCAATCCCTGCGCCACTAATGAGCACTTTCAGTTGGACCATTCTGTATGGTATCTGAGGGCTTGCTAATAGCGATCAGGTTATCAGAGCTTCTTGGTGCTTAGGAAGCTGAACGAGGGAAGAGAATCACTCAAGGTTTCTGAATGATCTCAAAAGAAAATAGAAAAGAAAAGAAAAAGAAGAAAAAATTCTTCCAATTTCTGACAATTGAATAAAGGAGGATAGACTGTTGCAAAGGGCAAAGACGATGCTTTTATAAGAAAATGATACTATTTCAATATAGCGAATATAGGGAGGGCCGAATACAGCGAGGATCGAATATAGCGAAGATCAGCAGTCGCCTCACCTGCTCTCATCGACACCCAAAGGTAAGATACCCATACGGCCATGAGCACTTCCATCGGCAGTTTGAAAATCAGCCAAGCTGGACACCAAAGCTACTCTATCTTTGACCTTCCCAGCTCCCAGGTCTTTCAGAACTTTTGGGAAATCAGACAATCTGCCCAACTCAACTTGCGGTTGGATAACGTTTCGACTGATCAGATCAAGCACCTCCATCAGGTCGCGCTGCCGTCCACCATAAGTGAAAATTATACTCAATCGCTTCCGGATGCCATTCTTCATGTCTACATCGTTTGTGCGATCCAGTGTACCCACGCATAGAATCTTGCCCCCTGGGCGGACTGCAGAATCAGATAGCTCCCCGTCAGCCTTCTATTTGTTAAAGAGCCCAAGGCGTAAAACATTGAACATACCAATCTGTTGAGCATCTCCAAAGGTTTGATGCTTTCCAACGATATCAAGCACTGTGTCTATCTTTCCCTCTAGTTTATTCTCCCGTACAAAGGTTTGGACTGACTTTCCCATCGGGACAATGTCCTTTGACGGAATTCCGAGGGATAACGCTGCATCAAGTTTTTCTTGGCGTATATCTGAAACAATAACACGAGCCCCGATATGTCGTACAATCTGGAGTGCATTGAAACCAAGACCTCCAAGTCCAAACAAAAATACCGTTTCTTCTTTCTTGACCTCGGCGCGACGGGTAATACCATGATATGCTGTGGTAACGGCATCCGTTGCGACGGCCGCAACGGCGGGAGTTATACCTGTGGTGACTAAAATCAGCCTTCTTGTGTATTCTCTTTCGCAGCAGTATGATAATGAGCATACCTTCCGGAAGTGGGACTGCAGCGCGAACATTGACTGCAACGTACTCTGCATAGAATCCATCTTGTCCGATTCCATGGCGCATCCCTGCAGTACAGAGCTGTGGCAGATCACGCGAGCACTCAGTGCAACTTTCCAGCCCGCAACCGGGAACTGCCAATAAAGCTACTTGAATGCCCTAGACATGATAAAAATTTCAACTTAGTGCTAATGATCCTCAAGGTTTGTTGGACTAAATGGTAAACGAACTTTTCTGAACTTTGGGTCTTTGACTCCTTCTCCAATCTCAACAATCTCTCCACACCCCTCATGGCCCTATATAAATCAAAATGTCAGCATTGTGGCGATGCATTCGACCCGCAGTGATGTACTAGAATGTATTTGTCGCTGAAGTTTGGCCTGTCTTCTATGTCAAGCAAAGGCTGGTCGCTATGGCAAACTATCACGTTTCAGGGATAAATTAGTCGAGTTTTGCATTTGGTAGAGTTTATTCGGACCTCCAGATGCAAGTAACTTTATGAGAAACCCGTCGTATGGAGTAGGTGGTACCGGTAGGCTCTCCCATACCTGAAAGCTTTATCAGCACTTTTATGATGACAAGAGCGGATGATCATTTTATCGACTTACTGGTTCCCTTTTTCCCTTGTGCTTCCTCCAAGCATACATTGTAGAAGGACGCACATAACTTCCCATACTGGCAGGAGATATATTCGAAAAATTTCCCTGAAATCGCTTTTCCTTTATGAGGGAAATTTGTTCAAGGCTACGAACCCGTCTTGTAGACACGATTCATATTAATCAAGGAGTAGCTAGTAGCACTACAGCAAATATAGTCACATTTTCAGACTTGGACGGTTTCCTAGAAAGGACAGCCGACTCTCTCGGCTTCCCCGCACTTAAATCGGCTACGGCCAGTTTCTTTTCAGAATTCACCTAGGGTAGAAATCGGGACAAGTCTATTTTTGCTGTCGTAACCTTTTTTCAACTGACAATATTGATAGTGTGCGGTGGACAGAGAGAACAAGGAAAATAAATTTAATATGTTGGAAGCGGTTTAGTTCATCAAGCGACAACAATGCAACTTGAAGGCTGACAGAACTAGAGAGAAAATATGGGTTCTGAGAAAAGTCTATAGTGTTTGCCAATAGATAAATTTTGATTCCAAACAGTCTATCAACATGAGGAAACCTGATCAGCAACTTCTACATAAAAAGATAGGTCATTTCCCTCCGTCATTTCAAATTCAGTAAACCCGTTGCCCATGAATCTGAAAGGATTCATACTGTTATACTCGACGTTGAAATCTTCAGGCCGAATATCACTGATCATCCGATGGAATAAAATTGCACTTCCCCCAAACAAGGCTGTTACCCGGCCATCAACCCGATTGCGCTTGTACCAGCTCTTGCAACCACCGGTCCATACCAGTGTCTTGTGGATCTCATCGCCGTATTTTCCGAATGCATCCTCGACCGATTTCTTCGGCACGACATATTTGATATCTTCAGTTGCAATTTTCTTGATCCACTTAATGAAATAGTCACCCGTCCAATTGAGCGATTCTACTAGGGAGCCATGACCACCCAGACAATTTGGCCCCATCATAATGAAGTAGTTCGGGAAACTTGATGTTGCGACCGACAAGTAGGATTGCGGCTCATCGGCCCATTTGTCTGCTAGATTTATTTCGTTCTGTCCAACAATCGGATAATGGGGACGGTGAGAGACGTCAAATCCCGTTGCACAAACAACTGAGAGAAGTCAGTAGTTTCCAGGGTGATGTTTTTGAATCAATTATACTCACCCACATCGCACTCAAAAACATTTCCATCTGCAGTATGTACTGCGTTTTCTGTTATTTTTGTGATTGTGCTGTTACTGAGGTGACAGTTTGGCTTTGCGAACGCTTCTAGATAGCCCGGCCCAGGAGTGACGCGACGACAACCAACTTCCCATTTGGGGATCAATTTCTCGCAAAGTTCAGGATCATGATTCAACTTCTCAGCCATCTGCTGAGCACCGAACCTGACGGCTGCCTCATTGTTCTCGCCTTTAATGAACTATCATTCACCTGGGTCAGCAATGCTCAGTTGTTGGCGATTTTGATGCTAGCATACCAAGCGGAAAGCTTTATTCGTACGTGAAATAATTCCTTTTCGATACTCTTTGTGGGATTCGGGATCAGCAAACCGAGATATCTCCTCTTCAGAATAAGCCGGATTGGCATCTTCGACATCCCTCCCCAGATGTTTTGAGGGGGGCACTCGGTAATAAACCCAGGCAGGGCTTCGCATGAAATTGATAACCTCGGTACCCGGTAGCTTGGCCATCTGAGGTGTAATTTGAATGCCGGAGGAGCCGTTCCCAATTACTGCAATACGCTTGTGGGAATAATCATAGCCGTGATCCCAGTGCGCCGAGTGTGTAATATGACCTTTAAAGTCGTGAAGCCCGGGGATATCGGGCCATGAATGGTGGCTATGAATTCATGTCAGCATTCCTCTTCCAGATTCATGGAGTAATGCATAAAATGACTTACACTAGGACTCCTTGTGCTGAGATCAAGACATCACAATGATCCTCCCGTTGCTTGCCATTGTGCTCAACGGTCAAATCCCAGCGTCCAATGTTCTCATCCCAGACAGCACCAACAACTCTCGTGTTCAGTTGAAGATCACGATCCAGATTCCACTTTTTCACGGTGCTCTTGATATAGTCCTGAATTTCCTCTCCGCTAGAATAAAAGCGACTCCAATTGGGATTAGGATCAAACGGAAAGGCGTAAATATGCGAGGGGACATCACATTGAACACCTGGATAATTATTGATTAACCAAGTGCCCCCAACGTCACTACGAGCCTCGTAGATCGTATGCTCGACAAATTCCTGCAATTCTGGAAACTTATGTTGAATTTTGTGTGCCATCAACAACCCCGAGAAGCCGGCGCCGATGGTGATGACGCGCAGCTTGCGAGCTTTGTACGCGAATTCCGTGTTGAGCGGAATAGACTGGCTCTTGTGCGAATCAGCGAGGTTCTGGCTGTTTTTGGAATACTCTGACGTGTCTGCTGATTTAATCCCATTTGTTCCATTAGTCTCATAAATACCATTTACTTTGCTGGCATTTTTGAGGCCTGGCGCATCTGGAACTTCACCGTTTGTTGGTGCGGTGACTGGCGCTGTCATTTTGAAAGGGAGAGAGAGAAAGAATAATGAGTTATGTCAGATGTGAATTGCGAAAGATGGCTCCTTTCTTGATATTTAAATTGTCTGGTTTTATAGCAGATGAGTCTGAAGGACAATTCAAGATGTTGCGAGCTGACAGGGATATCCAGTTTTCGGCTTGAAGCTTCCGTAATTCATTCTTCTCAGAGAATTATTCTGATCATGCTTCATGTCTTTGCCCGACTGATAGCCGGGCTCATGTGGACAACAAACGAGGCCAGGTGGTGAATATCCCGAGATACTGCCACGGTAATGTGAACCCGGGGCCAAATACCGGCTTCTTACAGCCGGTAACCTGACAACCCTTCAAGTTGTGATACATAACAATTGGATATATGTAAATTCTTTTTACGGGGGAAAAAACGGCTTCATCAGCCTCTGTGGGTGATTGACAATTGCATCGCTTCGCGAGAAATGAGAGGAGGATCGACAGTTGTGATGCAAAGATTTTTGGGTACAAATGGATACAGCAAAAGTGCTTTTTGCATCGCCCTCGGACAGAATGCCGCGTTTAGGGACTAGCCAAGCATCGTTCTTGGATGTAGAAATTGCGGGGAAATTCATTTCCCCGCATCGCAAGTACTGTTTTTCGCGGCTTCAGCCTTCCTTCGGACTGTGGGAGTTGTCTTTAGTCGGTTATCTCACACATCTTTGCTTCCTACATTCTTCCAGTCCCTTGTAGAATCCACAGACAATGTCGGCCCCGCTTTGGCTGCAATTTACTGGCCAACAACCGAAACGAAAACGCGCAGAACTAGCCTGCATTGCATGCCACAGCAAGAAAGTGGGTTTTCAATAACATTCTACTAGTGAGCTTTCAGTAACATTTGTAGATTCGCTGTGATCTCCAAACACGCGGCGGTCAGGGATATAGTGACTGCAGCAAATGTGCGGCTACTGGGAAAGACTGCCGGTATGAAAATAGTTTATCTCAAGTCCCTTGCAGATGAACCCTGTATCGCATCATGTATGCTGACGACTTTGCTCTAGAACAAGGCCCTCCCGGAGAGGTCGACCATCTAATGTCAACACTCGCCCACTGACACCACCAGACAGCAATGCCAGCGATCAAGCCAGACCTACTCGTCCAGGGGAGAATAAATTACCTGCGGAAACTGAAGAGGGCGACTCTAGGAGTTTCGAAGGTGAATTGAATCTACAGCAACATGGATGCTCCGGAGTCTTTTCTACGACGGGAATAAATCGTCAACCAATGTCGATTTCGCAGAACAATGTATCCAGGAGACAAGAATCCGATAATTGGTCATCAAGTATTTGTTACCTGCAACAGGATCAACTGGCTACAAACAGAAACTCCGCGTCGCTGCCAAGTGTCTCGAACGACTCGCCAGTCACACAGCGAACGGAAGATCATTCTGAACATAATGATAGTTACCCAGTCGGACACGTTTTTCTACCAGAGCTTCAGACAAATGCAAGAGATCAGGAACGTTTACTCGCTGAAAGACCCCCCATAGTCCCCAGTCTTCCGGACCCAGATCTACAACAAACATTCACAGAGACCTATTTTGATTACTGTTATACCTGGTGTCCTGTACTCGATCGAGATACCCTGCCTGATGAGCTCGCAACTTCTCCCTTACTCGTTAATGCACTGGCTGTGGTTGGTAGTCATATCAAACCACCTATGATCCCCCACGATGGGCCCGTTATTTATTATGATCGAGCTCGCTGTCGGTTTTACGATGACGAAGAGCCTAACGTGATGACTTCACTCAAAGCAATTTCTTTGTTCTACTGGTGGAGCCCGCGCCCACCAACAATTCTCCATCGACATTCGTCTTGGTGGTGGACTTCTGTGGTCATTCGACACTGTCAACAGCTTGGAGTCCACCGCGAACCTGCTGTAGATCATCCACTTCGGCAACAGATTGACTTAAGTCTCCGGCGGCGAATCTGGTGGACTGCATTTGCGCGCGAACGTCTGACAGCTCTCTGTCAAAGCAAACCATGTGTTATTGACCCGGAAGACTGCACTCTGACGGAGCCTACTTTGGAAGACTTCCAAGATGTCCAAGATCATCCAAAGGCAGAAGTCTTCATATATTGGGTGCGGCTGTGTGCGATTATTGGAAGGGTTGCGAAATATCTCACAAGAAATTGTGACTCGGAATCATTTGCATTCCCTGCACATTTAGCTCGTGAGCTCATTAGCTGGGTACAGTCTTTACCACCACACATGCAACTTCCTATCGGTTCGGTTCGAACTTCTTCATTCAACCGGGATATTCATCAACTCCATCTTCCTTACCTTGCCGTAATAATTATCATTCACCTCAAGCGCTCGTCCTCCGCCCAGCCTATTCCACAAGCCTATCCACCTGCAATATTGGCAGCAACATGCATGGCTCGGACAATGCGAGATATTTTGTCCCGTGGAGGTACAAGATTCCTCATGGCTATAACAGGATGGTACTGTGGTACAGCTTTTATTGCTTTGCTGCAAGCTCTGCGGATCGATGGGCTTGCGAAAAGTGCAAATGAGGACCTAGATATCTTAACGCTAGCGGTGGATCAGCTCCGAGTAATGTGGCCTACTGCTGCTGTATTTTACTCTGGCTTTAGTCGAATAAGACCAAATGCAACTGCGTCGGATTCAGATTTACAACGAGCCCCTGATCCGGAGCTTGGTATGGGTGATGGAACTGGGTATATGCAAATGACAGACGGCATTGATTGGACGACTTATTTTCCGTTCGCCACCCCTGAGACCAGTGAAGTCGCAAGTAGGCTTTTGGTCCCACATACGGAGGAGCTTTTCTTTGACGATGATATTTTTGCCGATGCAATGCTTCAATTTCAAGATCTATTCGAGCCTTGCGATGCGTTGACAGAGACGACTTTGTTCATGTAAATAATAACTTACTGTACTATTATATGAGGCTTTATGGCTTGGTGGATATTATAGCAGTATATGAAATTAGGTACTGATGTCCAAGGGGAATAAATCATCAATACCGGTTGTATTGCTAGACTCGCCGTTTGTCCGCTCCTTAGTTACATGTCTCTAGACCTATGAGAAGAGACCAATTGCTGACTCAATTTGTGCTATATTATTCAAATTTCAAATGAAGAAAAAACCCATACTTCCTTTCCTATGTTATTTCAAAATCAAATCCTCGTAGTTTCTCATGGCCACATCCTCGGCGCGTTTCCTATAGCCTGGAGCGGGTCCCTGATATCTCGCAATAATCCGCTTTTGTTTATGTGCCAGGTTTTTGTTCACGCCCGTCATCCATGAATCGACGTCATTGGCCAATAATCCAACTGCACAGTTGTGCACATGCTCAGTCCAATCTAGTACATTCTGGTGGTTTGTCTCAGCGAAAGTAATACGATGGTCACGGCAGTACTCAATGAAGCGCGACACCCAGCTCACAGCATACTCAACACTGCGAGGAATGTTTCCGAACATCTGATGTGGACCCATCACCATTGTCATGTTTGGAAAGGCTTCAACAAACAAGCCCAGGAATGTTCGAGGTCCCTCGGACCAACGGTCTTTCAACTTGACTCCACCCACTCCTTGGAAGTCAATTGCTGTGAATGACCCGGTCACTGCATCGAATCCAGTCGCATAAATAATCATATCAAATTCGAAATCTTCATAGCGCGTGCAAATGCCTTTCTCTGAAATACATTCGATCGGATTTGACTTTACATCAACCAATCTTACGTTTGGCTGATTGTAAGCCTCAAAGTATCCGGATTCAAGCGGAACACGCTTAGTACCAAACCCATGACATTTGGGAATAAGAGTCTCGGCCGTCCAGGGGTCTTTAACGCGCTGCCTGATTTTATTCGCGACAAATTCACTGAATAATGCATTGGCCTCCTTGTTCGTATTGATGTTGCCGAAGTTTCCAAGCCACTTTGCAAATCCTCTCTGCTCATATAGATCCTCCCAGAAAGCTTCTCTCTCTTCGGTACTCACTTCAAGAGTGTCGCGAGTATCCGAAACATGCATAAAACAAGAGTATGATTCCGCACATTTTCGAAAAATCTCAGGATATTGAGACCGGATCTCTTTCATCTCTTCTAGACTGATTGGTGCATTGCGTAAGGGTAGACTCCAGTTTGGTGTACGTTGAAACACAGTGAGATGACCAGCTGTCTTCACAATTTCTTGAACTGCTTGGATACCAGTGGCTCCGGTGCCAATGATAGCGACACGCTTTTTGTCAAAGCTGACCGGTACGCTGGGCCAGCGCGCTGTGTGGTATGCTTCACCTGTATAGTCCTGGACACCGGGGATGTTGGGCATCGTATAATTGTTCAATATTCCAATACAGGTCACCAGGAACCGAGAGGTATACTTGAAGCCTTGCTCATCTGTGAGAAGCCATGAGCTCGTTGTATCTTGAAAATGGGCTGACTTGATCCGTGTATTAAATTTGATATCTCGACGCAAGTCGAGCTTTTCGCATACAAATTCGCAATATCTTAGGGTCTCGGGCTGGGAGGCAAAGTGCTCCGACCAGTTCCATTCATCGAGAATTTCTTGCGAGAATGAGAAGTTGTATGAGTAGCTCTCAGAATCGAATCGTGCGCCTGGGTAGCGGTTCCAGTACCAGGTTCCGCCGACATCGCCGCCTGCTTCGAGAGCCTTTGCTCGAAGGCCAAGTTGATGCATGCGATGTAAGGAATACATTCCAGAGAGACCAGCCCCGATAATGAGAACATCATAGTCAAGGTCCTTATTCATCTCACTGAAGCAAGGTTCCTCGAGGCTTCCCATATTGGCGAACGGACAGTCACAGACTTTCCTGATTAAATTATAGAGGAACAAGTTTTCGTTATTAAATCCGTAAATCTCTAGTCTCTGCGTGACCTTTGAGTTCGTTTTATCATACCTTGTCTAACCACTTGGCAAGTTAGAGGTTATGCCGCCGGGCCGACAGGAAGTAGAGATCTGCGGGGGTGGTACACTCCAGCTCCACATCCGGTATGCGCTTGTATGAAGCCGAAATTGGATACTCTTCGGTATCTGTATTTTAGTGTCTGATGGAAGGACTACCTAGCGGTTATCCCGAATTGTCTATTATATCTATTTTTCGGCGCTTTTGTCGGTCTCAATACCAAATCTTATACATCTGATAAGGACGGGTCATACTACATTAGTCTTCTATGCATTGCATAAAACATGAATCTGAATAGAATTTTCATAGCTTGTTCATCTATCAAATCAGCCCTTTGGACTTCCAGTAGGCCTCGGAATCGCGTAAGAAGGCCCATTTGAGGTCTTTGGCCCATCCCTTCTTTCTCCATCCATTCAAACTTGAGGGAAACTGATCGACAACATCCCGAACAGTCGCATCGTGAGCAATGATGACAAACACATTATCCATACAATCTGCCTCTTGTAGTTTCCCAATTGTCTCAATGATCTGGGGGATATCATGTCCGAATGTAGGAGTGAAGAGTGGGTCATTTACGCCTCGACCCCGCGATTGCTGAAGCTCCTCCCACGCCCCGCCAGGGCAGAATGCAGCATCTCCATGTGGGTGACAGGGATGTGGTTTAATTGAGTCCGGAACGGGTAGATACTTCGAGGGTCTAAATATACCCCCATAATGACAGACATCGCCGCCCAGGAGTACAAACGAGTCGGGATTGGCGGTTGTCCTTGCAAGTCCGCATAAATGGCCAATGGCATGACCAGGGCTGTCGAGAAGATAGAAAGAGCCATCTCCGAAGTAGTCCAGGGCTCTGAAGCGGCCAATGGTTAGACAATTTCTCTCTTCGAACGTTATCTCGCGCAAGTTTCGCCCTCTGGAATATGGTTAGTGTCGAATAAAAAATCGGATTTCGCGCGTCTTACACATAAGCAGACTCGCTCAGTGGTGAATTTGGATTTTCAGGTGCA
This sequence comes from Penicillium sp. S1701, assembly GCA_023626415.1. Classification (NCBI taxonomy): domain Eukaryota; kingdom Fungi; phylum Ascomycota; class Eurotiomycetes; order Eurotiales; family Aspergillaceae; genus Penicillium; species Penicillium sp. S1701. Next base: position 1,363,906 of record JAMAGY010000001.1, on the reverse strand, counting down.
CCAGGAAGCATTGCATCCTTGAATCCTGGTCCAACAATCAGATCGGTCGAAGATGGAAAGGTGGAAGGGTCCCCTATATGGTCCCAGTGCCAATGGCTATTTGAGAACATCAGCATATCAGTGCAGTATTTCTAATATACGAGGATTTACCTCCAAATCACAGCTTCTATGTCTTCTCCTTTGATCCCACCCGCTTCCAAAATATCAATCACATTTTTCGTCACTTCGATGTCGTAATTTGTCGTCGGGATATACTCGGCAATCTTAGGAGCATAGTTCTGGTAGTCCTTGCGGATGCCCAGATCAAATACCAATTTTCGGCCTGAAGCATGTTCTAAGAGGAATGAGAAAGACGGATTGCTCGGGTGTGTTTCCATTCCAGGAACTGCTGGTGCCATAAATCTATGTAGCTGTGCAGGCCCAAAATTCACCGTATTGATAAGCTTCACAGTGATGGTCTGCCCATCAGGCACAGTGAACATAGAAGTTTCCGTCATTGCTGCAGCTCGATTATGAATCCTCAAGGACAGAAGAACACCAGTCTTACAACTTCAGTCTAAAAATATGGCTTGGCTTCCATGTCGTATATTCCCAGATTCCCCGCCTGTAGCCCCTCATACAGAAAACGGCCAAGCGTCATCAATACCGGCTGTCTTATTCGTCTCCAGCCGACATCGGCTTCACCCAAGATTGTACGGTTACCGTTTCAAGACTGCATTTCTCCCGCAAAACCATTACCTCCGATACGTCTCATTTTACCATGGAGAGCTAATGAAACCACGATGGCCAGCTCTTTCTGTTGGTTCTCCACCCCCGGATTGACATCTATGAGATTCCGGGGTAATTTTCCGGGGTAAGACCGACTCTACTCGGCACTTGTTGCTACGGCTACAAAGCTGAAAGAGTGCTCAAAAATTGAGACCTCTCTCTTCATCTTATAAAGTCAGCCTAGCCGTCTCATTCCCGATGCCGACCCTCCGGGTTATTCTCCGACTTGACCTTCCTCGGCCTTTAATGACCAATATTTCCTGTGGAGTATATGGCGCCTTAGAACATTATGTCAATCTCTGATAAGCCACAAGAGGATTTTGTCTCGGAGAAGGCAAATAGCTCAAGCTCTAACCTCCCGGAGATTGAAAATTCTGCTATCATTGATACTGTTCACAATGACGAGGCCATCAAAGTACTCGCCAATTATACTGGTGATGAAACCTGGACAGATGAAGAGGAGAAAAAAGTCCTCCGTCGAATCGATTGGAAGTTAATGCCAGTTCTGTGCGTCACTTATGGCTTACAATACTACGACAAGGCCATGTTCTCTCAGGCAGTAAGTCTATTCACAGCCTCGTCGGCTATGATCTGTGTCTCAGTTTAACTCTCCCTTTAGGCACTTTTCGGTCTTCGAGAAGACCTACATCTGGAAATCGGCAATCGATATTCCTTTTCTGCCGCTATCTTGTATCTCGGGTTCATGGTTGGGGCCTATCCTGCAATGACCCTTGCGCAAAGGTTTCCTATCGAGCGTGTTGCTTCAGCCATTATCACCCTCTGGGGAATCTGCTTAATATTGACGCCTGTGTGCTTCAATTACCGAGCGCTATACGTCCAGCGATTCTTCCTCGGTATGTTGGAAAGCGGAATCAGCCCGATGTTCATGCTCATTGTGGTATGTGTCATATCTCAACTTGTGCAGATAGCAACCTCTCACCATCGTGACAGGGCGGCTGGTACAAAAAGAACGAACAAGCTCTGCGTATGGGGTAATAACAGATTTGCCTTCCATCATTTCATATAGGACTCTACCTCTAACATTTCCTAGAATTTGGTACAGCTGTACCGGCTACGTCTCCATCTTCTCCCCCCTGGTTAACTACGGACTGGGTCACATAACTGGCTCTCTCACGCCATGGAAATGCATGTATCTCGTTGCCGGCGCCGTTACCATACTTTGGGGTATAATCCTTGTTTTCCTTCTTCCGTCCGATCCAATTCGAGCCCGAGGTTTCAACGAGCGTCAACGCTACATCGCCGTTGCTAGACTGCGCGTCAACAACTCCGGCGTCCGCAATACACATTACAAGAAGGGTCAAGTATTTGAGCTTCTGATCGATCTGAAGTTCTGGCTGGTATTTTTTATCGCTTTTCTCAGTATGATCGCCAATGGTCCCATTTCTACCTTCACGCCTATCATCATCAATTCCTTCGGGTTCAACACACTCAATTCACTTCTCCTGGTTATCCCGCAAGGATTCCTTGGTGGAACATACCAACTACTTGCGCCATATATAGCTTATAAATTCTCCGACAATGGCGTTCGTTCGTGGATTATTTTTGCAGCGCAGATGATCACTACGCTGGCAGCAATCCTCCTTGTCGCCTTGCCGCTTAATGCCACAGGTGGTTTGCTCTTCGCTTGTTATATCCTTCCTGCTATTGGAGGTGGATATGCAGTTTTGATGGGATTGCAAATTGCCAATATTGCCGGATATACAAAAAGATCGATCGCCTCGTCAGGGCTCTATATTGGCTATTGTCTTGGTATGGGTTTGATCCCACGCTCAATTGCTATTAATTAATACTGATGGTACAGGTAATTTTACTGGACCACTTGTCTATCAAACGAAAGATGCACCTCGATATATACCCGGGTTTATCACAGTTGTGGTCACTTCTTTCGCGGCAGGGGTGCTCATGCTGATTTACCGGTTTGTGTGCGTCTGGGAAAACAGGAAGCGAGATCAATCGGGAACAGCAGAAGGTTACGAAAATGCATACCAAGATGATCTGACTGATAAAACGGTGAGTTCAAATTTGCTTCAAGAATTTCTCTCTTTATTTTAGGGGATTTTCCTTATATTCGGCTGTTTCGCGCCCTGTGTGCTCGGCTAATTTTCTCCCAGAACCCCCAATTCAGATACATTCTCTAGATGTAGCGCTACATCAATTCGAGTTCTATTCCAAACCTTGGCACCTTGCAAGGTATTTTTTAATCTATCTTACAATGCAGTATTTCTGTGATGGAAATCTAAAGTCAAGCCAATATTTTGGCTTTTCAATGAAACTCAGTATTTAGACAAGTATATCACGTCCAAGTAAAACGTCCAGGACCGGGATCCTCATATCAAAATGGCCATGGGACAAGGGTATGTGAGAAGTAAAATCTCAAAATATATATCGCTAATGGTAAGAAAAAAGACTTTACTCCGTCTCAAATGTTTAAAGTAAACTCCAATCCGACTCAACACCAGGTAACACAGTCCATTTGCTTACACAGAAAACGCCATTCAAATGCCAAGGTGAGGTCGTCGCAGTCATAGTATATCGCCATCTGAGTCGCTGTTTACCATAGGATGTTTATCCTTCTTCTGCGTGTGCAGGGAATCGATCGTCAGTTGGACTTCATGTTTGGCAGCTGCCGCAATGTCAGCCCGCGAGTCCGCATCAAGTGACTCTGCGGTCCCAGCACGTTCGTATAGCATGCGAGAGATTGTGCGGTTGATATCGGTATATTGGTCTTTAGAAATAACCTTCGCTCGGTAGTGGGGTTTGAGAGAGGCGCCGACCATCTTTTGAATGTCGGACTTGACAGCAAGAGAGGGACCAGCACGGCTGGGAGATGTATCCAGTACGCGGGAGCTGGCAAGTTCTAAGGCCCGCCGAGGAATGCGTGAGCGCGGACGAGCAGTTTCCCGCTCAGACTGTGGGCTACGGCTCTTGGCAGGAGATGAATGAGCACTGCCGGAGAATGATACCTCAGGGGAGAAAGGAGGCGATGAGGGTTCGGCGGGAGATGATAGTTGAAGGGGTGAAATTGGACGGCTGCGAGGAAATGGCGGGGGCGTCGTTGAAGCCAAGCGAGGTGAAGAGTAATTTGAAGAAGACGGGGAGATAGATGGAGAGGATGGTCCAGGTGTCCCATGATCAGGGGCAATGGAAGTAGGAGCTGATGGTCCATGGGAATTGGTGCGATCGGTAGCAGATGCATCTTCCACCTCTTTCAATAGGGAAGAGAGGAAACTGGGCTCGCCAGGGGTATCTCCATTCACACGCGCGCTTGAGCTTGCGGCTCGTGAAGACTCACCATTTTGCTGGGCCATTGCAGCCAGTTCTTGGGGCCGTCGAGTACGTGGTCGTTTGAGTTTCCGCTGTGGTTCAGTTGGTTCAGGTGATGGCGACATGGTCGGCTCCTTGCGCTTGCGAGCGGCGTTGGGATTATTCTCGATTTCTCTGGCACGCTCAAATGCATTCCACGCTCGCATTTCCTCCAACGACTCTGGCTCAGGAGTTGGTTCTCTGGGAACACGGGGTCGTGAAGGACGAGGTTCGATATTGAGAAGAGGAACAGCATCTTGAAAACGCCTACCCCCACCCTGCTGTTCGGCGACCTCGAATCGACGCTGCCATGCACGAAACTCGCGCTGGTTGGCTTCATTCCGACGGCGTTGCTGCATGACCCGCTGGGCGGACCGGTCGTCGTCAAAGGGGAAATCCAAGTCAAGGTTCAAATGATCCCAAACAGATTGCCACACGCGAGCCCAGTGAAGAGAGTTTATCTGACTGTTGTTTTGCATTCGTCGCTGCTGTCCACGGGTGCGACGAGGTCCACGGCGAGCTGAGCGTACTGAGCGTGCAGTCGTTTCAGGGACAGGACCAAGGGCACGTTGGGACTCGCACTGGGTACAGTACCAGGACCCAGGGGGGATTTCCGTCAAATCGACACAGTAGAGGTGTGAAGGGGCATCGCAGCCATCACACAACAGAAGCACATCTTCGTTGTCGGATTCGTTACAAATCGTACAAGGTTGAACATCGGAAAGGTCGTCTTCGATATATTCAATCACCATCGACGGGTCGACATCTGCTTGCTGTGTCCGATCTTGGACAGCATATGAAGAAGTAACGGGGCCTATAAAGAGTTGAAAAAAAAGACAAGACGTTAGTGAACTTTTCATCCCATGGTGGGGGAAGTTGGCAGAAGGGTTTACATACCTCCAATCTGGTCACTCAGCTCAACCATATTGAAGTTCCGACGACATATTGGGCAACTATTGGCTCGCTCAACCCAGGGTTTCAAACAATTATTGTGTAGTATATGACCGCAGGGAAGTAACTGGGCGATTTGGCCGGAATCCTCCTCCACGAGCTCGTCTGCCTTGGCCTTAACATCGACATCCTTGAAGGCGCTAGTATCGGGGCTTGGCACGGGCTCGAGGGGATCACTGGCGCTTTCGCCAAGGTCGCCTAAACAGACAATACAGGTGTCGGACATGGACAGGAATATAGCCAGGAGCAAGGCTTAGAGGCGGCATGAAGAACGACGGAGGGAAAGCGTGTACAAGAAGGAGAGAGTAAGAAGGTGGAGAAGTGCAGCCGGGCCTTTTGAAGGCGGGCCGCATTTCCAGTCTAACGCAAAACAGGTCAGCCAACGTGACGGAGGCGAATCACCCGCACCGTCGAATGAGACGCCCCGGAATAACCCTCGTTTCAACGAATGATGCCCGTTAAATCTTCCAGTTCCCCTACATTAGTGTCTTGTTAACCTCCTCCGTCGGATCTCCTCCTCAGGACCGGGGCCATCCTTGGGTGATCGCCGGTGCCTGCACCCTTGCTGCAAGCGGGGGCCCTCCAGGTACTACACAAGATGATAAAACAAGTAACATTCGATGTTGGCTACAATGCTTAGTGACTGGCACCCACGTTGATGGGGACCCTGATGGTTCTGTGCGGAAGGGAGGGGTGTGACCAAGGTCAGGCGCTAATTATAGGCCTCAATACTGGAAACACCTGGCGAAGATGAATGCATAGTGAGCGTGAGAATGCCAGGCGTCCTGCAGCCAAGTGGATCCAGATGAACCCTAGAGAAGAGGCTGAGGTCTGAGATACGTAGGCGAGAGGATCGTCCAAGTAGAACAAGCCTGACAGGATCTGACTTATCGAGTCGACTCTGGATATCTCCCAGGGTGCGAAAGGGCTGCCAGTCCAGGGGGGTTGAAGTGTCTGGCATCTACGGTGATTTCACGGATATTCATATCCTTCAATATCCAGCTCATGGGAGAGCACGATAAGTGGTTGACTTCCGCGCAGAAATCACAAAGAAATTAAGATGAATGGTCGGGGTATCGAGATCCAGGACCGCTATCACAGGAACAGATTCATCGAGTTACGCAATAGTTGAAGAATGGGAAGGCAAAATCCTCAGATTCCGAAGTTTTTCATTTTTGGTATCGTAACCGTAGAAGAGAAAGGAAACCACATAATTCCATTTAAACCTCAGCGATCTCACGGAGACGACGGATGGTGGAGCGGGTAGCGGCGGCGGCGGGGGTGCTATTGTGCCATCGTACGTTAGTTTGGACTCTCCCTCGATTTTTACAAGCAACCTGAATTTCCATCATGGTGCGCTGCCTCCCCAGATTGTTTCGGTGTCGACTTACGAAACGGTGTAAGCGCCACCGGCAACGGTCTTGTTGCAGCCCTTGCAGTCCCAGATGCCAACAGCCTTGCGCTTGACGGTGTTCTTGCCGCAGAAGGTGCAGACGTAGCGGGCGTGCTGGGTGACTTCCATCTTCTTCACCTGCTTACGCAGGGAGGCACCGTATCTGTTCAGGGAAAAGGTGGTCAATAATCGGATCTTCGTGGCGGTCGTTTTTTTGGTCGATTCTCGTGTTCAATAGATCATGATCGTTCGAGGGCGAGACCGAGGAGAGGGCGTTGAGCATACCTGGTACCGTATTTACCGGTGATACCGACCTCTGTGAACAAAAGTTAGCGGACTGTGGAAAATTCAATGACTCTTTTTTTTTTCGGGAACGATCGCAAATTGCCATGGTGGTTTATTCGTTGGAGAAGGGGAATAATTCGACGTACTCTTGGTGCGCTTGGTCATCTTGGCTGGTGTGCGGCTGGATGGTTGAAGAACGAAGGGAGATCGAAAAGAGCCCGATTGAAGAGTGGTTGTGGGTGGCCCATCACGTGTGTGGGCTCGCTTAGGGCTCGATGGATTGGCGGTCTGTGGGTCACCTGATGTGGCTATGTCATTGTATATCACGTGATTTTATGCCCGATTATCCAGGCATAAAAGTCAGCTGGATGGTCACATGACTTGTTCGGTCCTCCGCTGGCGATAGAGTGCTGACAGCCAAGAGGATCCCATCCTACACCACATGGTGAAAACATGGTTATGAGACAGTGACATGGATATGTCCGATACCAGTCAACCTTCGGTTCATAGACACCCTTCACATGGCTCCCCAATTCTTCTCCCTCGGTTTATTCGCAGGCTTGTGTAGTTTCTGATGTTTTGTCTTTGTTCCGCCGGCGACATTCAACTATCCGGTCACGTGGCTCCATTCTGATGTCTAAGGTCAACATCCAATTACCTCAACCGAGGTGCCTCTGTGTTACGCAGTATCTCAGCAGAACTCTTCAATTTAGACTGGAATTCATTCTTTGATCGTTTTTCTCGTCCACCCTGGTTGCTTAACCCAGAAACATCCTACCCGGTTATCTGTCGCGTTCGCAAATTAAGTGGGCCGTCCAGCAGAGTTTCAGGAGCTTCACATACCCAGCACTAATACACCAAATATGGCCAGCCCACTGTACGACTTGGTTCTTTTGGGCCCTACTGGATATACCGGTCGGTTCTGCGCGGACCATATCGTGCAAAACCACCCCACCAATTTAAAATGGGCGATCGCCGGCCGTTCGGCAGCGAAGATGGATCCCATCGCCAAAGAGCTCCAGGCTCTGGTTCCTGATCGAGTACAACCCGGTATGAATGATTATTTTTATTCTAGTATCATTTTTTTCCGTTTCCCTTGAAGCACTGGTCTTACAAAGTGTACAGATGTTCTTGAGGTCCAGCTCAACTCGACCGAGCTGGACGAACTGGCGAAGAAGACAAAGATCATCATCAATTGTGTTGGTCCGTACCACAAATACTCCTCTCCCGTGGTAGAGGCCTGTGCCAACAATGGCACTCATTATCTTGATGTGTAAGTAATAGTGTCCCCCAACATGCAAGGTAGTCATCTAACCTGCCCAGTACTGGCGAAACTCCATGGATCAAGATCATGATTGACAAATATCATGAGACTGCAAAGAACAACGGAGCTATTGTGAGTCGCCTATCTCCAAGATCATCTACCTCAGGATCCTAACGCAAGCTAGATAATCCACTCGGTTGGCGTCGAGAGTGTACCAGCCGACATCCTCGCCTGGGCCCTGGTCAAGCGAGTCCGTGAGGATCTCTCTTCCAACACTCGAGAAATCTACAGTTGTATCAAGGAGATAAAGTAGGCAATCCATGGATCCCTCTCTCTATAGCCTCACGTCCGCCGTCTAACAGGAGAACAGGTCATCTGGTGCCAGCGGCGGCACCCTCAACACGATCATCAGCGTCTTCGACTGGCTTCCGACTTCCCAGCTTCTCAAATTCGCCGGCCCTTTTACGCTGGCAGCCTCAGCTCCGCCCAAGGACATCCCTCGCGAAAGTATCCTCCAAAAGCTTCTAGGCGTCCGGTCTATCCGCGACCTGGGCACACTAACCACCTCACCGAACGGCATGGCCGACATGGCCATCGTGCACCGCAGCAGCTCGCTAATGCCAGAATTCTACGGTCAGCGCTTCGTCTTCCACCAATTGCTGAATGTCCGCAACGTCTTCATCGGCGCGCTTGTGCATGTCGGCTTCACCATCGGTCTAGCATTGCTCCTTCTCCCACCCGTGCGCTGGTTGCTGCGGAAGCTCATCTTTGCCCCTGGTAACGGGCCAAGCATGCAGGAATCACTGAATGACCGGCTCGAATACCACGCCGTGGCAACGGCAGACCAGGAGGGACCCGCTCCCAAGCGCGTCTTTGGTAAGCTTACCTTCCAGGGTAGTATGTATGTGTACACCGGCTTGCTCGTTGCCGAGGCAGCTATGGTTATTCTCAACAACGAGGAGAAGATCAAGAAAGTTTCGCGTGGCGGTATCGTCACGACTGCCGCTTTGGGTCAGGAGTTTGTTGACCGGCTGGACCAGGTGGGATGCCGTATCGAGACCAAGGTGCTGGAGTATTAGTTATTCTCTTTTTGCCAGTCGAGTCTGCTCGTACCAGTGGAGAGGATGTTTCGGTTTCTACTTTCGGCGTCTCGGGTATCAGTATTTCTGCCACGCTTATAGTTCTAAGTGAAGTACGGTGAATATGGGCTTGTTAATAATTTTTTGGAGTAAATGAATCTTCATCTGACGCAGCTTTCATAACTATGAAATACAGAGATATCTTGATACTACCATGTTCGGTCTCTTAAAGTTTCCCAGATCGTCCCTCCGCAAAAACAACATCCTTCAGCCATTCCTGAATAATAATGTTCACCTCCTCTGGCTTCTCCCACAGAGCCCAATGCGCAGTGTTCACCTGCGTGAGGGTTAATTTAGGAATATGTTTCTTCATAGATTTCCCAAGGTGTGGAGGAAGGGCCGGGTCACGCAGGGCTTGAATGAATAGTACGGGGACTTCGATTCGTCGACCAAGAATAGCCAACTCGTCTTGATAGTTGACCTTTCGGGTCCGGTACCAGTTAACTAGGTTAACCAACTAGATTAGCTTGCATCTTCTACGAGGTTTGGTATCGAGGAAAGAAACATACGCGGTCCATGGACACCGTTTCTCGCAAACTCAGCCGCATAAAAATCCAGTTCCTGAAAAGATGATTAGTTCACTCCCCTCGAAGTTCTCCGGAGGTGGATATGTATGGTGGTAAGGCATGAAACTCACCTCCTCACTTAACAATCTCGAGGCCTGCAGCTGCGCAACCTTATCCAATAAAATACCTTTCTCCGCCTCGAACCCAAACTCTCCCTTCGCAGTTCGTCCGCCATAAAGCGCGCTCAAAAACTGTTTGATCTCCGCCTTGGAACGAAACACCTTCTCTAAATCACCACTAGCAAATTGTAGCTGGTAGGCAAAATGCGGCGCCACGGTGCGGACCATGTCCTCGAGCGAGATATCCTTCTCTAGTGGTCTGGCGTAGGGCACGCACACAGTGAATATGTGGCTAATCAGATCTGGGTGCCAAAGGGCGATGCGGTAGACTAAAGCTGCGCCCCTGTTGTTTGATTAGCAGTTGTGGATTAGGTATTTGGGATTATATTGTTGAATTTACCAGTCGTGGCCACCCAGGATGATCTTGGACTCGCCAAGATGGGAGGCTAGCGCTTTGATATCGTCTGCGCAGCGTTTGTGAGAGTACTCCGTGAAGCCATCAGGAGCATCCTGCGATGATCAATCATCTTGCACGATAGTAATTGAACTTTTGCTGTCGGAAGGGGCATACCGTGCGGCCGTAGCCCAAACAGTCCGGAGCTACCACTCTCAATCCTGAATTCACAAGCATTGGAATCTGGTAGCGCCATCCCATAGAGATATCGGGGAAGCCATGAATCTGAACACGTTAGATAAGGCTCATTCATCCGATTCAGTTACAGTGCTTTGGATTTTCGGCTCACCAGGAAAATGGTTGCTCGGTACTTCCCGGATTGAGGTTGGCTGAAGAGGTAGCCTGTATGAAAGGGGTTATGGTCAATGTTTTGAGCTCCCTGAGTTCTGAAAATTGGCCTGATCTTCAAGTTCAAGTTCTTGATGATTTGAGAATTTCCTTCAGGGGATTTCCATTAGACTCACTGTATTTGTGACCATTGACCGTGGCAGTTTTGTACTCGACACGCGGATCACCCGCAACGCGAAGCTTGTCAACCGGCATTGTAGCTTGCTGTGAATAAATACTAGTATTCTTTCTCTTTCCTGGATTATATGGACTTTGTAAGACTTGAAGAAGGAAAGCTGCTTTCGACAGCCTGAGGGCAACAATGTGCAGAAACGTGAACTTTGAGACTGCAAGGTCGAGATATATCTGAGCTAACTCCGGGCAGACTATCACGTGCAACCGGATGTTTCTCCAGAAATAGGCAAAGATCCTGTCTTTCCATGAGAATCAAAAATTCCAGCTATCTACTAGTGCAAGTAGATGACAAAACAACATTTCAATTGATTACAAACGCCAATGGGCCGGTATGTAGCCAGCGGGCGGCCGAGGAGCCCCTCCCGCTCTGATGGATCTGCCTCGGCTGAAATTGCGGAGATCTTCAACTGTTAAACAGCACCATGTACTTAGTACCGTAAGTCAGTCGTACTCGCGTACTACTAGTAGTGCTAATAGTAATCACCTTAATGAGAGCTTGAGCTTCCAATTGTCTGTGCATGCTCATAAATACATATAGATCGCTAGTAAATCACAGTATCCTCATTATCCTCAACCACCTCACCCCCATCATCATCCGCTGCACGATTGGCTTCAGCCACTTCATGAACAGCATTCTCCTCATTTGGTGCATCGGCCTTACTTAGACCGGAGGGTGGCTGAGCATTCTGCGCCTCTGTGGTGGTCCCTGATGGTTCCTTTGTTGTATCGTCATTTTCTCCCGTGGTAGGATCTTCTTTGGATTCGGCTTTTTCTTGTTGATCTCTACTCAATGATGGTTGTTGTGGCCCTTGTTCTTGTTGTTCCGCAGGCTGTTCATTCTTCAATTGCGGCTCGGGTTGATATTTAAACGCTTCAGGGGGGTATCGTGCTTCGAAATCGGCAACTTCTCGAGAAACAACCGCCTCGGCTTCCTCGATCTGCTCTGCGATGATTGCCTCATCCCGGGCTCGTAGTTGCCACGGCTTGTAGTACTATATGATCAAGAAGTTAGCCGTCAACGGACATCAATTGCACCAGTCGCACTTTAGACTTCATACCAAGACGGGTTCTGTTCGAGTCTTCAAGAAATGTGCCGCAGCAATCATATTCGAATGTCGAGTTTGCATCTTCAGTTCAGTCAGCCAATACAGCCCAATGCGATCAACATCATCAATCCAATAGTAGAAACGTACTGCCTCGCGCTCGTAAAATGGCGCCTCCTTTCTCCTAATGGCATCTCGACGTTCTTTCCTCCGGCTCTGTATACCGTCATATTCTTCGGCTTGGTTCTTCAGCTTATCTTGTTGCCTCTTCTCAATATCCGCCCGACGCTTCTGCGCCGCTGAGGTTGAACTCTGTGATAGCGTGCCTAGTAGCCCCCCAAAAAGTCGCTGTCCACGTTTGCGCTCGTCCTCTCTTCCTACCCGCTTTGCGGGTCTGCGTTCATTTGGATGCTCGTTCTCCACCGTAGCTGATTGCGAAGCATCGCCGTCGGCGCTTAGTCGGCGACGCTTGGAATCGTGATCGGCGACGGATGAGTTTCGTCGTTTGGCGTTAAATTCTTGCGATTGCTGGGTATCTTCATGTTCGGGCAGTGCGACTGCCGATGCGAGAGTCCTGTAGGAGAGCAAAGAGATGCCATTGTCAGCGTATATTTCCCGCGGAATCCGTTGCCAGTGGCGATACCTACTCGTCAGACATCTTGGTCAGCCGATATGGTATCAACTCAGAAAACCCAAAGAAAGGAGAGGGGAAGACCGAGAAGGTTCGAATGTTTAGCAACCAGAGAGCATCCGTTCTGGTCGAGGCTGTTCAGGTCCATTCCCGGTCGGGGTATTAAGCACGGACCACCCAAGCTCTCTTTTTGCCAAACGCCTTTCGTTTTCTTCCTTTCGACCTCACCTCTCCCTCACAACTCGCTCACACTCTCACTTTCACTCTCCCAACATCCCTCTTCACCATGTCTCGCCATCACCCCGATCTCGTCATGTGCCGTAAGCAGCCCGGCATCTCGATCGGCCGTCTTTGCGACAAGTGCGACGGTAAATGCCCCGTGTGTGACTCGTACGTGCGCCCAACCACCCTGGTCCGGATCTGCGACGAGTGCTCTTTCGGAAACTACCAGAATAAATGTGTCGTCTGCGGTGGCGAGGGCATTAGTGACGCTTTTTACTGCTTCGAGTGTACGCGTCTTGAGAAGGACCGCGACGGCTGCCCCAAGATTATAAATCTAGGAAGTTCGAGGACAGACTTGTTCTACCAGAAAAAGAGTTTTCGAAATCAATGACCATCGTTCACCTCCCCTCTATGACTGGACTTGGGGCTGTTCACACTCTACATTCCCCTCTGGAGGGGAGGAGAAGGGACCGGCTCCACGCGGACTTGTTGGTCTTTTAGTGGCTTGATCTCCCTAGCCAGGTGAGAGGGGATAAGGGCAACACAATCAGTCAGCCAGATAAAAGGAGAAGAAGAAGAAGAAGAAGCGAGGACGCATTCATTCGCTATGCCGGTGGGCTATATAAATGACTTTAATGTACGGGTGGGGCCTATCGTCGCGGCGTTGATTTACCGGCCCGGGCGACGAGGACGAGCAAATCCCCGCGCAGCGCCTGTGTTTTGTGGCGGGTTTACTTCTTCCTGCAACCGATCCGCAGTAATCTCGTCTGGTCCGGATGCCTCGATCTAATCATTCGGTCAGCATCAGTTTGACGTCTTCACTTCCAACCACCGGTCATTCTTACCTTCTTCTCGATCTTGAGACCCTCTCCCTCCGCGACTGCAATGGCATTTCTCCGCGAGCTAGCGTGCAGCATTCGCTCCTTGATCGACGAACCGGTAGGGCAAGTGTACACGAAGACCACGACATCTGACCCGGGATAGTGGTAGAAGGAGTAGCGGGGCGAGGTGGAGGAGATATGGGTGGCAACAGCACCTGGCTCGACATCAGACTGATTGTCGGCAAGGATAATCTTCTCGGTGGGAATATCAATAGTCTACCGAATCAAATGTCAGCGGTTCAAGATCATGCCAGAATAATCTCACCAGTCCCCGTGGAATCGATTCCTCATGTAAATACTGAATAGTATCAACCCAAAAATAAACTGCATGACATAAACTTACCAGTTGGACAAGACCACCATCTTGGAGTCCGTTCAAAGCCGCTTTAGCCGCTTCATCAACCGGCATAGAAACTCTCATTCCAGACCCCGAGCCCGGTCCAAAGGTACCTCCAATACCAATATCCCGCTGGGGGGTACCGCTACGGGCTTCCGCCTCGGCCCTCCGCACAGCCTCAAGCTCACGCTCCTTCACACCCATCAACTCCTCGCGACGAGCGGGGGTATTCTCGCTCTCGCGCTCATTCCAGGCATCCGCGCTGACGATCTCTTCTTCCTCCGTCGCGAAGACAGTGGAGGCGAATTTCTCAGTGCCCAACTCCCGGGTCAGGGTGGAGCGGGTCGAGGCGAAGAGCATCTTTGGACGAACGGGGGCATTGGAGGGGATATAGGTGAGTGCGATGAGGGTGGAAGCAGTGGATGTGGGACGTCGGAGCAGAAGGTAGATCGGGGTCTTGGGCTGGAGGATTGAGGAAATTTGGGACAGCGAGGAGAAGAACGATTCTGGGCTGGAGGGAGAGCCATTGAATGGGAGTGGGCTGAGCGGCGTCAGACTCTCTGCTGTGATGGTTACCGGGAGACAGAAGCTCGAGGTGTCGGCATTGAAGGTCGTGAAGGCATCCTGGAGCTCCTGGGAGACTGGTTTGAGTCAGCGGGTAAATCTTCGAGGATGCAGTACTCTATGGTAGATTATTTTCGAACATACCTGAGATTCCCGACTGCATGGTGTCTATCAGCTGCACCTCGCAGGTTTGGGTGGTTGTTGTTGGAGGGAGGGGAAGCGGTGAGATGCGGCGGGGGGGAGGAGAGATGCGGGACTGCCAGTGTGACTGCCCAGCGGGGACTCTTCATACCTTCTCCATCTCATAACAGCACTGCCACCCATTACTGATCAAAGCACAGAGCGTCTGAAACTAGCTTGAATTTCATTTACTGAACAAAAGACGGATTGATCTATACATCTTTTTTTCTCATTTTGACTATACCAAGAGAAGTCCAACGATGTGGTATACAAACACAAAGACAATATGTACAAACGCCGTTCCAATCGGCCGGCCTCTGAACGGCCCAGTCCTCACAGCTAAATCCAACGCTGTAAAAGACAAAAGAGGAAACACAACGCCCATGCAGAGGAATGGTATCACAATGTTTTCCCACACTCAACAGCAAGCAAAGCAAGAAAGCCAGCTTACTCCTCGAACGAGCCGCCCACGAACGACCAGTTGGATGCCTCAAGCTTACCCTTGAGGTACTCGTACACGGTGAAAGTGACAGCCTGGCCAGGGGCCACACGCATCACACGAGGAGTGATACCCTTGTAGAAGGCGCGGGCACCCTCCTGCTTGAACATATCCTTGGCGATGACCAGGATACGAGAGACGGCTGATTGGCCGGGCTCGGCGCGGGTTTTTTGGAGACGGGTCTTGATAGTGTCGATGGGGGCATTGGAGAAGGGGCCGACAGCACCGGAGATGAGACCGATCAAGGTGGTTTGGTATGAGGGCAGCTGGGTGTTGCTGTACTCGGGCTGCATACGCTGCAGCTGGGCCTTGAGCTCGGTGTATGCGGTGAAGTTGGCGGCTTGGTTGGTTCCTTGTCGGAGCGCGGTCAGGGAGACACCACGGTACAATGCACTGAATCCTTCCTCCTTGATCACGGTGAAAAGGGCGTGCGGAGCACTGCGGTACTTGGGGGCGTCGAGCGGGTCGGCCAAACTGTGATGTTGCGCTTGCAGACGGATCTTGATGACTTCCATGGGGTTGACGACGGCAACGGCCTCAGTTACACCGGCAGAGAGACCAGCTGGGAATTGTTAGCGCAAAGCTTCTCATAGGATTGGATTTTTTGCCGGAATGTTTTCCTGTTTACTTACCCAGGAAAGTGGCCTTGCTGGAGACATTGCCATTGTCATCGGCCAACCATCCCTTGTACGTTTCATATGAGGTGAACCGAATGGCCATCTTAGGAATAATACCTCCCAGGACGGCACCCAGACCCTTGTACAGACCCATTGCGGTCTCCTTGCGCACGATCTCGGCACCGGTAGCGACGAAGCCACGGGGCTTAGCCTATCGAGTCGGACATGGTTAGCAAAAACCACGGCCAAGACATTGTCGCTCGATGGGACTTACTCCGGGAGCTGTCGCTCTCCGCGAAAGCTGCATGCGGACCTTGACGGTATCTTCACAATGTCAGTGGACTTTTTCAGAGCTAATACATCTCACTCGGGGCGGTTGCGATACATACCGAGAGGGTGGCAGACGAGAGCTTCCATCATACCGGCACCACCACCAGCTATTTTGTCAATGGGTTAGCATCCAAGTCTCCAAATTGAGTCTTGATCGAAGGTGCAATTTACCGATGAGGTTTACGGCAGGCGAGGCCTTCTTCCTGCCATTGCCTGCTTGTACGTTCTTGGCAGACATGATTTCAGGTGATGTGTATAGAGGAGTAGGGAAAAGAGAATGCGGCCAGCTGATTTATTCGCGTGCACCGGAGAACAAAGTATTCGATTTAGCCCGAGTTCAATTGGCCCCGGGGCAGAGGTAGCCGAAATTCGATGGGGAAACCGAAATTGCGGAGAGTGTCGGAAGTATACAATCCCGGGGAGAACAGCCGACGATCTCAAGGATATGCAGGAGAGAGGAAAAAGCTCAGGTGACGATGACGAAAGGGGGGTAAAAGGGAAACGGAAAAGAGTGAACGGCAGAACCAATTGAAGACTAAAACTGAAGAGCGAAGTCCCGAGGATAAATCCGCGTTCGGATGGAGTGGCGGCTTGTAAACCTTGTGGGGAAACCAGCGATGACGGGGAAGCGGAGCTGGACGAGCGGAAGTATAGCGCAGTGCTGGGTAGGACGAGATGAAGATAGCGAAACTAGATCAAAAGAAGAAGAAAGTAGAAGAGATCTCAGGCCTGAAACATCCTCGGGTGACTCGGTAGTCTTATAGAACTTTAGAAAATAGCTGTGGTCATAGCTAGGACGATTTGCCTCGAACATCCCGAGGCGTTCGGGAAGGCGGATGACTCGACTTTGCCCCAGATCTGCTTTGCTTCTTGCTTCACATGCTCTGCGTCATCGCTTGTGATACTTTGTCTAGGCTATAGTCTATAGACTATACTTTAATACTAGAGTCTATTATCGATACGTGACCCGTCATACTGTGTACAGTATAATCGTGACTCTGCTCCTAGTTATAGCATCTCGACCTCCAAGGCATCTCCCTCACTACAATGCCGAAACCTCGGGCTATACAAGCTAGTAATCAACGGCCGGACTGGAGTCAATTTCTCCGGCAATTCAAGAGCCCCTGGACCGCAGAATCCGCAACTGGCCTTCCGCAGCGATTTTCGCTGAAGTTCAGTTGGGCTCGCTGGCTCATGCCGGGAGAAGTCGGGCCGTCAGTCCAGTCCCTCTCAGCCGAGGTTCACTTTTCGAGGTCATTTGACCTGGAGATAGCAGTTACATTGGAGTAATATTAACAGTAATAGGCTGTAGAAAAGGAATTGTAAGGGAAAACAAGCAAAACCTATAGTAAATGAATTCAGGTAGAGCGTATTTGATAACAGTAGTTCTGTAGGTGTATGACCAGTTAGGTGTGGTGTATACTGGTGCTCTCGCGGTTGAATGTTTTACCCCGGTCCACCCCAATCCGAGTCTATGCAGTGATGAGGGGACCGGCTACGGAGTAGAAGCTCTCTTTATTCCTACATAGTGTAAATTACATCTAGACAAAACTAATTACCTATTGCACGTGTGCTCAGGCCCCAGACCGCACTCACATGTCCATCCGACGGTCGCAATCGGCTACCCGATTTCGGCGCTTCTCAGGCGGATCAGATAACCTTGAAAGTAATCATGCAATCCCGATGGACAAAATAGAGTTGCGCTTGGGGGAAAATCCATCTATTCTACTTTTGCTCGTGTTTTACTCGAGCTCAGAGAGGCTGTAACATAGATCACGATGCAAACGCACGGCCATGCGGTTGAAGGAATCGCCGCTATGAATGTCCGTCGGAGAAAGGCCGATCAAAGACCGATAGCGCGATCGAACACCGCCAACTCACCTTCAAGTTGACTTTGCAGGATACAGCTATGCAAAGTGTATATACAGCCCCCGGCAGTCTACATATCATGTCCATATCCTTGACTATTCAATCATAGAAACCATGGATGAATCCACGGGCACAGTCACAGCCACTCGAGTTCCCCGGTGGCAGGCCGTCGGGAAACGAGTGGTGATGCTGATTCTGCACCAGTGGTTGCTAATCGGGATGGGTGTGGTTTGTGTTTTGGCCTACTTCTTCCCCAACGTTGCAAAGCACGGCGGAATTATCAAGTCTGAGTACTCGGTCTTGTACGGCGTCATCGCCATCATCTTCCTCGTCAGCGGTCTGAGTATCCCTCGCCAGAAGCTCTTCATGCAGCTCTTGAACTGGCGGCTTCATCTTGTCGTTCAGATCATCTCTTTCCTTTTCATTCCCGCTCTGGTTTTAGCTGTTGTGCATATCATCCTGGCAGGTGACCCGACCGGACGTATCGATCGTGCCGTGCTTGCTGGGTATATCTTCACTGCATGTATCCCCACGACAATTGCTTCAAATGTTGTGATGACGAGGTCAGCCGGTGGTGACGATGCTGCTGCTTTGGTCGAGGTATTGCTGGCGAATATCCTGGGTCCGTTCGTCACGGCCGCTTGGACAGTGACCCTCATTCCCAAAACTGCCGAGTTTGATGCTTGGAGGTATGGAGGCGGCAGTATGGGTAGTATGTACAAGGAAGTTTTTCAGCAGCTGGGGCTGAGTGTTCTGCTACCTCTTTTTGTTGGGCAACTGGTGCGCTGGACTTGGCCTGATCAGACAAGCTCCGTGATACAGAAGACGAAGTTACCCAAGCTGGCCAGCGCCTGTATGTTGTTGCTCATCTGGTATGTAATTAATCTTCATGATGCCAGCCCTCGATGGATATCGACGAGCCAGATGTGCTATGTGGATAGAATTAAACAAAACCTGACTCGCCTACTAGGTCCACGTTCTCTTCGTGTTTCGCCACAGGCGCCCTGCAGACTCTCTCGGTTCAGAGCGTAATCTTCGTGGTCTTCTTCAACATTGGACTATACATTGCCCTCACCGTGGTCTGCTTCTTTATCTCTCGACCGCCGAAGTTCCTCGCCTTACGAGGTTGGTCGGTGTCTATGTTCAAACCAATGCCGCCAGAGGAGACAATCGCAGTGTGTTTCTGCGGTCCTGCCAAGAGCACCGCACTTGGCATTCCACTTTTATACGCCATGTGGGCACCAATTGATCTATATACCAAGGCAAAGACATCGGTTCCCGTCTTGCTGTATACTACCGAGCAGATCTGCGTGGCTCACTTCTTTGTTCAGCTCTTTCGACGATGGCATGCCCGCATTACAGAAAAAGAGGATGTTGAATCTGGCCACGAACACGAGAGTGATCCGCAGATGTCAGAAACACCGGTAGAAAGCCACGGTATTTTGGTTAGAAATGAGAATGGTAGTAGTTGATTTTTCATTTCCAACCTTGGAATGTGCAATGACGAGACGATTAATGAGCATTTTTGATGTATTTCTGGATATGAAAAGATAGATATTTCACTCATTTTTTCAGCGACAGTTCGGCATTCGCATCTCATGTTATTTCTCACTCAGTTTCAATTCCTCTAATCCATAAATCCTAATGGTCCATATTAATGTGTTATGTTATGTACTTCGGTTCTGGCGGACGGACCTTGCCGAAACTCTATCCCCACAAGCAATCGGGTACATCTCGTATCCGAGCCTCGTTTAGATAGTTGATGAACTGCAGCCATATAATGCTAGTCGCCATCCATGCAGTAGTTATTTGATGAAGCCTGTCTTGAGCATGGGATTCAATGTAATTTTCCCTAAGCCGGGTGGCAAGCATTTTTGAATGAGTTGCAGTTGAGCATCTCATCTTCATCTCGCATTCGTCAAAACTCATGCCTTCGCCGCGGAGTGTGCTATGGATCTGAGGAACGTATGCCACAGTAAGTGTAGAGATTTGTCTCTAATATTGCTTGGTAATGTAGAATGCATGAAAGGGGCAATGGAAACCTTCAAGTTCTGCTTGCCAAGAGCAGTCGGTGGAGTCTCGGCTTTCCACCGCCGAACGATCGTCGTAATCGTCACACTTTTTACATGTACTCCATAACAAACAGTCAAATCTATCTAGCCCTCCTGATATGTGAGGCCAAAAAACACACTTCGGACCTTCTATCTGTGTATTTACTCCCTCATCCTGACGTTTGACATCCAATTTCCGCTTCTGTCCTCATTTTAGCAGGTCAAAGCGTGGAATAATGGTTGCATCGATTTAAGTGATTGGAAAACATTGATCCCCCCTGAGCTCGCTATAATTTCTCGGTCTCCGCTTCACGAACTTCTTTCAATTATTCGATTATGCAATTCTGGTGGTATTTGATCACGGTATGACTTGAGGGGCCATCACGGTTGCGACAAGTAACGAGGCATATCCTTGTTGGGATCATTCGACCATGTGGAATCCCGCTCTCTCCATTGGGAGCTTGTTACTTCTTGGCCACCTTGGTGCAGCTACTACAGCTCACTGGCCTTACACTTCTTTCAAGACCGGTCCCTGGCAGCCTCCCCAGCTGCAGCTGAACAAGACCGACAAGTCTGACCCAGGCCAAATATTCATCTCCATCAGAAACGAAAATCCTGTCGGAACTGCCGTGACAATCTACGACAACGATGGTCAAATGGTCTATCAAGGCCCCGAAACTGCCGCCATGGACTTTCGGGTGCAGAAGCTGTTCGGGGAAGATGTAATCACTTACTGGTCCGGTGAAGTCGGGGTCGGTGGTGGCTATGGCTATGGCAAGGTTCACATTCTTGACAAGACATACCGAGAAATTCACACCGTCACGCTGACAGGAAACTTCACCACTGCCAACGGTGAGGCACATGAGTCGTACATCGATGTACACGAACACCACATCACTGACAATAACACCATTCTGGTGTCAGCGATCAACGTCACCCAACATGATCTGAGCCCCTTGGGCGGCCCAAAAGACGGGTGGATAACTGACTGCCACTTCTATGAAATTGACATTGCTACAAATGAAGTTGTCTTCACCTGGAAATCCCTCGATCACCAAGACAAAATTCCTCTTTCTAGCTCTCGCCAAAGGCTACATAATGAACCAATCCAAGAGATACCCTGGGATGCGTATCACTTGAATTCGATCACTCCGGCTAAGGATGGATTCCTGATATCGATGCGTTTATACTGCTCTGCCTTCTACCTAAACAAGGACGGTACTGTTCGCTGGCAACTTTCAGTAAGTCATGTCCGACCCGCTCTGGGAAACTGTCTCATTGCAATATAAATCTAACAATAACAGGGTGACAATGCCGACGGCGACTTGATTGGCAAAGACCTTCGCTTCTCATGGCAACACGATGTTCAAGTATACAACGAAACAGATGAAAGCCTCGTACTCAGCTTATTCAACAACGCCAACAAGCAAACCCAATCCTACACCGAGTCAACCGGGATGGTCTTCGACATCGATCTAACCAATATGAGCGGGACACTACGCTACAATCTATCCGATCCCACCAATGCAATATACGCCCTAACACAGGGTAACTTCCAATTCCTCGGCGAAGCAACCACCGCCTCGAACATGTTCATTGGTTACGGATCCGCTCCCCTGGTGAAAGAGTACAATATCATGGGAGAGGTTGTGCTATCAGGACAATTCGGTGCTCTGACACACGCCATGTCCTACCGCGCTTTCAAAAATAACTGGGAAGCAATTCCATTCTGGAATCCCGCTGCTGTCATCGAAGATCGGATTGTTTATATGAGTTGGAATGGCGCGACAGAGTATGATAACTGGGCCATCTACTCCATACCGTCTTGGGGCTCGGATGCAACGACCCTTTTATCCACCCAAGCGCGAACCGGCTTTGAGACCAATGCAAGCATTGCTGGTTTAGATGTGCAGTTTATCAAAGTTGCTGCTCGCAAGGGGGATGTCATTCTGCGCTTTAGTAATGCTATCGAGGTGTAGTCTTGTGGGAATGCTGCTTTTGACTGGTTCTGCAACAACGGAGGGATTTTGAAAAAAAAAAAAAAAAAAAAAAAAAAAAAAAAAAAAAAAAAAAAAAAAAAAAGCTTGGTGTGAGTCGATTTGGTACTTATATGCCCTTCTGGAACATAACTAGAACAATTATAGACTTTAAATTTTCCTTGTCTTTGGAATGTTTGAATGTGGGGAAGTGGGTCCAAGTAGATGTATGTTGTACCTGCATGGTCAGGGTATCCCCGGATGTTGTTGGTGGAAGCCATAAAATCATTTTATGAGATGACGATTGCATGAAGATAAAAGATGCTTGCTATTGTAGCCGAGTACCGAGCTACATCAGCAGCTTCGGATAATGTTGTTCCAACTTGTCAAGCCATTGAGAGTATATGGTATTCTGCTAATACAAGCGACAAAAGAATAAAAGAATCACAATCGAAAGAAATGTATATGCAACATTGCTTCCCTAAAACCAACCGGGGAGCATCCGGATCCATATGAAGAAATTTACAAGATAGAGTCATGCAATATTCGAGGCGACAAGTTATCACCCGCTCAAATATAGCTCACTTTCACACCCATCCCGACCGTGCCCTTCACCTTCTGCCACGCGCCACCTGTAATCCTGCGAACTCGCTCGCGCACATCCTGCCGGCTCATCGCCATCAGGATACCCAGCACGAAAAGCAAGGTTCGCACTATTGACATCGGGTTCCCGGACACACTCTGAATAATGTGTTTGAACAGATTGCGAATAGCGTTTGCCACCGCCCGCGATTGACTGCGAGGTTCGGGCTTAACCTGTTTCTTGGAACTTTTCGAGTTGGAGGAGGAGAGCGCTGTTCGGGTTGAGGACTTGCCATTCGGCGATTTATCTGACGACTTGGACCCTTTGCTCTTGGAGGAACTGCGCGGGCGTGGGCTGCCTTTCTCAATCCCATAGTCCACTTCGCTGGTATTGCGCTTGTGACCGTTCGCTTTCGGCTGTGCCGCTGCGGCGGCCTCTTCCGCTTGTCGTTTCTCGTCCTCGCGTTGCCTATCCAACTCGGCATCCTTCTGGCGTTGTAACTCAGCTGCACGCAACTCGCCTCGTTCCTTCTCTTCTTTCAACCCTTCTAATGTTTGGAGGAAGAGCTCTTTACGCTCTTCATCTAGGACTTCGCTAAGGTTGATGAACTCGGTCGCATATTCCCATTCTTCGTTTCGGGGGAGTACATGCAAGGTGAACAGCTCGATAATCCTTACGCGAGCGGCTAGATCCTTTGGTGTGTCGGCACCACTTGACGCAGACATGCGCTGCTGCTGGAATCCATTGGAGACATCTTCGAGACGGTCGGCAAGGTCCAGGTTGGGCTGTCCGTAGGATGAAAGATAGGTCTCAAGCCTTTGCTGGTTTAGAGCTTGAGAGGATGAGTGTGTGAGGAGTAGTGTAGCACTGTGTGCAGTTAGTTAGATTGTCATTCCTTATGAGCGAGAGAAAGAGACGGTGAGGGTTTGCTCACAGGTTGTAGACAACCTCCGCGTCCAAGGAGCCTTCGCGACCCTGGTAGCCAATTTGCACGACGGTATCCCATATACCTCCTTCCCGCACTTGGGTAGCCATATTCTTCCATTCTTTCTGGCCGAATTGATTCTTGCCCTCCTCTGCACCTAGATCGACTATTGCGCTGAGCAGGGTAATGTAGAGGTTCCACACCTTGATTCTCCACGTGCTCGGAGCAATTGCGATCGGGGCGACAGTCGCAGCATAATCGCCATTGGTGTATTGTTCATCTTGTGACGGTTCACCAGTGATAATTGGCTGAAGTGACGAGAGTGACTCTGGTAGGCGGCGCGTCAAGTAGAGCTGGGAGGCTTTCTTGTAGGTCTTGGAGCAGAGCTTCGTGGGGGAAGTGGGGGAGGAGGAAGAGGGAGAAGATAATTTGGTGGAAGACATGCCGTCAGCAATATTGGAATGGCATGGACAACGGGGGAGGAGAATGGCGGAGACGGTAGCGGAGTTGAGCGAGGGAGAAGGTGGAGGTCGGAGGTTGGAGGTTGGGGCTGCGATCGGCTGGTCGTTTTCCCTCGGCTCCCAAGTCCGGGGTCATTCTCGTCACGGGATCCTCGGCGCGGGCAACTCTGGGCGGTGAGGCGGTGACAGTATCAGTGTCAGTGTCAGTTGGTAGTTATATCAGTTATGTACCCTAGGGTAGAGTACATAAATATCTGATATTACATATTACTTGGCTTTTTCTTTGATCAGCCATATTTTCATCGAATAGTGCATCCTCTTCAACATTTGATTTGGGATGAATATCTCTCATTCACTATTTACAGGGAGCCACTGAGACTCTGAGCTACGAATCTTGGACACGTAAGAAAACACGGGCGTTGGTTCTTGAAATCGCAGAGCTGCTAAAGATCTCTCAATTGGCATGTGATTGAGGTTTAGATTGATATGGACTACCATCCCATGAGGTAGGGTATAGTAGCAAAGTTAGAAGGTCTTGTATCCAAGGTGAACATGTGCATTGTGCTATCTGTACTCTTTGCTCTTGAATTTCTGAATCTAGGGATCCTTTTTCTCTCCAGATTGATTGCAGTCTTCTTTCGTTTCTAAAACAATATGTGGATGTGAGGATGAATGATAAATAAATGAGATAGATGGGTGCCGAAGTGTTCGCGACAGCTATCTAACAGTACACCTTAGGTTGTATGAAGGTACCGCTAGCGAAAAATAGCCGCTATTCATTCTGAGCACCACTGAATGGTCGACTGGCCGTGGGAAAATCAAGACGCAGTGACGATAAGGAATGGGTGCCTGGGAGAAGAAAAGAGCTACGGGCGAGAATTTTTGGGTTTTAAACTGCCGCCGGGCGGTCTGGCCTGCTTGGGTCTAGCGTCAACGTGACCTGGGAACTTTTCTCGGGGCACGCAACCTACATACGCAACACCAGCATCGCCGAGAGAGCATTCACATCATGTCGTCCGGTTCCAATGGCGCCCGGCGCATAACCTCGCTTCTGCGTGCGTCTTCATCATATCAAAGATACAATTCGAACATCCACTGACTTCCTCCCACAGGACCCTCAAAACTCGACTCCGGCGTGTGCAGAAGCTGTCAAGAAACCCTTGGCCGCCGTAGCTATGCATCTGCTGCGACTGCGACGGTCACTGAGACTACTACCGATACGCCGGCTACTACCACCGCAACTCCCCCTTTTCCTTACACCATCAATGCCGGCGTAGTGCTCTCGCGTCCGCCCCAGGTCACCCGTGACCTCGAACCCTTTGAGAAAGCCTTCTATTTCTATCAGAAGCGTCTGAACGAGCGTCTCGCCCTTCCATTTACCAAGTACTTCTACTTCAAGCGTGGAACCCCGGCCGACGAGGACTGGAAGAAGAAGATCCAGGAGCGCCGAACTCCCGCACGCGACATCGGCAAGTACAACGCGTACGCCAGTGATTCGTGGAACGATGAACTCCTTCTCGGCGCCAAGGAAGCCGAGCCTGAGCATCAGGTTGAGATGCTTGTTCAGGACGCCGAGTCAACAGCCAATGCCACCTCCCAAGATACCAGCAAGAAGGAAGAGATCCCGCGGCCGCATTCCCGGGTGACAGAGGCGGATAAGAAGGGTGATCACAAGAGCTTGAATCGTCTGCTGTCGCGGACTTTGTACTTGCTCGTTCAGTCGAAGGAAGGTCACTGGAAATTTCCCAGCACACCCGTGGAATCGGAGGAGACTCTTCGTCAGGTGAGTTTTGATTTTAACCAAGATCCATGTCTTGAGATGAGACGCAAGCGCGCTAATCTGATTCTTCGTTGTAGGCTGCCGAGCGTACCCTCTCCCAGACCGCCGGTGTCAACATGAACACCTGGATGGTCGGCTTCCACCCCGCCGGTCACCATGTTTACAAGAACCGCAAGCCCCACGTCGACAAGGCAACCGGTGCTGAGAATCACGGCGAGAAGACGTTCTTTCTGAAGTCTCGTATCATGGCCGGTCAGGCTGACCTGTCCTCTAACAAGGACCTCAAAGACTTTAAGTGGCTGTCGAAGGAGGAGATTGCGAGCTATGTACTGCCGCAGTACTACAGCTACATTAAGAATATGCTTGCCGACCGGTAAGCAAGTGGGGATGACAGTTGCTCATTGTTGGAAAGATCCGATAGAGCAATTGGGGAGACGGATGATGGACGAGAAACTGAAAGAGGGACTGTCCAGCCAGGAATGGTGATTATTTCCTGGGAGCGCTATTGGCAGCGTTCTGCATATACTTTTACCACGTATGCCATGTATAACTAGATTTGCCTTGTACTGTGTCAATTGAACTACCGCATTTCAACGGGTTGCCCAGAATTCCAAACATCACGCCTTACAATTATATTACTCACAGCTATGATGAGAAAGGCAATGTCACATTAAAAAAGAATCATTTAAGATTAAACTTCTGTCCCTGCACAACAGGCTGATCTTTGGTTGTCTTCCCTGTAAGACTCTTCCCGCACATCGGACATGCTACGCCCATCAGCAGATGAACCTTTCAGATGACAGAAGTGGAAGGCAACATACCATTTCTCTTATACGCGCATTTCTGACAAAACTTCTTCCCTTGCTCCGTCTTCGTCTTGCAAGACTCACAAGAGGAAGCATATGCAGCGTATGGATTCTTCGCCTTAGAACTGAGTAGTTTATTCTGCACTCATCAGTCAACCCCTTCTATAAACAACTGCAAGTGGCAGATGATGATTTTGAACCTGCGAGATCAGAAGAGGAGCTGAACATACCTTTCCCACCCCTGTTGCGCCGAGTGTCGACTTTCCTTTCGAGCCACCACCGAGAGTAGTTGATGGCGACCCGTAGTACATATCATTTTTGTTCTTGACACCTGGCGTAGCGAGCTCGGTGCTTTTCAGCTTTTTCTGGCATTTCGAACAGACCATCTTTTCAAATAGGTGGACGGATCGGCCTCGTTGGAGAATGGTCGAGGTGATGGGGATGGATAGATAGTGGAGATGATGTTATGCTCCGAGTCGCCACCGCCTGTTTGGTGCCAAGACTGGTGTTTATTGTAAGATTGTGAAGTGTATGCGACTAGTATACACGCAATTGAATGTCGGTATAAGAAGGTAAGACAATGCCCCTCTTCGGCTCAACCCGTAAGCATCACAGCTCTTAGTTGCCTCAGACTTGGTACAAGAGTCCATAACCCGAACACCATTACATCTAACAAGTGCTGTGGCCCAACTAAGTGAATGAAGTATCAATTATGCAAAATGGTATTTATTTTTTTCGTAATTCATTCAACGCAGATTTCAGCCATTATGGCTAAAATCAGTGAAATTACTCAATAGAGAATTCCACTGCATGTCATCAACAGGGAAGTCGCTCATGTCGCTGTCGATGGACGGCCAAGCTTGCCAATCTGCCATGTCACCTTCATTGGCGCGAGCTGCCGCCACCGATGGATCTTGTACCGTGTCTTTGGATGGTGCAGTCCCAATAGCCGCCCTGACTTGATACGGATAGCAGCGTGATAGCAGTCTCATTTTAGAGCAAAGACTCCCAACAAGGTCCGCCGCCTTATCTGCAGCCGACATGCCCTCCAATTTCGCCTCTAGCACACTAGCAAGCTCAGTGACAATATTGGGATAGTCTGCTTCATCAAGGATGGACTCTGTCTGGATTCCCACAGCAGAGCCAGCGAGGCCAGAAAATAGGTCGAGAAGGGTCAATACTGCAGTTGGAATGTAGCCCACTGCGACACAGGCATGAGCACTTGCGGGTATTGTCATTTGAGAAATTTCCGAACTCGGTAGGTTGATGATCATTTGAATGAGTTCTTTGCCCCGTTGGATAATATTCATCAGCATGGTTGTCCGAACTGTGCAAGCAGGTTCTCCAGTCCATAGTTCCTCCCGAAGAGATAATTCTTCTAGTCGCATCTCCACATATTTGATATTAGTACGTATTGCATGTTCTATAACGATGGGTTAGTCTCTATCGACGAATATGAATCGAAGACATACCTGTTGACGAAGGGAGATTTGAGATATCTTTCTCTACATATTCCCGCACACTATTAAATTGTTGCTGTAAAGATCCACGCGTGATCTGTACCAGCACTCTTCTGTCGCCGCCTTGGATTGAAGCGTATGCTCCGTCCATTATTGCTAAGAATGACTGGAGGCGAACAAATGGCGCAATCCACCTATCTGACAGATACCCAGTGGATGCCATCTTCTCAATACAGTCATCGATTCGACAATCATGCTTCATGGTAACCGGCCGGCCGAGTGTGCCACAGAGTCTGATAGACAGTCAGCAGGGGCCGGATCTCCTAGCAAAGAGACTTACCCAATTGATAACCAAAATGTGCCGAGCAGGGCCCGCTGTTCCTCCAGATTTAGTCCAGCCTTTTTATGCAGTCCCAGATCATACAGCGTAGATACACAAAACTGAACTAATAACAAAAGACGTGGGTGATTTTTTTCTGCGGGATATGAGTACCATGCGCTGTAAATCAACATACCACGCAGCAATTCGAGACTTCTTTCGGATCTTGCCACAACTCTCAATATGACATGCTTCATAACTTCTTCAGCGACGGTTTTGCGTAAAGGGTGTGTACTTCCCATAGCCGCGGCCAGGACACATAAAAATAGGAAAGGCTCTCGACCCGCGAGGCGAGCAGCTGTCTCGCCATGTACGATCAAGACAAAAGGAAACACGGGCACAAACTCAAGCTGAAATTTTGCAACCAGACGTTCAGCTTCGGCTTCGCTCAAAAGCCCTCGATCTACAATAGACGGCTCGCCCTCTAGGAAGGAGCTGGTCGGCGGATCGAGGCCGTGAGATGGCTCGTTAGCAGCATCTATCAGAGCACCAATATCTTCCGAGTCCAGCTCAGGATCTCCAGACGAGCCCGAGGCGTTGATGGACGGATTAGAGGTATCGGGCGATAGCTGCCCGTGTTGTTGTCGGGTCAAAACAGCCAGCTGCGACGTTAACTGGTCGAGCTTCTTTTCTAGCAACTCAACACGGCTACATCCATAATTAATATGATAGGTGCCAAATGTGTATCAGGGAGGACTAGACTACCTCGGTGCAACCTTAGGCTTCCGCCTCGTCTGCGGAAGATCAAGGTATGTACATGATTTGCCCAAACGAGCGCACCGCTGACATAGGTTCACAGTTTGTGGCGTACATTTCGCCTTGACAGCTGTGCATGCCACGCATGCCCTCCTCTTGGCTATCGGTGTTGGGGTGGTCATGATATTGCATAAGCGGGGAGGAAATCAAACGGAGCGGCCGGTTGGCGCAGATGGGCCAAGTAAGCCGTTGCACTTGCGTTGGACCGGGAAACCGGATCGTCCGGTCGGACCGGTTTGTAAGCCGAAGTATACAAGGAACTTGGAAGTATAAAACCAGCAGAAGATCAATCCATTCACCACTCAACAAGTTTTCAACTTTACTCTACTTTCAGTTAAATAAGAAAGAACAAAACATGTCTTCATACGCTATCACTGGAGCCTCAAAGGGCATTGGTCGCGAGTTTGTGCGCCAACTCGTGGCCAACTCCACCAACATTGTCCTGGCCATTGTGCGAAACCCCGAATCGCCCGACCTAATTGACATCGCTTCCAATCACCCCAACTTGCACATCATCAAAGGTGATGCGACGGACCCAAAGTCTATCCTCGAAGCCGCCGAGGCCGCGGCAGCCGTCACCGGTGGTGCACTCGATGTGCTTATCCACAACTCCAATGCTGTCGATATGTCCAGCATGTCCTACAACCCAACTCAAATCCCCTTTGATGCTGAAGCCACACGGGCAATTTTCGATCCGTCTTTCAGCACAGCAATCTACGGTGGCCTATGGACGACAAACGCTTTCTTGCCTCTGATCGAGAAGGGCACCCAGAAGAAAATCGTGCACATCTCCACCGCGATGGCGGATGTGTCTTTTATCAATAAGTCCGGTGTCAGCAATGCAGTTGCATATTCTGTCGCCAAAGCCGGGATGAATGTTCAGGTGGCCAAGTACGCAGCAGAGCTTGCACCCAAAGGCATCAAGGTGGTGGCTTTAAGCCCCGGATGGGTTGATACATGGGAGGGTAAGTGGCCATTCTTGCATTTCTGCAGCGACAACAGAGGCTAACTATCATCGTTTTAGGAGAGAAACCTGCTGCATTAATACAAGGAAATGAATATCTGCTGAGCCGGTTCCAGAGCACTGAGCCTGCACTCAAGGGGCAGATTCAACCCGAGGAGAGTGTTAGGAAGGTCATTCGGGTGATTGAGCATTTGGATGCCGAGAGTAGTGGTCTACTCTTGAGTCATAATGGAGATCAGTCAAACTGGTTCTGATTGCTCTCGACACAAACTTGGAATTAGTTGGATGTGTGTCTGTATTAAACTTATGCAGACTTAAATTGACTCGATATTATTCATAACAATTGGCCAGCCATATAGGGTAGGAGTCAATAATAAAATACCCACAACTCCCAAAGAGTAGCAAGACAATTCTAGTGCTTTCAAATATGATTATAATTAAGTTCAATCAATACTGAAGCGAGTGCATTCAAAATATTTGGTCGAATATCATATAGAGCGTATAAACATAAGATGGGTATTTCGTGTTCAGCATCAAACCAGAAAGAAAAGGAGGAATTATAGTTGCTAATACAACGTGAAAATCACTAAAAGATGTGACATCAATCATCCACAATATCAACAATATTGTAGAATTGTGTGAGGAGAGTAACATATTGCAAACGCAGCATCCGGGTAGTGCGTCGGCCAGATCCACCTACATCAGTTACAGTCACTGGTGTGTTCACTTTAGGGGCTGTGGTGAATGTTGCTGTTCATATGGCTGCGGACTTCCAGGGTAAGGCTGAAATTGTTGCTGATAACCTGGGTAAGGCTGATACGGAGCACCACCGTACGGGTACTGCACTGTAGTGGCTGGTTTGTCCACGGAGTCGTCAATATGGCGCCAATATTGACAGCATAGCAATATTCCGACGAGTATGCCGACACCGAAGAAGAATTGTAAAATCGATTGCGCGGTGGAGAGGTAGTCGGGGACGTAAGCGACTTTTTGGATATAATAACGGATGTAAATGACGGCATTCATTGTGCAGGACGCGAACCAACAGATGCTTCCGACGATGATGGAATAGATTGGAGACTGTGACTGTGTGAGATGCTTCCATCTTGGGTATTTAATATGAAATTTTAATAAACCAGTCAAACTTACTCTCGAGGCAAACCGATGAGAACCAGCCTTGACGGCTGCAAAGATAAACCAGGCAAAGATCTCCACCGACAACACAAACAAGAGAAGGACTCGTGCGGAATCCACCTTGTTCATATCCTCAGTAAGAGCGACCAAATGAGGGATCGAGCCCTGGACCACTCCAACCGTGAATACCACATACATGACCCAAGCAGCAAGAGAGATCGCCCCTAAAATGCTGAGGATCACCCAGTGAACGATCGTCACGGCTGCGTAGGGGTTTCCTGAATCTGTGAGACGACTAAGCAGGCGATGGATCAGATTATAAAAGACAAAGACGATCAGCCAGACGGTCAAGTTGGAGAAAAACACCTCCAACATTAGGTCAATGTTGTAGTATTCAGTCACGACAGCTTCGGCAAGGAAAAAAATCTCGTAGATTATGCCTGTGATTT
Source organism: Penicillium sp. S1701 (assembly GCA_023626415.1). Taxonomy (NCBI): domain Eukaryota; kingdom Fungi; phylum Ascomycota; class Eurotiomycetes; order Eurotiales; family Aspergillaceae; genus Penicillium; species Penicillium sp. S1701. Next base: position 1,332,284 of record JAMAGY010000001.1, on the reverse strand, counting down.
GAAAACTAGAGGTGATAATCAGTCATTAGGGCTCAAACTATAGACAATGATGATTGCTTTTTCATACAGTAGCCATGAGACTATCGCCACAACTACACCCTTCATCTGACCATTGTGGTTTCGAATTAAGCATGACCAGGTCAGAAACCCAATGAGTGCGAGCGCGAAAAGGACATCAAAAGCAAAGCCAGTGATGAAGAGACTCTTCGAGTCGTATGCATCCATGGAAAATGTAACTTCTTCAGCCCAGGGACTCGAGTTACTCCAATAAGAGCCATAACCCCCCGATCCACCGCGTCGCGGAGCCATTTTGCGTGTTAGAATGCGAAATAGTGTAAAGCTTAGCGGACACTCTATCGCGAGCAATTCGCCAGTGTTATATTCCGTACAAGCGCTGCGCTTCAGACGACTTGGAAAGATTCCCTAGTTGGGGTAGACTTCGCGGGCAGGAAAGAGAGAACCCATCTCTTTTTACGAGTCCTCAATCCTTTTAAAGAGATCAATGGCCCCAGACTCGAGAGGGCGGCTCCAAGACCCTGAATACGAGGCTGAGCCGAAACTTTAGGACTGCGATTGGACAACGGGACTTTAGGGCAGAGAAGAGGCGCTAACAATACGAACACACTGCCTTGGCTTTTTACTTTTTCATGGGCAACTCCTAATATTCATTTCCCTTGGTTGTGTCCTTGGCGTTGTGATGTCTAGTGATGATCATGTTGATCCTTGACCTCGCCCCCTTTCCGGCATTTGGCCCCCAAACGCACACAGTTTTGTTTATTTTTAGGCACTTTGCTTCACCCTGAGTCGATTCTGGGGTCTGTGGTCTTCACGTGAGTGACGGAGTGATTCAATAAGCAGAGATGCAGGACGGGAGAGCGTTTGACACAAGCTTGTCCATCTAAGCCAGTAGAATCATGAAAGGCTTGGTGGCTGTTGACGCCAACTCATCATAGACAGGATGGTCAAGGAAGATCAAAGGGGGGTAAAAATGGTCAGCTATGTACTCCGTAGGTCGGTAGTTAAATACCTAATCATGAAGCCAAGCACCGCTTATTTATCCTAGAGAATGGCCACTGCCGAAGATCACGGGTTTCCAGCTGGTCTTCATCTCCTCTCAACTCAGCCCACCACCTCACCTAGTACCTTTCCTACCGTAGAACACTCCACCTGCTCGTCCCTTATGTATTTTCAACCATGTCCATACCTCATTCCAGCTCCAGCTCACCGATGCTTCTTTCTGCCACCTCGGCCCTATCTCCACCTCGGCCTCCCCGAGACCTCAGCAGGTCGCGTTGTACTTGCAGCAGATTACCTCTTCAGCCGAGTGCAGCCCGGTGGAGAGAGGGTTGTGGCTGAGTTGCACCACCGCCACGCAGCTTGGAACCCCTTCGCTTCTCCAAACAGTTCCTGTCAAGGAATATCCTGGAGTATAATCTCAGCTGTGCCTGCACAGGCGGCTTTAGAGCCACGCGCCATGCATAGACCCGACCGATCGTCTTGGAACAGATCCAAAAAGTCCGTCGCCGCCGTGGCGACATTCACAAAACGTCGCACGGGCGTTCAGCACGAGGAGAATCCACTGATTTGAAGCTATCTTCAGCTGCATTTACACGTGGAACTCAATATCCCCGTCCCTATGGATCGCTGACGTTTAAACGAAGTAGTCCTTTTCCAGGCTCCTTCTTTGTACTCCTCCACTTTTGCTATCGGTGCCAGCTTTTGATGCAGTTCAGACCCGCATGGCCCCCAGCCTGTCACAACGTGATTGATTCCCGGGATGCATGGAGACCCGCCACTTGCGAACTGGTCCGCCGAAGCGAAACAAGCACGCGCTGGAGGCGTGTCCTCGGGGTTTTGACCCGATCTTTCTTTGCAATTGTATATTCCCGGCGATGTGGTCATTCCCAGGTGAGTGGTTCATCCTTTTTTCCCTGGTTAATGGAGTTACCTAGTGGATTTGATAGTGTGCGCCCAAGTCAAAAATCCCCTGAAAGATGGTTCTCCAGGGGGGCGTCACAAAATCCATTCCATGTATAAATAGAGTACTAGTCTCACGATGCAATGAACGATTCCTTTCCCCTTCTTTTCTTTTTTTCCAGTATTTTCCTTTTGCATAATCTGCAACTAACGCACAATTTTGGCGTTTCTTTCGGGAATTTTATCATCATTTTCCCTGCATAACTTGATTTCTTTTGTCGTGTTCCCTCAATACTTCCAACCGTCCGCATTCGGCACTCCGCAGCATCCGTTGTCCTCGCACCACAAAAAAGAAACCACACGCCTCCCCCCAATTCTTCAGGATATTTCTTTTGGGGGAGGTTTTAATATCCTCTAGATAATTTGAAAACTCACCTCTGCAATATCCGGGCACCTACTTAAACTTTCCCGCCTAATGCGCTGACGCCTCCCTCCTTTGTGGTTTGACCGGCCTGCCCGACGATCTGATGATCTGCAGGGAATCGGAGTTCAATTACGGCGCATCATCCAAGATCTGATCTCGGAATTCAACTTGCCACCGTGTGGCTAAGCCCACCGCTCTTCCTGCGGTGAAATTTGAATCCTACCTGTCCTGAGACAGCAAGAAAAAAGACCGTGGTTTCAGGAGAGCATCGGAACAAGGCTGGAACTAGCTTCAAGATGCCACCAAACGGCTCCTCATTCACGGCTCTAAACCTACCCCCGACATTCGATCTCCCGCAATGCATGGAATACTTCAGTCTAACGGCTGGTCCAAACACCGATCTATGGAGGAAACCGCCCAACGGCGATACGTCGACCGCTCCCATCGTCTTCACCTCACTTCGACACCCATTCGTCATCGCCGAAGTAACTGTGAGCGCAGACTGGGAAATGGAATGGGATCAAGGAGGTCTGGTAATTTTCGCTGGCGCAGCTCCGCAGTCCTTTTCTTCTGACAATACCGCCGCTCTATCCCGTCGAACAGGCAGGCCCGGTCCACCCTGTAAATGGGTGAAGGCGGGCATGGAGTTCTCGTCCGGCACCGTGAATGCCTCCAGCGTGAGTGCAACCGCCGATGGCGCAGACTGGTGTTTATCCCCAATTGTACAGACTGTCCCCGGCCCCGCGGTACAGTCACTACGCATTAAACTTGAACGTATCGGCCATGCGTTGTGGATTTGGTACCAAGTTCCGTCGGCGTCACCGTATGCACTCACCCCCGGGGCGGTGGGGAGTACGTGGAAGAAACTGCGAGAAGTAACATGGTTCTTCTACGGGGTAGAGGATAAGTTCGTGCATGTGGGAGTGTATGCGAGTCGGCCGACGAATATCGGTCGTGGACAAACGATGTGGGATGCCATGCATGGTGTTCCATTAGAAGGGGCATCGGCGACTGGTTCGACTGATGGGTTGGTGGTGGAGTTTGAAGATCTGGAAATCTTCTAGGTGTGTCTTTTCGTGATTTATCTTCGTTTTCCCCTGCTTATTGACCTAGAGCTAGCTCCCTGGAGTTGCTTGCGTCACGACTTCTTTGTGTTTATGGTCGTGATTCTTCCCAGCATTTAGCAAGCGGACTTTGGCATGATCGGAGTCGACTTTGATCTTTCATGTTGATATTTAGTGATCTCAATTAATGTTAATGCTTCAATCGTTACAGTCCATCGATAGTGCCGGTGGCTGCGAGTCTATGACTAAGTCTTACCGTAGTATATAGTGACTAGCTCTGCAATGCCTATTACAATTGAAGTGGCTGATCTCATTGAAAATAAAATAGTATGTTATAGCAGTATGTGTATTCAAAGGGGTTATTCAAAAAAATCTTCCGCGGAACTTGAAGCCAACTGCGTTCAACATCTGCACTGGTTGGGAGGTATATATTTCGGGTACTGCTGGGCATGCACCAACACCGATCGTCATCATGACACTGCCCAGGTGGTTGACCCTGACATTGACTTGAAACCTTTCATGACAAGCTCACTGCAGTCAAAATAGCCGAAGCTAACTAGCAGTTGAATCAATATCTGGATAGTAAATACCTGCAACCCTTTGCTACCCCCTAGTACTACTCAAGTTTCAAGATGCTCTTCGGAAGGTTTACCCTGGAAGAGAAGAGCCAAGATCACATAATAAGAATATGTTCTCACCTCGTTAGAATCGAAAAAACACTCTTTTTTACATATTATGCTCTGATCCAACTCATATTTAGATTGAAACCACAATTTAGCGCAAGAGGTACAGATTAGTCTCGTTGATGTCAGCTGAGTCATCACGGGAAGCCGGAGCCGACAACCGGAGCTAGTCAAGTTTTCACAGAGCTGGGGTTGAAGGTCACACCAGGGTGTACACAGGGCTGCTGAGCTGGCTCTGATGAGCTCGATCGATGCGACGAGATCTGATGAATCTATAGCGTGAGTCTCGATAGCCAATGGATGGATTTGGGGGAATGGGAGGTAGGAGAAGTTTACACGTAGCACCCGCAAATCCAGAGCACGCTCCCAGCAGGGAATTGGCAGGTTGCGATGGGCAATACCAGATGGAGCTGGACAGCTACCAGGCTGATCTAAAGCTGGTAGCTAGCTAATTTAGAGTAGCTTTGTTTGCATACGTAGGCTGATACGGATCTTTCCGATGCTCCTGTCGTGGATGGGTAGGGGAGACAGAGCAGAGCAGAGCAGGATCTAGAGGAAAGCAGATACGACACTCAACACACAGAGTTTTTGGCTCTTTCGAAGTTGGGATGGGTGAGGCCATATAGACTCTATATGTACAAAAAGAAATAGGTGTTGTAGATGACGCTGAAAAGTAGTACATGGTAATACATCACGACCAAATACCCTCCCCGGCGGAAACAAAGGAAAAGAGTAAGAAAAAAAGGGGGTCGAACAAACAGGAGAGAAACTGTCTATAATTTTCTTTCTTTTCTTCGTTCCTTCAAAGGCCGATTGTTCGAAGACCAGGGGATAGATGCGTAGAAGCTATCCTAACAAGGCCTCTCCGAATATATGGTGACACGTTTAGACGTACTTGCACATCATGGCAACCATCAGGTCGAACAGACCCATGGCCTCGACGAAGGCGAAACCCAGAATGGCGTAGGAGAAGAGCTGGCCACGGAGAGCAGGGTTGCGGGAGACGGACATCAGCAGAGCAGCGAAGACGAGACCGATACCGATACCGGCACCACCGAGACCGATGGCAGCGGAACCCATACCCAGGTTCTTGGAGACCTCAACCATGGCGGTGGCGACCTCGGAGGAGTACTGGCGGCGGGCAGCGGACTGGAAGGCGTTGCGGGCGTTGGCCTGGAGGAGGGTAGGGGAGGCGCGCTTGGGGGCGGCGAAGGTAGCGACGGGGGCCTTCTGGGAGGTGAAGGTGCGCTTGGTGGCAGCGTTCAGCTGGAAGCGGGCGGCAGGGCGAGCGACCTTGGAGGTCTGAGCCATGGTGGTAGCCAGACGGCTAGCGAAGACACGGGTAGCGGCCATTGTGATGAGGTTGGAGGTTTGGGGGGTGGGAAAAGAGAGAGGAGTGTGGTATAGAAAGGAACTTTTCAAGGAGGAAAAAGCTGGAAAACTACGGAAGAAGGCCTGCCTGGGACATAAATACTCCGCGGCACAATTTTCGCCCGTCCGCCTCCCGGTCGAGGCTAGTGCGCGCGTGCAAAAAGCCCTACTCTGTGCGGACGACATAGTATTTCACTTGCAAATCACCGGTACGAGGAATGCTGGGGGTGTGTATTGCATTGTTTTTCACTTTTCCGTATTGACCCTGTCGTATAGGAGCTGTATTGTCCATTCTACGATTACGGGTTCGTCCGGTTCAGTGGATCAATAGGATCCAGTTGTAGTGGAGTATCCCAGGAATCCAGGTATGGATCACCCTGGACTGTAGGGACAGAGCGTGTTTATCCTACACATTCTGTATTGTATATGTCTGATTACGTATACAGCTCTTGAACACTGTTTCTCATCTATCAGATTCAGAAGTAGGGAGGGTAAGGGATGAGCTGGTGAGAAGTGATGCAAAGAAAAAAAAAAAAGCCACCCCTGCAGTGGATCATCAGGATGTTCCAACTGAGTGGGCCAGATCCATCGATCCATTAATTAGTAACCAATCAGAACTGATTCCGGCCACCAAACGCAGCCCAGGTTTCCAGATTGCTTCCCGGCGTCGCCCAAACCGGGCCGACTCGGATTCCAGGTCCACCAACTACAGATTCACTGGGCAACCACTGTTTGTAGGTCTCCCCTTTCCTCGGAAACAGCCTCACCGAGTGGTCCAATGGTAATTTAACGGATCCGGTGGTCCGCTCTGGCGCGTAATTTTACTTTCTTTTCTTACCTGCTTCACAGGCAGACATCCACAGTAGAGATATATGGCTGCAGGGGGGAGTCAAGGTACCTTTTATAATGCCAGGAAATTGGAGAGTACCGTGCATGAGAATCCAGATAAGGCAAATTAGTGAGGAAAAACCAGAAAAAAGCTTTTTTTCCCCTCTCATTTCTTGAAGAGAAAAGGGTGAAAAAAAAAAAGTTTACGGGTCATCCTCGCTTCCCTCGGCCTCCACCCTCTGGATTCCCGACCCGCCAGAACCCGACTATCAAGTCCACAATTGGGACCCCCTTCCGGCTCGCCCCAACAAGCAATCCGGCTCGACAACAACTGGCCCGCTGTAAAGCTCTCCCCCAGGTAAGTATACCAAGCGCCTTTGAACGGGCCCGGACGCCTTTATATAGCCCCCCCGGTCGAGCTCGCGTCTACTCAGGGGAACTGGCGGCTCTGCTCCGTGGGAAAAAAAGCGCCGGCTGCAGCTCGGCTGATCGCAGGAGCTTGGCGGGGACCCACACAAGCTCGATTCAGGGTTGCGACGGTTGGCGAACGGACTCTCACTGCAACTATTCCCTCACAATTCATTCTACCAAGTCAATGAGATTCAAGATAATGAGTGATGGTCAATATTTTGACTGTATACTCTGCTATCAAACTTCGTATATGCTCTCGTCTCAATTGGGGAGGATGCCTCAGCGGTGGCGGCCGGAACATAAGCTCGGGTGTTTTAGGGTACCATGAAAATTACCATCGATACCCATAAATTACCCTAGATTTACGATAGATTACGCAGGTCCGCCCTCGACTCATCGCAGCATCATCGACCCGCCGTGAGGTCATGCGAGTCGCACCCTTGGCAAAGCCAGCTGTCCATTCTGGGGATTTGGTATGGTAGATGGCTGAAGCCACGCACCCTTGCTTCCCACGGACATACAGCAAGCCATCACCACGCAGCCATCACTGCTAGCGATAGGACCTGCATTCGCTGCCTGCCAACCTTTTTCTCAGCTCTTCTGACGCTGCGGTCAGGGGCAAAAAGGTGTGTATTGGTCACCACACTCCACTTGATGGGGCATATAGGTGGACCTATGAAACGAAATGCCCCATCACCTCCACCACACTGTACAGGGCAGCACTGTATCGACCTCGTTTTCTCCCGTACAGCACTCCTGAATTTCACAGGACGCGTTGTGGCAGAAACGCCCTCTATACCAACTGAAAACCAGGAGACGCTGAGCCAGTTGGGTAAATTTCGAGACGTCGGAGCTGGCGGCTGTTTCTTTGGAAACCGGTACCCATAGTGAAGTACGGAGTAACCGGGTTGGCCATTGGAGCTGTTGGGGCATTGACATTGAAGAATGGCAAAAGCAAACCTTCCTCAAGGTTGACTTCCACAAGGAGTGTGTTCATCAGAGAAAGAAAGAGAGAGAGAGCGTTGATCTGGGGAATTCCTGATGCGTATTGTACTCCAGCACAGGAATTGGAGCTGGTATGCTCAGCACCTCCCAGGGGGTGTACTCCCTAAGTACTCCATACATGCCGACTGGATCTGGCCGATGAATCTCGATACAGCCCCATCCATTGGGTTTTTGCCCTATCCCAAAGCCACAACGGGGGGTTGTCTCTCCATTCATCCTCCAATTTGACTAGTACGGCTTGCAGTAGTGGCTGAAGCTCAGCTTTCCCCAGATCTTGTTGCCTCATTGATCCACTCTCTCTTCCTAGTCTCAATCGGCATAGCGTGCTCCCCCGCGAAGCTTTGCTTATGCCAATATTATTTTGGGCCACTGTTGTGCGATACATCTTGGCCAATCCCGTGTGTCAGAGGGCCCATGGCCATTTCCTGGGGAATGTGGCCAAGTTGGAAATAGTGTGACTGAACTGGTATTCTGAATGGCGCACTGAAGCGTAGTTGATATTTTCTCACAGTTCTTCGAAATTGTTGCGCTTTCTTTCCAGGCCAATGCTGAATATCCAGTTGGGCCATTGACCCTAGCACTTGGTGTCAATACGAGAAAGAGCATTCGCACAGGCATCGAAACGTGATCAAGGGCAAACATACCTATGGTGGCAACTGCCAAATGAAATCCAAGTCCAAATCAACGCCATCCAACCGAGCTCCAGGCTCCCCTTCGTACGGAGCGAAAGGCGCCATGGAGGGATCAAATGGCAAGGATAGCCAGTCATTCGTGTCGAAACCCGAAAGACTTTCTAGATCAAGTCCCGTCACCATATCCCCGTCCCTCCGTGGCAGAGCTCGCGAGGGTGACGATAGTATCGCAGGATCATGTAAACCATCATGAATTGTCTGGACGGCTGGTGGATTTGACGAGATCAGACTCCTCCGGAGTCGCGCTGCCTGTGTTTGTAGAAGAGCCGCATAATGAGATTGTAAGTGTGCGTCATCTTGTGTGTTGTCCTGCAAGGCTGCGATCGCCCGATCGAGAATCTGCAAGGCCTCTTGGAGTTTAGAATTGCGCACACCCAGTGCGAGAGCCTTCATCAGAAAGATTGAGCAGCTTATCATACGGAAGAGAATTCTCATCGGCGAGTAGTACAGCGCACCAGTGTTGCCGAGAAGGGCAACTCTCTCCAGTGTCTGGCAACTACCATCGATCACCTCTTCGATAAAACCGTACTCCCGCCCTGTCATTTCGAGTTGTCTTGTCTTTTCAATAAAATGCTGGTCGATGGTCGTTTCACTATGCGAGTTTTCGCATGTTAGAACTCGTTGCACCACTAGCTGCATTCCGATTGAGTTGACAAGAACGCGTAGGTATTGATATTCAATGAAGAGTATATCCGTAAAAGTTGTCCCCCGTGCTGGAAAATCGCTCATCAGCCACCTGATTTTTCAAAATATTTGGCCTGTCACATACCTGCAATGCTGAGATTTTCTTGCCGCCAATTTGCTATCAAAATTTGCTTTTCTTCCACCATAGACATGAATTGAGTGGCTGTCCCGAGGACCATTGGTGCTGTCATCAGGGGATATAATTCCCCAATAATTGAATTTGACATTTTGATAATTCCCATCCATGCATTCATGAACGAAATCCACTCTCTACCTTCTCTTTGTCGTGATATTAGTGACGAGGCTGGGATAGAAAAGTTGGTATCGGTAGGCATGGGGGAAGTGCACCCAATTCTCGAAGCCATAACATTGATATAAACAGACAGCAAACTCGGAATCCGTTGTCGCCGTATCTCCAGATGATCAAGATACATCTCCGCATCTAGCCTGAGCAGATCATCGGATTTGAAAACCTTGGCGCTGGGATCAAATACGCCAAGCTCATGAGCAAGAGCCAATGCCGAACTCAGGACCATCCAGGACATACGCTCAAATCGCTTCGTCGGCTCGACAACATCTTCTCTCCACCGAGAAGAGACTGGAATTTCCTCATTCATTGATGGCGGATCCCGCGCATCGAGATGCGTCATGATGAAATCCGAATCCCAGCCATCCGTGTCCGGGGGAAATTGCAAGGAGCGCGGATGCCACTCAGACATGAGAATGAGCGCTTCAATACTCCCAATAATTCGGGTCCGAGCCTTTGAGATCTTTTCCTGGCCTAAAGTCAACCGGAGCAGAAGATGCTGGCAATGTTGCCATAGGCGGTGATGTATGAAGAAGGCCCGAGAACAACCGCCGACTCCTCGAAGATTATGGTATCGCGAGGATACCATGAGGATTGTACAGCAAAGCATAGGCTCCTGGGTCACAAGGTAGAAGTGATTCTTACGCGACGCGAAGAAGTCCGTGAGGATGGGAGAGAGAGGATGCATGTTTGTGAAAAATCTTTCTAAACGGTGAGTATGACTGTGCTCCAATACCACAAGGTGGGCACTCACAAGTCGACTAAGGTCATCGCTTCATGAGCAGAGAACCATCCCATTTTCACAAATCGGCAGGCATTCCATATTTGTGATGCGTCTGTTGTGGTGAGGCGTCCGGATAACTGAGCAGGGATGGGAGGGGCGGTGTCATGTCGGGTATTTTGTTGCGAGTCTTCACGGAGAGCCGCTTCAAATAGAATATCCATTGCATCCTTGTTGTTTGAGACGACTTTTTGCAACATAGATGTCGGAAGATTCCCCTCTTTGGTTCCGGGTCGGTCATCAGGAGTGGAGTGTGATCTTTTTGCGTCAGAACAAAGACAGATCGAGAATTAGAGTGTATTGAACCGACCTTTGTGAATGATGGCTATTCCCACGAAGAGGACACGTTCCCTCAGTACCTTTTTCATCCTTCGGTGCTCGAGACCACGGTTTCTTTGATGTGAAGATGCATTCAATCCGCTTTTTGGTGCACCGAACGCACTTTTCGCCCTCACCTGGTTCACATTTCACCTTTCTCCGCGCACATGGAACACATGCTTTGTATGCTCGCTGGAATTCATACTCTTGGAGAGCCCTACTCCGTGGCGGCTTCTTCTTGTCCATGGGGGTAGGTGTAGGAGGAAGAGAATCCGAAGTGCGGAGAAGTGGAGACGGCGGATTTTTGCAAATACCCGCGGTGGGCGATGCGCTTTGGCTCTAACTAGTCTCTCTGGCGCAGTCTGAGTTCAATGCCAATGAAATAGAGAGAAGATTAATTTGATTTTATTTCAAAAAGTTCCGTACACTTGCTTGTTGCCCAAGGATGGGCGTTCGGTCAACAATTATGAGCTCAAATGAGTCCCAAATAGCCGCGGTGAATATCCGCGATATCTCTGAAAATCAATTGGATTCGCATCACATTGGATGTAGGAGTAGCTAAAGTTCAAGGAACCCCAGTAGACCACTACTTTACATCAAGTCAAATATCTGAAGTTGGGATTTTTGTCTCCGCCATCAGTCACATCAACCCGGTCGTGTTCGTTGACCTCCCCATACTCACGATCACGCCTCTTATTTTCCATTGCCAAGACTACATGCAGCCCAATCGCAAGTATCGCAATGAGACCAGTGAAAGCACATCCCAGGGCACACCCCTTGGTATAGAGAGGCGCATCACTGTCAGGGAAGACGGAGCTACTGATGAGACTGGAGCACTGTCCAAAGATAGCCAGAAGAGCCATGCCCGCACCCTTCTTGCTTTCCCCTCCCTGGTTATTCAACATCCATGTGATATTGATCGCAAGTGCTGGAAATATGCCGCAGGTTGCAAGCCATACTCCTGCATACCGTGCCCCGGTCTGGGCCTCGTCCTGTACGCAAGTCAAGATGAGATAGCCCGCCGTGCCCATGGCAGCGAAGAATGTGACTACCCAGCCACGATTTCCCCATCTATCGGACACAGTGGCGGCAACTATGCAGCAAATGAATGATCCGAGATAAGGTGGAGCTGCGAGTCCCTGTGCATTGACAGAGTTGTAACCCATTGTCTGAAGAATGGTCGGCAAAAAATTGGAAAGACCAGCGAAAGAGTAATTGCAGCAGAAATGGATGGTCGTATGAACGTAGCTTTTGTAGTCCTTCAATCCACCAAGTACTTGCTGCCATTGAACTTTATTCTTGGCAGTTCGATCGATGGTTTGAAGTCGTTCGACAGCTTCCGTTTGCTCAAATTCATCAAGGAACTTTGCCGAGCCAGGGGAGTCAGGCAGAAACAAGAAGACGACGACTGAGAACAGAACAGTAGGTGCGCCCTCTAGTAGCATTTAGTATTATATAAAGGAATCCAGGAATTCAGGCCAGGCCCTAAACATACCAATGATGAAAAGATAGCGCCATGGCTCCAGCGGGCCATTAATCTGAGTAATGCCATATGCCAGAGCCGATGCGAAGCAGTTCGCCACCGGAGACATACCCAAAAGCATCGATAACCGGAATCCTAACTCCTTCCTCTGATAGAATAATGAGAGAAAATAGGGTGCACCGCAACCGAAGACAGATTCAAAAACACCTAGTAGCCCTCGGCATACGAGAAGCTCTGCAAAGTTCTTTACAGCCCCACTGCACATCGCTGCCGCACCCCAGCTAGTAGATGAAGAAGAGTCAGAGGTCTTGAGATCAATATTCATTCATGCCAGGAGTTCAAGATCCTTACCAGATGCATAGCACGGCGATATATGAATGGGCCGGCAGAATTTTCCACAGAACAGTAGTCCATTCGAAGACAATGTAGCAGATGTAAAATGTATACAGCACCCAAGACCATTGATAGTCATTGAGCTTGAGATCTTTATCAATTCCAGCTGATTTTGCATTGCCAATGTTACCTTTCCCGAGTGGTATGATTAGAGATGGATCTGTGATTGGATGATTGAAGACAACTCACCTCGATCAAGATAAGACAGGATATAGAGTATACAGACTATTGGTAGAACTCGGCGATCAAACTATATTAGGATCAGTACTAGATTTTCTCTCATCGAACCATCAAACGACTTCGTTTACCTTCTTTCGGATCGCTGATTGTCTTGCCTCTGGAACAATGCCTTGAGGCTGATTTTTCTTCATATCAGCACTTTCAAAATGCTGGCAGCTCGGCAGCTGTTCTATATCTTTCAATTCAGACATAGCGTCTTGTCCAATAATGTCGTATGGCAAAGTATCGAAAAGCAGCAGGGCTTCCCTTCCTGTCTATGAAACAGAGCGAGAAACTTCCACAGAACAAAGAATCAACAGGCCTATCAAAGAATAAATAGCATTTCGATCTAGAGAGTTTCGGATGAAAGGAGAAGGAGTAAATAGCACTTCGATATCAGACCTTGTCAAGACCAAAATCCGGGGACCCCATGGGGTCCAGGCTGCTGCACCTTCAACAAATGCCGAAACCCCGCTCGAGAGAGCGTCATTTAAACTCATTTCGATCAATCACACTCGTTTTCATTGGACAAAAGCTATTTACTCGTTGGCCAAGACGACTGTGTACCTGGAGACGAGGAGAAAGAAGAGGGGAAATCATCCGCCGCGGGTATTCGCAACTATCCGCGCCCGAAACACCCGCGATATTTTGATCAACACAACAAGCTGCAGATGACCTGTCGGCCGATATCGCTCGCATCTAAGCACGATTTAAATAGCAGCAAGCCTGTTGAGATATAGCTTGTGTCATCACTCAAAGCGTCTCTTCCATCTCGCAAACATGTCTTCCAGCTCCGTCCCTTATCCCTTCCATTTCGACAGTGCACCGGCTCCAGGGCCAGAAGATGGCGCAACCAGCGACGTTACCATCAGCGTGAAGAACGTGCGCGGCAAGATCCCCTCGATTCAAGCATCGCGACTCCGAACGATGATGCAGGAAGCTCGCAACGATCCGACCAAGATCATCGCACATGCCTGCACATATGACGGTCTCTCGTCTCGCCTGGTTGAGGAAGCGGGGTTCCCTATGGTTTTCCTCGCTGGATATGCAGTCTCCAGCTCATATGGCCTGCCAGATACTGGGTATATTGCCATGGCTGAGATGTGCGACAAAATCCAGGAATCTTTCCGTCAGGTCTCAGTGCCCATCATGGCGGACGGTGATACCGGGTATGGAAGCCCGATGAATGTCAAACGAACTGTTGAGAGCTTCGCAGCTGCGGGCGCCGCAGGTGTGATGATTGAGGATCAACAGTGGCCGAAGCGTAAGTTCACTTATCTCACGATTTTCGATAGAAACACAGACTAAGGATGGAATCATTACTAGGCTGCGGTCACACTAAGGGCAAAAATGTCGTCTCTCGCGAAGAAGCCTATGCCCGGATCCAAGCTGCCTGCGATGCTCGTAATGAAGGAAGAGATATTTTCATCCTTGCTCGTACGGATGCTTTGATGCACGGCTGGGATGAAGCCATGACTCGCGCAAAAGAGTTCCGGAGAATCGGCGTGGATGCTATTTTCGTCGAAGCCTTGCCGGATCGCGATGCGATGAAGCGGTGCGCAGAGGAGTTGGATATCCCGGTCTTCGCAAATATTATTGAAGGAGGAAAGACGGAAAATTTGTCAGCCAAAGAGCTCGCTGAGCTGGGGTATAGCGCCGTTGCGTACCCTTGGACCTTGGTCGCGGCTCACCTCAAGAGTATTCGAGAAGCCCTGGATGGCTTGAAGAGAGCCATGACTACTGGAGCTCCTCCGATGATATTGACATATGATGAGGTTTGTGAAGGCGTTGGGTTTAACAAGTATTGGGTGAGTGTCTTTCATTCCCATGTAAACTGCCGACTCGGACTGACGAACTATAGGACCGAGAAGAGAAGTACAAGTATAACGCTTAGAGGTAGACAGCTCGATATAAGATAACCACTGTTTGAGTTATTTAAGTATGGATTTGATATACCATCTGATTTTTCTGTAAAACACCCACTCTCCATGTAGATGTTCAGATGTTTCCCCTCTTGCGTGAGCAACCAAGCCCGAGCACGCCATAACTTCGTCCGTCCGAGGACCCGAGGATTATAAATCGGATTAGATATCAGAGTAGAATTACTGCAGGTATATTAGGACTCTGAATATTGAATAGAAACGATCACTTCTAAATAACCACAACCACAATCAAAGACCGTCAAGATACTTCAGAAATGGCAGACCTTCAGTCCGACCGCCAGCTTCACCTTACAGCTTTTATGCGGCCAGTATCTCTCCATACCGGTGCCTGGCGTTACCCCGGCTCTTACCCAGATGCCAACTTCAACTTCAAGCATATATCCAGCTTTGCGCAAAAGCTGGAAGCAGCCAAGTTCGATGCCTTTTTCATGGCGGATCATCTGGCCGTTTTGAACATGCCAGTTGAGGCTCTCAAGCGCAGTCACACAGTAACCTCCTTTGAGCCATTTACTTTACTCTCCGCCCTTTCCGCCGTGACGGAGAAGATTGGTCTTGCGGCTACAGCAAGTACGACGTATGATGAACCGTACCACGTTGCCAGGCGATTCGCCAGCCTTGACCATTTAAGCGAGGGCCGAGCAGCTTGGAATATCGTTACAACGGGAAATCCAGAGTCAAGCAAGAATTTCAGCTTCGACGAGCATATGGCCCATGGTGATAGGTATAAACGGGCGCGAGAATTTTATGACGTGGTGACGGGGCTGTGGGATAGTTTCGCGGACGACGCTTTCATTCGGAATGTGGAGACTGGGGAGTACTTTGATCCAGAGAAGTTGCATGCGCTGAACCATGCAGGAGATGAGTTTAAAGTGCGTGGGCCGCTGAATATTGCCCGCCCTCCGCAGGGATGGCCTGTGATTGTCCAAGCGGGACAAAGTGAGCCAGGACGACAGCTGGCAGCAGAGACTGCCGAGGTCGTGTTCTGTAGTCCCAAGGACCTTGAGTCTGCGAAGGAGCTTTATGCGGATATCAAGGGACGAGTGGAGAAGGCTGGTCGCAAGAGAGATAACTTGAAGCTTCTTCCTGCGGCAATGATTATTGTTGGAGAGAACAAGAAGGATGCCTGGGAGAAGAGGTTGAAGCTGGACAGCCTGGTGCACTATGACAGTGCCATCGCATCCTTGTCTATCGCACTGGGAGTAGATGCCAGTAAATTTGATCCTGATGGACCATTGCCGACAGATTTACCCGAGACAAACGGAAGCAAGACAATAAGAGAGTCCGTCGAAAAAGTGGCCCAGAAGGAGGGACTGACAGTCCGCCAGCTTGCCCAGCGCCAGGGAGGATATTCAGGGCTGGCATTTCTTGGATCTCCAAGTGAAATTGCTGATGAATTCGAGATTTGGCTGCGCGAAGAGGGAGCAGATGGGTTCACCGTCGTATTTCCTTTCTTGCCGCAAGGCTTGGAAGAAGTCACAGAGAAGTTGATTCCCGAGCTGCAGCGGAGAGACCTGTTCCGCAAGGATTATACAGGATCGACACTACGTGACCATTTGGGACTGGCGAGGCCTGAGAATAAATTCTTCACTCAACTATAGCCTCGTCTATTGAAGTCATCTTGATAAGTTAAACGCTACATGGATCTTTTTATTTGAATTTCCTCGAATGAAGTGCATACATAAAAATTCTAAGAACTCTACGCACGACTTATTGTGTAGTCCGGTACTCCCCAGCTTCCAGACTATAACAATGATGACTCAAATCAAGCGGTCAATCAAAGACCGATTGTAGACCACAATCCTCTGATCGGTTTACTTTCAGATAGCCGGCCACTGGGCCAATCATAACAGGGCAGCTCATCGGCGGCCGCCCTGTGGATGACATGGAAACGTCTAGATCACAGTTTATCCCACTTAGACTACTTCCAAGTTAGAGAGATTTTAAGACTGCGCTTGTCCATCAGCTCAATTGCCTCCGCTCGAAAAAAGAGTTCCTTTCTTCTCCTCCTCTCCTCCTCATCATATGCACAATTGATAAAATGGGAAGCACAACCACCGATCCCCCATTCACCATCCGTACCCACCGCCCGGGCGACATAGGGTGGATAGTCCACCGACATGGCGCTCTCTACCACGAAGAATTCAACTGGGACGAGAAATTCGAGTCACTGATTGCCAAGATTGGCGCAGAGTTCATTGATAACTACGATTCATCGCGCGAGCGCTGCTGGATCGCCGAGAAAGAAGGCAAATTCCTCGGCTGCATCATGCTAGTGAAGGATAGATCTTCCGACAGAAACGCGGCAAAGCTGCGTTTGCTTCTTGTTGAGCCTAGTGCGCGGGGACTGGGGGTTGGGGGCGCGCTTGTACGGTTGTGTACCGAGTTCGCGAGAGAGGCTGGTTATTCTCGGATTGTGTTATGGACTCAGACTATCTTGACCTCAGCGAGAAGGTTGTATGCGAATGAGGGCTATAAAATTGTCAAGTCGGAGGAGCATGAAAATTGTGGACCGAAGTTGATGGGGGAGCTTTGGGAGATGGAGTTGTAGAAAGAACAGGTGCATTGCCATGGGATAATACGTTATTTGACTTGAGGTTATTGAAGGTGCAGGGATGTTTCAAAAAAGTTTGCTATGGCGTTGCAGCTCCATACTTGTGAGAAGTTTCCCGATATACAACATTAAAAGTCCAAACGAAACACAAAAAACACGTTCTGGGCCAGAAGAAGCTGGCTTTCGCGCCCCAGTTCCACGCAGTGGGGGTCAATTGATAGTTAGAGGATTTTAATGACAAGTCCGCCGATATCATACCTAGGTAACAGTTCCGGGCAATCACGATCGTCTTGGCTTGCAGTCTTGTAGACGACATCTCAGCGACAAGAGAGCAGCTGTGGACCCCTTACGTCTAAATGCCCACCCCCAGACTCCATTTACCCCAGATTATGCCGCGTGTAGTGACCTGAAACATTGTCCAAGACCAAGTTATGTAGGTCTGTGAGTCCATGAATCTAATCAATTATTACTCTTGACAAGAACTCTGGCAGATATTGAACGGATATGAACATGGATAGTCAACCTAACTATTATTGACGGCTGCTAGTAGCCAGGGAGACGAATGCTACGTTCAGTGGCGTGCGTTTACCAGCAAGGGATTTAGTCTATGACCATCTCGAAATAGCGAACTCATTTTGTTTGATTCAATTTGGTCCAATTTGATCCAATTTGATCCAACATGAGGGTAGGGTATAGCTCAGGAATGACGCGATGGCTTCCTTTATTGCGAATTTACACACCATATCTATGCTACCTTGCCCACTACATATCAAATGGGATCGTTTAGAATAAGGAGGCACTGACTTAGGTCTGAGTTTCCGCAATATTCATTAGTTTCATGGGGTGAGCAGCAGTCCGTCAACTCGAGACTTGAGGGTTGTTCTTAGGTACAATACGCGGATAAAATTGTGGATCTGAGAGACTACATCACTCTTCTCCACAGAGGAGCACAAAAACACAACAAACAACCGGATGGGTCGGCCTCCAGTGGGCCAAGCAGGCCTTGGAGATCGGCGTCTTTTGAGAAGGTGTTCTCCGCGCCGCAGGGCTATTCCTCAGAGTTGGTCCCAGCAGACCCCTTCCGATAGGGATACATACAGTACACGGATGGGATACCCAGGTTGTCTACAATTTTACGCCAGTGCTGTGAAAGTGAACAAATGAGCAGTCAAGAACGGGCGCCGGGCAGGACATGATCCAGGTATCCGGGCAATGACGAGCAGGGACAAGACCTGCGAGTCGAACCGCAAGCAATAGGATCAAGACGGAAGATCGGAGTGTCCACTAAGAGGGGGGAATGTGCTGGCCTAGGCGATTGGGGGTGTGGAGATGGCAGAGCATGCCATACATGAATGACCGACAGCATGCGAACCTAGTGCTGGAGGATATCAGGAGTGTATTCGGGAGAGGATGCTATCTCGGGTACCTTAGGCGGTTCTGGGGGGGAGCTTGGGCCGGCCATCAAGGTTTTCAGGTTGACCGCTCCGGTCTGTATAGGTACACACCTGAGGTACTTACAGGACTGTATTGCAGTGCATTATCTGGTCCTCAGATCGATTGAGTCATAGCTTCGGCTGGTTTCTGTGCCTTTCTGCAATCAATTCGGGATGGGCAGGAAGGGAGAGTCCACTGTCATGCCATATTGAGAGGCTCGTTCCATGGGTGGAAGCCTCCCAATATGCCACGGTACACTCAGGGCATACCTATATCATAACTATAGATCATATCTATAACTATATCATACTCACTATGACTATAAATATTGAGGAACAAGATACTATGCAGACACTATGTACTGATATCCAAATAATGAGATTGTGCCGGACTGCACCTGCGAGGCCGATCATGAGTCAAATGACAGGTGGACCTCTGAACTTTTGCGCTAGCACTCCCCATTGGCCTGGGGCGAGGTCCACTTTTATCTTTTATTTTTTTCTTCCTCGTATGTCCTGAATGCTGAAGCTGAATTGAATGGGTGCACACAGTGTCCAGTGTACAGTGTACAAGTAAAGTGTACAAGTCTGTACCTGTACAACATCGTGACACTTCACGTCCAACTCTCTTCACTCTCAATCCCCCTCTTGATAATGCGAGGGACCAACCTCGGCAGCTCACCGCATGTTGGCAGTGGAGATCGGCCCAAAGCTAACGGCCCAGGGCCAGACTAGCGACCATGAACAGCACTTGGGCTCACCGTCATTGGGCCTCCAGAGACCCCCTCTGCCACCATTGGAGCATAGCACGAGTTGGTCACTGTGACAACAAGGTGGAGAGCTGCGATCATATGCGCCTGGTGTTGTACAGTCGACTTGGAGTTGGGCATCTGAGTTTTTTTCTTTTTTTTTTATGCTCGCGCTGCCTCTTTGTCCTGCTCCTCCTCCTCTGAACTTCCCTTTCACAAATCATTAATCAAAATTTTCCCACTCCCATAATACCCTCTACTCTCTCCCCCCGCTCTGTGAGCCTTGTACAGTTGGTCCTGCGTTAGTGTGCTTTGCTGGTCAAATTGCAAATCCTGCTCTTCTCCCTCCCCGCTTTCACGACCGTTACGATTTAACGACAACAACCATGGCAACCGCTGCCATTCAGAACGGTATGCAATCAGTTCACCTTCTACGCTTCAAAATTCTACCTGTTTGAATTCAACTAACTCAACTGTTTCGTTTTCTGCAGTCTCCGACGAGACCCTCCCCAAAGACCCTATTGCGGTTGAGTCCGCCACTACTCCAATCGTGGCCGACGAGAAGCCCGCCGCCAATGGCGATAGCGAAGCAGCCCTGGAGACGGCCAATGGCGAAGAGGTTGCCATGACCGCTGCCCAGAGAAAAAAGGCCAAGAAGAACGCAAAGAAGAAGGAAAAGAAGAAGCAGCAGAGCGTCTCCGGTATTCCCAATGAAGAGAAGCCCGAGCAACCTGCCGATTCAGAAGCCACTCCTGTTGAATCCGAATCCGCCACGGAAACACCTGCTGCAGAATCGACTGAGGACTCCAAGCCCGAGCAGACTACCACAGAGCCCGAACCGGTGAAGGAGGAATCCACACCGGCTGAGGCCGAACAAGAGACAGCTGCAGAGGCGCCTTCAGAGGAGACCCCCGCGAAGACAGAGTCCGAAGAGCCTGCTACAGAGGAGTCCAAGCCGGCCGAGCCTTCTTCTGAGCCTGCCGCAGAGACCGCCCCAGAGACTACCGCGGAGCCTACTGCTGAGCCTACCACCGAACCTGCTGCCGAACCTCCCGTTGAGAAGACTGAGACTGTCACCGAGACTCAGGAGCCTGCTGCTGAGCCTACTTCTGAGCCCGTTCAAGAATCCCAACCAGAGGCCGTCCCGGAGGCCACAGCCGAGCAAGTCGACGAGCCCACCAAGGAAACCTCAGAGCCAGCTACCGAGGAGGTGAAGCCTGAAACCGAGACAAACGAGACTCCCGCAGAGGCTACTCCTGCTCCCGTGGAAGAATCGACTCCCGTGGAAGAATCGACTCCCGTTCCTGCTGAGGAGAAGCCCGAGGAGGTGAAGGCCGAGGAGCCTGCTCAGGTTGAAGCTGAGAAGGAAACTCCCGTCGAAACCGCCACTGAAGCTACCAGCGAGGAGACCCCGGCCCAGGAGACTGTTGAGACGACCGCCGAGTCTGCTACCGCTGAAGAAACTCCCGTCGAGCAACCCGCCGAGGAGAAGGCCGAGGAGGTCAAGGCTGAAGA
The DNA here is from genome assembly GCA_023626415.1 of Penicillium sp. S1701. Taxonomy (NCBI): domain Eukaryota; kingdom Fungi; phylum Ascomycota; class Eurotiomycetes; order Eurotiales; family Aspergillaceae; genus Penicillium; species Penicillium sp. S1701. Next base: position 1,311,513 of record JAMAGY010000001.1, on the reverse strand, counting down.
GCCTGCCCAGGTTGAGGCTGAGAAGGAGACACCCGCTCAGACCACCGCTGAAGCTTCCACTGAAGAGACTGCTGTCGAGCAACCCGCCGAAGAGCCCAAGGTTGAGGAATCTAAGGTCGAGGAGCCCGTTGAGGTGGCCGCTCCCGAGGCTGCCATTGAACAGCCAGCCGAATCGAAGACTGAAGAATCCACCCCGGCCGAGGAATCTAAGGTTGAGGAGCCCGCCGAGACTCGCGCCACTGAGACCCCTGTCGAGCAGCCGGTTGAGGAATCCAAGGTCGAGGAGCCCGCCCCGGTTGAGGAGAAGGTCGAGGAGGCCAAGACCGAAGAGCCTGCTCAGGTCGAGACAGAGAAGGAGACACCTGCTCAGACCACCACTGAAGCTGCCACCGAGGAGGCTCCTGTCCAGGAAACCGAGAAGGCTACTGAGACTGTTGTCGAAGCTGCTCCTGCTGAAGAGACTCCCGTCGAGCAGCCCGCCGAAGAGCTTAAGGCCGAGGAATCTAAGGTCGAAGAGCCCGTTGAGGTTGCCGCTCCCGAAGCTGCCGTTAAACAACCAGCTGAGGAGTCCAAGACTGAAGAGTCCACCCCGGCCGAGGAGGTCAAGGTTGAGGAGCCTGCTCAGGTTGAAGCTGAGAAGGAGCTCCCCACCGAGACCACCACAGAAGCTCCTGCCGAGCCTACTACTGAAGCCACCACTACTGCCGAAGCTCCCGTTGAACAACCCACCGAAGAGTCTACTGTCGAAGAAACCAAGGTTGAAGAGTCCGCCAAGGAAGCTGCTGTTGAAGAGCCTGTCGCTGAGCAGCCCGCTGTCGAGTCTGTCGAAGAACCCAAGGCAGAAGAGTCTAAAGCTGAGGAGCCCGCCCAGGAGACCGTTCAAGAACCTACTGCTGCCCCCGAAGCCGAATCAACCAACGTCGAAGCGGAGACATCTGCCGAGGAGGTTGCTGAGAAGGTTGTCGAGCCTGTTGAGGAGGTGACTCCTGAACAGGCTGCTGAGACCAAGACTGAGGAGACCCCGGTTGAAGAGACCAAGGCTGAAGAGACCAAGGCTGAAGAGACCAAGGCTGAAGAGACCAAGGCTGAAGAGACCAAGGCCGAAGAGACTTCCGCTCCGGTTGAAGAGCCGGTCGTTGAGAAGACCACCGAGGAACCTGCCGCCGAAACTGTCGTGCAAGAGACTCCTGCCGAGGAAACAAAGGAAATTGCTCCCGAGGCTCCTGTTGAGGTTGTTGACGAGACTCCCGCTGAGCCCAAGGAAGAAGTTGAAGAGTCCGCGACCGAGAAGGAGGTTGACCCTGTCGCTACTGAGGAGACTCCCGCTCAGGAGACTGAGGCTCCAGTTGCCGAAGAACAGGAGGCTGCTGAGCCTGTTGCTGCCGCCGAACCTGTCGCTGAAGCTCCCGTTTCTGAAGAGCAGGTTGCCGAGCCTGTCAAGGAGGAGCCTGCTGCTGAGGCTCCTGTTGCTGAGGAGCAGGTTGCCGAGCCTGCCAAGGAAGAGCCTGTTGCTGAAGCCCCTGGCCCTGAGACTGCTCCTGTTGTCGAAGAGCCTGTTGCGGAGGCTCCTGCTGTTGAGGCTCCTGCTTCTGAAGAAGCCCCTGCCACCGAAGAACCAGCTGTTGAAGCTCCCGTTCCCGAGGAGACTGCCGCCCTCGAGGAGCCTGTTAAGGAGCAGCCTGCCGAGAAGTCTACTGTTGCTGAGACCACAGCTTCTGAGCCTAACGCCGAGCCTGCTTCTATTGAAGAGTCTGTAAAGGTCGAGGAGCAAGCCTCTGAGCCTGCTCCAGTCGAGGAACCTGTTGCCGAGACTGCTCCCGTTGAAACCACTGACGCTACCCAAGAACCTGCCGAGGAGTCAACCAAGGAGGTTACGGAGGAGTCTCCAGCTGCTGAAGTGTCCGCCCCCGCCGAGGACAAGATTGAGGAGCCCGTTGAGGCCGTCGAGAAACCTGCTGTGGTTGAGGAGATTGCTGCTGCCGCTAGCCAGGAGCCTGTTGCTGAGGAGTCTGTTCCTGAGCCCCAGGTTGAGAACAAGGTCGAGGAGACTCCCGCTGCCGAGGAAACTCCTGTTGTCGCTGACTCTGCTCCTGAGCCCCAAGCTGATACTCAGGTCGAAGCAACCCCTGCTGTCGAGGAGACACCTGCTGTCACTGCTCAACCCGAGGCCCCCGTGGAGGAGGCTCCTGTGGCAAAGGATGTCGAAGAGACTCCCGAGGAGACCAAGGACAGCATAGTGACCCCCGAGGTTGTGGCTGCCGGTGCTGCCGCCGCTGTCGCCGGTGCTGCCGCTGTTGGTGTCACTGCTCTGCACGGGTCCGAAGCTACTCCGGCCAAGGCTGAGGAGAAGGAATCCGCCGATACCAAGAACGAGCCTGTCGACGACAAGATCGATAACAGTAAGCTGTCGCCGTTCTCACTTGCGCAAAACGTCTCCGTACCGTCCTTCGATGCTGATCCGGCTCTTGCAGCCCTTGCTGGCGACCGCGAAGCTCTTCTCCGGAAGCTTCAGCAGCCATCCACTGACCAGCTGACCGCCTCCATTGCTGAGCAGCCGTCCGCCAACGACAAGAAGGCCACCGTCGAAACCGAGGCTGAGCCTGCTGAATCTAGCAAGCAGGCCACCGAACCCGCCGCCAAGGATAACGCCGCACCCAACAACAATACGAATGAGGAAGAGGCTCGTCCAGTGAGCCAGAACCGGTCAGTGACTGCTGTTTCTCTGAATAGTACAGGTGACAACTGGCTCAAGGCGTTCCTGCGCACGGTGTTTGTTGGCTTCTTCGGTACAATCTTTGCGCCTTTCCGCCGTCGTGGAAAGGACCGCAAGTAAGGTTGTACCGAAGTCATCATCCCATTCGTCTTCCCTTTGATGCTGCACATAGTCCAAGATTGGGCCCACCAGAGACATGTCTATAGTCTGAATTGCAGATACTGACATTGATTGATCTCAGGACCTCCAGTGGCTTGTTCTGGGTTGCTATTGCCATAGCTCCTGTTATAGCGTATCTTTGGCGCGCCTTGCCTTAAGTGATTTGGATCTCCCTGTTCAAGCGTGTTCGAAGGAGATGAATTGGCGAGTGAGAAAAAGTTATCAAGAATGTTTTTTCCTCCGCTTTTGATTCCCCTGTATTGATTACGATTTTCTTTTTCTCGGATTTTGCTGTTATTTTTTGGCCTCTTTTTTTGTGAGGCATGATGTTCCATTGATTTTGCCCACCTATTTTACTCGTTTTTCCTTTTGAAGGGTTTTATGATTTTCTTTTGTCTCTCTCCTACTAGCATGCTTGGCCTATCTGCAGGACTATGAGAGTCGAGATGGGAGCTGGTATTGCTTGGATGGATCTAATGAGGCCCTCTTATGAACTTAATGAATGGATATGAATCAGTTTAAGTATACTTTGTCGTTCTTTCTAACGTGTGTATGACAGTATGGCTGTTTAGATTGGATGTCTTGGGGTCGGCCTTTCCTCTCGCCCGTTCTGGCCTTCACTTCCTACTCCTCCCTCCTCCCTCCACTCCCTCTTGTTTACCTTCTCTACCCGACTTACCTACTTCCCATCACCCTTTCGCAACACCTGTTATCTGATTTCTGCTGTCTTGTTTCTACTGTTCCATTCTGATGGGCTAAAATGGAGGACCCGGCCAGCCCTAAATCCGATACCAGGCCTCCTAGTCAAGACCTTCCCCAGAATATCAACTCTTCAGCCACGCCCTCGCCCACTGGACCTGCTTCTCGGGCCTTGAATCTTGCTATCACCCACTCTTCTGCTTCAAAGTTCGAATCCGGCAACGACAAAGGTCAGATGAAAGGAAATATGCTGTCGATCACGAAGACCCGGGATCTCAAAACAAGCAAACTTCCTCGCCGGAGCATTGGTAAGACCCCAGTCTTGAAAGAATCAAAGCATTTTCTTCATGATTAATATTCCTTGATGTGTTTCAACGAGCCCAAAGAACTGATGTGAGTCTCTGAAGAAGGTCCTACGAGTCCAACAACCCCCTGTGAAGATGCACGTCGTCCAGTTATGACTCGCAAAGTATCTGGTCTTGACTATGACGCAGAGCTCGCCATACCAATGCCTAAACCACGCCAATGTGGACGGGAAATACCCGGTATTGAACCTTGTTCCGAAGATACCAAACAGCCTCTCGAAAAGCTGTCTTCTGCTAAAGACATCTACCTTCGTGGTGATTCGCCTACTTGCGGATTGGCACCTGCTACACCCGAAGGTAAGAAAAGATGGAAACTCCATCTCAAGTCAAAACTGAGCTTCAAAGACTTGGAAAAAGAAGTTTCGAAACAAGAAATCTCCAGTCCCATTCCAGTCCCGCCTTTTCCAAAACTCAGCGAGTACAACAAGCCATGCCTTCGTCGTCCTCTCATCAGTACCCCAACCATGCCGTCGATCACATCCACTACATACCCACAGAAGGCCAGGCCAAGTGTTGACCAGGTTAAACCTACCCTTGCAGGGAGCATTTCAACCAAGTCTGTTTCGGCTACCGCCCATACCAACACTCCCACTCGCATACCCCTCCCACCTTTCAATGCCTTGTCTCATGCGCAAGGATTCATTTCTTCTGCGAAATCTCCTGTTGATGAACAAAGGCCCCCAAGTTACTCATCCAGTGTTAGCAAGGAACAAGGTTCAGACAAAGTACCGTTAGATTCGATTCTGGGGATTGCATCTCCTGCTACTTGTGAGAATGATCAGCTCAATAATGACACCCATTCAAGTCCGAACAATCTATTCAGCTCTTCTACTGTTGCACCACTTTCCGTTGGCGCACTCAAGTATCCAGTTACTAATGAGTCGCCGCCTCATCCAACTGATCTCCTCGAGGGGAATGGCAAAGTCAAATACATCCCAAAGACGTGGTTAGACGGAGCCTTGCCCCCACAGTCCAGTGATAAAGGATCGACCGAGCCCTCTGGGAGGGGAAATGGAGCTCGGAGCAGTTCGACTCCTTCTCGCGTCCCGACGCTCAAAGAGCGGTTTGAGAAGCCGAGGGTTTCTCAGGATGGGCCAGGGGTTCCTCAAAGCCGCTGCACAGCTCCACAGGTCGATGAAGTCGTCGAAATGGTTCGCTCAATCCAACGCCATGCTAATACTGGAATCGAAGGCATCACCAAAAAGCTGGAAGAGCTCTCTACTTGGATCACTGACCAGCTCAATCACCATATCCAAAGCATCACGGATCTCTCGCGTGCAAACTCAGACCTTTTCTCCAAGCAGTCCCATATCTCACGGGAGATGATGAACTTCCAGCTAGCAATACGATTTGAGATTGAAGCCATGGAACGACACTTGAATGGCTTCGAGATGCAGCTAGTGGGCGAGTTGCAAGCCGAGGTCCGGGCTTTGGCAAAGTCCTACGAGGAACTGAATCTCAAAACAGATGTTTTGATCCAAAATTCTGCGCCTGATGAGACGAAACGATTTATTGACGTTCAACGTATGAAGAATAGTGAAATTGAGGCTGAAATCGCTTATCTTAAAGCCCATGTTCTGCGTGATTCATTGCCTCTTCCTACCCTGCCCGTTGCAGGCCCGAGTGTATCGAGCATTTGCAGCACCGAGACTCTGACCAAAAAGAATGAGTCTCTCTCCAGAGAGTCTGATTCATCAACTAAAACCGCCGAGTCGCCAACCAAGCACAAGTGCAAGCCTATGGTGGGAGACCTAGGGGTCCTTGCAATAGGAGCTACACACCCCCCTATGCTACCCCCTCGACCTCCAGTCAAAGTCTCTACTTCTGGTGTGAAGACATTGTCTCCGACAGGTTCAAATGACAGTGAGACGAAGAATAGAGAAGGCAGGCTCGAGGAGGAGAAGCCCGCTGTTTCCATGCCACGAAGCGTCTCTATGACGAAGAAAGGCTTCCTGAAGAATCTTCGACCCGACTCTGCTGATCCGAAAGAAAAGGCACTCACGAAGACAGTGACCAGTGGCAGCGAAGAACCAAGAAAGTGGAGTTTGTTTGGATTCCGCCGTCGCCAAACTCCCGCGGCAAGTATTCCCAGCAGTAATATCAAGGCACGGTCACTGTACTATCCAGAAGCCACGAAAGGACAGACCGAGCACCCAGATGACAGACAGGCAAAAAGCAGAAGCAGCACTGGATCATCAACACCGCCCCTCCCAGCGATCCCGGTCCAGTTCTCCCAGCCCAGCGATGGCAACAATGATAGCAAAGATTACGACAATTCCTTGGATGCAATCCATCCTGCCTTACGATCCGCTGAGCTCCCAAAGTCTGCTTCACCGAAGAAGTCACTGAGTACAAAGTCACAGTCGGTAGATCGGCCCTCTACTGAACGGGGTTTATCAGCTTCGTCCGCACCTGGCGAAGCATGTTCATTCACATCCACCACCTGCTCTTCGGCAGGCGGCGTTCTTCTTTCGAACGCGGGGGTGGACCTATCCTTGGTTTCTGTGCCCGAAAAAGAAGCCAAAGTAAGTGACAGCGATGATGATCTGGAGGAAGAACAGCCCTTGCTTGGCGGAGATGAAAGTGGGAATGGGTGGAGCTACGTTTCTAAGCCCGAGAATCAAGGTCTGGCGTGCAAGAAGTGATTTCAAGTCAAAGGGTGCTTTGCTTCGGTGGCCAGGTCACCCCAGGTAAAGCGAAGGTTGGAGATATGGTCAATAACTAAGGCATGATGTTGATATGATTGAGTATTTGTGAGAGATGGGCTGAGTTTGCAATGTCGAATAGGATTTAAGATCTGTTTACCACGATCAACAGGAATAATGGTGGAGATGATGAAAATAACCAGAGACGGAAGTTTCGGCATTGTACACTAGTCGTGAATAGCTGGTATTCTTAATATTCTTAGCTCGATGCGTCTATCGCTTTTTTCCAGCAAAATAGTAACCAAAAATGCAATATTTCCCAGGACATTATGTTCAAAAATACGAATACACAAGATATCAACCATTTATTTTGTCGCGCCGAGCATCTTCTCAATATCAATAGCCGCCTCCCGAACTTGAGGGCAGTAGTGTTGACGTAGCAGTTCACCTTCCCAGACCGACCCGGCATAGACATTCGTAGCCTCGACATCAGTGGCGAAAGGATTAAAGACTCCGTCGCCCTTTCGCTCGTCAGAATGCCACAGCGAAGAGATGCGCCGGGCATTGTGCTTCGCGACCTGGTTCATCAGGGCTAGGGTCGCCATGGCGGACTTCTCGGGGAGTTGTAGCGCAATCGTCATGAGGCGCTTCGAAAAAGTGGCAAGTCTCACGGGTGGTGGCATGCCGTGGGCCCGGGAGATCAGGGTAAAGTGGAGACAGCGGAGGAGCAAGACCATGGGAGTCTGGAAGTTAACTTTATTCCTTGAGCGGGCCTGGGAGAGCTGGTTCTCGTCGTCGGCATTGTTGGGGTCTGCTAGGCGTAGAGATGTATTGGGGTTGAACTCGACTTCGGGGTTTGTGGAGAGGGAGTAGAGGGATCGGTAAAGGTGCTGGACGAAGAAGCCAAGATCCAGGTGGAGGGCTGAAGCGGCCTTGCTGGCGTCCTGTCCTTCAAGAAGAGCAAATGCAGTGATTGTACAAAGCAGGGCCTCACGGCGGGTATCACGGGCTCGTGAATCCTGGCCTCCCATGTCTTCGTCGGCTTCCTCGTTCTCCTCTCCTTCTGCCTGTTCATCGCGTTCGGCATGAGCAATGAGGTCCTTCATGGCCTCAAGCAGGTCTCCGAAAAAGTCCTGGTTGATAAGGTGGGCGTACTTGGCCAGACCCTCGAGTACAGGACCCATCAGTTTGGGAATACGCTGCTTCAAAATCCGGAAGTAGATCCCAAAGACAAGCTTTAGGGTCTCCGCCTGGTTCTTGTCTCTTTCTTCGTGGGAGACAAGTGCATCGGCTTGCTTCATATCCTTCTCGACTATCTTTTGCTCCTTCAACACTTTTCGCTGCTTCTTCGTGCGGAATTCCCGCACTTGCTTCTTTTTCCCACCGATTGGTGCTTCTTCCTCCCGCTTATCCACTCGATCTCGTGAGGCCTTCTGTGAGAATTCGCCCAGCAGGCGCAGGCTGAGGAAAGTATCCAGAACAGTCTCGTTGATCTGGAAGTCTCTGGCCTTCATCATCTTCGCCAACAATCGGACAGCTTCCAATGAGACCAAACCGTCATCGTCGGTCCTGAAAATAGTCTCCAAGCACTCACGGCACTTGACGAAGTCCGCATCCATCTGTTTCCTAGCAAGTCGGTTCACAAGAATCTTGAGCAGATCGTTGCGGAAGTTGAAGTGGGGCACTGATTGGAGCATCATGCAGGTACAGTTGATAGCGATGCTCTTCAGGCCCGGGTCGACAACAACATTCTTACCCGGCTTGGTTAAGGCAGCCAGGGTTTGCACATAATTTCGGTATCCAGTAAGTAGAGACTGCTCGAAATTGCGAAGCTTGCGCACTTCCTTGGAGACCTTGCCGGACATTTCCTCCTCGCTTATGGGACGGATTCGGTAACCGGGAATAACATCCTTATAGATTGCAGCCTGTGATGCGAGCGCCAATTTCTTCACTGTGACGGGGGAATCGGGCTTCTCAACCATTTCAGCCATTGTCTTGAAAAGAGCTGTGTGTTCTTCCGGGTCCTCGTTGATCAAAGTGGCCATTCGGGCGAGTTCCTCCTTGGCCTGCATGATCTGGACCTTCACCGGGATCTTGGGCTTCTTCTCCTCGATTTCCTCCTCGGATTCGCTCTCTTCCTCGGCCTCGTCGTCATCATCGTCGTCGGTTCCCAAAAAACTGTCGGTCTCCTCACCGGCGTCAGGATCTTCTGCTTTATTTTCCACCTCGTGAACAAAACCTTCCGAGGTCTTGATGGGCAATCGGGTACGTTCAGTGGTTTTCTTCTCCGCCTTGCGCGGGCGACGTTCGTAGTCCTGCTCGACGTCCCATTCGTCGTCGTCGGAATGGGTGTAGATATCGGCCTTGGATTTTGAAGATTGGGCACCATTGGCTGGCGGACTCAGCCGCCTCCTTTTCACATTCGGACCGCGAGCCATTGTGTTTCTGTTGGGGGTATAATTTGCAGGCGTTGCAGGACGAAAGGACTGGAGTGTTTGGTGGGCGGTGGCTGCTTTTTTTGACTTTTCTGCCATCTGCAGTCCTCACCGCCCACCTATCGGGGTAGTTCCTGGATATTTTTTTATCGGCATCAACCACCACTTTCGTATTCATCGACATTGAACGGTGCTGTCAGCAGCCCTACTCGTCAAAATGCGTGCCCTCGATGAGACCGAAACCCGCACAATGTTCACGAAGCTTGCTTCCTACACAGGAGCATCTTTGTCCAACCTGATTGCTCCGCCCGCCGAAGGTAGCGCTACCACTGAGAGAATGGTCTTCCGACTCGTTAAGGACCGCGTGTTTTACCTCCCCGAGCGCATTGCCAACTTTGCGACCTCTATTCCCCGCGTTTCCCTTCTGACTGCTGGTACAATGATTGGAAAGTTCACAAAGACTGGGAAGTTCCGCCTGAATATGAGCAGCCTGAGCATAATTGCGCCGCATGCTCGTGTAAAATGCTGGGTCAAGTCGAACGGAGAGTGAGTAACGCTTGTTATATTAACCCTCGCTGTGCTCTTTGAAACTTATCACGTTGAACAGAATGCCAATTCTCTACGGATCGAATGTCTTGAAAGCCCATGTTGCGAGATGGTCAGAGGATGCTCCTGAACACTCGGGATGCGTCATTTTCAACCAGAATGATACCCCTCTTGTGAGTTGTCTCTCTTGTCAACCCAATTATCGAGCAGAAACTAATCTTCTATTTTCTATCAGGGCTTCGGTGTGACTGCGAGATCGACTGCTGTACGAATCAACATCTCCTCGGTAGTCAGTACATTGCTAACAAGATTCTTAGGAGATGCGCAAACTGGAACCTACCGCTATCGTTGTGTTCGCCCAGGTAAATACTCTATTTTCCTTTTCTTTTTATTCAATATCGCCTTCCAACTTGACCCGAATCACTAACCCGATATTTTAGGCGGATGTTGGTATGTACCTGCGCGACGAGGATACTCTTTTCACCACCTAAGCAGGATATCGACGGGCTTGAATCTTGCATGTTCGCATACTTGATCAGGATGGGAGTTATGGAGTCAATTACTATCATGTAAAAAGTGCTATTATCTCTTCGGGGATCTACTATACATCACGATACTTTTTCAACGAACCATTTTCAAATCAACTTTTTGTCTAATATAGAAAAGGTCCATGTTCAATCATCAGTCTTCAAAAAAAGTAAACCCTGTATTCCACATCGATCCCTCATTCGCAATTATTCTCAATTATGCCTTGCCCTACTTTGATCCAGTGAGTTGAAGCTCTCAGCCTGAGGCATCAGCTGAGTCATTCTGCCCGCATCGCGATGCACCAAGACCGATGCGCGCATCAGAGAATTGGTAAGAGGTTCCAGCATATCACAGCCTCCCTAAAACGTTACCTTTTGGAGGCCCGAGTGTTCTCTTATAACAACCCCCTTTTGTATTCTGAACCCTTCTTCTCTTGACCTATTTCCCACCCTTCACTGCGGGGTGCGCATATCACGACCCCACCATGCCACCATACTCTACCAGCCAGAAGCAGGCCATCGCCCAGTTTGTCAACCTCACAAATACCAAGGACTCTACTGCCATCAAAGTCAGTTCTGAACGTTACAAACCCCGTTCCCCCACCTGCTCCCGGACATACATTGCCTGGTCTTTGGCTCGGCTAGTCTCTCTCTTGAAGCTCATAACTGACTGTCAATTTAGGCGCTGAGGGCGACAGGATGGAATGTCGAGCGAGCAGTTGACTCGTAAGTCACTCAGATCCCTTTATATTTAGAAACTATTATGTCCATCGATACATCATGTCCCCGGCTACCCGCCTCCGGCGGGTCGAGCTACCTTTGCTTTAGTGGCATATCAACCTTCTCTCCCGGCTTCTATAGCAAACAACTATGACAAGAGAGCCGAACTAAAACTGACAATTGTATAGGTTCTTCGGAAGCAGCGTCGGCCCATCGAAAAGCACAAAATTCCTCAACGAAGTGTTTGATTCGTACCGAGGTGAGTTCCTCTCTGCTGCACATCCAGCAAATCACTGCTTTCACCATTGCTCATGCTTTTCTTCCAGATGACCCACAAGATAACCCGGATGGCATCGGCATTGAAGGTGCCATGAAAATGCTCGGCGAGCAACACGTTCAGCTGGACGAGGTTGTCTGTCTAGCTATCTTCGAGATGTGCAAGTGTCCATCCATGGGCGAGTTCACCCGCGAGGGATTTGTGGAGGGCTGGAAATCCGCCCAGTAAGCCGACTTGATTCCCTTTACCTGCATTTAACCTATTTAGCCCTTTTCCTCCTGATCCTTTTCCTTCTCATCTCTATTATACATGGATATAACCCACTATTCATCCGGATCTAGACTAACTCATCCAGATGCGACTCCCACGACAAAATGATCCAACATGTCAAATATCTCCGCAACAATATCCCCAACGACCCGGAACTCTTCCGGCGAGTGTACCGCTTCACCTTCCCTTTATCACGACTACAAGGCCAGCGGAATCTGCAGTTTGAAATCGCCACGGAGCAGTGGAAGTTGCTCTTCACTGCAGATCGGGGTGGTGTACCCTGGAACACGGTCACATCACCCTGGCTAGATTGGTGGATTGAGTTTCTCGAGGGCCGGGGGAAGAAGCCCGTCAACAAGGATCTATGGGAGCAAACAGAAGTTTTTATGCGGCGGACCCAGGAAGATGAAGACATGGGATGGTGGAGTCCTGATGCGGCGTGGCCCGGGACATTGGATGAGTTTGTGGGGTTTGTCAAGGGGAAGAGGGGACAGGGATCCGAGATGGATCTGGAATGAGTGCTTAAAGAAAGCTTGAGCAATTCGAAGCTGCTAGATGTGCAGTCTAGCAGCCCGTACGATTTATTTGTCTCTTAAAGCCAGTGGGACGGTGGAAGCCAAAGCTCGCTCTTGCCTAAAGGAAACAAGCTGTATTTTCTTTCGGAACCTATCTATTACAGGAGGTTGATCACGACTACAGGGTCGTAGATTGAATTAGAAATCCAGCATATGTACCTAATCTCCAGGTATGAATGTGAAATGGTTATAGTGGAAAAAAGGGCATTCGTCGTAAAATTCGGGGAAAAAATAACATCAGGAAAGAAAGGTATCTGACGCATACCAAGATGCAGGGGATGTGTACATGAGTCAAAACACCGGAACAAAACATGAGATACATATGAAAGGGAAATAGATGGCTGCAGATTAGGGGAAACCAGAGGACTTCGAGATACGGGGCCACTTCAGCCATATACGAGGATATCTCGAGGTCCTTGTCTGCAGTTGCGACAATGTCTCTTTAAGGGTAGTCGCGCTTCTCGTATCCGCCATCGCGGCGCTCGTTGTAGCGCTATATATCGCATTAGTCTCGGGTGCTAGGCCAGCTATGATTGGATTGGATCAGGAAGAACGTACCTTGCGGAGAGCTTCGAGACGCTTCTTCTTGGTGTGGGTGTTGACGTAGGTTCCAATGAAGAAACCGATGATGTTGAAGAACGGCACCCAGGTGTGCTCGGGCAGGAACTTCTGGGCAAAGGCCAGAGCCAGCGGGGAGGTGACCCAGCTGACCTTCATGACGGGCAGGAAGCCAGCCTTGACGGTGGCGCGAACCTGGTGGAAGGTGCGTGCGCCAGCAATGATGGCCATCGATGTCAGGTAGACGGAGTTTTGGATGGGAGAGATCTACCGTACAGCCATTGGGTTAGTAACGATCTTATTTGCGAAAGAGGGAGGCGGGGGCGCGTCAAGCGCGAGTCGGATGGGGGCGGGATGTGGTCAAGGACATACAATCAGGTTGCTGACGAGGATCTGGAGGATCTTAGCCTTGAGGCTGGTGCGGCCGGCGAAGATCTTCTGGAGGATGCCGATGAGGACGTGGCCCAGCGGCGCGGCAATGAACATGCCGTACAGGGACATTTTAGGGATGCGCGAGCTGAAATAGTGGCCGTGCTTGCCGACATCGTGGGCGAGCCAGGAGGCGAGCAGTTCCTGGAGACCAGACAGCACACCGGAGGTGAGCATCTTGGTGCGCAGCGGGTTATGCTGCAGCTGCTTGAGGTAGGCCTGTGATCCACATTCTTCGAATCAGCTTGGGGGTTTCTTTCCACCGATCGGGGCGATTTCTCAAAAAGAGATTTAGGGTTAGGTACATACCTGAAGATATCCAGTCTGGGTCTTTCCACCAGTCAATCGCTCGCCGACGCGGTGAGCCAGGTCCTCGGACTTGCCGCCGGTGGCGGCGTTCGCGACCGCGCGAACGGTCTCCTCTTGGAATTTGACAGACATATTGGGCTGGGAAATGTCAGAGGATAGGGAAACACCGAATGCGCCGAGAATTGAAAGGGCAATCAACAATGGCGGGAATAGAAAGGGTGGATCGCGGGATGGGGGGAGGAAGCACAGGGGCGGTGGGTTGTTTGTTTATGAGAAGGTTGGGGCCCGAAGGGGGGCTGGGGGGAGAGAACTAAGAACTACCATAGGGTAGAACTGAAACGGGCAAGCAACTAAAGCCGAGGCTTACTATGTACGCCGGCTTATGTAAAAGGGAAGTGGGAAGGTGCAGGGAATGAAGGTTTGGGGGGTAAAAAAAAAAAAAAAAAAAAAGACTCACCTTCAGACAATCCGGGGAATTGAAAAGGAACTTGAGAGAAAAGTTGGGGTATCGCCGAGTATAAGAGGAAGCGGTGGATGAGTCGGCAGATGAGGAAGGTACGAAGGGGGGCCAGTCGGATCTTGCCCTTCGGAGGTTTCCGTTGGACATCGCCGGTTGGCATCCCGCAGTATTAGTGCACTACACTTAACACTTAGGGCACTCTACACTACAGTATCACCTATATATACGGCTACCGAACACCTAACTCTACCATCTAGCACTATCTTCTCTACAAGGGAAGATATCTGATGCCATTGCCATGGCACTCGTGGTGATCTCACCACTCCACTCGGCTATTGCAATGCCCGGATCTGATCTACCGCTGCACTACCATTAGGCATATCCCGAATGCCCTCCGCAAGCATATCAGTCAAAACAGTCAACTGGAAGTTGCTGCAAATAACATCCTGGCATTCTCCAACACTCACATAGCGGTGCTGGTCTCCATTTCGGGCTAATCATGCAGCCCCGAATGCACCCTGCATCACCTGCTGCATAGACAGCCCCGAGGTCGGCACGGCTATCTCGTTGCAGACTCTGACTGTGATCGAGGACTTTCATCTGGAAGCTTCGGTGCAGCCAGTACATGTGCACCAGAAACAACCCCTTGACTGCTCGGCATGCCGAATCCCCTTCCCCGGTCGTGCTCATAGATACTAGCCGAGTGTCAGATCCAGAACATGATTATTATTAACGCACGGTGAATTTGCTATAATCACTTCACTAGAAGCCTTCTATCAATGGTATCTTATACAGACGAGTTTATAGTCAGAACACGCCGTTGAGCACTTGAGATACAAGTACTAGTAGTTTTCAAATTCCTGATTGTGCATATCAACTTTGATGGATCCAGGCTGGATGTAGCCTATCTTGAATATATACATACATGATACACATATATGTATATGCCTATATTTCCCTTGAACCACCAGGTGAAGGAGTGGCTCGGAAATATATGTGAGACCCTTCCCTCACTCCAGTACTTCCAAGGTTGCTAGTGGTAGTGCTATCGAGTCCGATATACTACTAGTAGTACTGATCAGAATTATGATTATAAGCTAGACAGCAAATTGGATAATACAAAACCTTGGAAAGTGACTCAAATTTATTTCCCCAATAGAAGAAGAACTGCAATCCTGCAACAAGGCTCCCGGGGAAAATTCCAATAGTGACCGTATTTGTCGCCGCCGCTTGAGCAAGAGCACGCTGAAGTTGCGTGGACTTCCCGCCATCCACTTTCACTGTCACCGTCACTTCCAAGTTCCCCCTCCCAGACCTTCAACCCTCCCCCTCACAAGTTAAGCAATCTTCCAGTCAGTATCTGGCTGTTTTGATGATCCGATCCCTCTCATCATGTCTTGCACGTCCGCCAGATACGAACCGAAGGTTTGGTCTTAACAATCCGATATCCTTCAGAGCCTCCATCCTTGAGCAGTCGAACTCTCTAAACATTCAAAAGCAGCACCATAATGCAGATTGAGTTGCCGTGGGTCAATATGGAGCGCGGACACGTGCTCGAAGAACGTCAACGCTTATACAATCCTCATCCTGCTCCACAATCCCCCGTTGAGGATTTACTCTGGCCCTCCAGCAAAAACCATTCTCCTGAACCATCTGTTGGAGAGAGAGCGACAACACCCTTGAGCTCCCCTGATGCTTCAATGAATGATGCACAGTCGCCGGAAGACGTTCGCAATGCAAGATATCGATCTCGAGCGGGGCCATACTGTCTTCATGAGACGACCCAACGCTATTGGAGCTTTGCTCCCGGTGCCCTTCTGCAGTGCGAGACTAGAGACTGCAATAAACTTGCACGGTTTCTTTATGAATGCACCGCAGACACGACAGACTTCTCGTCTTACGTGGATTCAGTCCCCGAGAGGACTATCGACATCCTACCGAAGTGGGTACAAAAGGCCATCGCAGAGTGTCATTACGCTCCATCTCAAGTGGAACAGCTATTGGACCAGAAAATGGAAGTCCTCGTAACTGCAGCTGACCTGAGAGAGAAGGTTCCTCCCACACATAGAGCTTTGCCAGGAGGGAGAGGCTTGCTGGATGATCGGGAGGCGATTCAACATCGCGATTATCGAGAAGCGATGCAACTGCTGTCGGCTCGAACACGCAATTTCTCAAATCTCGAACCCTGCCGAGCTATGTTTTGTCCGATGTGCCGCCCTCATTCCTCCGAAAATGCTTGGGGGAGCATCGCAACAATTGTCAACGAGCCCTATGAAAAGCCTCTTCCGACTCCTGCAAATTTATACCGCCCGGTTACCAATGGTTGGAAGCTGCGTAACCTACCTGAAGATCTTTCTCATTGGAAGCGTTCCGTCGGGTTTCGCAACTGGTGGAAGCAGTATCAGTTCGCGGCTGGCAATGATCTTACGCCGATCTTGAACATGGTCCTAGCGCTGGATGTCCCATTTCTTTGCCTCCACACAATCAACAGCTGGGTCACTTGGCAGCAGATGCCTGCATCGGAATACATAGACTACGTGAGATGGATGGAGACCTTGAGCAAAGAGAGACTTCTCGAGCATACCTCCCAGATTGGTGACCCTTGGAATATGACCTTCCATGCAGAAGACTTTAGTTACACGTACCTTTCGCCTGGGACTCCGCGAGTACCACTCAGCAGACACCCAATCTGGGAAGAGGTTGAGCTTGAAAGGGATGACCGGGAGGAAAATCTGCTGGTAAATGTTCCTCACTATGGTTATGATGCGTGGGATCGCTTCGCGGGAAGATCTTCGGAAAACCTGCGAGGAGCCTGGTGGAGTTACAACTGCACTCGATCAAGCTTTCTGAGCGAGAAGCAGAGCGAAGGTTTCAGTGAGGTAGAGAACGATCCGCACTCTACACCGGATCCCTATACCCCTGACCCCAAGGATTTGAACGAGTGGACAGTTTTTGAAGTTCAAGATACGCCGGATTCCGATATCCCTGACCCCAGGGATGTGAACGAATGGAACAGTATATGAAGGCCCAGAACAAAGCCCGACGAGCTGACCAAAAACCCACCGCTATTGGGTCGACCAGGTTCGACAACTGATCTTACTTCCGACATGGACGGTCTTGGTGTGCAGGGATGTGGAGGCCAAAGATATTGCGACACCCAAAGAAGTAGGAGGACGGAGGTATCCCACGGTGATCTCACAATATCCGCGGGTATCGAGTGGGTCAGTCCCCGTGAAGCAGCGCGACCGAGTCTGGCAGTCCCAACCTTGTTCCGAACCTCGGTTCTTTCCGCCAACGCGAGATTCCGCAGATAGAGCCGTGATTGTCTTATTAGCCCTTGGCCCTTTTTTTTCACTCCCCAACTCCTGGAGAGGCTTGTTTTCTTTGCTCTCTTTTTTCTTCACTCATATCATGGCAGAATCAGAGCTCCCTCCCTCGTCGTCAACAGAAAAGACGCCGGACGACACTCAGCATGTGGGGAATGGCCCAGGAGCCGCGGGGAAAGTAGCGACAAGACAACAGTTAACGGCGGCCTTGACAGCAGCAGATGTCACTATCAGGAGATTAGATCTGTAAGTCCCCCTTTGTGGTGTTATTTTATACCTGGTCGCATTTCAAATTACTGCTCGGCCTTGACCTACACAAGCCCCTCCGGTAGTACACCGCCAGTGCTAATTCCTCAGTCTCCTCTCCACTGCCGATGGTCAAGAGAGAGTATTGGCAACAGTCAACTATGTCGCCTCGATCCTACACCACCTCTGCGCATCAGCACCATACATCGCTTTCCAAACACGTCTCAGCCTCCTCGCGCGATTGAAAGGTCGCACCGTACCCAATCCCTCATCCACTCCGTCTACTCCATCACCCTCGAAATGGAACGCTCTGTCCTCTCTCGCCTCGGAGACCCGCTATACCATTCGCCTCTTCGGCCTTCTCCCTCTTTGGATTTGGGGTTCAGAAACCCTCAAATCTCCACCTGCTGATCCCATTATTCGCACCCTCACCTACCTTCAAATCATCTCCAACGTGATCTATCAGCTCCTCGAGAACGTCGGATATCTAGCAACGAAAGGAATCATCTCCAAGCGATTTGTCGAAAAGTACGGCAGCCTCGTTCAGTGGGACCTTTGGAGCACCCGCGGCTGGTTTGGACACATTTTCCTCGAATTCTTTGTCCTCTGGAGACAACACGTCCTTCGAAAGCGCCGCCTGGCAGCGAAGCGCGCTGCGGCGGGCAATATTGAGACCGAGGAAATTAAAGAGCAGGAGAGCGCCGAAACCCGCGCCGAGATTCGCTCTTGGCGCAAGTCCCTCGTCAACAACATCTGCTGGGCACCTTTGTGTCTACATTGGTGCTTTGAGCAAGGAATCGGTGTTCCTGACAATCTTGTGGGCGTGATCAGTTTTATGGCAGGGGCTTGGAGTCTACATGATATGTGGGCGGCGACAGGCAAGGCAGTTCAAATGTAAATTGCATTTCTTCGACCCGGCTTTTTCTTTCTTTTCTTTTCTCTTCTCAATATCCCATTTGTTTGCTGGCCGATACTGCACATACCCACCTTTAGATTTTAAATTTTGAATATACGTATCAGGTCAATTAGAAATTCAACATCTCAATCATATTGCGTTCTCTTTCCTGCGGGGAAATTGCAGCCGGCTGGAGGCGCCTAGTCACTAGCGCGCCCCGTAAACTAACTGACGCTGAGAAAAGATCAAATACCACTACGATGGTCTTCCAGCTTGTCCAGGCTCCCTCGTTCCCTCCAGAATCAATCCAGGCCCATATCGATCACGTAACAGCTTACAGCCTAGCAGGGATCAGTCAAGCACACCCCCAGACTCAAAGAAGCAAGTCGCGACGATCACGGCAGAGAAGCTGCAGCGAATTGAAACCGAGTGCTTGTCTAGCGGTGGAACCGCCAAAAGCGCAGTTGACGCTTTCGGGCAAACGGCTGTTCCTCGTGGTCCCGCTCTCTTGGAGTGGAGAGTGGCTTCGTGATGTGGAGTTGTGGTTCAGAAGGGTATCTTCACCCGAGTTGGGGCGGAGATCTACTAACCCTAAGTGCAGCTCTGACTGTGTCTGCTTTTGGGTAACGGTATACAATCTATGTCGTAAGTGGGATGGTGTCTTCCGGTATTTCGCGATCGTCTTTCGGGATTTATTTTTAATAGGATTGTCGTCGATTATTGTCCGTGCTCACTTTTGCTCTTGTTATCCCCAGTTCTCGCGGCAGTTAGCATCAATATGTTTTAACAAGTTTCTGACAAAGAAAATTTGAGAGAATAACGGTCTCTGCCACTGGCGATTCATTGCACTATTAGTACTAATCTGACTACGGATTCAACGATGTAACTGCTAGTTAGACTACAGGTGGTGCAGTACGCAGGTGGTCGAGGTACAATCCTACACTACACTTCATCATGGAATAAGCGATATTAACATAGAGATTTCTCCAGTTGTATTGCTATTATGGCACATTGTATGAGGGGAAGAACAGGAGACCAAATCGACAAGAGCAGGGCAAAGGCCTGCCCTCAAAGCAAGTTCCCCAACCTGAAAACGATCTACCCATATGATCTTCTGAACGTCCCAGAAAACAGAAAGCACAAGTCGTCAACCGGAGCGGAGCATAAAGGGGAGAAAAAAGAGGAACGTGGAAAATGAGAAAAAAGTACCCGTTTAGTCGTAGAGGCTGTCATCATTACCGGCTTCACCGAAAGTGTCGTTGTTCTGGACCTCGCCAGCAGAGGGGAAGCGGAAGAAGCTGCTGCCTCCAGAGTTCTTCAGACTCTGTGCGAAGGCCTCGTAGCGGCGAATCTCAACGTCGCTGACGGAGCGGCGGGCTGACTTCATGGCCTCCTCGAAGTGGGCACGGGTGAGCTCAGGCACGGGGTCCTCCTCATCCAGATCCTCCTCGTCGTTCATCGTGACATCCTCCCCGGCAGCCTCGCGGGCCTTCGTCTTCTCAATATCGGCGGAAATGGCCTCCTTGATAGCGAGCTTGACAGCACGTTGGGTCACGAAGCCAAGATCGGCACCGGAGAAACCGTGGGTCTTGCTGGCAATGAAGGACATGTCGACGTCGCCGGCGACAGGGGTCTTGCGGAGCTGTGCCTTGAGGATACCCTCACGGGAAGCCTGGTCGGGCAGGGGAACGTACACCAGGGTGTCGAGACGACCGGGACGGACCAGGGCAGCATCAAGCTGCTCGGGTCGGTTGGTAGCACCGATGACAAAGACGTTCTTCTTGGAAGTCATACCATCCATCTCTGTTTAATATATTAGCACTGCTCGGAATAGATCTTAGTAGGGACATGCTTACCAGTCAGGAGCTGGTTGACGACACGGTCAGAAGCACCGCCGGCATCACCGACAGAGCCACCACGGGACTTGGCAATGGAGTCCAGCTCATCAAGGAACACAACACAAGGGGCGGCGGCACGGGCCTTGTCGAAGATGTCGCGAATGTTGCTCTCGGACTCACCGAACCACATACTCAGCAGCTCGGGGCCCTTAACAGAAATGAAGTTGGCAGCGCACTCGTTGGCGACAGCCTTAGCCAGCATGGTCTTACCGGTACCAGGGGGACCGTAGAACAGCACACCGCGAGAAGGCGACAGACCGAACTTCTGGAACATCTCAGGGTGGTCAACAGGGTATTGGACACTCTCGATAAGCTCGCGCTTGACCTCCTCCAGACCACCAATATCGTCCCAGCGAACGTTGGGGACCTCGACCACGGCAACTTCGCGGAGGGCGGAGGGGTTGGAGACACCCAGAGCGTAGCGGAAGTTCTCCATGGTGACACCGAGGGAGTCGAGGACCTCAGCCTCGATGGTATCCTCATCGAGATCGATCAGGTCCATCTTTTCGCGGATCTGTTGCATGGCAGCCTCAGAGCACAGCGAGGCCAGATCGGAACCGACATAACCGTGGGTCTCGGCAGCAATAGTCTCCAGATCGACATCATCGCCCAGCTTCATGTTCTTGGTGTGGATAGACATAATCTCGAGACGGCCGGTAGGGTCGGGAATACCGATGTCGACCTCGCGGTCAAAGCGACCGAAACGACGGAGGGCAGGGTCAATGGAGTTGGGACGGTTGGTGGCGGCCATGACAACGACATTAGAGCGGGCCTTCATGCCGTCCATGAGAGTGAGAAGCTGGGAGACAACACGGCGCTCAACCTCGCCGTTGGTCTTCTCACGCTTAGGGGCGATAGAGTCGATCTCATCGATGAAGATAATGGCGGGGGAGTTCTTCTCCGCCTCCTCGAAAGCCTTGCGGAGGTTAGACTCAGACTCACCGGCCATCTTGGACATGATCTCGGGACCGTTGATGAGGAAGAAGAAAGCACCGGTTTCATTTGCAACCGCACGAGCCATCAGGGTCTTACCAGTACCCGGGGGACCGTACATAAGGATACCACGGGGTGGCTTGATACCAATGGACTTGAACAGCTGGGGGTGACGCAGAGGGAGCTCGACCAATTCACGGATCTGAGCCATCTGCTTCCGGCAGCCACCAATGTCATCGTAGCCAACCTCGTTGAGGTTACCCTCCTCATCCTCACGCTGGATGGGCTCGCCATCGCAGTGAATAATTGTGTCTTGTGCGACGATGCCGTACTCTGGGGGATCGACCTCGACAACCTTAAATTCTACTTGTCTCATACCACCTCGTACTGTGAAAAGATCGCCCTGACGCACAGGTCGGTAGGCTTCACGGAAGTAAGGAGCGAGGTAGACGTCAAAGAGAGAGCCGGTCAGGCCTTCAATGGTATCGGCGATGGGCAAAACAGCAATGCGCTTGGCCTGTAGAGCGGGGAAGAGGCGGTCAGTAAGAAGCCCCAGGAAAACCAGTGGCAAGAATCTAGACATACATATTTGATATCGGGGCAAGGGTGGACGGTAATGACATCGCCGTGCTTGACACGGAGGTTGTGTCGCACAACACGGTTGATGCGGGCGCTTCCATCATCCAGATCGTCATCGGCCAGGACGATCAGAACAGTGTCCTTCCGCTTCTTGCCCTTCACCAGAACTGTATCGCCTCGGAAGAGTTGGAGGGTCTCCATGGTATTGTTGGAAAGAGCGATAACCGAGTTGTCATCGTTCACGGCATCGGTCACACTGTTGATGTGGTGTCAGTTTCTTCCCCCACTCGATCAATCACCACCAATCCACTCAGAGCGAAGGGTCCTTACATCAACGAGTTGGGCTTCTTCTTCTTCTTAAGGATGGCGGTAGAGGTGTCGAGCTCCTGCATCTCGTTAGTATCCATGATTGGAAGCTTTATGTTGCTGAGTGGCTGTGATGATCTACCTACCTCCTTCTTCTCGGCGCCCGAGGCATCCCTGGTATCGGTGTCAGTGATTCAAACTCCATCCAAAGAATTCAACTGGAGCAGACATACTGGAGGTTGACCCTCTTCTTGTCGTGGGTGTGATCCGGCTCAGAAGACATCGTGAAGGATCTGAGATGTGTGACGTTGAGAGCGGAGCTTGGGGAAGGATGAAGGGTATGAAGTCCACAATCGAGCGGGGAAGCTCGAAGAAGTGAACGTAAGAGATATGATGGAAATAAAGGAAGATGGGAGATGGAGAGGAAGTGACAGATCAAGGGAGAAGATCCGACGACGTAGAGGAGATGAGGATAGGTGTTGAGCTTCCAGGTACCCGGAGTGACGATATGTGCTGACTTAAGCTGTATTATGTCATCCAGTGCCACCAACGAAGCTGATGGAAGTTGGTCGATCCGGGGCTGCCTAAGTGGAACTACTTAGGGTATACACTATATAGTACTACATAGTATACATATACTAGGTTAATACTCATGTCAACAGTCAGAGCTAAATGGTACTTGTTTGAAGAAGCGTCCAGTACTTCATGGTTCCATTTTTATTTGCATTGGAGTGGAATACAGTCGAGCTTCTATCCGCTAGTTTAGTCTCAAATATAACCTCTCAATTAGCTAGTTGCCACTTCTCTACCAGTACGATACTATCTCTACCTAATAGAAAGATATGCATCAGATAGAGTTGCAATCGCAGGAACAGGTTCACATATAGATCATAAACTGGCAGAAATAATACACGTGCCAACAAGAAAAAACGTACTATAAATGATCAATCTGCAACGGCTAGTCGGATTCGCATACGGCCAGCTACACAATTGCGTTTGTACCCTGCCGAACAAAAAGCAAACACTTCATGCCCTTCTGCCACAAAGATAAGGCCTGTCTACAGAACCCCAACCAACAGACCCACTTTATCAAACAGAGGATCTGTAACTACTGCGTCGCCTTCTTAGCTGCACCCCTGCATCCGCAACGAACAGCAGTGCAAAAAAAAAAAAAAAAAATATTTATGTTACCGAAATTCTTGCAAAGCAGCTATTCTCGCTACAAGAATGACACAAATAGCTTCGCAACTTGGCTTCTCGAGGCCGCTGGTAAATGCGGTTACCGGCCCGATGGCCTGGCTGAGATCGCCCTATCAATGAACAGCCAGGAACGCAAAGGTCAAGGGAGAAAAGGTAAAGACAGGGGAAACAGGAGGACTGAACCGAGTGCTTCCCCAGACCCTGTTCAGTACGGGACAGCTATCAAGGATCTTCAAGTGCTTGCTGAAGTTGTTGCCAATTCGGCCATGGTTGTGCCGGAGCAGGTTCTTGTTATTGTCAGACGAGCGATTAAACTGAGGAGATATGTCACCTCCTGGTTCCTGGGACAGGGCGAACCAGAGCAAAACAAGCGCCATGTGAATTTCATTTCTGCGCTCGAAAAGGTTTGCGAGACCTTGGAATCGGAGGCAACGAAACCTTCCAGCCCAGACACCCAGCAACGCCCCAAACCCTCGGAGGCCGAAGGTGGACATGACGAATTGATCTGTTCCTCAAAAGATTCGCCGTTCTCAGCGTGGAAGAACCACAAGAATCACCACAGGTGCAACATGTGCCCCCCAAATCCGAACAGATCGTCAAGGTGGAACTTGTTGAAAACGAACACGACGAGGATGACCACGAGGTGGAGGATGCATATTCCGGTCACACGTACTTCAAAATATTTTGCTTATTCCAGGACCTTCACAACATGCAGAAAATTATCTCCCACGTCTTCACGGAGTACCGAGACAAGAAAATAGACCTCATGAATGCCAGCCATTGTGACTGACAGTGCTTTGCAACTTGCACAGGATCTTGTGCAGGATCTGTCGAAAGACTTGGATACCCTTCAAGGTTCGGCAAATGGCTTGCAGGAGCTTGTCTACAGAACTTGCTGTATCATCCGGGGCAGCTCCGCAGGTCCATCCGTTGAACTCGGCTACTGTACAACAAGGACATGGCTGATGTAGCCGAGTGGTGCTATGTCCCGACTATGGTTCTTCTCAATTCTTTTGCGAATGTTTTACAACAGATCCCTTTGCCGATCTTTAAGAAAGGTTATTTCGGTACCTACGACCCGAAGGCGAATCGGGAGAGAATGACTGTGGACTAGAAATTCAATGAAGACAAGATCATTTTTCTGGAATTACTACCGGAGTTCTGTGTGATTAGGAGTTTCAACATTCAGATGCTTGTATCGGATATGATAACGAAGGGGCTGGTGAACTTCTGCAAGACTAAAAAGGTTACGCTATGGCTTTGCTTTGCTTCCCAAATTCTTCTCGACGTTCATCACATTATGCGCTATAACACCTCGGGAACTTTTGATGACCTTCGGATATCTGGTTTGCGCATTCCAAAAACCATTAGCGATTACTGGACAATCTCCAAGTCACACCCACAGCCCAAATTCTGGCCAAAGGTGGCTGATGATGAGATCAAGAACATAGAATCCAGCATCGACTGCTTGATTATCAACGATCCCATTTTTGTGGCGTGGAAACTTTCTTTGCTTCCTGGCCAGCATACACCTGAGAAACATGCGCTCTTTTCTCAGCAACAGTTCTCTGTGGTTTAAACCTCTTTCATCTGAACGCCCTGATGCAAAGTATCGGTCAATGCCTTGTGACCCAGTGGAATGACGTTCAGCAGTTGGCCTTTTTGTACAACCTTGTTAAGCAATCACCAATGCACAAAGAATTGAGCTGGCCTGATATGGAGACTTTCATCAAAATACACGGCGAGTCTCATATCTTTATCGGACCAAGGCCCAAAAACGCTAGTGAATCTCTCAATAGGCTCGAACTCGTCATGGACCTATCATCTGCTACGAAGTTTGCCCGGAATCCCCGCAACGGACGAGACTTGCATCGGTCCAAAGGGGAAAAAAAGCCAGGGTTCTTACACCAAATACCACAATTGCAAATTTTTTCCGGGACCAGTATGTCCCTGGTCTGGAGGACAGTGATGGTATTAACAAAATTGACAAGGTTTTGGATAAGCTTTCGCAAGAGGCTCAATCGAAATCTACCAGTAAGGAACTTCAAGTCTTCAATTCTCAATTAATACCTCAGAAGAAATGGGCCCAAACCCACAATATCAGCACGATACTACTTTTGGCCCTCTTGAAGGACAGACTGTTTGAAGAAGAGCCATTCATCCTATTCAACTACTTTGGTATGCATAAGCGCTCCCTGGAGTTGTTCAGAAAAATCAGAGCGAGGGAGCTGATAACTTCGTTCAATGCTCCACCTCGGCGTACATGCCCGATGAATCTCTTATCTCAAACATCGTGATGTTAATTCATCACGTGGCACGAGGTTCGGCGGAAGATACAAATGCAATGTATATCTGATCCAGGGTTTCTGGCAGTGAAGTCAGAAGCCGAATGGTCGTGCGCTGTGGCGATATCATGCAAGAATATTTGCAGAAAATTGGAGATGTGGCTTGCAAAGAGTCGAAGATTTTCTGCACGAACAAAAACCCCAATTGCAGACCCGGAGTGAAACAACCCAAGGAAATAAGAGCAAGTCTGAAGAAGTCATATCTGGGCTCAACTTCGAAGATCTGGTAGGTCCTCATGCTATCGGCTCGTTCATAACTGGCGTTCCAATGACCCAGGTCAGTTATCTGATGTTGGAGGTGATTGGATTTCTGGATCTTGTCCCGGGTTGAGCATGTATGGATTGACTAGCTAGATACTGTAGAAAAATTGAGATCTTACATTTTGAGTATTCTACCATTTTTCTCGGGTAATCACGCATTCAATAAGCAAACCTCGTCAAATCCGTTGGAAGGCTGGACTAATGACCTAATTCTTCATTATTTTAAGTGAGTAAAGCTATAATTCGATTTAATCCACTGGATATCGCGTTCCTCCCTGTCGTCGAATCTCGTCCATGATTTCCATCACCCGGATGGTCTCAGACTGAGGAACTATAGCGCTCTCCAATTTTCCATCGAGGACATCCAAAGCGATGTTATCGGCTTGATACTGAAAGCCACGCCCCGGAGCTGTGAAGTCGTACGTCTTCCCTTGACCACGAGTGATTTTGCTCCCTGCTTCTCCTCCCGGCTCTCCCCCGAATGTCGGGTAGACTGTGAAAGCCTCTGGGAGTGAAGGGCAGGCACCGTGAACTTCAACAGATCCAGCAGTACCATGAATGCGAGCGAGTAGGTCAGGGTTACCGCTTGCCTTGGTTGTGGATGTGAGGATACCCTGTCTGCCGGTACCTGGGAATTGAAGAATGGCGCTGGTGGCTGTCTCAACGTCCTCCCAGTGATCTTGCGCGGCCAAAATCTTCGGTTTTTCCCGACTTTCTGAGAGTTCAGGATCAAGACTCACCATCACCCAGGTCAGTGAGTAGATACCCATGTCGAGTAAAGAACCCGCTCCCAACGAATTTTGACGGTAGTACTTATCCAATGGCAGATTCGGTATGTCAAGCTCGGATCCGAAGTCTGAAGTTGCTCTGAATATCTCACCAATTGCCTTCTCTTGGTGGAGGATCCGCTGGAGTTCGAGAGTCAGCGGTCGATGGCGAAGCCACATGGCCTCGGCAATGAAGACTCCCTTCTGTCTTGCTGCTTCGAAAACCTCCTTTGCCTCACGGGCATTGAGGGTGAAAGGTTTCTCGCAAAGGACATGTTTTCCTGCCGCGATCGCGTCTAGGCAGTTCTTCTTATGGAAAGCATGCGGCGTCCCGATATAGACGATGTCGACACTCGAATCCTTGTAGACCTCCTCATAGCTACCATAAATACTAGGATTTTCTTCCGGGCAGTATTTCTGGGCGAAGGATTTGCCTCGGTTCACGTCTGACGTTCCGATGGCTTGTACGATGTGTCGAACCTTCGCATCTGGGCGAGATAGGACCAGATCGGCCACGTACCAGGAAGCTATCTTCCCCGTGGCTTATTCAACGTTAGCTAGTTCGATCCTTGTACACTTTTTCGAATAAAGGGACTCGTACTCAGGATACCCCAGCGAATAGATGGAAGTTGCGACATGGCGATGAGAAGATGGAGAGGCCCAATTATCCTTCAAGTCTACAAGGTAAAAATTCCGCACATATGCTGCCAGCTACTACTTTTATTGAGCCCTTCGGAAATCCACGCTGTATTGATGACTCGCACAGCGGGTCAGGTGTCAGCTATCAATTGCCGTCGGTTAACTAATTGGAAATCAAGCTGTTGGAACTACACCCCGCATCGGATTTATCAACAGAGAATAGCTACGCCACGAATGAGGCTAAACATTCAGCTACCCCGCAAACACCTCGTCGGGCCAGGTATAAGTAAGCACTAATAGGTTATGTCCTCCAGTACTTGTAGCTTTATAAACTCGGCATTTGAACCATGGCAGAATCACTTGACGAAAGCGTTCGGCACATCCCGCATTGCGTGACAACGGCATCAATATTCCGAAGGGCTGCCTGCAAAACATCTCTGACTGAGTCTTCATAATTTGAAATATCCAAATTGGAGTCAGCCTCGGTTGTCTGGGAAAGCCTTGAATCGTCATGCTTCCATATTTCTACTAGTAGAATTATCAAAACGAACTGCGTAAAATGTTCCATGAGATTCAATTGAAAACCTAGATAGGCCTCGTTGTGAATGCGAAGTAGGTACATAAAAGATGGTATTTGACTCGGAAGAAATAGATATAAGGAAACACGTATCCATCAAACAAGAGGCTGAACAGACTGGAGACATCAAAGACAGGTGGGTATACATCTCGAACTGTCATCAACAGCAGACACGCGAAATCACGGATATGGATAATGGGTAATATGAAGAAAGACATCGACACTATCATTGCACGTAGCTGAAATGAAGTGAAGTAAAGCCATAGAACAAGATTCGAAACAATAAGCCAGGGGTATTCCGCTCCAGATAGTTGTGCTCAAAAGACAAATCCTTTAGCCTCGTCGAGACGATCGGCGTGTCGGTAAAGTGGTCGTTACCGGCTTCTTAGCCTGACTAGCCTTGGCCCCGGACGCTTTGGCGCCTCGTTTGGAGCGGGCTGGGGGTGAATTCTCTTTCTCGCTGGTTTGCGCAGGGGTTTCGGTCTCGTCGGTATCATCGTCCTCCCCTTCCTCTCGCATCTCCTCATCTTCACTAGCCTCCTCCTCATCTTCTTTAGCCTTTTCGTTCGCCTCCATCTCCATGTCATCTTCATCACTGTCTCTGTCCGCATAGCTGACGCCCTTAGTCCCTCTGCTGCTGCGACGACGAGCAGATTTTGGAAGATCCTCGGCATCACCTCCATCAGATGACCACCCATCATCGTCCGTGCGCTTGCGACGAGGACCCTTGTTCGCCAAGCCTACGGAAGACCCAGACTTGCGAGGTCGACCGGGCTTTTCCCGACGGACCTTCTTTGCAGAAGAGTTCCCATTAGCATCCAGAGACTCAGGCTTGCGCTTCTTTGCAGAGTTGGTCACATCCCTGTGAGAAGAGCTCTTTGACTTCATGGCATTTCGTACGACACGGTCCAGCATATCGTCCAGCTCGTCAGGAAGGAAGTTTTTATCGGCAATATCTTGAGCCTCTTGGTGACTGGTCATAGAGGAGAAAAGAGAGCTTGGAACGCCCATCTTGCCTGGGTAGGTTTGTAAAAGATTCGTTGACCCACCACTAGCGCCGCCAAACTTATGCTGGTGGGCGTAAATTTCGGCGAATCGTCGAATGGTCGCCTGAGCGAGGTCCGACAGAGTGTGGAGGCGGGTTGAAATCTCATCGGTTTTGGTGATACCATCACGGAATTGCTTGACACGCTGGGCGACATGGAAAATCAAAGACAGGTTATGCTCGTTGGCGATAGCTTGAAGGTAGAAGACAATGTACCGTGAAAAGTCGCTTAGGTCTCCAAGCTTAGTTGCCTCATCTAAGTTGTCGGACGGATAATCTGGATGATAAGCGAGCAATGACAAAAGACGCGAGAAGATCAACTCCATAACCATTGTCTGTTCATTTCGCTTTCCTCTCGCCTGGGCCTGTTGAGAGAAGTAGGCGGCGCGTGATCTTAGCCACGTGAGGGTACTCTCCTTCAAGCCAGCGCTAGGCTCAAATGCCAACAGACAGGGGACAATATACCAGCGATGGGATAAAAAGGACCTCTGGACCAGCTTTTTCTTCAAATGGTTGACGAAACCACTCCGAACTTGCAGGAGTGGATCCTGGGCCATCAAAGCAATCGAGTTGAAGTCTGCAGGGACTAGTAGATGATCGCAAAGATTGTTGGAGGCGCATAGCTTGACGATAGACTTGGCTGCAAGAAGACGCAAGCGTGACTTCTGGGATGCCGGTGTATCCTTTTTCTTGGACAATTCGCCTTCGCCTGCGACAAGCTTATTCAGGGTTTCGTATACTGGTTTGGCATGTTCTCGGAAGTCTGTGTCGTCATCAGAACCATCCTTGGCCCGCAAGCGATTGACAATAATTTTGAGCGCCCATTCCTTGCTCTGTGTCTCTTCATCGGCGACCTCAGACCATGTGTACCCAGAATCTGTTTCGGGAGAGCGGTTCGTGAGGAGAATCTGATTCACAGCAATTGAGATGATGGCGTCACTTTCCTCGTCTGCTTCGCGTGGCGCAAGAAGATTCAACTGCGACAAGGCACCCAACCGGGTGAGGTAGTGATCCGATCCATATGCCCACTTCTTGACACACTTCTGAACAAGTTCCTTTGCATACATTTCTTTCTTATCAGCAGTAGCCATCAGAATTGACACGGCATGCTTAGCTGAATGTGGGGAGATACTGTAAAGAGCGTAGTTGGTGAGGGCCTGGAAGAACTTGCGCTCCTTTGGAAGCTTGGCTGGAAGCTTTTTCGCGAAACCAGCACAGGCCTTGAGAATTTCCTCGGTACTAGCATCGCCAGCAGAATTAGCCTTGGGAGCTTGCGCCTCGAGATCCTTACACATCTCCTGAACCTGAGCCTCCAGAACTTCGGGATTCTGAGAAGATATTTGTTTCAACATTTCTTGGGCAGCACTGGCAAGTCCATTCTCGTCGGTACGAGAAAGACTCATGATCGCAGGGATATGACTGCGGTTGAATATTAGTGACCCAGAACGATAGAGGAGAGGCGTCAAAGTTTCGAGCAAGGGAGAGTTGTTTGCGCCCTGCGCTCTTCTCTGGAGCTCCTTCATGGCTTTAATCACTGTCCGGTAATCGCTGACAGCGGCCATAGCGAAACGAACGAGTTGATAGCTGCGACGATCATGAGCCTTGGCAAATTTCCACAAGTCCGCCGAGGCGCGAGAGGAGTCAGGAAAGGTTTTCGACAAGGATTCGATGACTCTTGACAGTTGCGCTTTGGCTTGATCTGCATCTTTATCGACGACACCACCATTGTATTTCTCACATGCTTCAAGATAAAGCGTCATCGCGGATCTCATGGCCAGTTGACGAGGAAGCATGACGAAAAACACGCGCTTTGCCTTCTCATCCAAGCCACGAAGCAATGTCAGAATCCGACGGACTCGAATTTTATCAAGGTCATTTTCTTGGTCAGGCTCCGCCCCTTGACTTTCTTTCTCCTTTCCCTTTTGAGACAAGTTTGAGCCTCCGCGCGAAAGCTTCGATTTGATCGGAGGGTAGTTAAGGGGAAGCAATGTCTCGAAAAGAACTCGGTCAATTAGGATGTGAATTTCTGGGTCATTGGTGTAGAAAGAATCAAAGATCCTGGAGGGCACATCCTTCAAAAGGGACACAACTGGCTCAGTATTTTGCTCAATATCTCCCGCAGCCACTGCCCAAATACGAGCAAGGATCTTCATTGCATGCTCGCGAACTTGCGGCTTACGATCCTTGACTCGATCCGCTAGGACGGCAAATACTGAATCCGGAGTGGACGACCCGCCCTTGATGCCGAGTTTATGGACCACTTGGTTCAGGCCGAATTGGCCTATCGTGTCAACCGCAGCGACACGAACCTTCTCGTCGGCGTCCTGGAGTAAAGTGACAAGGCTATTGACAAGCCCCTCCTCCTCGCTCTGACTCAGACCAGAACCACCCGCAGAGGTCAAGAGGATGCGCCCAATAACTGTGACCCAAGCTGCACGCACCGAGGGTGTCTTGTCTTGCCGTCGACTAAGGAATGCATCGTAGGCTGAACTGTGTACTTGAGAAAAGGGCTTCGGGGAGATTGGTGTCTGAAGAATGTTAGGCAGGGTGATTGTCTGCGCATACCCCTCCAGGGTTACCGGTGGGTATGCCGCTGGATCCATTGGCGGAGATGGAGGAGGTCCGGCGACACCAATTCCTGCTGCAAGATCCCCAATCGTCTGTGTGGCTAGCAAGCGGAGTGCCACCGACTCTGCAGAGAGTTCAGCCTCGACCTGTGGAATGACATTCTGTAAGACCTCAGGGCACGCTCGCCAGAGCTCTCGAATCAGACGATGGGCTTTGCTCAGTTCTTTTATATCCTCACCCTCCTCGTCCGAGTCATCGAGGTTCGGCTTGCGGGGGCCTCCCTTTGAACCGTGTGCCTGGCCCGGGGCGGATGCGTCGATAATCACGTTGTTGAAATATTGGCTGATGTGGCTGGTCATGCGCTCGGGGCAAGCCTGACAGATCGCCTTCGCCATGTTATATGCAGGCGGGTAGTCCTTCAACAAAAGTGTATCTTGCTTGCTATCGATCGGCGCGTCGGCCCGTTTGCCCTTCTTGGGGTTATCCAGAACCCGGGGGTCAACCCGCAGGAACTGCGCGACAATGGTATCAACTACCTCCGCAGCCAGTACCGGTGATTCGTCAATGACGGTCACCAGCAACCTCGTCATGTCAAATTCAACGCCCTTGGCGACCTCCTCGCCGGTAGATGATTTTGAGGAACCCGACACTATATCGAAACAACTCGAGAACAGCGGAACGATGAGCGAATCTGGGTGGTCAAGATCTGTCATGAGAACAACACTCTTAACCTCCGCAAGTGACCCCAAGACGTATGTCTGCTGCGCATTATAGGCGTTGGATGGATCGGCCAGTGCGGGGATGATGGAGGTGACAATGCATGTGAAAATATCCTATTGCATGAATAGAATGTCAGCACGGTTCCCTCATTTTGAGGCCGACCGAAATTAATCGAGGTGACGTCGTTGTCCAGAAAGAGCGCACCTTGAGTTGGTTCCTGGTGAAAGGCGCGTCCGGCGCGCAGAGTCGTAAGACGTCGACGATGCAGCAGGTTGCCCAGGCGCGGACTCCCTTATCCTTATGGGCCAGGAGGTTGGCACTTGAGAGCTCCTGAGAGACTTTGCGCAGAGATTCCTTATCAATTTCTTCCTGTTCGAGCTTGCGGAGCTCCTGGGCGAGGGTCTGTAAACGGTCGAGTAGATCGGCAATGGGGATAGCGGCACGCCCCACGCGCCAGGAGAGCGGCTGATTGAAGGACAGGCCTTGAAGGCCTGAGTCTTCCTCCGGCTCCTCAGCAGGAGCTTGGCGAGTGCGCGAAGGCATATTGAAGAGGTGCTCGCATGCGAGATGGGGTGGTGGGAGGATAGTGCAAAAAGGGTTTGGAGGGAAGGTTGACGTGTGACCGCCCGCCGACGCGTCGCACGGGATCGCGTCCTATTGTATGCCAGGATACCTTTACACTCAACATTGATCAATAGCCAAATGATTGTGGTATTTCTACTGGGAGAACACAAATTGTCACTTCGGAATACTTCTTGTTTGTCCCATTTATTTTCCAACCTATTGACTACTCCAAAATTTGTGCATGTCTTCACTGACAGCCGAGCATGGGTTAAGTATATATGGCAGAGCAAAAAATCAAGGTAGGGAGAAGCGAAGGATAGCTCTATTTCTTGTTGAAAATTCGAGAAAATAACTTGCCACCGCGACTCCAGAATGGACATGTATTCTTCCGCCACAACTCCATCCATATAGGTCGGCGGCCTAGACAGGATTAGGGAGCCTCGCCCATGTGGAGAACAGCTTAGCCAACATCGGAGCTAGCATGGATCATCACAGTATCTCCGACAAGATAACGGTTGATTTGTAACAAGGATGCGTTCTGGTCTGTGCATTCTTTTTAAGGGCTCGGATATTCGGTGCATTGGGATTTTGCATGCACGACGTAGTAGATATTTAGCATAGCTCTAAGGCCGAGGCTGATCTTCGAAGCCCTAGAGGCTGACATCATCTGTAAACTACAGCATTCAATGCTTCCAAGGTAAGCATCTAGATACGATTCCAGATATCATGATAGTATAGTAGTCTTGTTCAAGTTTTATATTCAAGTTGTAAGGCGAGCTAGGGAAGTCACTGCTGGGCGACCTCCGAGTCGGGACTCGAGACCATGTGAGTCCGAATTAACTTGAGACGTATATATCCTTTAGTACTAACAACTAGCAGTGCTACTATTCCAATGGGAAGCTCAATCATCCGATCATGATACTATCTAGCACAAACAAGAGATTCACCCGCGAGCTCACAAGTAGTAATTTGACTCCACTAGTAGTAGATCTGATGATGCTAAATATTATCTTGGATCTGACAATAACTACTCAGTAAATGTTTGTGAATCGAAAATAGACCAAGCTTGTTTGCAACAACAAACTACCAAGGAGTAGGGATACTCCCCATTGGTAGCTATTCTAATTGCTAACCATGGGATTAGTTACTCGCGTACCCTATGGCCCTATGGCACTAGACTCGGAGTAGATGTGGACGGCATCTGCCGAAGCAAATGGACCCGCTCCGGCCGTTCGGGCCTTCGCGTGGCCGACTCCGAAGCCTTGCCGAATCATCTTTCTTCTTCACGTTTTCAATCTCCACCCATACCAAGTTACGCAATCACAACGTGCTCGTGCTTGTTCAGATTCACTGATCAGCGCACACACTGAAACACAGGATTATGTATCTTTTAAAACTGGGATTAGTTAATTTGTCTTGGCATCAGGCTGATCGGTCAGAGGAACTAGATCCGGGAAACCGGCACAGACTCGGCCTCTCGCTGTCATATCTCGCTCCTCGGACTTAGTCCAGAACGAGCTCCTGACGGACATAACCCACCATGTGGAGCGATCCCGCGAATTATATGGGGCTACCCACGAGGTTTTCTCTCGTTTGCTCATCCTCCAAGGCTCAAGTCGTGCTTAGCTCCGGAATATCTCCTTTCTAGATTCTTTAATCGAAGACCCACCGTGGGAACGAAGCTATCCATGGGTGTTAAATATTGCTTCACACCCCCCTTTGCTAGAATTTCTTTCTTCCTAGACATTAGACTTATCAACTCTAATTCGGATACCATTCCGGATCTATACTGTTATACCAGCAATCCTAGTAATCATCATTGATATTGACACCCAACGGAGACCAGTCTGGATCACACCTTCCTCCTCCACTACTGGCAGCCTTTTCACCACCAAACATGGCCAACGCCAACATCAACCTCTCTGTGGGCTTCGACTCAACCTCAGCAACTCCACGATTAAGCATGGATACTCGCAACGATCCAAGTGGTCATAATACCGAGACCTTCGAAAAGGAATTGACCCCGTCAGTCCCATCATCATCACCAGACGATAGCGATCACGACCTTGAGAATGCACAGAACCCCGCCGAACCAGAAAAGGTCGATGAAAAGGATCCCAACCTCGTCGATTGGGATGGCCCTGATGATCCTGAAAACCCTCAGAACTTCTCGCGTCTGCGCAAGTGGGTTATTACTGTTGTCATGTCCAGCATGACGATGTGGATCACCTTCGCGAGCAGTGTCTTCTCGACAGCAACCCTCGTCACCGCAAAAGAATTCAATGTCTCCAGTGAGGTCATGATTCTGGGTACCAGTTTGACTGTATTCGGCTTCGCCGTAGGTCCTGTATTATGGGCACCACTCAGCGAACTTTACGGTCGTCGAATCCCTCTTTTCACAGGATACGCCATTTTCGCTATCTTCCAAATCCCCGTTGCTGTGGCGCAGAATATTGAGACTATCATGATATGCCGCTTTCTCCAAGGTGTTTTTGGCTGCTCTCCACTTGCCATCGTGGGTAGTGCCATGGCTGATATCTGGAACCCGGTTGATCGCGCCGTTGCTATTGCCATGTTTAGCGCAGCCACCTTCCTGGGCCCTACTCTCGGCCCTATCGTGTAAGTTGGCCTATGAGCATTCAAATTAGCATGAGTTCCTATATCTAACTGAACACACAGCGGCGGTTTCGTCACCGAATCATACCTGGGCTGGCGCTGGACCGCATGGCTCACCCTGATCACTTCATCATTTTTCGGCCTCCTCGCCCTCATGATTGTACCCGAAACCTACTCTCTGAAGCTCCTTCAGATGCGTGCTTCCCGTCTGCGCCGTGAAACCAAAAACTGGGCCTTGCACTCGTTCCTCGACGAGCATGAACCCAGCTTGGGAGACATTGTCTACAAGTACATCCTGCGACCCTTCCAGATGCTGGCCATGGAGCCCATTTTGGTCTGCATCACCATCTATCTTGCCTTGATCTACGGTATCCTGTACCTCTTCTTCGAGGCATACCCAGTTTCCTTCTCCGAGGTGCGTGGCTGGAAATCCGAGGGTATCTCCGGTCTCCCCTTTATCGGTATCATGATCGGTGTCCTCTGTGGTGTGGCCCTGATCACCTACACTACCAAGACTCGCTTTGCCCGCAAGCTGGCGAAACACGGCCGTGTTGTCCCGGAAGAACGACTTATCCCTATGATGCCCGCGTCCGTCCTCTTGCCTATCGGTTTGTTCTGGTTCGGCTGGACTTCGTCTCCAGAGATCCACTGGGCTCCCCAGGTTATTGCCGGTATCCCTATCGGTATGGGTATCCTTGTCATCTTCATGCAGGGTCTGAACTACATCATCGATGTGTATCTGATGTACAGTGGATCGGCTATCGCGGCTAATTCTTTGGTACGAAGTGCGCTAGGTGGTGCATTCCCTCTATTCGCGACCCAAATGTACCACAAGCTGGGTGTGAACTGGGCCTCCAGTGTTTTGGGTTTCATTACCATTGCAATGATTCCCATCCCACTTCTGTTCTTCTTTTATGGTGCAAAGATCCGTGCCATGAGCCGCTTTACTCCCAAGTTCTAAACAGGGGTTTTTTGGCAGTCGGCCGAACAAAAAGGTATCTGGTAATATATACCAGTACGCCGGATTAATATGCATGTTCTAACCTGACTGTATTCAAGTTGGGCCTAGAATCATGATTGATGTTTTCCGAAGTTGCACTGCAGGTGTTTGGGATAGATTTTCTTCTTGCTTCTTTTTTGTTCCTTTTCCTTGCTCTTGTTTTGCGAAGCGTTTTATTTCCCTGTTTTAGACCTTACGCTTATACGTGATAATGTGAAACTTAATATTGTTCCAAGCAAGTTCGTATGCCAAGCCCTCAGGTATCTGACCACCTGAGCTACTACGACTTCCTCACTATGTAGATCTTTCACCTGCAGAGGTCAAATTTGAGACTAAACTAGTGGCAAGAAACTGGACACTTTATTTCATCTCGATGCAACTAAAAAATCGAACTATGAAGTACTGATGCATCGATTCTTATTGCCGATCGATAACCCGAACCCCCAACCCCGGCGACGTGACGATCATAGGCGCACACAGGGGTGGTTTTCCAAAGGTACGTTTGCATACTCAAAAGAACTAGGTTGAAAAAGCCAAACGAGACTCTTGCTAAGTGGCCTAAAAGGAGTTATATGAGCCACTGTGAGAGGACCTCCTGGCACAGAGCCACGCTCATGGCTTTCGGATTGGATCCATTTGGATCGCAGATGCAGCGAATCTTGGTGCTAGCGGTATCATAAATTAGGCATTAATTGGTGACGACCGTAAGTACTACTCAACATATCCATCGCTTCTGGCGTAATCTAACTTTGTAAAGCATCATGGCCAGATCACAGCCGGGACTTACTCTGTATGATCAACCATTTTCGCGATGAGATGCCACGGCCTATTATTGGAGCGGGGCACAGTATGGGTGCTGGGCAGCTGTGAGTTGAGAAGACTGAACAGATCCTGAGGAAGCATACTGATTGATTGAAAGTTCGCTCCTTTCTATGATGAATCCTCGTCTGTTCACCTCCTTGGTGTTGGTAGAGCCTATCATTGTACCCGATACGTATAGTGGATATGGTCCTATTTTCTCATTAATGTCACTCAAGCGATGAGATACATGGCCATCGCGCTCTGCTGCCATCAAAGCTGCACGAAAAACGTACAGACGATGGGACCCACGCGTCCTGGACCGGTGGATGCAAAACACATACCGCGATCTACCGACAGTTCTTTATCCTCCGGATGGCACGAATGAGGTTCTCTGTCTGAACCCGAGTGATCCTCCAGTGACCTTAGCCAGCTCGAAGCATCAGGAAGTCATGCAATACATTCGAGCCAACTTCGGGCCGGCCCCATCTATAGGGCAAGACAATATATATAGGAGTAAGGCACACGAGTCCTTGGTTCAACCTGATGTTATCGGGCCTCTCGGGCCCAAAACCACGCCTTTGTACCTAAGTGAGCCTGCAATTGTTTGGGAATTGCTTGATCATGTTCGACCCTCGGCCCTCTATATTTTTGGAGAGAGTAGCCCGATATCAACTGAATATGTCCGTACCGAGTTGGTACAGAGAACAGGTGCGGGAATTGGAGGCAGTGGTGGAATCAAAAATTTAAGGGTGAAAGGAGCTATTGTTGAGCGTTCAGGCCATCAGGCTCCCTTGGAAGATGTTGCTGCCACGGCATCATTCATGGGGCAATGGATTGGACCGGTTGTTCGGGAATGGAAGAAGGTTGAAGAGGGCGTTACCCAAGGATGGGAGAATCGCAGTGCGAAGGAAAATTCGAGTGTGTCTGCTGAATGGATACCTACACTGGAGTCCGTCTGCAACTTGCATAAAAAGTCCAAGCTTTAGCCATATTTCTTGATGCCATGCTGTGGAAAGAGTCTCTTGGCTGCTAGTAATAGCCCCAGCCAATAATAATTAAGCAATGATACAATGCCATTTGGTGGAGCCTAGTCGTTTCTCAATGTGACTACTGAGCTAATGTCGTACAGCATGCCGTATATGTGGATTATTGCTTTGGTGTATGAAAGGATTTTAATGGGATTGACTCGAATCGACGTAATAACACAAAAATGATTCAGTCATGCTGGATCATAATGAGAACCTTCGAAAAGTGTTTCTTCTCTTTGAGTCTCCTGTAGGCATCTTTTGCATCCTTGAGTTCGAACACCACATCATCCACGGCAGGCGTGATTCCCTTCTCATCAATGAACTGGACCAATTCACGAAGTTGAGTACGAGAGGATGCTAACACGCCGCGCACGATACAGGTGTTTAACAAAGCAGAGAATAAAGGCACAGCTTCAGTTGTCTCCCCTACGCCACCAACTACCAACACAATCCCATCGACGCGCACACTTGCCAGGGACTGTGAGAGAGTTTCGTTACCTCCGATGTCGACCACAAAGTCAAGTCCTCTCCCTTGCGGTGTCAGACCCTTCGCTTCTTTGCCCCAAGTATCTGGGCTGGTGCGGTAGTTGATAACATGGGCTGCGCCCAGCGCTCTGAGACGAACTGCCTTTTCCTCGGAAGAAGTAGTAGCTATAACCGTGGCTCCAGCAGCCACAGCAACTTGCAAAACAGCAATGCTTACTCCTCCAGTGCCTTGAACGAGGACCCAGCTTCCTGGGCCAACTTCTCTCCCCTTTAATCCAAATAGACAGTTCCAGGCGGTACTCCAAGTACAAGACAAAGTGGCAGCGGCCATCGAGCTCAAAGACTTTGGTGCATGAACCAAGCCCCCTTCGTAGAACACCCCGTGGGACCTTAGTGTGCCATCAGCTCCTTGGCCTAGACAGGACAACGCATCCATGATACTAGCGTGAGCGTCATCACCCTGGGCTTCAACAAGCTTAGGTGCGACATGAGTCACGACTCGGTCACCAGGGCGGAACTCGCGAACACTAGGCCCAACCATCTCAACAATACCAGCACCGTCGCAACCTGGAACAACAGGTGGGTTTATTGGTCCATTAATGCCCTTGTTGAGTTAGCAAGCAAGTTATCTCAAGCCAAACCGAATACGAACCATTGGTCCCGCGATGACTAGCTCTCGATAATTCAGACTGGCAGCTTCCATCTTGACGAGGACATCATAAGGACCAAGTCCTTGTATTTTTGGTACTTCGACATCTGTCTGGTATTCAAGAGAAGACTCGAACCCCTCTTGGCCTGTCAAGATCCACTGTCTGGCCATCTTCGAAATAAAACTCCCTTGAAAAGCGCAGTGATGTCAGACAGAAAGATAGTAAAGGAATTGGTATCGATTTGGAGTGATAATCTTGTCTTTTCTGGGCTCGAGGCGTCTTTAAATATAGTTGATCGAGTGAGAGATTATTTATCACTTGATGTGCTCTAAAATTGATTTTCCCAATCAGGAAAATCAGATTTGTGGGTCTTCCTGGGGGCCAGGAGACTCTGGCTGTCTGATTGGCTTGGATAGTAGTTATTCAATCCCATCATGATGGACCAAGCAGGCGCTAAACTTGATCGCACCCCTCGGGAGTTTTAAATCGTTTACATGGCGTGATTTGAAATCAGGATCTGGAAAGGCCCAATTGAGTGGCAATAGGACAAAGGGAGCCAGTTTCTTGTCCACTTTGGTTTTCATTTATATTTCTGCAGCTAGAGAATAAATTTCAGCCCAGAGTTTACTGAGCGTGTCTTTTAAGATTCCAGCATGTATACCCTTGCTTTTTAAAAGGCTCAAGGGCTCAACCCATCCACGTAACTGCATTGCTTTTGTTTCGCTTGCCAGGCAGCCGATAAACCATTTCCTTGCAGGCGAGTCAATCTCAGCAGATACAGCCCCGATAACGAGCTGAAATGATGTCAAGTTCATGTAGGAGCATCCTTTGATTGGGAAGG
The DNA here is from genome assembly GCA_023626415.1 of Penicillium sp. S1701. Classification (NCBI taxonomy): domain Eukaryota; kingdom Fungi; phylum Ascomycota; class Eurotiomycetes; order Eurotiales; family Aspergillaceae; genus Penicillium; species Penicillium sp. S1701. The sequence goes on along the minus strand of JAMAGY010000001.1, from coordinate 1,271,535 downwards.
CCTGAATTGAGTTTTTGAGCTCTTCGGCGAGAAATGTCAAATGAGCAGCTGACTGGGAAGGCCAGAGGATATATAGCACCAGCTCCATTGCTATAGTCGTGGCCTTGGTGTACACGTTCTTGATTAGTCGAAGGGCCCGAAGCTCGTAGTGTAGATCAGCCAAGGGCTCTTCAATCTCCCGGGCAATAAAGCTTGCATTGAAATGATGATTATGGTGAGAATTGATGAGCTTTTGTAGGTGAATAACACGCTCCGTGATAGCTCCGATCTTGAACAATCTCCGATCGGATGAATCAAAAAGACTTTCCAAAATGCGTTCATGGTATATTCGTGGGAAAGATAGTACCGCGTTGACCGAGTCCCTGTTTCAATGATCAGAATTTTCAGGAAAAACTGTTCGAGGTACTAACTGGATGATTATATCTGTGAGCCATGATGGGAGTGGCTCACTGGCTCGGGATTGCCTGTCTTTGATGATGTTGACGAGTCCATCTATGTGAATATTACGAGTAACATCATCTCCTTCCAGGGATGCACCAAATATCATGGTGATCACTGCTGCAAGTACCCCGTCATTTCGAGTTGACGTGGTCATGATTTTGTTTTTAATAAGATTGGTAGCTTCAAACTCATGCCGGTGCGCCTTCAGAGGTGACCAGTGCCGTATAGCCACGGCCATTGATGCTTCGATAACAGCCGAGTCCGTGGCAATTAGATTGAACCATGCAACCTCACTTGGACTATCTGGAGAATGCCTTCCTTTCAGAAAGAAAATTTCCTGTATATGATTTACTGAATAAAGTTAGTCGGCTCAGACAATGACACGGTGGATACTAACACGCCTGTCTATCGCGAATGGTCCCCGGCTCACAAGATAAAAGCGGCGATGGAAGACCAGCCTCCACAGAGGCAAGAGCTTGATCAATGTTATTTGGATTTGCCCGATTTTTGCAAATGATGGCACGTTTCTCCGTATCTTTGTCGGTCGAGGTAGCTTTGAGTCGTTGGCGTCTCTTCGCAAAGTTTGCCTTGGTGATATGGGCCCTCATTTGTCTAGCGGTCGGCGCTGAGAGGCTCGAGCCTGTGGTATTCAAGAACACAAATTCTGGTCCCTCCATGCTCTTTATGTTCTCAGTCATGAATTTCCTCGGGGGTATTTACATTGGCTGGTGCCAGCGAAGACAAAATTGAGCCCGAGTCTGATCGAGGTACGAACAATCTCCAGTCATGGTAGCCCCCAAACGGATTTATAATCGATCAAAATCTTGGCCCCATAAGCTAATATCATCTGTTTCTGATTCAAATCCGAACTCGCCGAATCGTTCAGGTTTCGCTTTGCGTCGGTTGCCTATATTTCGAACCCCACGGGGTAGAAGCTTGTTATTAAGGGTGGCATTTACAAACGATAGAAGATCCATGGGTGGTCCAAAGGTGTATGACTGAAATTGGCAATCGACGTCCGAGCCGAAGCCCGGCACGAGGACAAACGGTGTTGAACGGTCTCCGATAGTTCATGTTACATTAGTCTGATAGGAGTGCAGCATCATAAGGGGCTACCAAATGTCGCTCAGGCCTTCTACTTCTACTCCGCCACCAGCCGTCTTCTCACCAACATTCCGCTGATGACCCGAGATACCCGGGCCAACATCATCAGCACATCGCTGGCCTGTTAGAAGAGACGCTTTCTGAAACACGAGTTCATTATCTCAACGTTCATACAGTCCCTCAAATTTGTATCAAAAGATGGCTAGTGTCAGCCATGCACCTTATCACCTCAAGTTTGGAGTAAGCCGCAAAGTGAGCCTGTTCGATCAAACAATCCAATTGGATAGCGTCGATCCTATCCGTCCCAAGCATTAGTGGAGACGCCCCAAGTGCAATGCTTGTTCTCCGTTCTCCGAGTCCGTACTCTGTACCCCGGCCCTTCATGTGCACGGGCCTTACAACCAGCGATGATGCTTAGCTGCCTCCCATATTTTTGCCACGAGCCCCTCGTTTTCTCTCGATGGCCTCTTCTGTGTCCTTTTCCCCTCGGCCATTAGATTTGACCTTCAATTTTAGAAAGCCAGCATGGAGAAACAACCAATCGATGAACATATTCAGCCTCCATCCTATTCAAGCGTTTTGATCAAACCTCAAGCTCGCGAGCCTTACGATACTAGCGTCAGCTTCGAGGAGTATAATTACTATGCCGAAAGGACCAGAGCTGAGCAAGAGCTATTGGAGCCTCCTGTATTGAATGTCCGACAGTTTTTCCGGAAACCAAGTGATAGCGATGCTCAGAACCAGGAGGTTACCACCCATTTGACCGAAGATGATTTCACCAATCGCGCGAGGAGACTTGAAATCTCGGATGAAGAATGGACAAATGCAAGTCGGGCTTTTAGGTCTGCTTCCTGGGGTGCTTGTGAGTTTGCTTTTCGAAGTTCCTAAATGCGAGAATGATCTGCGGCTAATGCATATGGGAAAGGTTTCTATCTGATTACAACAGACATTCTGGGACCATATGGATCTGGCTTTGCAATGGGCACACTCGGGTGGGGACCTGGTAAGAACCACTCGTATAAAAATATTTTTCTGTTTTCTACACTAGCAAGTGCTAATGGCTCGTCAGGTGTCGCATTCTATACAGTATTTGGGTTGATGGTTGGATATTCCGGATATCTCATCTGGCGCGTCTATATGGGTGTCGACAGCTACCAATTTCCGGTGAAGAACTATGGCGACCTTGGTTTCAGAACCTTGGGCCAGGGAGGCCGTCATCTGACTAACGTTATGCAAGGTATTGGATTGTTACTTATCACCGGTCAAGTTACGATTCAATACGGCGAGAACATTTCTCAAGTCTCAAAATTCAGACTATGCTATGCCGTATGCCCCGTCCTGTTCGCCATCGCTGGTTTCTTTATTACTCAAATTCGAACTCTGAAGGCCTATGGATGGATAGCAAATCTGGCTGTCTGGCTAAATATCTTCGTTATCTTTATGACGATGGGTGTCATGGCAAACACGCCTCCAAATTATCCGATTTCCACCCTCGGATCTGCTGGTAGCGCTACCGATCCAACAACCATCACGCCCACAGATGGAGTCTACCCACCCATTATCCATTACAACAATATTCCTCCAGGCAATGGTCTGGTTGGATCCGTGAATGGAATGCTCTCTGGTGTGTTGGCATATGCTGGTGCTCAACTATTTGTTGAATTCATGGCCGAAATGAGACGCCCTCAAGATTTTATCAAGGCCATGTGGAGCGCTCAATTCTTCATTTACAGCGTCTATCTCACATACGGCTGTGTGGTCTATCATCTGCAAGGACAATACAGTTTCAATCCTAGCTACCAAGGCGTTAGTATGTATTCATGGCAAACCTTGGGTAATATGGTCACGCTGGTTGCTGCTCTGATCGCTGGTGGGTTATACGGCAATATTGGCATCAAAGTTGTGTACAATAACATCCTTGTCGATATATTCAAGGTACCTCCGATGGATACTCGACGGGGAAAGCTCATATATGCGCTATTGGTTCCCTTATGGTGGATCATTGCTTTCATCATTGGGGCCGCTATTCCCGACTACTTCGGCTTTGTCAGTGTCATGTCCGCTTCCATGCTGCTCAATCTCAGCTACACTTTACCTCCACTTTTTGCGTTGGGATTTGATGTGCAGAAAAACGCCATTCGGGTAGGAGAAGGAGAAGGATTTGACCCAGTCACCGGACAGGTTCTCAGAACTGGCTCGGCTACCCAACGGTGGATTCGTGGATTCTTCTCCGGTGGCTGGCTCCAAATTGCAATCAATGTCTGGCATGTGATTTACTTTTTGGCTTCTTTGTCTATTTGTGGATTAGGAATGTGGGCGGCGATCGTTGGTAAGTGGATTGTAAAGCTCCTTTCTCGCTTGGTTGATTGAGACTAATCAGAGTGTTATGTATCGCAGGGATGATCGAGGCATTCAAAATTCCTCAGCTGAACTCATTCTCTTGTACTTCGCCTCTCAACTTGGATGCATGATCTATTCAACCTGTAAAGCTGAAAATTTCTTTATCAACGTACTGGTTGGAAGCGGGGAGGTATTTGGACCAGGACTCGGATACCATCAACTATAGCCTACTCAATCGGTTCTGCTTGTTATTGTAAACTAGCAATGAGACTTTAATGACAGTTAATAAATCGAACACTTGAAGAGGCGCTAACGCAATCCAATTGAGGGACTGGTATTTACTGATCTAACTTGACATATTACACATCAACCGGGTCCAAGCAGCACTAGAAAGGAATAATCAAGAAGATACTTGGATGCACAGGCATCGAACGCCGCTCCCCATACAAGAAACATGATTCAATTCGCTCTGCCGCCGCAGTTTCAAGTCCTATACAATTCCAACGAAGATAAAAAGAGATGGCTTACATGTGTGCTTGGAACAAGAAGGGTTGGGTTTCGAAGGATGGAAACAAGGAGGAAGGTACAAGCGATTCGAAGAGAAAAAAAAAAGGGTTGAGTTAGGAAGAAGAGATCAAGCACGCAGAGGACGCCGTTGTCATGACTTCGTCAAGGAATCTCATGACTAAGGCTGAGGACCAGGAGCTGGAGATGGAACTGCGCCTAAGGCAGGGCTTGCGCTGGCTGAGGCCACGGCGCCGGGGGCCGGGCTTGCGCTAGCGCTGTGAGCGCTGTCAGTTTTGATGGGAACACCACCGCTAGACCGCATGCGCTCCTCCACGCGCTCCTTGTGTTGTCGATTACGCAGGTGTACCTCAAAGTTGTCGACAGTCGTGCCGGGCCCAGGGGTGTACAGCTTTCCGGGACAATCTAAGCAGCGGATGCGAGGAAGGTATTGGTATTTGAGCTTCTGTCCTGCCGGGACGTTATTCGGGTTGGGCACGGGGGCTAGAGATTCCAAGTCCACTGCGGAGTAACGCATAACCCCTTCAAACGAGTCATTAGGGTGAGCTTCTTTCAGCTTTTGAAGGCCTTCTTCGAGCCAGCTAGGCGGCGGGGGCTGAACGGAAGTCAGCCAGAACCCAATGTATTCGAATACCAATTTCTACTCACTGCGGGAACACCAGACTGAGGCGGATTTGGCGCATCAACGGCTCCGATTTGCTGGAGTCGTGAAGGTTGTGCGTTCTGATTCTGGAGTCGTTGCTTATCGGATGGGGGTGCCATCATACCGGGAGTGTGGGCGGGGGGAAGTTGAGGTGTGTTGATGATGCTCTTTCCATTCCGCAAGTCGATGAGTTTATTGCGAGGAATCTTCAGTTTCACAATCAACTTTTCGGTTTCTTCCACACTCTCCTCTCGGTACTGCTGGCGCCGCGAAGATATCCTGGTCGGTTCCTGTGTGACAGGTTCTGGTGTTGCTGACTGCCCTAGACTTGCACGAAGGGCCGCGTGGGCTGCTGTTGCAGCACCTCTCATACCTCGTGTACGCGCTGTTCCTTGAGCGAGATTTGGGCCGATTGCAGGAGACCCGACAGATGAGTCGTCGCTATCGAAATCATCTGATTCATCGTCTCCGCGCTGACTTGCGATTCCACGACGGCGACTAGAAACAGAGCGTTTAATGACATTGCTTTCTTCAAAGCTCTCTGCCGAGTTAGGGATAACAGATGAGACGATCAGCGTGCGGATCGTGCGTTGGCGATCCTTCAAATCAGGTAGAGCAGGGCCACCGCGACGGTTGATAGATCGCTTCTGGCGACGTTGCTCTCGGGATATAGAGATCTCGGTGCGTTCGAGATCTGTCTCGTTCAATTCGTAGAGGTAGGGGGTGTGCTCCTTGGCAGCTTGGAAAGGTCGGAAGGCTGAAGATACAGGTGTCGGAAGGAAAGAAGTGCTAAGGTCGGGATCTTCGATGGGGCGACCGTCGAATGGGTGGGCAACGATGTAGAGTGACTTTGTGAACAGTTGAGATTGTTCGCGAATTGAGTGGGCGATGGCCGTTGTGAATTCTCCGGAGAGAGAGAGATCGTCCGTCATACGCATGGCGAACTCTTCGGGTGAGTTCTGAGGGTCATTAATATCCCATTCAAATTGGTCGATTAAAGTGTGTTGCCCGATGGTGATGTTGAGTTTGATCAATATGCGCATCTCATCGTTCCGGTACGCCGAATATGGAAGATGCGGATCAAGCGGCTCTTCTTGCATATAAATTTGTGGATAATAATCCATCAGTTGCTCCTGGATGGTCTGCGAAATCATCCGCATCAAGGGGCCGGAAGTCTCCAATGCAAGCCCCAAGTCCTCCACCAATTTCTCAGCAAACAGGTCTGGTGAAACGACACGATCGTGGAGGTTCCATGTGAAGGTGTCTCGAATTTTAACTTTCTCCCAGTCAATATCAAGTCGTATCGGCACAAGATCCTCGATCTGTTCATTTTGGATTTTCATATCCCGACGCGAGACCCGCAATTCTCGTGTCTTTCGGTTTCCAGGGCGTCGTCGGCTGGATGGATAAAGTAGTTGTGGATGTTGATTGCGCAAATCGGTGCGCTGGTTGCCAAAGCCTTCATAGCCCAGACCATATAGCGCAGCCGGGTTTCCGTGTGTGTCACGGCGTAGCTGCAGATAAAAATCGCGCTCTTCTCGCTTCTGTTGTTGTAATTCCTGGCTTGGGTTTTGCCACGCAGTGGCAGCCGAGTATTCGAATTCGCGATGAACATACTGCTCCAGCAGGATTTTCTCCACGGGTGTCTCTCGCATTCGAACGGCCAAGGTGCCCGAGGTGTCGTTCGATTGAATCACAGAGCCATCGCGCGACCGTTTCCTACTTTGCGCGGAGCCATTTGTCCCATTTGACTGTGGGGTACCATTTATGTCATTGTTGACGTCTGCAGATGGACCTAACTTGGATTTCGCACTCTGCTTCCCGTCTTCTGTCACGTCAGGAGTTTGGCCATTGGCCGACTGGTCGGCCGCCGTGTCAATGGTGTCAGCACCTCCTAACCCCGTATCGAACGCGCCAGAACCGTTCTGAACGCCAGCTAGGGAATCCGAGGGTGACTTTTCTGGTGGCACCGAGCCATTTTGGAGTTCAGGAGATGGCATGGTCGGTAAGGGTAGGGGAGAAGTGATCCGGGGTCACTTGCACGGATGGTGAATATAAGTCGCTCTCGACGCGATCAAGGTAGCAGCGGGACACTTATGAAAGCATCATTGAGTGAGCCTGTGTTGCATTTAAGTTCGGTTAGCCAATGTGCCATATTGAAACCGATTGATCTTGGGTCATATCGCGATCGCGCGATCTCAGTTGTCAGGATGCGGAGTCAATCCACGAACGTGTCGCAGTCCACGCACACCCCCGACGCGCCACCGCATTAAAAGGGCGAGGGCTGAGCAATTCGAAAGACAATCCGACATAATCCATTTGAATGAGACGATTAGGATGATATTTGGGTAGGAAGCAACATACCAGAGCCAAAGGGGGTTGGGTGGAGGCCAATTGCGCTCTGATGGACCCGGGGCTTAATGCGACAGGTCTCGCGCGAGGATACCCTATCAGCTAATTCACAGGTCCCGTTCACAGAGATAAGTGCTCAGAAAAGCGTTTCGTCCTAGTTCTCCGGAACTGGAGCTTGGGGTGGAGGTTGGTGAAGGCGCGCCGCCGGTGGATGCGTAGGAGAAGTTCAAAGGAGAAGATGGATTACGAGATGTCCGCTCCCGGTCGAAAGCAAGGAAATCGTCAACGCGCTCACCACGCACGCACAACTTCTGGGGACTACGATCTTGAAGTTTTGCATCTACGGGGGAGGATTAATTGTAGCTCTGGATTTTCTTCACCGTTCCTGCTGGCCACCGCGCCGGCAACAGGGCCGATTCGACGGTATGCTGGTATCATGTGACTCAAGGAGGCTGGTGCTCTCTGCCTTATTATTCAGGTGTCAACATGCCTCTTTTGGGTGCCCCATTGCTGGGCATTGAGTGTTAGAAACCTGGGTAATATCATGAAGTAAACTTGACCTTTTAGTGCTGCTAGTAATAATATTAGCATCTCTAATTCCTACTAGTGTTCACCTAGCAGCGTATTCTCTAAAATCCATGGATACATGCAGACAATCTCTTCAGTAACTAGTATGTTCCGACTGCTAAGTTGTACTGCTGGTCGACATAAATATATGTTTTTTAAGTTACCACTGGCAGTACCCTTGAAATAACCCGAGACTCAGAGTTAGCACCTGTTAGTAGGTACCTAAGAACCTTTACTAGTATATATGACAGACTACCTGTAACTCGCACTTCAAGTTGGCGTTTCATTGGTCAAGTCAAGCTCATATGCTCAGGTTAACTTTACTTCAAGTTACAGTTCATACAAGGACCCTGCAACATCCAGGGCAGATCACTTAACCAGACGAGTTCAGTCGGATACTAACTTCATCCCAGTAGCGTCAAGTCAGCCACTACGGCACAATGGTCCGAATTGAATACTGCATCGTCGAACCGGTTGGCCAATACGGAATAACCATCCACTCGCCATGCTTGGTTTCCACTAGAGGCTAAGAACACAAAGTCGATGCGCTTTGGCGGCTCTTCCTCATACCCAAACCCAGTGAAAGTATTGATATTCCCATATCTTTGCGAGGGTTCAGCCATTTTGAAAGTATCCAGTAAGTCCCCCGATCCCGTCAAGTCCAGATAAGCTTCCTCTTCCTCTTGGCTGTTGAGATCCCCAGCCAAGAAGGCACCGGATATTAATCCCTTATACTTTCCTCTTCGATAATCATGGAGCTTCGACCGAATAATGCGTGCAGCTTCAAGCCGGGAACGAGAACCCTGATCATCCAGATGTGTGTTCATGGCCAGAACGGTGTTTCCACTTTCATTATGAGTAAAGACGCCGATGGTGACAATGCGCATAGAGGCCGCATCCCAACTCTTCGATGGTGTGTTGGGTGTCTCGGACAACCAGACGGTTTCCCACGATTGAAGAGTCCAGACCGATGGTCGGTAGAAGATGGGCGCATATTCACCGGCTTGTTGCCCATCGTCTCTTCCTACTCCGATGAAGGCCCATTCCTGGGATTTGGAATCAGGATTTAACCCTATAAGAATATCCACGAGTTGATTGTGAAGAACTTCCTGCATACAGATGAACGTGTCACTGCTGAAGCGGGTGTTATACAGGAGCTCGTTTAGCAGAAGCTGCTTGCGCTCGGCCCACGGACGTTCCCCCTTGAAAGGTGAAGAGGTTGCATATCGGATGTTATGGGTTAGTACGCGGAATGACAATGTTGGTGTTGACCTCATTGCGTCGGGGAGTGGGGGCTGTAAGGCAGAGTTGACAGGGGGAGCCCGGGAGGTGAGTGAGGGGAAGACTAGGACATGGCATCGGAAGAGTGCACCTGCAGAGCTAGTGACAGCTCACGCGACCTCTTCATACCGACTTTTACAGTTGTCCGCGCACTGCCCATGCGGGGGTGACTGCTGTGGTTCGTGTTGAGTGACGCTTCACGGTCGGTAATGACGTCTGCGCGGCAGTAACCCTACTATTACGGGCCTGAATTGTCAGGCATCAAAATCGAACAACCCCACCAAAGAGCGTTTTGCTGCACACGACTTGCTCTTATCCATTCCTTTCAAAGCTCCTGCGGATTCTAGAGCTTTTTTCCTTAAATCCCCACCCATCCAAGTCATCTTCCTCCTCTTCTTGAGGCTCACACAACCTACACAATGGCGGAAAACCAAGCACCCGAGGTTGGTATGTGCAGCTGCTGTGGTGTCCCGCGAAAGCTCTGACGTTTTGTGGGTGTCGATGCCCGAAGGTCTTGAGCTTCGTAGAGACACCCTCTCCTTCTCTCCGCCAAAGTTTTTTCGATTGAGTTATTTGGAAAGCTAATCGTCTCATATTCAACTAGACTACACCCTCAACAACCCTGACACCTTGACCAAGTACAAGACCGCTGCTCAGATTTCGCACAAAGTGCTCGAGGCCGTCAGCGGTACGTTGCGTCTTCTGGACTAATATTCTGTAATGCTAGCTAACCTTGATTTTTTCCCTACTGTTTCTAGCTCTTTGCGTTGAGGGTGAGAAGATTGTCGAGATCTGCCAGAAGGGTGACCAGCTTCTCGATGAGGAGATTGCCAAGGTCTATAAGGGCAAGAAGATCGCTAAGGGTTCGTTCATTCCCTATCAACTTTCGTAACTCTCAATTCTAAGATAAACCTCCAAAAAAAGGTATCGCCAGCCCCACCACCATCTCCCCCAGCTCCTATGTGACTCCCTACACTCCTCTGGTCTCCGAGACCGCCGAGGCCGAGACCGTTCTGAAGGCCGGCGAGAACGTCAAGGTCCAGCTGGGTGCTCAAATCGATGGTTTCGGTACCATTGTCTGTGACATGGTCGTTGTTCCCAAGAAGGATGCCGCCAAGGAGCCCATCACTGGCCCCGAGGCTGATCTGGTCGTCGCTACTCACTACGCCAACGAGCTTTTGCTGCGCCTCATGGTTCCTCCCGGTCTGCTTGCCCAGGGCACCGAGGAAGAGAAGAAGAAGGCTGCCGCCCAGCGTGCTCCTACTCAGGCCCAGATCTCCACTCTCCTGGAGAAGGTCGCCAAGGCTTACGGCTGCAACGTCGTCGAGAACACCACTAGCTGGCTCTTCGACCGCAATGAGATTGAGGGTAGCAAGAAGATCATCCTGTCCCCCGGCGACGGTGTCCGTGGTGACGGTACCCCTGAGGTCGGTGAGGTTTGGGGTGTCGAGGTCGGCCTCTCTCTGGGCAACGGTAAGGTCAAGAACCTGGACCACCGTGCCACCCTGCACCGCCGTACCACCACCACCTACGGCCTGAAGCGCCCCAGTTCTCGCCAGACCCTTTCTGAGATCGTCAAGAAGTTCGGTACCTTCCCCTTCAGCTTGCGCCAGCTTGAGGATGAGAAGGCCGCCAAGGTCGGTATTGTCGAGTGTGTTCGCACCGGTGTCGTGCGCCAGTACGAGCCCGCTGGCTCTGCTGACGGTACCCCCGTGTCTCGCCTGCTGACCACCATTGGTAAGAAATATAATAATAACCCATGAAATTGGAAAAATAAATGCTAATCATTTTCCCAGCCATCACCAAGAACGGTGTTACCAAGCTTGCCGCTCCCAGCGCCGTTGATCTGGAGCAGTACAAGAGCGACAAGAAGATCGAGGATGAGGAGATCCTGAAGATTCTCGAGCAGCCCCTGGCCCGTTCGACCGGCAACAAGAAGAACAAGAACAAGAAGAAGAAGACCACTGGCGGTGACGAGTAAATGCATTGACCTGAGCGTCTCTTGTATGCCATATGCAATACACCTTGATATAGTGTTGGACAACTTCGATCTCAAAACTGTTTAAAAAAAGATATCCAATGACGAAAATTCCCACTGGGTTATATGAATCTTTCTGCAATTCCTAGAGAAAAGAAAATACTACATACTGCCGAGGACCCATCAAGTATGAAATTAGCCAGCTTGAATGTTTCTCAATGTAGATTATGATATATATCCGTGGATCCAACGAGCTCAAAATTTATCAGGTTCAAGACAAAGAGCTATAAGGCTATGGCTTTGTTGGGCCGTCATGTAATTATCTGCAGTCCACTGCAGGGAAAGACCAAAGATACACCGTGACCCCCCGGCAATCAAGACTTTGCCAGTCAATCGGTAGTCAAGTGCGCACTACTCGATGAACTGTAAAAAAATAACTTTGAGCATTTGGAGATTATAGGTTTACAGCGCTGGGAACTTTTCTCGTTCCAACATAGCCAATCAATCTATCACTGGGATAGAAGTACGCTATGCTATATTCAGTGAGTCGAGAAGAAGCTCTATATTGAACTCATTTGAGATGATCCTGCTCTCAAGAGTGACTATCTTGCATCAGACTGGGTCACTCATGAACGGTGTTCTTTGTGATACCTAATCTGGAGCTTTCAACTCCCCGCAGTTGACCTACTATTAGTATTACGGTGCAGCATCACATGTTTACAACTACTATCTCCGGCTGCATGCTCCCAATCTCCCCAGCATCAACTGAGTTACGGTTATTCAGGCCGAGGTTGACCCTTATGATTGATTCCTATGAGAGCAATCAGACTGACCTTCTAAAGGTACTGCTTCATACCAGAATTTTCTTCATTAAGTGAAGATACCGAGCTCATCCAGACCAACGGGCAAAGTTGGGCAATATACGGTCACCAGCACCGTCCGCAGGACTTGATCAAATTGCACAAAATACAATCCCAGAGAATTACCAGAATTCTCATATGCCATCAACCGATCTTCTCTTTACAATACTCGAGGAGGGTTGTGTTTCGACAGTCACAGGCAGTTAGGGCACCGGCGCGTTGCGCTAACCCTAGCAGGGGCGGTTCCGCCTACCGCGATGGGTTGCTCGACTCGGTCTGCCAGCCGTCGGGCTAATAATTCCCATCCCGTTGAAACCGTGTCTCCCAAGCTCCAGAAGGGAAACCCGCGTCAGAAACGCGTCGACTCGAGCTCTGCAGGCAATGCGACTGTGATCTTACACATCGCGCAGCTCAAAATCTCTGCATGGGAAGAGCCTGCTCGTGCACCCGCGCGCCCATCCTGGGCGAATGCCGACAACGACTTCACTCGCGCCCCAAACGAATACCTCAAAACCATGAAGCCGATCGGGCAGTACCCGTCCCCCGCGGAATATAAGAGTGTTGGTCTAAAGCCTCGTCTAAAGGCTTCGAAGAATTACATAAAACGCAGCTCTAAGTTGGGTTCTCGTACCGACGATGATGAAGACCTCACGACGGATACCCCCATCACGCCCGTTGCGGAGGACGAAGCCATCACGGCGGAAATTTTGCGGGCTGACGATGAAGAGCCTATGAGTGGGGCTGAGACTACGGTGGCTGTTAAGACTGCTGTCGACGGAGCGGTGTTGGAAAATAGGATAGAGGTGGAAGACACAGACGCAGAGGAGGGTGTGAATGAAACCAACCTTGCAACTCCCGTTTCGGAGGCTGTCGACGCCCAGTCCGCCTTTCCTTCCTTTCAGAACTCTCTTCATCCTTCAACTCAGCCTTCCATTCAGTCTTCCCTTCACTCGACTGCCAACTCGCCTGCCAATACTCCCCTAGATGAGATCGACTCCCCGGTCTTCACACTGACCGCTCCAACCACCCACCTCACCGTTCCTGATTCACATCTTTCAACTTCTCATCATCACTTGCACCAGACTCAGTCCACTCCTGCTACGGCTGTTGCTAATCTGGCCGATGATATGGCTTCCAAAGATCAGCAAGTCATCAAACCGGACTATGTTGCCGTCCTAAATTCTCTTCCAGTCCCCAGATCCGAGAAGTACGATGTCATTCAGTTAAAGCAAGTTCTTGAGGTCGCCATCACGCGCTCCTCTAATATCAACGAAGATGATGTTGCTTTGAGCCTAGTGCACTATTGGGCCGACATCTCAGGTGACGATTTCAAACTATCACTGATCCACAATATCGGCAACGATGAAAGGGATCACAATCTCGAACTTGCTCTTCAGACCATGCTACGCCATTCTACTGAGGATGCGAACAAATGGTACCAGAATTATGCCGCTGAAAATGCTCGTCTTCTGGCTGGCCTCGATTCCCCAACTAATTCAAGTTTGTCATCTGCCAAGTCCCTCGAGCCAGAGTCCACTTCCTTCAGCCGAGCGGATATCTACCGCAACACAAGTGGTCCTAAGCTTGAGGAAGCATTTCTGAGCGGTAAAACAAACACTGCGCCACTCAAGCGCGCGAAAAAGCCTTGCCGAATAAACGAGAATTCCTTCAAGCGCCGGCGAGAATGGGAAGCAGACCCCACCCTTGAAGAAACCCTGAGGGAGAAGCGTGCCCGCCTTTCCCAGGCAGCCAAGTCCGATCAGACTCTGGCTGAGAGTAGCTCGGTCCGTCCTCAACGCGGACAACCGGATGACATTCAGCATCCCTACTCCCACCAAAGTAAGGTGCCAGACGAAGTCATACCATCTACCCCCATGGCCGCTACGATCTCTGGAGCCGTGGCTACACCTGACACTTCTCCTTCGGGTGAAGGTCAGACCCGGCGAAAGCGCATCGTGAAAGACCGTTTACTTGCGAAAGAAAAGGGAAAGGAGAAAGCGAAAGACATGGAGAAGGAGAAGGAGAAGGAGAAAGACAAGGGCAAAGAACAGCCAAGGGCTCGGGGGGCCCGTTCATTGTCCTTGGATACTACTATTTCTGCCGCCGAGACTGATATTTCCGATTCCTGCTATTCGGACCAGGAAAATGCTTGGACTGGCGAATACAACAGCCGGCAGTTGCCGAACGCCATGTACGTGTTGGTCGCTCATAGGACCAAAGATACGGCAAAAGAAAGACCTGTACGAGCTAACATTGACGATATAGTAACGTTCCGGAGAACACCGACTATTGCACTATCTGCGAAGATGAAGGTGATTTGCTATGCTGCGACACCTGCGAAAATGCCTTCCACTTTGGCTGCCTGCGACCCCGGATAGACAAAAAGAATCCCCCGAAGGGCGACTGGTTCTGTGAGACCTGCGTGGTGCGTAACAGCCTCACCACGGCCATCGCATGGGGGAAACACAAGAGCAAGAAGAGATCTTTCTCCCCACCACAGGACATCAAACACTACTTCGAGGGCGTCGGCGAAGAGATCCGCGGCAACACGCATTATCCGCCAGAGGACAAGCGGACCCATTCCTTCTACAAATCCGTCCCCACCATGCCCCGGCTGACTAAGCCTCCCAAGGCCGACAAGGACCACAGCAATAGGACGCCGCTTTACGACGACCCCAATCTGACCAAGTTGATGGAGAACGGGCATGTCATCCTCTGTAACAAGTGCGGCCTGTCTTCTGAGGGTACGCATCCGATTATCCGCTGTGACTACTGCGAATCCCGTTTCCACCTCGACTGCCTGGACCCGCCCATGGCCAAACCCCCTAACCCTTACGAAGGTTGGCTTTGTCCCAACCATGTTACTTCGGATGACTTGGTCATCAGAAAGTATGTAGATGGACGGGTACAAGAGCGTCGCCCTCGTCGCCCCAAGAAGGCAACCACGCTCTCCCACAAATGGGATCCCGAGCAAACCTGGGATGAGGACTTCAACGCTCAGGAGGATGACGTCGGTTCTCGCGAGATCGTCCTGGACTTCCTCTCCACTGCCAAGTTCAACAAGAGGCGTGAAGATGAAAGGCGCCAAAAGCAACTTGAATCCATCATGCTCGATCTCACACGGCGCTTGACAATGGAGCATTTCACCAAGAACGGAGTGTCTCTTGCTGACATTTCCACCCCAAACCCTCAACTGCGGGCTGGTATCACGAGTCTCCTTCAAAATTATGACTCAGGGAGATACAATCTCGCCACGTACGATGCAGCCTCGTCTCTTCTCGGCCTCGCCCAGGGCGAGCCCTTCAGCATCAGTGACGAGCCTGCTAGTGTGCCTTCTGAAGATGTTGCCGCAGACCCTCAACAAGACGAACCGGTCGACTTGGAAATATTCCAAGATGCCACTTCATCAAAGACAGACAAGGAGCCTACGCCGGCTGCTTCGCCTGCTCCAGGAGCCGTTTCCCGCTCGAAAGTACGGTCTGCCCCGGCTTCTCGTCGGCAGTCTCGGTCACGGTCTCAGCGTACCACCAAATCCCCCAGAGTATCTGCTCGAGTATCACGAAAATCTTCCGGTCCGAATTCTGATCTGGGAATAAGCACCCACGGCGCCAGCTCTTCCAAGGAACCCCGAAGGAAGAAGCGATCATACGCTGAGTCTGAGCCTTCCCTCAGCATGGAGGAACCAGCTCAAAAACGCCAGCATGCTGACTCCGATTAAACTTATTTATGTGGAAAGGAGCTCCCAAGCATCATGCTACGATTTGCTCAGTTGCTATGAATCACATCCAACCCTTTGGCGGCGGGTGCAAATTCTGCCCCGCACATTCGACACATTACCATCATCTTTGTTTTCTATTTTTTTTTTTGGAAAGGGCAAACACGACATTGTCAGTTCAACAGAAGAAAAATATTCTATTTTCATTAAGCACATTCGGAATCGGCGCATTTTCAAAGAATATATTTGCACGTGGCTACGGACAAGGCGTTTTCTGTGAGAAATTTGTCTCGAGATTCCGTCATCGCCTCGTTTGGCGAGTGATGAGTTTTTGCATTTGATTATTTTTATCATTTTGCTTCTGTTTTCACTTCCTCCCCATTGGAGTATGTTCTAGGGTATGAACCGTTTTTCATATCATCATTCCGGGCCCTGGTTATTTGTCTTTGCATTCGTGATTTTTTTTTTTTTAAAACGATCGAGTTGTGAGGTTGACGAGCATTGGTATGGCGCATTGAAGAATCCGCATGTATTATTAGCATGGGCCCGGGAAATCAATAATTATCAACGTCCACTGCAAAAGTTTTCTTCTTGGAGACAAGCACAGAGATTACCATAGGTAGCAGTTGTAAATTCGTTACTCTACATAAATTATCCGAAACAGCATACAGAACAAAGCGCCTAGCACGAAGCGCCTAGAACGAAGCACCTTGAACATACATCAATTTAATAAAAGACACGCAAGAATGAACTCATCGACCCCGAGAATGCAAATGGGGCGCAAGGTCGGAATTGAACATATCGAGGTCGGATATGGTCCTCCATATAAAGGAAAGCAGGACTATCCACGTTGTGTCGGGTATCTAGAGGAACTTCTTGGGCATGTTCGCACGGCGACGCTTGTACACAATGTAGGAAACGGCTAGGAGGACCTGGAATGCGATGATCATGAAAATGAAGAAGCCCATGCGAGGGGTGGACGCGGTGATGGCTGTCAATGAAGCGTGTCAGTAAGAGTTTTCATTCTGTTTCGAATAGGCCAGGCAACATACCGCTCAGCAGGCTTCCCTGCAGACTTTCACTCAGAGTGAGGTGGGAGTTTCGGAGAGTGTCGTGGAGTTGGTTAAAGCGACCGCTGTAGTCCTTGCCCTCAAGGTCGCGCTGAACGTTCTGGAGAAGCTGTTCAATGCGCTGAAGTCGAGCATCGAGGGCAGCGACTTGTTCTTTAGAGGCAAGTTTTTGCAACAGCTCCGTCTGTCGGGCATCGCTCTTAGATGATTGGGCCTTTAGGTCTTGGATAATGTTGTTGGTGGCCTTGTTCGTAAGCTGGAGGCGACCACTAAGATCCACAAACTGGGCAGCAATTCCGTTGTCCAGGATAGTGTTACCGGTAGACGGGTTTGAGATCGAACCCTGATTCTGGTTCTGGTTGACAATCGGTTGCTGCTGGGCACTGCCCTGGTTGGAGGGAATAGTCTGGCCCTGGCCGGCGGCGGACTCGAGAACAAACTTGAAGATTTCAAACGAGTCGGGGTTCTCAGGAGTAGCAGCGGAAATACCGAAGGTGTTTCCAGCGGGAAGGGAGACCTGTTTGTTCTTAGAGAAAGAGGAAACTACATGGGATTCTTGATGTTGGGGCCACGTACCTTGTTAGTGGAAAAGCAGACCTTGTCGTCCACGGTCACCTCAAAAATGGAGCTAGTGTGCTTCAGCTTCACGACCGATGGGCGGCCTAGGTTTCGGTAGGCATAGTCGCAATGTCCGAAGGCGAGACTGTCGACACTGCGGTGGGTCTTGTAGTCTGTCGTACCATCGTTCAAGAATCCGCGGATGCTTCCACCCTAAGGGAAGTTTAGCTAAATCCCTGCTTATTGAACAAAGGGTAAAACTTACCCTACCACCATGAGTGTCAATGACCAAAGCAAAGCCATCAAATTGGCCCACAGTATAGATACTCGATGTGCCAACTCGGGTTTGCCCATCCTTTGTGTACCATAATTGGAGGTTACCACCTGATCGTTCCTGACCACTGCCACGGAATTGGAACTCGGCGTTCCATTCAGATTGTGTAATGCTGGTTTGCTTGTTCAGTTTGCGTCCAGAACCGAGAATCGAATTATTCAACGTACGGGTTTTGTGCCCAGGCCGATCCGCGGACATTTCCAGGGTAAGGGGGAGTTAGGATAAGTTTGTTTGATAGCTTTTTGAAAGTCAGCGCCAGTTCTTATATTTATTTGAGAGAGTCACTCACAATTTGAGGATCACTACCCTCTCCAACGATGTTCCATCCTGGAATAGAGTCTCGTGAGGGCGAGATCCTGGAAGTGAATGTCAGCAGTTGGCCACTCCAAGCATACAATAGCACGAAATTCATACGTCTTATCATATCCGAAGCTGGCACTCTCGATGACCTGGGCCGTAGCACCGGCAGCAAACAGAGCAAGGGACGCGAAAGTCTTCATTTCGGTGGGGGAATCCAGGCGCGGGATAATAGCGAACAAACAAAATCCAAAGCAAGTCCCGTTAGAACAATCTCAAGAGTCTTCTAGGGATTCGATTGTCCTAATCCAATGTCGATTGTTTTCCAGAAGCTTTAGGTGACCGTGTCGAACCGCAATCGCAAGATTTCCGGGGAAGTTCGCAAAGACTAGAGACGACGCGAGTTGTGATCCACCCAATCACGACAGCAATCACGCAGAGTCGAGCTTCCTTAGCGATGGCAGCGGCCGAGGGAGAGACGTCGATGAAGTGATGGAGCTGAACGCTGTTAAGAATGGTGTGGCGCACGCCGACGTCCGAGAAGTCCATGCGGAGGATTTAGCTACTGTTGATACCTGGCCTTCTCTCCTAATTTGTTCTCCGCATAGTGCCACGTGACTGCGGAGGAGCTGCGCTTTTGGAGCGGCCGCGTTAGCTTGCTCTCAACCTTCGTTTTTACGGTCGCTCTGGGCTCGGAAAATGCGCAATGGCTGAGCTCTATCCCTCATTGGCGCAATGCGCCATCGTCGCAGCTGCTTTTAAGGTGCTGCTATTCCCCGCATAGTGAGTTGCGCGCACCTTGCCGAACCCCTCGGGCGAGATCTAATTGTGATGTGATGTTTGAAGCAAGTCGACGGACTTTGAGGTGCACCGCAATTGGCTTGCTATCACGCATTCACTCCCTGTAAAGGAATGGTACTACGAGGTTTGTCCAATAGCCTGCTCAATTCGCCTGCATCGATTGTTATTGTTAATACCAGCGCAGAAATCCTCGGAATGGACCCTCGATTACCCCCCGTTTTTCGCAGCCTTCGAATGGGTGATGTCGCAAGTTGCCGCATACATTGACCCAGCAATGCTAGTTGTCCAGAACTTGGGGTATGATTCTTGGGAGACGATCTACTTCCAACGCGCCACAGTCATCGTGACGGAGTTGGTCTTGGTATTTGCATTGAGTCGGTAAGACACGTCTACTGTGTTGGAACAAACGGAAGCGAAGCTAATGGTTTCAAATAATACTAGATACGTCCTATCAGCTGCTCCATGGGACAAACAAGCCGCGCATGTTGCTAGTCTCTCGATCCTTCTCTCCCCGGGTCTCTTCATCATTGACCACATTCATTTTCAGTATAATGGGTTCCTGTACGGGATCTTGATTTTGTCCATTGTATTGGCCCGCAAACAGTCGACGCTTCTCTACAGTGGAATCCTCTTCGCGATTCTACTATGCTTGAAGCATATTTACCTTTATCTTGCTCTCGCTTATTTCGTCTATCTGGGCCGCTTCTACTGCCTCGACCCCAAGAATATCTTCCGGCCTCAGTTTTGCAACATTATTAAGCTTGGCTTGTCTATTCTGACTGTCTTTGGGGTTGCTTTTGGCCCTTTTGTGCAATGGGGCCAGATACTCCAGCTCAAAGATCGCCTCTTCCCTTTTTCGAGAGGGCTGTGCCATGCGTACTGGGCACCCAATATCTGGGCTATGTATTCTTTCACCGATCGTGCTTTGATTCCCCGTACGTCCTTCCTTCCCTGGATTGCTTATAATATTTGCTGATTTGGTTTTAGTGGCACCGCGCTTGGGGCTGTCGGTTAATCAGGACGCCCTCAACAGTGTCACCCGGGGACTCGTGGGTGATACTTCCTTTGCAGTTCTTCCAGAGATCACGAGTGGGCAGACATTTGTGCTCACGTTCATCTTCCAACTCGTATGTATTCTACTCGAAAAGATTTGCTTTGCGTACTCATACGATACAGATTCCTCTGGTGAAGCTTTGGCTCCATTCGGGCCCAAACTGGGAGACATTTGTTGGCGCACTGACGCTTTGTGGATACGCTTCCTTCCTCTTCGGCTGGCACGTCCACGAGAAAGCAATTCTACTGGTCATCATTCCCTTCAGTCTGATAGCTCTTAAGGACCGTCGTTACTTCAGCGCATTCCGGCCATTGGCTGTCGCCGGCCATGTTTCACTCTTTCCACTCTTGTTTACGGCTGCCGAGTTTCCACTCAAGACCGTCTACACTGTGTTCTGGCTAATCCTCTTCCTTTTCGTCTTCGACCGAGTTGCACCAGTCCCAGAACGACCACGAATTTTCGTGTTCGACCGACTTGCTTTGCTCTATCTCACATTCGCAATTCCGTTGATTGTGTACTGCTCCCTGGTTCACCATCTGATCTTCGGATTCGAGCGACTACAGTTCTTGCCTCTGATGTTTATGAGCAGTTATTCTGCACTTGGCGTTGTTGGGAGTTGGATTGGATTTATGGTAGTCTACTTCACCGCGTAGGTCTGTTTCTAGATGAGAAAAAGCCTGGAATGGTATTTAATCGAAGTTCGTCGCCAATTCCTATTTACAGCACTTGAGGCGATGATGTAATCCATTCCACGTGGGACCGACCCACAAAAACCACGGAGCCTATTTTGCGCTATACCCAGAATGGCTAGTTCCACCCCGTGAATCCATGCAGCCGCGAAACACGGCCTCGAGACGAATTGCGCGTCATAAGTCGGGTGAAAATTGGATCTGCTCTAGATCAAATTGCTCCTATTTCTAAGTTGCCGGTGAATAGGTTGGGAGTCGATATTGTTCATGTTATCGGGTAGGTGGATACGATAAAATCGCATTTTATCTGGTTTTTGTTTAACTACATATTTCAACCGTGACTTAACCCCTCAAGCCACATACAAACTTTTCGAACCACCCCGTTTTCGTCCAAGCTGCGGTGCAATATCTGTCTTGCATGCCAGTGCGATTACTCCACATATACTACGTGGTTAAGATAATGTAGTTTTTTTTCCAGGCTATGAAAACAGCTGAAAATTAATTCGAACAAAGCCCATGGCGCCCATTTGAGGTATACCGCATAACCCTGGAATCCGTAATATTGCTCTTTTTGCCATCGATGCCCTCAGCGATGTAAGTCAAGTAAGTTTCAACAATCAGTGGATAATGAAGAAACAACCCCCTCGAGATTTGAAGAAAGAGGTGGATATTGTTGATCGAAGATATGTAGGGCCCACGAACGGTCAGCCAAAGGGTTACACTGGCAATTAACCAAGGGCATCGGGTTGCCTGATGGGTGATAAAGAATTAGGAGTAGGTACACGGAGAGAATAAGTAAATCTTAGTATTAATAGAACATCAGAGCGGTACTAGGACAGAGCAATAGTGCCATAACTACTCCTCTGCCGTATATGTAAGATGGGCCTTTATAACAAGCTCGTCTACCCCGCATGAATGGCATTAAACGGTGGCTTGAAGCTCGATTTAGTTCAAGGGTTATTGCTATATAGCAAAATCTATAAGTATGGGATATTGATTGGAATGGCTCATTGATAATCTTGCTCAAGATCTTCCGATACAAGAATTGCCTGACATCGGTAAGACAGGGGCCCATTTCGAGAATAAACCCTTAATGAGCCCGGAAATTATAATATGAAAATTCCTTCAGACATCCTAGAGCCGATAGATGGGTCCGATGTAGCGATTGGCATTTTCTAGACGAGGAGATTCCCTTGTGGGCGTGGGCGGACACTGGATAGATCCTTGTTGACTGTGTGTCAATCAAGAGTAGCAAACAAGCAAAAAGTTAGATGAAAATGTACAAGAAGTATAAGCAAAGCATAGTTCTGTATCAATTTAAGTGAAAACAAAAAGGGGGATATAGAAGGCATCAAGTGGCTCAAAACTGGGCGTACTGGTAGCAGGGCAAGTAACCCCCTGTCTATACAAGTCTTTTGTTCTTAGTTTCAAGGTATAACTAGAGCCAAATAGAGACTACATACATATTGGTTGCCCCCATAAATTAACAATATTTGATACGGTGGTGGCGGAAAACCCCAATTTGGGGGTATGTCTGTGATGGTCATAGTTAGGATTTCATACTATGGTTTTACAAGGCTCCTCTCGGGAGCATTTGATAGTTGGTCTAAGAACGAGATATTCACGAACTAGATGCATTAAAATAGTTTCCATTCAATTCTGTAAGCTTTGGCGATTCGAACGAGTGTAAATACGCATATAAAGGGGGTTGTGGTGGATAGGAAACGCGTTGAGGGCAATAGAGGCCGGCCGCGGAGGGCGCAAAGAGGGTCGGCCGGGCGAAAAGTGGAAAAAGTGGAAAACGACTGACTCCCGCCTACTCCTCCTCTCCACCAATCAGCATCCGCGGCTCCGGCGCGGTTGATCGACCGCTCCCTCACGCTTTTTACCTTCCAAACTTCCTGCTGCCACTTCCACTTCTATTTTCTCCCCTACACTTGGCACCTTCATCTCTTCCAACCCCCAACACCCCCAACCCCCCTCCCTCCAAGCTAGGAATTCTTGGAGGTTCCTGCATATTTACGACGCGTTCCTTTCGGTAAGCCCGCGAATTTACTTGCATCCTTGTTCTCCACTGCTTCCGAGTCGCCTCAATCTCCTCCTTCCACTCCCTCCCCGGGACTTGCCGTGTCATAAGTTTGGTCCGTTCTCGACATACCCATTCTGCGCTATTGGGATCCATTGTTTCGCGCGTTAGACACAAATTACCTATTGCGCACACTTGCAACTTCTATACTTCGGATGGGTTAGCTGACCATGTCGCGTATTATCTAGTCGGTTCATGTCGATCTTGGTCGCGGTCGTCTCTGGTAGACTGACGCGTACTTGCACCATTATTTAGAGACAATGGTACGAAATACCGCATACCCCCATTCGAGAATTCCGCGAAAGACTGCAGCCGGATTCACGGATACCCGCGAGGAATACACACAACAGCTCACACTGCGGCTTAGGTCTTTTTCAAACGCAAGCCCGTCATATACCTTCCAAGACCCGTGATTCATGATGACAACTCAGAGGTATTCATATAAACACAGAAACCATGGTTGGACCCGTCGATTGACAATACCTTCCAGGTCTGGGTCGTTCCCGAGACCAGTGAGATCTTCACGAGCTATGAAGCCTACCTCTCCCGGATGGATTTTTACAAACAGCGTCGATTTATCTGTGAAATTACTGGCCATTCTGGCCTGAACTTTTTTGAGGCAATGCGCAGTGAGGTAGGTCGAGTTTTGCCTAGTGCGACTCTTTCGTGATGGTTAGATACTCAACTCGACATTAGATGGAGGAATCGCGCGAAGTAAACAACAGTTTCCCGGAAGCACTCAAGGAGCCAATATTGCGACGAATTCAATTCTCTACTGTCTCAAGGGTTGACAATCTGGGTATGTCTCCTAATGCGTCTTGATGGAATTTGAGCATGAACTAACAGTTATATTCCACAGTGGATGAAATATATGAAGTGAGATGAAACGGTATCCCTCGATATGTACGACGCCACTAACGAATCGACTCCAGGAATTCAAGTCCGACTTTTACCCGGGGGAAAATGTGCTGATCCTATTGGAAGATAGCAGCAGGCTACATGGAATTATCAGGGATAAGGCAAACTTTGCCGAACAACTGTTTGCCGATGGAACTATCAAAACACCAGCATACGCTAGATATTTGGTCAAGATCATCGACCGCCCGAATGAAGAGGCGCTGTTAGACCAGGATCATATCACCCGCGACCGGAAGGCTTTCACCAAACTGATGCTACGGGGATTTATAAAGCACAACGTCACCCGCGAATCGTGGACCGGGGCTCCTTGGCTGGTGAAAGCATCAATTGCCGACGAATATAAGATCTCTACTGAGGTTCCCAAACATCTTCAGTATGGTTCGAAGGTTGCAGAGAAGAAAGCAATGAAGAAGGCAGACCAAGATGGATTCTTTGGCTTCTTTTCTTCCCAGCAATTACCAGCTCTTAAACCAGCGGTGAAGGGGCAGAAGTCCAAGTTATCCACTCAAGATTTGGTCAAATCTAGCCAGGCGCAGTACGAGGAATATCAACGATCACTGAACGGCAATCCTTCATTCTTGCTTCCAAACAATCCCCTGCGTCCATCCAAGCCGCCGCTGGTCGGCGACAAGAAAATGCAGCCGCCTTCTGTGGTCGTCAAGAACGAGTCGACAGGTCCATCACCACCACCGATTCGTTACCCAATGGAGGATTTGGAGCTTCCACCCTGCCGAGATGATAGACACCGCCCGACATTGAAGTTCATGATGGTGGGTGAGTCAGACGACGATGGGGCCGAGGATCTTTTGCCCGATGACTTGGAACCTGATTCCGTTGGGTTGCTTCTGGAAACCTGGGATACCCTCAATGTTTATTGTGAAGTGTTCCAGATCGACTCATTCACGTTTGATGACTTCCTTCAAGCTATGCGTTTTTCTTCGGAGGAAATGGACTGTGAACTCTTTGTAGAATTGCACTGTGCTATTCTGAAGAAACTGGTCAATTCGGAAAACGAAAATGGTACTATTCAGATTAATCTTCCTGATTTTCCTACCGAGGAATCCGACGAATCAGACGAAGATGAAGAAGAGGATGAGGATGATGAAGAGCCCGAAGAATCCGCTGGGAGAATGACTACTCGTGGCAGCCTGGCCAAGAAAGAGTTGGAGACGCTTAAAACGCAAGTTGATGAAGATGAACAGCAAGAAACTCAGATCCATCGAGCCGCGGAAATGTTTGCCAACTCCGGATGGGTTGATCGCCTTCGCCGACGGGACTTCCGCAATGGTGGATGGGAGCTTGTGATGATTGGTCTCTTGCATCAGTTATCCGTTCGCCCTCGATATGAGGCGACCTGTAACGACATTCTCAAGCATCTTGCACCGCTCGATGCGAAGCCGACTCAGAAAACGGCACAGCAACAATATAGTACCCTCGACATTAACTTGCGTGTCAAGGCTCTGCAGATAATCACCCTGCTCAGCTTAGAGACAAAGGCAATTCGAAACTACTTGGAGGAGTGCAGCAACCAAATGACCGAGTACCGGAAGGTGAAGATTGAACATCAAAAAGCACGCAAGGCAGCGTAAGTCGCATCATGAATTGGGTTGTAACGTTGACATATTAACCTATCTCACTAGACTCGTTGAACTTCGTCAGCTTCACCAGGACCGGAAAGCTCTCCAACCAGAACCAGAAAAGAATGAAAAATCACCTTCGCCCGTTCCGGAGCTTGAGGGCATGGATGATTCTAAATTGACTCTTGAAGGTGATTCTGAGATGCCTATAGACACGGAGGATGAAGATACGCCTCGACCACGTGGACTTCGCGGAGGCATTGACCGTGCTCTCGAACGGAAACGGAAGCAGGAGCTCGAGAGAGAACGTAAGGAGCAGCTGGCTAAGCAACCCAAGGGCTCCAAGCAATACCAAAAGGTTCTGAAGAAGATCGAAGATCAGAAATCCAAGATCGAGAAGCTTCAGGAGGAAATCGACTCGGTTGACAACGATCTGCGCGAGGCCGACTGCCCGCGAACACGTTGTCTCGGACTGGACCGATTCTGCAATCGCTATTGGTGGTTCGAGCGCAATGCGATGCCTCGCGAGGGTATGCCGGATAGCTCAACCTCAGAGGCTCGCTACGCGAACGGACGCCTTTGGGTTCAGGGACCTGACGATATGGAGCGTGCGGGCTTCATCGACTTGACCGATGAACAACGCAAAGTATACCACAAACATTTCCAGACAACGCCTGCGGAGCGTAAGAAGCACGAAGAAGGATCAACCCATTTGTCAAACGCTCGTGAATGGGGCTACTACGAGGACCCAGAGACGATTGAACAGCTGCTGGAATGGCTAGACCCGCGGGGCAACCGAGAATCCAAGCTTGTGAAGGAGCTCCAGCTCCAGAAGGATCATATCATCAAATATATGAAGAATCGACAGGCATATCTGGCCGACTCTCGTGAGCGTGCCGAGTCCGAGGAGATGCCTACCAAGCGGGTCACTACACGTAATAAGACTTATGTCGACGTGAATGAGCATAGTCTCCGCTGCCTCCGCTGGAGGAATTCGACCGCCATGAACGAAATTGGTCATCTTCACATGGATCCTGATCGACCGACCAAACGACAAAAGCGCAATACAGATGATACCGGCCGCGAGACCAAGGCGACACGAGGCAAGCCATTAACTCGACAAGGGTCGCGACGATGATGGTTTGGCCTCAGTATTTATTTTTATGGGATCACTCCTCCTTGCTATCTTGCCCTGTTATTCTTTTACTTTTGATTCTCTCGTATGTACTGGAGATCATGCGACCACGATTTTGTAACATTTCCAGGTCTTTGTTGAATTGTATACATTCCGTGCATCATCTGCGTTGGGGAAGGAGTCTGGGAGGTGTTCACTGTGATTGCTTTTTTTTTTCTTTTACTTTTTGTTTTCTACTTTCTTGTTGTCTTCCCGTCATTCCTCTCCCCGAAACCTGATAGAAATGCAAAGTACATAGAACTATCAATTGTGTTATCACCGATGATTCCCGTTGTTTCTTACCCGCTGACCATTCGGCTGTTCGGGACTCGCTGAGTTCCCGCCACCCGCCTGTATTTATGGTATCCGTACGGTAATCCTGCGGCTACACGCGGGGTGCGGCTGGTATCGGCATGTCAGGCTCATACGCCGAAGGTCCACGAAAGACGTCAGTGCTTTTAACGGCGTCTTTTGCCTCCAGATATTCTCTCGATCTCCATCTCTCTCTCTCGGGCTTATCCTGTGGCGCTTCTGATTTACCCCGACTGTGAACTAATCGAACACAGTCGTGTTGTTGTCCCTTTGGGAGTGCCGTATCGATCCTTTCCTTCTCCCGACGATCCTCCGGTAACCCGAGTCGACTTTTCCCAGATTATCGCCGAGTGATCACGAGGGGACGGCCGTTGTTCCCCAGACCCTCTTCCTCGGTGCGCCTCGGCCGCACACTGCGCCTCCCTCCTCGACTCTCATGCCAACGGGACTTTCAGACCATGCTCACTCTCATTCCGATCTACTTTCACAACCACGGCACTATCTTCGTTCAGCGGATACCAGTCCGCACCCCAACTCCCCGATGAGTGGGATCGCACACCAACAAACTTCTTCGCCGCAAATTACCGGTACCACGAGCGGCCAGTATATAAATACGGAAGAGCAGAAGAGCAAAGGCAATGCGCCAGTCCAGAAGAAAAGTCTGGACTATGTATTACGAAGTGGCCTGGCCGGAGGAGCCGCAGGCTGTGCGGTAAGTGCGCGGAGAGTGGAAAACATCCACTTTTCTTATCCTCCCTCCCTCTTTCTCTCTCCGGGAATGTGTTTACTGACAGTGGGATGGAATATAGGCCAAGACAGTCGTTGCGCCGCTTGACCGGGTGAAGATTCTCTTCCAGGCGTCGAATCCGCAATTCGCAAAATACACGGGCAGCTGGTCTGGAATGATCGCTGCCATCAGCGACATCAAGCGCTTTGAAGGCTCTCGAGGTCTGTACAAGGGTCACTCAGCCACGCTTCTCCGTATATTCCCCTACGCTGCCATCAAATTCCTCGCCTACGAACAAATTCGCGCCACCATTATTAGTTCTCCTGAACAGGAGACTGCACTCCGCCGTTTAGTATCTGGCAGCTTGGCTGGAATCACCTCTGTTTTCTTTACATACCCACTAGAGTTGATTCGTGTACGATTGGCATTTGAAACGAAACGCACATCCAGGTCATCCTTGACGGATATATGTAAACAAATATACCGCGAACGCATTACACCTCCATCGTCTGGTCCTACGGCCACAGTCACCGCCGCAGGCACCCAACAAGCCTCTGCGGGTGCTATTGTCGCCGAAAATGTCTCGGCAACGGTCAGTCAGGCTGTTCCTCGGTCCGGTATTGCGAACTTTTACCGTGGCTTTGGCCCCACGATCCTCGGCATGCTCCCTTACGCCGGGGTCTCGTTCCTCACTCATGACACGGTAGGCGATTTGCTTCGTTACCCATCCGTCTCCAAATATACGACCATCCCGGCCTCGGAGAGTAAGCCGAAGAAGGGCTCTCGGCAACCCCAACTGACGGCCGCGGCTGAGCTTTTCTCCGGTGCTGTCGCCGGTCTCGTGGCTCAGACATTCTCATACCCATTGGAAGTTATTCGGCGACGGATGCAGGTTGGCGGTGCTGTTGGCGATGGCCGCCGGGTAGGAATCATCGAGACTGGCCGAAAGGTCTGGCTTGAACGAGGATTCCGCGGTTTTTGGGTCGGATTGACAATCGGGTACATCAAGATCGTCCCGATGAGCGCTACCGCCTTCTTCGTTTATGAGCGCTTGAAGTGGTCACTGGGAATTTAGGCATTCAGACAGGAACACGATAATTAGCGTGGTGATTTCAACCTGCTCTTTTATCTTTCCCGTCCAACTACAGTGCACACGGAAGATTATTTGTTCTCCCCGTGTGATTATTCCCGTGGCCGCGATGGCGTTCTTCTCGATGGACCCCCGACTTTCAAGCAGCCTGTTCGAAGTATTCTCTACGACCAGGGATCTCGAGCGCCCGCATGGAGATCCCGTCTTTGCTGAAATACATTGCGAAGGGGATGATCTCCACTCTCACACGTTCCCTTACCTGCTTCCCGTGAGGCAAGGACTTTTGAGGCTCTCAGCGCATACACTACTAGCTCGAAAGGGCTAATCACCTTTAGCGATAGATGGATTTATTGCTTTCTTCTCCATGCCGATTCGATTAAACTTCGGCCTTTGATTCCCACTGCTGGCGTTCTGGTTACTTCCTCCTTACCATCTCATTTGTGAGACATAGAGGAGCCATTTGGCTCTGATACATCGAATATACGCATATTCTGGACAGCGTAGATTTGTCCTTGCAGATACCACTTTGCTTCATTTTGTTTCTATAATAAGCCCATTGATTATCTTCATATAAAGTGTAGAGGGTATCCAACTGTAACGCCTCGGCGATAGTGGGTCATCAGCGCACGGACCACAACAAAAAAAAGTTCGGGATGTTCGACACGCAACTATTCTCTCTCCATAACGACCCCAAAATGACTACACGCACGCATAACGAGTTTCTCGACATTCCCGACGAGGAAGACGAGAATAGCGACCGCGGCTACGACTCAGAGGAAAATGTGACGAAAAACAAAGGCCGGAATACGAAGCGGCGACGAACCGCAGACACCCAAGACCTGTTCGGTCTCCAATCAGACGAAGATGAATCCGAAGAAGAAACACCAGAGGAGAAGGGAAAGTCGCGCAAACAGGCGGAGTCTCACAAGGAGAAAGCGTCCGAGGAAAATGACGAGGTAGAGGATGAGGAAGAGCAAGAGGAAGACGACTACCTCGATCTGACGGACTCTAAGCCCTCCAAGGGCAAGAAGCCGCTTCTTACCAAGCCAGTAAAGCCCACCAAGAAGTCGAAGTCGAAGCCCGGAGTTATCTACCTCAGTTCTCTTCCTCCATACCTTCGCCCCTCTGCCCTGCGGTCTTTCTTGGAGCAACGCGGGTTTGCGCCTATCACGAGGGTATTCCTGCAACCGACGGTCCGTAGCAACTCCGCGCCGAAGCGCCGGTCGAATAAGAGAAAGACTTACTCCGATGGATGGGTGGAGTTCGAAAGCAAGTCGACGTATGTTTGTCCATGAGATTGGAAACAACCGTGCTGGGTCTTGCTGAAACTAATTCCGCATACAGGGCTAAACTTGCCGCCGAAACACTCAATTGCCAACTTGTCGGCGGGAAAAAGGGCTCATGGTACCATGATGATATTTGGAATATGAAGTATCGTAAGTGATGAGCGAGTAAATATCGTGATTATTCTTGAAACTAACACATCGCCCGCACAATATAGTTCGTGGATACAAATGGTCGGACCTGATGGAGCAAATGCAGAGAGAACGTGCAGAGAGAGAGGCGAGACAACGCGCAGAAGACTTGCGTGCCAAGAGGGAGGAGAAGGTCTTCCTGGCGGGTGTGGAGCGTGGCCGAGTCGAGGAGGGTATGGCGAAGAAGAATGAGGCAAAGAGGAAGCGACAGCAGGAGGCTGCAGACAACACCGACGAGAAGGCTCCAGCCAAGGCCCCAGAGACCTCAAAGAAACCTCGGAGGACATTCGTTCAGAATGATGTTGTTTCAGCGAAAAAGACACAGGCTATTGGTGACGATGCGAAGCGGGTATTGGGCAAGATCTTTTGATATGCCTGGTTCGCCTATTCAATTACTTGTATTTGAGATATCCATGTTCTACATACTATTATTCAATGATGAAGATATTTGCATTGCATTGCGCGGGCTATATAGTATTCACCTCGCGCATAATCTAGATGTTGAGAACTTTTGATTTTTTGAATCAGAAATATCAAACAAACGCCAGCCATGATCGTCAAGGATATCACTCGTAGAAAGCTCATTCGTCGCCCATGTTCAGATCATCAAAGTCATCAAGCAGCTCCTCCATGTCAATCTGCGGTACCTCGTCATCACTACCGCTATCCTCTTCCATCTCATCCACGTTCTGAGCCTTCTTGCGAGCCTTGTAAAGATCCAAAGTCTGACGGAGCTCCTGGTCCTCCTCGACATCACGCAAGAACATCTCGAAATCGGCCTCCATACGGTTGGCCTCCTGTTCCTGTTTACGAGTAGGGGCAGGGGCGCCGCTGGCAGCAAGAGCCTCCTCTTCGTACTCGCGAGCCATACGCTTGAGGCGCCAGGCGCGGTTCTTGGGCTTCTTCTTGCGTGCGTAGTGCTTCTTCACTAAGACAACATCGGGAATTGTGGAGCCATACTGATGGCTGTTCTCAATAGCCTCGTAGTTGTCGTCATTGAAGATGGTACCAGCCAGATGGTAACCCATGGCAGAGTCTCCGACGTGCAGGACACCACCCAGGTGAGTTCGTGTAAAGTAGGTAGTATCGTTTGATCCCAAGTCTGAGGCACGGGCAACAGTAGCTTCGGCCAAGAAGAATCGACCATTGGACTGACCAACAGGCTCGATGTCCATAATGATAAATTCTGTCAGGTGGGTGATATCCGAAAGGTTCTTGAAAGGATTGCGCCAGTATGTGGCGGTAGGGACTTCGCAAGTTTGGAGGGTTTGAGGGTCGATGAGATTGACAGCACTGCCAACACGGTGGCAGATAGTCAAAGGATTGATGTTACCCAGCTGACGGGCTAATTTGATCGGGAGTGCAACCAAATCGTCTTTGCAGATGGGAATGATCTCACAGGACCAAGTATGCTTATATTGAGCCACTGTAAAGATAAATAGTTAGACGTTTCCTTCAGATAAAAAGGTATAAAAAACATAGGACGTACCGGACGTATGGATATCCATGGAGATCAGCTCCTGGGACTTCTTGGAAGTAATAGGCGCAACACTTTGAAGGAACTCGACCATGCGTTCAGCCTCATTACGCTTGGCGTAGTAGAAATCCAAACCATCTTTCGCCTCCTTGATATTGACTGTATCCTTGTGCGCACCGTTCTTCAGAATGAGTTGCTCGAGGTACAAGAATGTACGCTTGTGAGGCACCTTCTGACGAAGCTGGATGGATGCGCGCCAGGCGTGGTGGGTGAAACTCTTTTGGCAATCCGGGCACTGTTGAGTAGCGACAACATACTCCACCTCGAAGCTCTGCTGAATGATTGTACCCTGGAACGCCTCTTGCTGAATCGTGAGCTTGACTTTCACACGGCGAGAGTGAGGTTCCGTCCAAATGAAACTGGCATCAATAATCCGGACTTTCGACAGACCGCGGAGACGACGTAGACAGATCGCAAGGAGTTCTTTCGATTCGGGGGCAGCGACGAGCCAGCTGTTCGGGGGTTGCAGCCATCGCTCACAGTCCTTGCAAAAATGCAGGGTGGATTCACGTTGCACGCCTTGGGAGACATCGACTGAGAGACGAACACAATCCTGGCAAAGCGCTCCAGCAGCGGTAGTTCCATCAATAGGAGCACCACAGTTGCAGCAGAGAATACTATGAAAAATCGAAAAAAAGGGTTAGAATTTCAAATTCACATTTATCGGTAGTAGAAAAAAATGCCCCAACCCCTCCGCGATAAGGAACACTCACGTTGCAGTGATGGGCTGGTCCTGCTGCATTCCCGACATGGGAACGGGGGCATCCAGATCCATCGACATCTTGACGAGATTCCAAGCGGAAAATACTCGAAAATCAAACGGGTCGAGAGAATGAAGTCACGAACAGTTCGATTTGTAACTTTTTGCCCCGCCATCGCCGAATCTTTTTATCGCTGACTCATCATTTGCACTGTTTGCACTTATTTTACACACCGCCCTTGTTTTCTGCCGGTCTGCCGACGGCCGCGTTGATCAGACCGGATCGGATCTTTTGCGACTGCTCGAATCCCCTGTCCAGAACAACTACTACGCCATGAGCAGAGCTCTGTTACGCGGCGCTGTGTGCCATTCATGTCGCCATGAAGTCCTCCGCTCATTCATGGCCGTCTCGGGGGTGACGATACCCCGGTATACCTATACTCGTCGACCCAACCTCAGCTCCAGAGCTTTCTCAACCATAGGCGCGTTACGGTCTGATCGCCCTCCTACCTCACAGTATCCCGATATCAACTTGTCACCAGTGGAAGATGCTACAGTCGAAGCCGAGACCAATGAAATCACCGCTTCGTCGCACGTACCTTGGTATTTACAGGATGAACCGGCCGTCGACGAGCCTCGAACCGTATCTGGCGACCACATCCCGCAAATCCCAGAGAATTCCCCCGAAGTGCTTCCTGTGCTTCTCGAATATACGTACAAAGACCTTGGCCTGGATAATCTGAAGCTTTTTGACTTGCGTGACCTCGAAACTCCCGCCGCGCTCGGCGCCAACGTGATCATGATTATTGGAACAGCACGCAGCGTGAAGCATCTGAATGTATCAGCTGATCGTCTGTGCAGGTGGCTTCGGAGTACCTACAAGCTTTCACCATATGCTGACGGCTTGCTTGGCCGCAACGAGCTGAAAATCAAACTCCGCCGGAAAGCCAAGCGAGCACGTGCGGCTGCCAATGCTGGCCGGATGGTTGATGAAAAGGACGATGGCATCACTACGGGTTGGATCTGTGTCAATGCAGGTGTTGTGGATAAAGGTGCTATCGAAACAGAACTCAGTGAGGCTGGGTTTGAGGGGTTCGGCCAGCTTGACTCCGGTACCAGCGTGGTGGTTCAGATCTTTACCGAGGAGAAGCGAGCTGAAGTCGATCTGGAGGGTCTATGGCAAGGGAACTTCGACCGAGCCGAACGGAAACGACTTCGAGAACTTCAACAAGATAACATGGATCCGCCAAGCAAGACTGAACATTCTGCAAATGGCTCCTCATCCAAGTTTTCTGCCGGTTATCCCAACGGTCAAGAAAGAAGTCTTCACACTGGTCAGCAAAGGGCTGCACCCCTCACCACAGATTCAGCCACAGCTTCTGTTTCCTCATCAGCCTCGGCGCAGGCATCCGGGATGTCTACTGCATCGCTGCTAGAGATGCTGACTGGGCTTCCTGACGAGAATGCGCGGAGCGAGCTTGGAACTGGTCCTGATGATTATGAGTCTACTCTATTTCTACGACTGCTGCATGATAGCCTCCCGGCAGATACGTCCTATAAAGACCTTGCAACACTGCGCCTCAAATTGTCCACCATTGGAATTACCCGCCAGCACCCGGCATATAGCAAGCAAGTCCTGTTCAATTCTTTCACCGAAGTTCTCAGCAATGCTGACGACCTGGAAGACGACCTCGCCTTTGACATCGTATCCGCACTCTTGACTCCGCAGAAGCTCGAAGACAATCACGGGCAGCCTGTGTCATACCTGCCGGAGGCAGACATTGAGCTCGCCCTTCAAGTTCTCGACCGCCTCAGTCTTCGTGGCGTTCCGATCCTCAACATGAAGGTTTTTAATATGCTTTATCGAGTCGCCGATACCACGAATCAGCTTCCATCGGAAGACGAGAAACCCCAGTCGAAGATCGCACCGGAATCGGCTAGCGGCAAAGAATGGTCAAAATCCCAGCGTCAGATGTTGGATCGTCTGTCTAAAATCGTCGCCGGTGCGAATGTCGCTTTCGACGAAGCAGAGGCGCGGCGGTTGATGGTGACCCAGTTCCAATGTGAAGACTATGATGGATTCTGGCGTTTGTGGCGACAATTTCCATTGAAGGGCGTCATCCGGACATCTGAAGATTATGCTCAATTATTCCAATTGCATGCAGACCTCGGCGACGAACGACGGGCGCGCGAATGTGTCACCACATGGGTGCCCATGATGGAACGAGAGGCCACTCCGGTTACGCTGCAGGGACCGGTCGTGACGTCCCTCATGCATTGTCTTCTTGTTGCGGATCCTGATATTCGAACCCGGGCCAAGCGGGCATCTCCTGGTTCTTTTGTAGAGATCTGGATCCAATGTCAGGAGGCTCTTGCCCGGGGTAATTGGTGATGTTCGGTAAATTCGTTTTCTGTACTATAGCTGTATCATACGATGTTTTTTCATGATCGAATATTTTTTGCACAAGAACCCGTCGGTCTCTCGACTCTCCAATAGAAAAGCAGACACTTGTCAAGGGTCAATGTCATACTTGTGCCAAGCCGAGTTCCTATAGTGTACAGTTAGACCTCGTTAATTGGAACCTCCATAGTTGGAAACCCCGCTATGTAGTTGGAAGGCTTTTTGGTGTAATTAATCGGTGCCTGCCGACTCCACCTGAAGATCCGGCTTGGAGTGCGGAGAATGCGGAGTCGCCCACTTGGCTTGCATTGCATCTGCATCGGACATTTGCAGAGGAAAAGATACCATCAATTCTTAGCTATCTATCAATCGATAGCGAATTGCCAATATTAGTTGTATTTGTCTAGATAATACCCTGGGTAACCACTTAATATTCCTTTGTTTAACCGTGCAAAAAGCAAGAGGTTAGGGCAAACCGGTCGATTACGTGCTTCCGAATGAGTGGCGAGGCCTCAGCGCGTCATTGCGCTTGCTTTCCCCGCAAAGATTAACCGGCGGCATTTCATGTTTCTTTTTAATTCTTAAAAGGTATTCTATTCCCTCTTGGTGTTACACAAAACAGAGAGGGAAAAAAAGCTTCGGTGTCACTATGCACGCTCATGTTTTGCTGCTGGCCCTGGCAGGCCACTTATGCCGGGCAATACCCGTTCAGGATGGCCCCCAGCAACGCTTACTCAATGGCCTGGAACTTCCTTCTAGCTACAACAGTGTGACAGGTGGTGGCCGCATTCCTTTTACTCCCGGCCATCGAGACCCTTACGATAAAGCTGTTGATGCAGTTGGCGACGAACTTGATCCTCTTCCCTGGCGGAATGGATTGGGTGCTTCGGTATTGGGACCTTGGAATAAGGATCGGTCCCGACAGAGTCCTGATCTTGTGCGACCACCTAGTACTGACAAGGGTAACCTGGCTAATATGCGCTGGAGCTTTGCGGACTCTCATATCCGTATTGAAGTGAGTACCCTGTCTCTTCTCCTCTCGACTCAGCTACTAAAAATGTGACATAGGAAGGAGGATGGACCCGTCAGACCACGGTCCGTGAACTGGGAACAAGTGTCGAGCTTGCTGCTGTCAACATGAGACTTGACGAAGGTGTGATCCGTGAACTTCACTGGCACAAAGAAGCCGAGTGGGCATATGTTCTCGATGGCGAAGTTCGAGTGACTGCACTTGATTACGAGGGCGGTAATTTTATTGACGACTTGAAGAAGGGTGACATCTGGGTTGGTGCTCTCAATAAAGACCCGCGATCAGACTTTTGAGTTGGAAGCTAACCCGCATTGATAGTATTTCCCCAGTGGTGTACCTCACTCACTGCAGGGACTGAGTCCCAATGGGACGGAGTTTCTTCTCATCTTTGACGATGGAAGATTCTCGGAGGAATCTACATTTATCTTGACAGATTGGCTGGGTAAGTTTTGGATTGATCCCTGGAGTCTTTCAACTTGATGCGGGACTGATATACTAACAATTCCCCTGTACAATATAGCACACACTCCCAAGTCCGTTCTTTCCAAGAACTTCAACCTGGACCCCAGAGTGTTCGCCCATATCCCCGAAGGTGAAAAATACATCTTCCAGGGCTCTCAGCCAGGCTCTATAGATGATGAAACTCCTCGCGGCAAGCAGGCGAAGAAGTCCAAGTATCAATTCACGCATCGGATGCTTGACCAAGAACCGATTGAGAGTACCAACGGCGGTGGGAAAGTCCGAATCACTGACTCCAACAACTTCCCCGTCTCCAAGACTGTCTCAGCTGCACACGCAATCATCGAGCCGGGTGCTATCCGGGAAATGCACTGGCATCCTAATGCCGACGAGTGGTCATTCTTTATCAAGGGCCGTGCCCGAGTGACTATTTTTGCAGCCGAGGGCACTGCTCGGACCTTTGACTACCTCCCTGGCGATGTCGGGATTGTGCCACGCAACATGGGCCATTTTGTCGAGAATATCGGCGACGAGCCTATCGAGATGCTGGAAGTTTTCCGCGCCGACGAGTTCCGAGATATCTCCTTATTCCAGTGGATGGGCGAGACCCCTCAGCGTCATGTCGCCGATACACTCTTCGCCGATGATCCTGAAAATGCGAAGAAGTTCCTGGAACGGATTCAAAACCATGACCATAATGTTGTCACCAAACCGGACTTTGTTCGCGACGGCCAGGGCCTGGAACTGTAACCAACGAACAGTAATAGCTCAGTTAGAAACTAGAGTCTGGATTTTATATCTGTTAGCATCTTCTGGAAAATAATTGCTTGCAGATATGAATTATTAAGAATATGAACTTGAAGTTTGTATTGTGGCTACGATCCCACATATGGTACTATGTAGTACGGCCAAGTGAACCTCGGCTGTCGATCCACTGGTCTCTCCTACTTCCGGCAATCCACTCTCTCCGCAATCCTACCTCCTCCCCATCCCGCCCTCCCCCATCCCCCCATCGCCATCTCCTGCTGAGGATGATTGGTACTCTCGAATATGGAGTACCTTCCTAGTCTTCAACAGGAGTTCGATGAGCATAAGCCATCGCTCTTCGGTGAGTCTGGATGCGTTTTGCGGGGGAGTCATCCCTCCCCCGGGAAACTCCCCTCGGCCTCTATCGCCGAACTCTTCCCTTCCCCATCTGTGATCGCAAACCATTGGAACAAACAATCTCTGACAAATTCATCATCCCTCAGAACTCCTTGCCGAACAGCAACTCTCCGATCTCCTTCCACCCTCGCTACGATATCTTCTCGCGGTCGCGACTCACCGCCACCCCCGATACCTTCTCCGGATCCTCAATTCATATGACGAAGTTTACGCCCTCTTATCACTCGTTGTCGAACGCTATTATCTACGTACCTTCGGAGGATCCTTCACCGAGAATTTCTACTCTCTCAAGCGCGAGCGCGTTCTCCGCACCAAGAATGGCGAGATCCCACGCGCCCAGGTCGGCGCCGGCGGCCCCGTGCGCGACGCCCTGAAGTTGCACTCCACCGACGTGTGGAAGAACTTGTTGGTCATGGTCGGCATTCCATATCTGAAGCGCAAGTTAGATGAAGGCTATGATATCCACGCTGCGCCACAGGCGTCGCTGGTGATGGGCGGCGGGCCGCGATATAACCCCAGCGATGATCTACCTCATAACCCGACGGTGCGCCAACGCATTTTCCACTACTACAAGTGGTTCCTGCGTAATGTCTACCCTTCGGTGAATGCGGCTTATTACTTTTCCATCCTTGCGTTCAATCTCGCCTACCTTTTCGATAATACCAAATACTCCTCTCCATTCCTTTGGCTGATCGGTTCTCGCATTCGCCGCCTCGGAGCCGCAGATCATCGCGCCATCGCTGCAGTACTAGATCCTAAGCCAGCGCCTGGTGGAAACCGATCCCAACGACCCGGCTCAGGATTGATGGGTCTTCTAAGCCCGCAAAACATGTACCCTCAGCTCTTAACCTCTCTCCGTTATTTCCTCCCGGCATCAATCTTTGCCCTCAAGTTCCTGGAATGGTGGCATGCCAGTGATTTCTCTCGCCAGTTGGCCCGCAAAGCGACCGAGGTTATCGATCTACCAGCTCCTGTGATTTCAGGTCTTACCAACACCGCTGATCGAAAGAAGTCTGCCGAAGAAGAGGAGAACAAGAAGAAGCAGGGCTCTGAGCAAGAGAAGAAGTCGGCTGCTGGAGATCTCAAGTCTGCTCTCAAGTCACCGCGCCGTCACCAACCGCCTATTTCCGCTACCTCTTACCTCCCCATCTTCACTGTGCCCTTACCTGCGGCTGATACCTCCAGCGCAAATACATGCCCAGTCTGTCTGAAGGCTCTTACCAACCCGACGGCCTGCCAAACAGGCTACGTATTCTGCTACGTGTGCATCTTCCACTGGTTAAACGGTGAGCACCAACGACAGTTAGACTTCATGGACGGAGAGGGTGCAGGTGCCGCATGGGAAGAGGAGATCACTGGCGACGACGACGATGATGATGAGAAAGAAGAGGATCGCGCGAATGCAGAGAAAGGGTCTCGCAAGCGTGGTGGAAAATGGGAAAGTGGAAAGGGCAGATGTCCAGTCACGGGGCGAAGAGTCCTTGGAGGCACCGAGGGTCTCCGAAGGGTGCTGATTTGATGTACATATCCTGTAATCTTACATATACCATTTCCTACTACAATGGAGCTCATTTTGTATAGAATATTGTCTTGGGTAATCATAAGATAGACTGTCTCTGAGAAGCCCCCGAGGGTCGAATTGTGGGTAGTAGTAGTAGTAGTAGTAGTAGGAGTAGTATTTAGCCCATGGAAAAAATGCCAGGGCCAGGGTTCGAACCTGGGTCTCGCCCCTTCGAAAAGGCATCGTTTAATGGGTCTCACTCTACGTGTGCTGCCACTACATCACCCTGGCTTATTGGTGAGAGTTGGGTGTGAGAGCAAAAAGAGAGAAAAAAAAAGAAATATGACATGGGCGTGAACCGAACGGGAGACCTCCAGATTTCAAGCCAAAAATCCGCCGATGCACGGATGTCCTCAGTCGAAGTACTTTAGAGGCAGCCCTAATATCAACCGCCAACACAACATCACCCGCACTACTTCCTGGCATCACAACCTGGTGTCAAAAATTCATAACATTTTTTCTAAAAAAAACCAGAGTAAAATATATAGTCTTTAATAAGGAAGTATTAAGAATTTAGGGGAAAAAAAAGTAAAAAAGATAGGAAAAAAACATTGTCCCACGCCAGCCCTCCCGGGCGAGCTGGCGCAGTCCCTCCCACCCCCCTGTCGCCTCATCGATACTTGGCCCAGGGACAGCCAAATATCGCCCCCTCCGGAGAGGGCCTCGGGCAGGTAGGAGCTACCCAACTGCACTATGAGGAAGGTCTTTGCCGAAAGTTTTCAATTTTAGATGATATTGCCTGTTTGGTGCTGCACTTCGCGGTTTCCCATTTTATTTGGTATCTACCGATGTCTATAAAAGTCTATGTATCCCAACCACCTCATTAATGTATAGTAGTAGCCCTTTCAAGAGCAGGCTCCTCGTGGGTCTTTATCGACCCAGTATTAGTTTCATCAGCTTTCTTCTCTTTCAGTGTATGAGCCTTGAGCCTCTGCATATATTCTTGTGACTCGGCCGCATACTTGCACTTCGACCTAATGACAGCCCCGTACTTATAGAAAAGGAACGGGATCGGGATACAGGCAACGGAGAGAAACGCCGGGATGGAAGGGGCCCAGTGAATACCCAAGTTACCGTACATGTAGGTGGAAATGATGGGGAAGATAGCACCGAAGACAGACCGGAGAACAGCATTCGATGCCAGCACGGACGCCGAGTAAATAGTGTATGAATCGATCAAGTAGTTCATGATTCCAAGGTAGATGAGAATCACGCCGATTCCAAACGGTGCGGTGCCGATGATAGACACGATCCAGTGGATAGATGGGTAGTTCGTCCATGCAAACCAAAATTGACTGATGGATATCAGAACCGCCCCGGGCATACACTGTATCAGACGTGTCTCTGGAGGTGCCTGTCCTCCATGAGAATCCATAACTTTAATGTAGTGCATGTTCGCAGGAATTGTGCATCCGATCCCAATAAGCATGCCAACTAGGATTCCTAGGAACGAAAGACCCCCGACACCGGGGTTCCACCCACGACCTTGTTCAAAGACGATTGGGAAAGCGTCGAAGAACATATACAATGTACCATAGACGATCGCAATGTATACCGCGCAGAGAAGGACAATCGGCTCCTTTAGAAGGAGAACCCAAGGTCTGAGGAGTGATTTGTTCAATAGATTTCCAAGTGACACTGGGCCTTTATCGAGTTCAACCTTGCTTCGATACACTCGACCCGTGATCTGCGAGAGGGTCTCGGCACGCCGACGCAGAAGAACAGGAGGGTAAGTTTCCGGAATGATCAACGTCGAAAGGATCCAGACAAAACCCGCGGTGGCTGCGAGCAAACCTTCAACCCATCTCCAGCCAGCCTTCATACCGAGAAAGCCTCCGATGATGGGACCGAGCGATGGACCCAGGAAGGGAGCAGCAGCGTACAGACTAAGCGCCAAGCCACGCTGTCTCGCAGAGTATAGATCCGAGATTGTGCCGCCAGCATTGCTGAAAGGCGAGGAGCCAAAGCTGCCCGCGAAGAAACGAAGAATACACAGCGTCCAAATATTCTGAGCACCCGCACAACCAGCAAGGAACGCAGCCAGAAAGAGCATGCTGATGAAAAACGAGACTTGTCGACCCCATACCTCGCCAATAGGAGCCCAGAGGAGTGGGCCGATCGCGAAGCCTAACACGTACAGTGATAGTCCCAGGGTAGCAACCTGGGTGCTGACATTGAATCCAGAGATAATTTCGTCGATGCTGCCGCTATATGCCGACGAAGCCAGCGAGACAATCAGTGTAGTCGCTGCTGCGGTCAGGGTGATGGACAATTTCCTTGCTGTACTAAATAACTGTGGATTGCGCGAGTCATCAGGGATCCAAGTGACCGCGTAGGGATCGTCTTCTGTACCGGAGCCCGCAAATTCATGATCGAGAACCTCCTGTGTGACGGCGCCATGATCGACCAAGATGCGCCAATAGGGAATAGTTCGTGGGTAAACCCCGGGCGCATTCTTAGGTGCGCCTCCTAGCATTCTCCTCGAGAAAATGGCGAGAAGATTGACTATTGCAGGAGATGGAGAAGTCCCAATATTGAGGGAGAGAAGTGGGACAGAAGGGTTTGACAGGAGATTTTCGATCGATGATATTCGATCTCTACGCCCAAAATAAGACAGGCCCCGCCCCTTCTTGGGTACCTAAGTGGAGTTCGGTCATAACAAATCTTTTTTTTCTTTGCATCTGTTCCTCGGCACGGGCTCGATTGCGGTGGGTCTCTCGGGATATCGGCTACAAACTGGTTTGCTTGTTGGATGGCCGATTTCACGGCAGCGCCGAGACTTTTGTTGTCATCTGTGAAGTGCAATCATGCATTTATTAATTGATTGTGGCGGGCTATCCAAAGCATCTCATAGGCTACATTGGCACATGAGTCGATATTGCCAAGACCCGAGGGACTTCTCATTGAATCGTGTTAAACATTTGCGATCGCTGACTGTTGTTATCTCTTGGAACAGGGGCCAAGCACAATCAGCAGACCCACAGTTTCACTAAAGTTATGCAGTTCCACACTCATAAGGCTTGTTGTTCTTGAGAGTATACAGTGCACCATGGGTATGTGTAGGTTTATAGTAGGTTCTTGCATCCCAGAATTCCGAAAAATGCCACTACTATGTCAGGATCAAATGCATACCCAAAAGCACAATCGAGGAGATTTCGATTCAGTACTCGATCGACGAGAACAACCCTGGTACGTAAGCCAGAATCGACAGATTGGATTTTCTCTCAGCATCGTTAGTGATCGGTGTTCGTAGTAGGTTGTGATAATTATGAAAGTGTGTATCGAAAAACGTGATTTAGGACTACAGACAGGGGTTAAATTTTTAGATTATTTGTGTTTCACAGAGGTGTCATAGTAGTATCCATCGGAGAGTGAATAATGTGATAATTGTCAAATTTCAGATAAGTACAGACATCTATTCATAAAGAATCAAGATATCATTGCCAAAAGAGTATGTGATTTTCTTCTTTTCATTATCCGTATTTAACTACTTCATATTTATCACCTCATGCCCTCTTTCGCAGTCGGAGTGAAAGTGAGACTCATTCGTATCACTAACATATAGACTCCCTGCTGGGGCA
This sequence comes from Penicillium sp. S1701, assembly GCA_023626415.1. Lineage (NCBI taxonomy): Eukaryota > Fungi > Ascomycota > Eurotiomycetes > Eurotiales > Aspergillaceae > Penicillium > Penicillium sp. S1701. Next base: position 1,229,134 of record JAMAGY010000001.1, on the reverse strand, counting down.
TTAATTTGATAATCATAAGACCACGGGTCATCATTGAGATTTGTTTGTGACTCAGACTTCGCAATATCTTTCATAGGTATGCCGTCTCCATTTGTTGTTGAGTGCGTTGTATCTGTTCTCATCCAGGGCTTGGATTGGGATGGCCGAGATGTCGGATGAGACCCATAGCGGGGGGTGGAGTTCGGTGTCAGATCTGATGGTTTAGTAGGTTTGGCCTTAAGCCCAAAGACCCCCGTCACTCGACGAGGAAGGCTAGATGCCAGGATCATCTTGGACAAACACGGAACGCTGAAGATGAAGAAACCACATGTCATCTCAGCACAAGCCCAGAAAAGAAGAGGACCGATGAGATACATGCTATCGGATTCCCTGGCAAAAGATACTGTGTGAACAAGGCGAAAGATGGCCGCAATAGAAGCTCTGAAAAATCCCTGATTAGAAATCTTAGGTCATCGGGAGATGGCAGTCAAGGACCTACAAGATACCGACACCAAAGATGATCGAAATGCCGATCTTTTTCGGCCAGCTCATCTGCAGCTTCCAGATCATTCGTTGGGGCAAGATGAACATAGTCACATCAGACACAACCTGCACAGTGGCAGATGTGAGCATCACATTTGGCAGGGGATAACATTTGCTGGGAAGGTAAAATTTCCAGATCGCCTCATGAGGGCGACACTGAGTATTCAAAAGTATGATACAAAGCACTCCCCAGAGACATTGTAGTGTAATAACAACCGCGCAGCCAATCCAGAATGGATTTCGCGTTTTGCCAATTGGAACAAAAACTCTGCACCAATCCAGCAAAATGGCGGTTTTGATTAATGGAAGCACGGCGGAATAGCAGCAACCATACACCAGAATAAGCTATTAGCAGCCGATTAGTTTTTCTCTTGAAGATCGGAAGATTGGTCGGATTCGAAGTTCACATAGAGGGGCTTGATGAGATCTTTGTTATGAAGATTCCATGTGTGGACATAATAACCGGGCGTGAATATCAATGAATATCCAGCATAGGCAGTTCCCCAGTAAGCACCCTAGATACAATTAATACGTGGATATGGAATCGTTAGTGGATAGTTGGAACAAACATAGGCGCAGATCATCATGACTATGAAGTCGCGACAATTGTCAGTCGTGCTTGGACAGAGATGTAGAAACTAAGTGAAGCAAATGTCAACTCACCTTCCTCCACACGAATCTTTTTATCCATCCACACCCGGGCAAACAAACGCAGACACGCACACGAGGTCGCAACGACCATACATAGTGTCGTCACAAACCAGGCCAGCCGGTTGCTATTTGGTGGGTTTTCGAAATCCGGCGTCACTCCTTCTGGCGCGGAGAGCGCAGGCTTGGCCAGCAGCTCGACGAGATCCTCTGGTGACATCTTAATAGCCAAAGCACCTCACGCAGAGCGAGGGCCGGAGGGGCATCGGATAACCCTCAAACCGAAGAGCCGACTATTGCAGCTATTGTAAGGGAGAACCAGGACAAAAACATGGAGGAGTGACTTGTCAAAAAAGGGATCCGCAGACTCTGACAGATCTGATGAATTCTCTTATGGAGGATTGAAGTGCCCCATCTGCTCGTGAGGCGGCGACCCAGACCACTGGGTCACCACTAATCCGTGCTGGAAGTCCATGACTCCATTTAACTGAATCGATCAAGAGTACTCCATACACAATGTGTATTCTCTTAATCTGAAGAAACCCAATGAGAGCTCGTGCGGTGGGGACCTGTCGACTGCCACTTGTCCAGTGATATGTCGCAAGGGGGCCCCGCAACTCTCGCGGAAAGCTCCCGGCTAGTGGATATCTTCACACCACGGGAAGTTAATTAGTGAGTTCACTAATTGGTCTATCATGACGAAAAAGGAGAATGATGGCCTGCCACAGAAACGCTAGCTGTCTCACCTGATCCCAGCCGTGGGTTTGGCTATCAATATCTGGCAGCTCTATCTCCCGTTCATGGCTCCCGTTATTCGGAAGGATGTGAAGATCGGCGGCACAGCTGTGAGTGAGGATGAGCGTCCTTTGGTTGGCCCCCCTCCACTGGTGTCCAGGTGGATAGGTCTTATTTTTGGGGATCTCCACTGCGGACTACAGAGAGACTACTCCGTACACAACGGGGCCATCGAGTTTTTGCGACTCGGCGACGGCCCGGACCGGGGGACCCGTGATTCATGGAGACACCCGTCAAATCTGTCAGCTAAACAATGCTTATGTGTTACTAGTAGTATATTCCTCGCGTTTGCGCCGTAGCCAAAGAAGAAAAATCGTTCAAGTTGGTCCGATCCATTCAACAATTTTCGCCTACGCGCACCGCCGGTTCGGCATGGGATGGTCGCGCTAAGTGTGGCCTCAGCTTCGCCTTTTGAATCCTCCTTGCAGACTAGTCTACATACGGCGGTAGGTTTGTAACACCTTGGAATGGTGCGAGGCGGTGGCTTTGCGCAAAATAACATCGCGTGAGTTCCCAACATATTTCGTATTGAAGGACTTCCCAGTCATATATTTGTTCCCAGTGATGCCAGTACCTATTAGTGAGTCGAGCACTGGCACGAAGTCGTAGTATCCGAACTTGAATTAAAGATTGACCTATGCGCTCAGGTGACAACATGTCCTCATTGCAGGAGGAGCATCCCCCGCCAGGGGACTTGCGGAAGATGATGAATGAACAGCCGCTGCCCTCGATTACCCCAGGATTGATAGATCCGGCGTCAATGGCAGGGGAAGAAGCAACTAATAAGGCAACTGCAGTGCTCGAAAAGTTCAATGCTGCCCTGACGAATCACGATGTGGGGGCTCTAGCGAATTGTTTTTATGCAGGTCAGGCGTATTGGAAAGACATCTTGGCTCTGACATATCATTTGCGTACTTTTAGCACGCCTGGTGTCATAGCTGCGGCACTACTGCAGACCAATTCATCCCGACTCATCGAGGATGGAATTAGAGTCGACGGTGCAGCAATATTCCTTCCAGCCACGCCAGTTCTCGTAAGTATTGAAAACCTGTGCATCCATAACTTGTATAGAGATTGGAGAATGCTAGATCTGATGTATACCGGTAGCAATGGATCGATTGCCCAATTGTTTTTCGAACACAGTCGCCTGCGGGAACATGTGGTGGAAAAATGATGCTCTTGCCAGTGGAAGTTAAAACGGAATCTGGCAAGTCAGAGCTCGATTGGAAAATCTGGGTCTTGAGTACCAAACTTGAGAGCTTGGATATCCAGGCGGAGGATGAATCTCTTCTACGAACACCAGGAAAGGATGTCGATGCCTCGGAGAACCTGGAGACAGAAGTATTCATCGTTGGTGGCGGCAATGCGTACGTTGACATGTCAGGTATTTCCATGATCAAAAATTCAGAAAGATAATTTTTATCTAGGGGCGTTGTACTTGCTGCTCGTCTAAAAGCTCTGGGGGTGGAAAGCGTAATGGCTGAGCGCAACAATTCCCCAGGCGATAATTGGGCCTTGCGCTATGACTCCTTGCGATTCCATATCCCAACGACTGTCTGTGAAATGCCATTCATGTGTAAGGCTTTTGTTGCTGATATTGACCGAGACCCACGACTAATATTGCCATCAGACTATGATAAGGAGCTTCGGACGCCTCACTTGCTGTCGAAAGATGAACTTGCGTCACAAATCCGACGATACGTGGAAGCATTCAACCTAAATATGATTACATCGGCCCAAATCCAGGCCACTGAATATGATTCATTGACCGAGCGTTGGGAAGTCAAGATCGAGATCCCTGCTGGGAAGCGCACCATCATTTCAAAACAACTCGTTGTCGCAACGGGATTCGGAACGCAGAAGCCCAATATGCCACAAATTCCAGGCAAAGAACTTTATAAAGGAGTGAGCATTCACTCTGCCCAATATCTGCGTCCACAGCAATTGAAGGAGAAGGGTGTCAAGGTAAGTCCGTTCCAACAGAGATAAGCAGCATTCACGCCTCGTTTATTGAAAACTGACGACATAATCTTTCCAGTCTGTCATGGTGATTGGCTCTGCGAATACAGCATTTGATGTTCTGGAGGATTGCCATGCAGCAGGACTCAAGTCATCGATGAACGTTCGATCGCCAACTTACATTGTCCCTCTCGAGTATGTCTGCGACAAGATAAGTCTCGGCGCATATGATGCTGGCGTGGAAGCGGCAGACAAACTTTTCCTACTACCACCAACTGTTGTCGATGGCCAGTGTGGTCGTAATATGTTCCGACATTTTACCTCCCAAGAGCCTAATAGGTATGCGGCATTGAAGGCAACAGGCTTTCCTGTCCTTGACAGCAATGAACCTGATCAATCGCTCATGCATAATCTTCTTGAGCGAGCCGGCGGGCACTATGTGGATATTGGTGGTACCAAGTTGATTGAGGAAGGGAAAGTTGCGATTAAGGCCAACGTCGAGCCTGTCGCGTACACTGCAACTGGCCTTCGTTTTTCAGACGGGAGTGTTGTTGACGTCGATGCTATTATCTGGTGTACTGGATATGCCGATGGGAACTTGCGTGATACAGTTGCCGAGATTCTGGGTGGTGGGACTTGCAAAGATAGCGAGACTAGTGCAGCAGCGAAGAGCGAGGAGAGCAAAGGTCGACTTGGGCCCCATGAGATCGCCGCTCGTGTTGACGCGACGTGGGGAGTTGATGCGGAGGGTGAAATCCGAGGTATGTGGAAGCGCCAAACACAGCTGGACAACTTCTGGGTGATGGGCGGTTTCACACAGTTGCAACGATGGCACTCGCCGACTCTGGCATTGCAGATCAAAGCGGCTCTGGAAGATATCTTGCCTCCAGCATATCTGGAGACACCTCGGGTCTAGAGGCCGATGACGGCAGCCAAACATAAAGAGGCTTTCGAACTTGGATGATTGAAAAGGTGTTTTATGAAGACCAGATGAATATTGTGATAGCTTTGAGTGGGTTTATAACTTGAAATTCTTCGCCGGCCATCTAAAAAAAAGATCCTTCGTCATTCTGTCGACACTTTTAGTCCGATATGTTAGATTCTTCATGTCCACCTTAGCCTCTCCCATAGTGGTTTTCTCACGACTTAGTTATCTCCCTCGAAAGGAGAAACTGCTGGATGGGTTGTCCTCTATTTGATACCTAGGTATGTTCACGGTCATTTTTCCCTTCTCAAGCCCGCGTATGACTGCACTGATCTCGCCGACTGTAATATATTTTCGGATAAGATATCATGTCTATAGGTGCCAGTGAGAAGTGCCAGGATGATCCATTCCAGCGCTCAGGTTGAACTCGTCAAAATCGATGCTCTTCACTAGGTTTTCTGTGTACTCCCCTGCGCTTTGTTCAAGTTTTTTGATCCTCTGATCTTCCTGATATATCCATTGATGATACCCTCTCGACGCGGCTGAAGTGGTGGCTACCGGGAAGAGCGATGGAGTGGAGAACCGATCTGGCCGAGGGGCTGTTTCCCTTTCCCACCGCTCGTTCTGAGACTCTCAACCTTCTCCATTTAGAAGCTCGAGCAACTGACGCTTGCTTTGCAAAATGCCCTTGGATATAAATTATGACGAGATTTGCTCTAAATTCGACCGGCTTGTTGCAAATGGCATCATCGAATACCAGCCTAGCCACCCCGTTGCTGTTACTGACAACGGCATGACCGTTCGTCCCACACCCGCTACCTAGTACAGCCCGTGATTGGCCGTCCTAATATGAATATAGTTCTGCTTCAATGTGGTGGAGGGCCTCAAGGCAAAGCCACAGGCTGGTGACGCCGTTAAGAGACCCCAGTCAAACACAAGGGACGATGCTCACCCTGAAACATTCGGCCCGGGAAGTGATTTGGCATACGACCATCCCGATATCTGCATTACCACAGTTAACGGCACCCACTTTCTTGTGATCAATAAATTCCCTGTTTTCCGACCGATGTTGCTTCTGTTGACGGTTGATTCGTATCTTCGGCAGCATGAGTTACTCGACCTCGAGGACATGGAGGCTGCGTGGAACCTCATCTGTGGTCTTGAAAAAGAGCATTTCGCTTTCTACAATTGCACAGTCACGGCAGGATCCAGTAGAGCTCATAAGCATCTACAAGTCATTCCAGCTCCAGGCTCCGATGATACATACTCGGAAGGCTTCAAATTCTTCCCGGACTATGATGTTGAATCGGAGGCAGACATATCCCCTTGCGTGTATTTTCTGCAGAGATTTCAAGGTTTGCCAGGGGGTGGTATCCATAATAGTCACCAGCTTATGGAGATTTATCTACGGTTGTTGCAGCGGACACGTGAGGCTTTGAAACTCGACGAAGGCCCTTATCCCCATAATATGATCCTTACCAAGAGATGGATGTTGATGATTCCTCGGCAGAACAAAGTAAGCCACGGCCTTACTGCAAATGCACCAGGAATGGTGGGATCCGTTTATATTTCAAACCAGAGTCAGCTTGAAATGTGGAAGAAAGCTGGACCAAAAAGAGTTTTAGCAGGCTTAGGCATTCCTCGAGTGGAGTTTTAAACTCATTGTTCAACTTTCGGGCATGGAATAAATTAGATGTTCGGCAATAATGAAAGGTTTCCGACATAGGTAATTTTTAGGAATGGGTTCAGCCTCTGCATTCAATGCATATAATGGCTCCTGAAAGATGGACAAGAAATTCAATGGAAACAGTGGTGCTACTGGTTAATATTCAATTACAAAACTTGGAGACCAATATGTAAAAGCTTCTAAAGATCAGAAAGCACTAACAAACCTTGGCAATACAGACAAGTTCAAACAAGGGCCAATTGGGATTTCTATAGCGCACCGCATCCCGCATGGCAAGTATCAGAGCATAATGTCACATAAAAGATAAAACGTAGCCCTTAGGCCCCCGAAATGAAATACTCCTTGTTGCGCAAAAGGGAAACGGAAACACGCAGTACGTAAAACGAATCACTTCGCAGACTAGTAATAACGAGTTTCAAAGGAGGATTGGCAAAAGGGACAAGGTATACCAAAAAAGCAAAAAAGGAAAGAAGAGAGAAAAAATTCGAATAGAGGATTTAGTTAAAAAAAGAAAAGAAAAAAGAAAGAAAAAAATAAAAATAAAAATAAAAATAAAAAATAAAAAAAAAGGAACACAATAGGTTCACTCAACCAGAGAACACACGGTGCTAGGAACTTGACAGACCACGAGATATAAAAAGATATAACTCCTCCAAACCGAGCAAGGCAATGAAAAGCAGAATGCCATAAACATCCGGGCGTGAGACCAACCATCTAGAAAAAAAAAATGTTGAACCAAGGGGGAAAAAGATAGTTGAACTCCGAAAGCGCCATGCTAATATACCTCCCAAAGATTTCAGGATATCCTATAGACAGCATGAAGGGTTGATGGACCAGGAGGTCCATTAGTTGTTGCTACCACGGACGATGTGTTTGCTCCGGACATGTTCCTCGAGGCGGTGGGACCTCTTGAACCGCCGGTCACACAAGCGACAGAAATGAGCACCCTTCACAATGTGCTGTTCTTTTACGTGTCGTAAAAGAACAGCCTGGTTCTCAAACCCGGTACTGTTCATGCATCCTAGCCAAAAGCACCTCAGCCGAGAAGCATTTGAGTGGCCATTACTATCAAAGAAGTCGAGTCAGACACAATCAACTTCAACCTTGCAAGTGTGCTGGGTTCATACCTGGGCTCTGACACTTGCGGATGACGGCGATGACAGTAGTGATGCTCGCTAGGAGGGACTGACGATCCGATCATGGAGACGGACGTCCCAGGCGATGGGGCCGATGCAGTGACACCCCCAGGACTAGGCAGGGTCGAATTATTGTAACCAAAACCCGTAGGATCCATGGCAGCAGTAATGTTGGCGGGAGCGTACATCGGGTTATGGTTGCCCCTTTGAGGAGGATTAGCAGCCGAATCATACATGGGTTGTTCAAAGGACGAAGGACTACCCGGTGGACGGGAAGCCGACGTCGAGGTGGGCTGCTGCGCGGGATAGCAGCGAGGATTTGCGGGGTCATTTTGTTCCGGAATCACAAGATACGCTGGATAATTTGGGTAATAATTCGTTGGAGGGATCGAGGAGCTTGGCTGGTAGCTACCTTCATCAGGCTGAGCCTGAGTGAAATGTAGGTTGGAATTGCCGGGGTGTGGGAACATCGTGGAATTGGGATTCGAGCTAAGAAGAAGATTAGTTAGATAGGAATCAAGTACATGAGTGCCATAAGGGTGCCGTGGTACTCGTGGCAAGAGACGGGTAGTTACAACTGACGAAGTCAATTTACTGCGCTGCGGTGAATAAAAGAAACAGGAAAGGAACAAGAATTACTGTCTTCTCATATAGCTTTTTCGAAAATGCCAAGAGGGTTCAATTCGAGTTGAGGGTGCCCCAGAGTGGCTAAGCTGTGTGGTTAGTGCCGATGTGGGTTGGGTAAGTGCATTTGGGGATGGGCCAAGAATTCCAGAAAACCACAAAGAAGCCTTGTGGAATTGGCTCAAATAGGCCGCAGTTGCCTGCCTGGAATCAGGTATCGATGGTTTGATGGCCTCACAATGCCCAAGTAGACCTGGACTTTTTCATCGTCAGTTTTATTTGACTTGTTAGTTGCACGGTTAAAGTAAATCATGACAAGCCGCAAGAAAGCAGGCTCTATACGCTTTCTCTCTCCGTGCGGAAGCTTGGGCTTGATGGGATGTGTCCCCCGAGCCCATGCTCGCTGGACATCGAGGTCTGGGTTTCATCGAACCCAGTCCCCCAGGTGCAAAACCCTATGGTATCAGCCATGTAACGGGGAGAGTTGATGTTTTTCGAATCTAGATAATATCGAGAACGGTCTCGCAAGTGTTTTCGACACGAAGGGAATGAAAGATTTTGTGAGATTTGGGGTGCGGGGTTGACAGTGTGATGTGCTGTTTCGCCCTACTGCAGAATGCAATATCAAATCACAATCATAGTCACTTGATCCACCTTACGTCGTAGAGCAGCAGTGCCACATTACCTGTATGGGTTGGGGAATTTTTCTCCGCCACCACCGAGATAGGCACTGTATACAGTTGTGTTCGAGTCGGCTTCGTGCGGGGGTTGAGGTTTGCTTGTCCCCAAAAATCGCTGCGCCACCTGGCAACTGGGTCTGCAGATCTTTTAGTTTTTAACCAAAAGGACATAGCATTAGGATAAATTGATGGTAAAATCCAGTCTGCTCTTTACCATTGTGGAGTCTGCGCTTATTTACCACACCCATCTGGGGATCTGGATTCATCTCCAAGCCAATGGCTTTTTGATCTCGAATGAGGCGAGCTGAAATACCATTAGGATATATCATCATCACTGTAAACCCTGCTGCGAAAGGCCCATAAGCCTCGTCACCCATAATTGACTGCGCCACAAAGTGGCCTCCCTACGTATCCGATTTTGAAGAGCTGGTCCCTGGAATTTCTGTCTATGTTCATTAGGAGTATCTGCCAAATCTAACGAGACACAATAACATTAGGCCAGCCAAGTAGTAGTAGTAGACATCTAATACTAAGATCTAGGCCTTGCACTCGAGGTATGTAATAGGCAATATTTGTGTTCATCAAGGTTGAGGCTGTGTCAGCCTCGAAGCTTACCTTGCCATCATGATGTTAGCTGGACCAAATGTTTCCAAGAGTTGCCCCGCTTTCGAGAGTCTACGTCATATCGCCCCACAAGCGTCGGGCCGCCGAATTGGGTACCATGGGACAGACTATATTATAGTTCCTGGATTGGATAGTATAGTATAGTTCACTCGGCCCACTTTTTAGAAAGAACCTAAGTGTGAATTATTATTCTAGAAGGTATCTAGCCCTAGAGCGAATGTGACAACATGACTCTGTTCAGGATGAAGCAGTTCCCACAGAAGGATTTCATCCAGACTCACATAGTGGAACCATTGAACAGTACATCATGGAAAGGCATGCATGACGATTGAATTCTTATCTAAAAAGCAACAGTATAGCCCATTATAATCAGAGGAAATATAACAATGATAAAAAAGCAGAGTGTAAAAGAGAAGAGGGTGAACGGGGGCCACCATGTGGCTTGAGCTTGAACATGCCACGAACAAAAGCGGCTATATTTTCCGTCTCAAGCTAACCTCGAATGAGCAACCCTCAGATGTACCTTGAGTTTATCAGATCGACCAAGACCAAAAGTCTTCCCACACTCAGGACAATTATATTCATCGGGGGAAATATGGGTCGACTGTATATGTCGCCATAACGTCGAGGTTTTCGTAAACTTCCCGCCATATGTACAGCCTTCCCATTTACACTGAAACAAGCGAGGTGGATCCAATCGGGAATCTCTGGAAAGTGTTAGCCGCGGCTGTAGTATTATGGAGACAGTTTCTTCTCACGTAGTAACTAGTTGAGGCCCAGAGGCATTCTTCTGACGAGAGAGAAGGCATGGAGTCGGAACGCGCCTCCCACAAGGCATACTGGAGAGTTCTCCCATTGGATAAGTCGGGTCTAAGGCATGGGGCCAGGGGCTCGCCAGTGACACAGGAGGATAACAGATAGGCTCGTTATTGCATTCACTCGATGAAAGGTGATGGACCTTTTCGTCGCTGCTCTGTCCTACTGCGGCAGCATTTCGGCAGGCGTATGCTGGGGTTAGTTTGTGGCCCCGGTTGGTTGAGAATATTTGATGCTGGGGGTATGAATTGCGGAGATCGGTCGGAGTTTGAACTTGAAAGGGTCCCTGGGATATTCGAATTTGCTCTGAGTCTTCATGACGATCGAGGTACTCGCAAGATAGATGGTCCAGGCCATTGCTACCACAAGCTGCCAGTCCATCTAGATTGGCCTGGAAGGGTGACGTCATTGCAAGCATAGAAGATCAATCCAACAAAAAGTCCCTATCACTTTTCAAACAAAATAAGAGTGTGAGATACAGTTATGGTGTTATTTTACAAAGTCCACGCTAGGTTGGGGAGCTGGACGATTTATATCGTCTGCTCTGGGTTAAAACAATCGAAGATTGGTGGAGCAGATGAACAGAAAACTAAAATCAAAAAAAGTGGGTTCCAAAATGGGCTTGGTGTAAGGAATCGTCGCTTTCGCGTGTCGCTATACTAGCGGCTGCCTGCAGACCTCACTACCTCGGTACGTATGTGCGGTGCAGCTTGCATCAAGTCCGCTGATTGTGGTCAGTGCAGTCGGCAAGTTCGTTGATTGCCTGCCGACTCCATTAAAAATTTTTCGAATTGGACTTCGACAGTCTACTCAAGCGCCTCCTGCTACTACTCTTGGGTTAAAACGACTTGATAGATGTTCTTCGGATCTGCGCAGGCCATCAGCGCTCGCGTGTTGCCACTTGCTAACCAGGCCCCCTCAGAATCCTAGTCGTTTGATACATTGCGTAATGTAAGGGTCCTCGAGAAGGATGTAGGACAGATTTTATCCATAGATATAGACGAAACGATTTTCAAGTATTCGCTCGCCTACCAGGGTACATACTATACTTTCCCTTTGGCGTGAACCATCCTGCCCGACTAAGACGAGATCCGATGGCTATGGTCGCATTGGGATTTCATCTTTATTTGCTTTCCCTGTCAAATACTCAAACAGCTAGCTATGGGATTGGTTTTATGAAGTTTTATGACAACATTGTTCCAACTATTGAAGGAGGATATCATCTGGTCTTACTAGTATGAAGCCTCGCTATTGGGGAATACCCTGCACAATCTATGATTGATTAACTATAGTATCAGGTGTATCAGGTTCTGAAAGTTCTTGTTTTGGGTGGAAAGAATGAATGTTCCCAAATCATAGCGGTCAACTTGCTCTACGGCCTCTCTGTCCCCTGGAGGGGGCGAGATCACCCGGGTGAAAGGGGGGCAAGGGGACCAAGTGTGGAGAGAGAAGGGGGTCTAAAGTTGCCACCGCTACGGGCTACGCTGAGGGATGTATGCTTGCCATCGATTCTGCGTCGGGCATTTCACAGGGATCACACACCGCAAAGTGAATCTTTCGGCGGCCCGGACACGGTGCGTGGAATTCAATGATTCGCCAGGCCTGGCCTCTTAGGTTGATGTCCATAGCTCCTTTGACGATCGCCTCCATAGGTATACATCATATATGGAGATGCTCCTTCTTGCTTCGTGCACTGCTCTGAGTCTAGACCTCCTATCGACTCCCAGTCTCGAGCGGGAGAAGGGGACCACCCTAGAGTAAGACGACCAATAACGGCCCCCACTGGCTGCCCCTGTCCCAAAGCAGTCAACACCTTCAAGTTCCAGTTCGGCATTTGAAGAAAGCTTAGAGGTTAGATTACATAGACCACGATTTAAACTAATAGATCATATGACCACATTATGAAAGCGATATCCTTCAAAATATCTTTCGTAAACTATATAACCGCTTGGTGAGAAGAAGACAATGGTTGGTTTTGTTTGCTATGAATATTTGCTATGAACGGGCCTGATCAGCGGCAAATTCCCTGGGTAGACTGACCCGCTCAGATATTATAAGGCTCAGCATCTTCCCCGAAGATCAGATGGGGCCGCTCCGCTGCGACCTTCAGAAGAGTCTGGGCGAAGACCGAGTTAGCCCAAGAGAACCACGGGCGGGTATAAGTCTTGATGTTGGTGACATTAATTGACTCGTGCACGAGACCAAGCAGACTCGAATCGCGGACGAGGTTTATCGACTCAATGATCTCGGTATCGTTGCCGGAAGTCTGAGCTTGCATGAGTAGAGACATTGGCCAGGCATTCTCGAGGCCAACTGCAATGAACAAGTTAGTCAGGCGGGAGCGACATGGGACATTTGCGATAAAAAAAACTTACTATGAGGACCGCCAATGCCGTGGAAAGCGGGGCCTTCCAGGTAGTAGGGGTTACCGGCCTTTTCCGTGATCATCTTGCGGGTGTTCTGGTAGACCTTGTCGCTCTTGTCGAGGAAGCCCAGGTATGGCAGAGATAGCAGAGAGGGGATATTGGCATCGTCCATGAGAATACGCGAGCCATAACCGTCAACCTCGAAAGCATATACGTCACCGTACTTGCCGTGGTTCACGATTCCGTGCTCTCGAACAGCTTCAGCAAGCTTCTTCCCGCGTTGCTCCAATTCATCAGCAAGATCATCGTGGCCGCCAGCCTTCTTGACAACCTTAGCAATCTTTTGCAGCTGCACAGACATCATGGCATTGGGCGGGATGAAGTATCCAAGGATAGTGGCATCGTCGCTAGGACGGAACGCACTGCGAATGAGACCAGTTCCATCGTTGAGGGGATTGCCAACACCCTGCAGGTTGAGGGTTTCAGTTCCGATGTTGGTCTCACGTTGGAAGGTGTACTGATTAGTGACAAACTGGTTCTTGGAGTTAAAAGTGGGCTGGGACTGCGCATCGATGACACGAAGAACAGTATTCAGCGCCTTGAACCAGCGGTCCGTGAGAAACTCGGTGGAATCGGTGTTCTCATGGAATTCGGTAGCCAACAACAAGAAGTGAGCTAGCGAGTCGAGCTCATATTTACACTCATAGACAAAGTTTGTGGAATATGTGGGATGCACAGTATCCTGCTGGGTGTTGTTCTCGGGCTTGATGCCGCTGATGGACGGCGGCTGGAAGGCGTTACAATAGGGCGATTGAATGACAAACTCCGCCTGAGTGTTAATGGCGCCGAGAATGAGGTTATACAGACTCTTGTCCTTGCTGGCCAGCTTCTGATAATTGGTAAGTTGATTGGTTGAGTCACGTAGCCATTCCGCGTTGATATCTCCTGTCACAATGAAGGTCTGTATGCCGCTCCAGTCTGCCCCATCACGCCGGACGCGTCGTTTCGAAGATGCCGAACTGGAACCATTTACATGCCATTTGATCGTGGTGTCAAGAGTGTTGGGGAAGGCATTGCGGAAAAGCTGAGCAAGGTCCTTGTCGACCAGACGCGAGGTCATATCATCAATGACCTTCTCCACAGCGGACGAACTGAATGTACGACATGCCTCGGCCGGTCGCTGGAAGGGCAGCTTCAAGGGACCTTCACTGTAGGGACCACTGCGACAAGTTAGCTTAGCCATTTACGACTCGGCTATTGGAGGGGTACATACTGCGGCGTCGAGGCATACGAAGTGTAGTCGGGGCATGCTCGTTTAAGAATCGCGGGATTGTCGCGTCCAGGAATGGCACTGGCCTGCGAGGCCAATAGCGCACCCACAAGCAGCGCAGAGAATGTCATGGTGAGACGAGGTGAGGACTGAGGAAAATAAGCCCAGCGAGGCGGGACGGGGTAAATAAAAGAAATAAGAGGGGAGGAGGCATAGCTGTCGATCCCAACCAGGCTGGGTCACGCATTCCTCCACATCTCATTTTGATTGCCGAGCATCGACTATTGCTCCTGCAACTAAACGTTTTCCCACTGAGCTCCACCAAGGTACATACTAATTTGCAAGGCTCGGGGAAATTATGGGAGGTGACATCGCCTGGAAAGGTTGCACCACGCCCCCACAAATGCGGAGAAGCGATCGGCGGTGGTTTGATTAGGTTACTTGGTAGATATGCAGTACCCCAGGGTAAGTTAGAACTATGTAACTACATTTTATACTTCATTGTCCGGGTCAATGCACAGCGAACTTCCATTCGTGGCTAACTTCCAATACTCCGTGCCTATGCAAGATCACTTTTTGCCAAAGAACGACATGATGTTGCCTTGTCCAGCCTTTGGTCCTTTGCCCTTCGGAACATTCACAGCCGGCTTCTTCTTGGGTGGGGCCGGCTCATCTTCGGAGAATGACTCCCACGTTGGTTCCTCTCGGGTCACTGTGTACACATCAGCATGGCGGGCCCTGATCAGAGGATAATGGATAATATTGGGACTCACCGAGGTATCCCTCTTCGTCCTTCACCGTTCGCTTCTTCATGACCTGTCGCTTGCCTCGGCGGCGGCCACCTTGAACGGTGACCTCTTCTTTCAGCTCCGTAGGTTTGGGTGGTGGTGGTTGCTCGACAGGTGTCGGTTCTCGTTCGGGTTCCTGGTCGGCATCCGGCATTTCTTCATCTATGTTTCTGTGAGCAACTCATAGCTCGACTCTGCAAATATAGGGGGAAAATACCGTCGGCATCCTCCTCTTCCATCATCTGCTTAAGTTTCTCCTCGCGTTCCCTCTTAGTTTCACGGTTAGTAGATGCCGGTTTATCACTAGAATCTGGGAATAGTTCCTCCTGCTCTTCCTCGGAAGCATCATCCAAAACGACTGTGATGTGTGAGCTAGTGTATAATACTTCATTGTGTGGAAACTGACCGTCTTGGCTTGGCTCCGTCTAAGTCAAGGTTAGTAGAAGAAACACACGAAAAATTAAGATCGAGGTGAATTTGAACTGACAGATTGGGCGGGAGTTGATGCCTTTTGCTTTGGCTTAGCTTTTGCGAACGAATTGAAAAGATTGCTCTTCTCGCGCTTGGGCGCCGCAGGCTTTGTGGCAGGTTTCGATGATGATTGAGACTCGCTTTCGGAGTTTGGCTGGGACTTTTCCTCTGCCTTTGGTGCAGGTTTCGCTGGGGCCTCCTGTTTTTGCAAGGGCCGCTTAGTCGGAACGACCGATTCGGACTTGGGCTTGGGAGCCGGTGGAGGGGGGCGTGCTCCAGTTCGGCGCTGGAAGACCCATCGTTAATATTGGGAGTACGGACAATCTAATTGAGACTGACCTTGACATTGCGGTTTTGGATCATACCCCATTGTGCACCGCACTCCAAAGGATCATCCTGCGCATGTGCCGTTGCCATTTCGCGACACACATCCGTCAATGTATTGAGATCCTGAATCACAGCAGGCTGAAGGCTATAAATATGAATCGTAGAGATTGACTGGAAGGCTGATTTCGCATCTGCGCATAGTACCAAACATCAGCACGAGATTGCCACGGCCACAGGCTTAGAGTTACGGTGCCCAAGCTTACCCTCCAAATCCTCCTCTCGGGCAATTATTATGGACAGAATACGGGGAGATTCGGGGCCGACTTCTTGATTCGGCATAGAGCTTGGGAGGTAGGGACTGCTCCGCATTACCTCGTCTTCATCTTTTGTTGTATGACCGTTCGTCGCGGGAGCATCTGGCGGTGCCTGGAATCCGGATATGACGTAGGTTGCGTGGACGGTTTGAGGTTTCTTTGCATTTTCAGTGCGATGGAAGTCATAAAGCATCCTAAAAACCAAAAATCAGCTCGAGACTCATTGATTAGGGAACCGAAACCTGGAGACACTACTGTTTGGCTTTGCTGGCGTGCACCTTCAGCGCGCGGCTCAATGAGCGGTAAGTGACCTGAGGAGGATGAGCAGTGGGCTATGGAAGCCATCAATAGAATGAGCTTACTGTGCGTCGCTCATTGAGGACATTCTCGGCAAGATACATCTTGTAGTCCATGGTGCCTTGAAGCTCGGAAATGCGCAAGTTACTTGACGCGTGCCACCGCAAACCACTTAACGCGTATCAGTCAGCGGGTCTTGGCGCCTTCACTCCGCCTTTGCGCGCGACGCATTCAAGCGTCCTTGAACCACTTGGACCTCTTGAGATCGGAGACCGGTGCGGTTGGACGGTCTGACAGCCCAGTTTTGAAATCGCATAGATGGAGTCCTTTGACTTACCAGACTCCACGGACTGGCTGGAGACGCCACTTTCGCTTCTTGCGCCTCTCGAATCCTCACTTCGGTGTCAAGTCTGCAAGGACTTTTTCAATAATCCAGTCATCACCTCCTGCTCTCATACTTTCTGCTCACTTTGTATTCGTCGCTGCCTTAGCACGGAAGGAAAGTGTCCAGTCTGCCGGTCTTCAGACCAGGAACTCAAGCTGCGACGCAACTGGGCAGTGCAAGAGTTCGTGGAAGCCTTCCAAAATGCACGACCAAACGTCCTCAACCTAGCGAGAAAAGAGGCAGCGCGTCTCAAAGATGGGGATCAGGCGAACAGTGAGCCATCACTCAAAAAGAGAAAAGTTGATCGCGTGAACTTGGAGGAAGAAGTCGCGGTGGTACAAGGCAGTCCACAGCGCGCACGAACTAGGTCACAGCGGGCCAAGAGAGATACCCAGAGCCATGAGCCAGCAACCGAGGAGAAGATTGAAGTGGTCGAAGATAGTCAAGAGGAAGCCGAGGAAGAAGAATACGTCCCTGGTGAGTTTGCTTGGTATTTCCTTTCTCGCAAACTGCCAACCAATCTCATATTCTCCCAGATGACGGTTTGGTCGCGTGTCCAATATGCCAGCGCAGGATGAAGGCACACGCAGTGTTCTCTCACCTCGATAACTGCCAAGGAACCAAACCTGTTCCGCCACCACCATCTAAACCGATGTCTTTCAGGTACGTGAGGACCACCTGTGCGAAATGAACTATTGATTCTAATGAACCCCTTCGCATAGTGCCCTGCAACCTCAACCGCATCGTATTCGCAATTCACCTGGCAAAAACCCCGAAAGAATCCCTGCTATAAATTACTCTTTACTAAAGGACAATCTGCTACGCAAAAAACTGAGGGACTTAGGTATACCTGATTGGGGGCCGAGGCCGCTCTTACAACGGCGACACACGGAATGGATGAATCTATGGAATGCCAATTGCGATTCTAAGGTCCCGAAAAACCAAAGAGCTTTACTACAGGAGCTTGATATATGGGAACGAACTCAAGGTGGAAACGCGACAGGGCCATCGCCATTTGTGGCCAACAACCCTGTTATGCGCAAGGACTTTGATGCAGCTGGGTGGTCTGCAAGTCACGATGATGACTTTAAGCGTCTCATTGCGAATGCCCGTAAGAAGAGTGAGGCGCAAGTGCGGTCGACAATTCCTGGCGCGTCTGCATCATCTGCAGGTCAACCAACAGCGGACTCTGCAGCTCCCACAGAAGCTCCATTGGGCAACGGTGTACCCGTAGAGAGCAACGAGAATATGAAGTCCAGTGGCTCATTCGAACCGTCGGGCTGAGTAGCAAGTATGAGGATATAAGGGTTGCTGGTATGACAAACCAGTTGGATGACCTCCTTATTTGGCTTCCACGGGGCGATCTTTCACTGATAGGTTTGAAAGCCTGCCAGTCAGTTGAGCATCCGCATCTTTGTCTGCTTGTTCTTGACCTGATGCTTCGCCCGATGCCTGCTTCAGCCTGTCGAGCTCGGCGAACTTTTTCAGTGTCTCCTCCACCTCGACATCCTCCTTGGCCTTGCGGCCGCTTTCCTCCAGTGCCTCGAGCTCATCATCGATTTCACCCTCATCGATGACTGGCGCAACCTCGTTCATAATACTGCCAACCTCGTCCACCTTACTCATCTCCTCACGCAATTCCTCAACCACATCTTCCACCCTCTCCGCGCCCCCGATCTGGGTGTGCAGGCCGCGAAGAACACCGGTACTCGCCTCCATCACTTGCACAATCTCCACCTGTCCAGCTGCCTGCTCAATCTTTGAGTATACCTCTTCGAGCTGCGACAGCGAATTGAGGCGTTGTTGCAGATTATGCTCGACAAGCTTCTTGGATTTTATCGCAGAAAGTGCCGAGATGCGATTTTTATTCGCTAATGCGGTTTTCGCAGAGGCTGTTAAATCGGCAATCTTTTGTTCCAGCCCTTCGACTTGTTTCGTCATCGTCGAGACGAGGGATTTAATCGAAGCGATAGTTGAATCTTGCTGAGTGATATCTGCCGAGTCGCCCGCAGACTTGAATTTAACGGTCTAGGCTGATCAGCAAATAATATATAGTAGCGTTGTATATAGCTTTTACCTACCTTTCCATCATATGATATCGCACCAGTGTCGCGAGATAAATAGATTAAAAGAATATCGAAATCTGCATCCGAAAGTTCTGTCGTATCATGTAACACATCCGCGAATTGTTCAACGAAGCTTTCTTTAGAATAGATAAGATCCAGTTTGGACGGCTTATGCCCGGTGGCTTTCTTGATCACCAAATCTGCAGCTTCCTGGGTACCGAAAAGGATTCTTTAGCATACCTTGCCAAGGTTGGCCCGACAAAAAGAGATCTCACCTGTAGATTTTCAACCAGCACCAACTCCTGTACCTGCAACTTGGGCGCAGATTCATCAGAGCCAATGACAACCCCCTTCAATTGACGAAGCCCCCAGCTCATAATATTCCAAGGACGCAAAGCACCAGGGTCGATAATACGCCATTGGTTCTTCTTCAAGCAGTCGGCATCCGTCTTGTAAACCGGCAAAGGAACCATATTCCGCTTCTGCATCGCCTCACTCTGTAAAGCACCCGAATCAGCAGTGTCACCCCGCCTAGAACCGATATTATACCCAAGCACATACAAAGACAGCGCCCAGCGCCACCGGCCTACCAAGGTCCGGCAGCTCCAAGTCTCGCAGGAGCGATTCATCCGTCCGCAGGATGAGATGGTCGGTCTTCTTGCGCCTCGACGCACCATTTCTCAGGGAATTTGCAGACCCAGAGCGCACACGCACACCGCGTGAGGAAGTGTAGCCGCGCTTTGCGGCGCGATTCAGGGCTTGTTCCCAGGCTGCGACGTTGATGGCGTAGCCATCGGGGTTGGTCTTCTTCTGGAGGGCGAAGTCGGAGTAGAGGGAGGGAAGGCGGTTTCTAGGGCAGGAAATGAGATTGGTTAGTTCTTTCGTTCCTCTCATTTGAGATCCTGCCTTGCTATGTGCTTGCGGTTTTTGGGTGGTGCTGGGTACTTTCTAAATGCATCCTCGTTCTTGAGGATGTAGTCGAGGAGTTCGCTCATGCCGCCCGTGTCTGTAGTAGCAGCTGATAAGGTGACGAGAAGCACGGTATAGTGCGGAGCTAGTTGAAGGCTATCTGGCTAAGGTTGTTTGTTGGTGCTGTCGTTCAGGAGGAGTTTCGTCAACAACCACCACTTTCAATGTGGTCCGTGGCCGGGGCGGCTCCGCAGCTTTAATCGATAAGGCCATGTGATCGCTCCAGCATGACCCTGGGGTACTATCGCATGCCAAAATTCAGTGGCACCAATCTTGCTCAGGTTTATTTGATATTAAATGAGGATTTCTATATCCGATGGTCTAAGCTCCGTTTCAACAGAAAAAGATGAAACTTATCTGACTTTGACGTACCAGTGTGGAATCTATCATAATGTGAAGTTTTGACCAGTTTCAGTATGATATACATAGCTCAGCATAGTACTGCCGAGATATTGAAATAGTCTGACAACGGAGTTAAGAAGAAATATGTACAGATCAAATTGGCACAAAGAAGGTGGTCTATTCTTATACGCTATGGTTGGATATTAATATCATGCCTATGCTCGTTCAAAGTCATCATTCGGCGCATCTGTAGGGCTCTTAGGCCCTGGGCCCATGCCCATGTTGAAATTCCCCGCATCCAGCTGCGCCGGATGTCCGATCAGGGACCGGCGATGGCCACGCTTGTCGAGTTTTTCACTGATCTCCTCTGTACCAATGGGATCCTCAGTCGGTATTTCTTCCCGGGTATCGAATCCTCTCGCCTCGAGATACTCCACTTTCACCGCATGACGCAGGTTATCAACAAAACTTTGCATCTCCGGCATGGGGAAGACACCATCAGCTTCTAGCACATCGGCGTAGAGACGTTCCCCCTCTTCGAGACAAGCTGAAGCCAGAGACGGTTTTCCGGCCTTCAGCCACTGGTCCGCGGCGAGGATACTCCACATCCCTGCTTTGCGTCGACGAGCACCCCACTTCGCGCCCGTGACAGGGGTCTTGGAAGCATAGCATGCAGCTACCCGTTCCATAAAAAGTATCTGACCGACCGACTCAACCAAGCCAAAGTCCATGACCCGCATGGCCCACCTGGCGGCAGTTTCGGTGGCAGATCCGCCCCGGGATTTCAGAAGCTCAACGGCCAATGCAAGAGACCGAAGGGCGTGGGGTGCATCGGAGCACCTTGTGAGATAAGAGTAACACGCAGTCTCAAACATTTGGTCAATGCTCTCTAGTTTGATCTTTGTCGACATCGCGAGGGGATTCAAAAGCATGCTCACTGCACACATCTCATGAGCACCAGCATGGTACTTCCAAGCCTTGTCGTTGCCAAAGTCCGAGCGAATCATGTCATACGTTGACGCTGCAAGTTTCCAATCTCGGAGCATAAACGCAAAGTCGGCCATCTTTCGTAATGTAGCTTCGGGTGATTCTGGCGAGTAGAAGTTCTGTACTGTATCATAATTCCCACTGTTCCCACTCGATGAGCCAATCCCCGAGCGTGAACTAGAGCCAAAGGGCCATCGCCGTGACACTGCTGCGAGCCGGCCGCTGATGCCACGCCTCCGGGATGCAACTTGATCGTTCCAAACAGCGACCCTATTTTCCATGAAGGGGATAACCGATTGTACAATGAGCTCTCGAACAAAAGCCTTGATGGCAGTGGCGTCGGAGTCGAATAGACAGGGCGTGCCATCTGTACCTAAATCCACAAGAGTTTCTAGAACACTAGATTAGCATATCTTGATGAAGGGATCCCAACCAGAGAGGGAAACCTACCTGCTTCCCCGACCCCCGACAGGTGCTCCTGAGGAGATAGCCATTCGCATGGGGGCACTTGTGTACTGTCATCATCAGTGACCACACACTGACTACTCCGTAGTCGCAAGAGATGACAATGTAATCCAAAATGTCTTTTCATCTGATCATATAATTTGGTGGACTCCGTGATATCATCGCGTTCTTCATCATGGATCAAGACATAGTATCGGAGGTAGTCCTGCTGAATCCAGTCGGGTAGCCGCTTTTCGCCAGTGCTGCTTTCAGCGTAGAGCTGGCGAAGTGTCTCTAATGGGGTGGTATTGCGGGAGCTAATAGCGATCACGCTCGCGACGGGGTGGTTGAATGTTTCGTGGGGCGCGGCAGATATAGACGACATCAGTTGACGTAGAAACAGCTTGCATAGCGGTGTTGTGACAGGCATCCCCAGTACATCTTTTGCGGAGATAGGACCACCAAGCGCATTTCCTCCAGAGTTTAACTGCTTCTCGAGCACCTCCTCCATCTGCGCCAAAGGTGAATCTCGACCAGGACTGGCTCCGCCGAACCCTTTGAGATTCACGAAGCGCACACCATAGTCCTCCCACGCACGACTTGACCCAATACTATCCCGGATGACCACCTTCCCTGGGACTGTTTCGCCAAAAGGTCGAATCAAGTCCCAGAATCCCCCCTTGAACCCCTTGTTTCTAACCAGCGCATCGGTATCTTCGGAAGCATGGACGGCGACGGTTGGAGAAAAAGCCCGGATGATCAATGACCTGATGTCCTCTGAGCCGTCGGAGCGTCCATCGAACGGTGAACCGATTGATGACCGGGCTAATTGCGGGGTGGACGATCGACCAGAGCGGGATTGCGGTGACGCGGATCGAATAGGCAATTCGGTGGTTGTTGTTGGCAGTGGTGAGGTCGGAGACGACCCCGTCCGGGCATCGGCCAGTTCGGCATCCAAAGAGGCTGTCGCCTCGGTTTCATCCGGATATCTTGACTTGGACGCGCTTCGCGCAACACCGGGGGAGAACGACGGCGGAGGTTTCACCGGGGTACCATCTCCGGGCGATGTCATGGACACCGAGTGCTCTTGATGAACCTAAAAGCTAAGTTTTAAGGATTGGCAGACCCCATGGACTGCGTTCAGGGCAAGGCGACGGCGGCTGGGACAACTTGGTGACAAGAACAAGGTCAGGTTGATCCAAATAGGCGGGACAGAAAGCCAAGTTGCCGGAGATGGACAAAGCGCTTCAGTCGGTATATGGTCGTGACAGTGAAGTGGAAGTGACTATAGCAACAGTAATGGCATGAGGAGATGGTGAATGGGAAGTTTGGGCCGCAGGGTAACAATGAGAAAGACTATAAGATGGCCGTGAAGGTGTCAGGCACTTTCCAGTCCGATTGGAGAGGTCCGACCACGTGAGTATCTTATCACTGAGTCAATCATTCAATCGCCTTACCTTTTCTTGCTCTGATTCTTGTCCTCCTCTTTCTCTTACTCTTCTACACACATCTTCGTCTCATGGAGCCTACAGTCAATGACCAGACTGCGCTTGCTGGGGTCTTTGTTTAAGACCTGTCGCTTGTCCTTGTCCTTGGTTCACCACTCTCCACTCCACCGCACCTTAGCTCTTTCAACTCGCCCGCGCAGCTACTCCAAATTACTCCAGCGAATCTGCGCAGTTAACTACCACCCTCTCATGCGCTTTCACGACTCCGAATCGCATTCCCCCGAACGAGCGAGCAAAAGACGACGGATATCAACCTCTCCCACGCGGGGTTCTTTACACAAAGAGATGTCTCCAACCCACCCCACCATCGAGCTCACGCCAATCGAGAGCACACTCCGGGCCCTTCTCTTAGACGTCGCACAGTACATCCAGGAAAAAGGGATCGTTGAGCAAGGCAGTGATGTGGTCAAACACCCCGAAACGGTGCTACGGTTCACAGGCGGCTGGGTTCGAGACAAGCTGCTTGGGGTTGACAGCCACGACATTGACGTGGGGATCAGCAGTATGACCGGCTACCAGTTTGGACTTGCTTTGAAGGAATATCTGGATATTCCCGAGAACCTTGAAAAATACAAAAAGGGACTGCCCAATGCCGAAATGAATGATGCCATTGTTAGTCTGCACAAGATCGATGCGAATCCCGAGAAGTCCAAGCATCTGGAGACGGTCACAACCAAGATCTTCGGCTTGGATATTGATCTGGTCAATTTACGCAAAGAGACATACACAGATGACAGTCGCAATCCGCAAATGGAGTTCGGTACTGCGGTTGAAGATGCATTGCGACGAGATGCGACAATCAACGCGCTTTTCTACAACCTCAATGAATCGATTTTAGAGGACTTGACCGAGCGAGGCTTAGAAGATATGAAGAAGAAAATCATACGCACACCACTGGAGCCGTATCAAACCTTTAGGGATGATCCTCTTCGTGTATTGCGATTGATTCGTTTTGCTAGCCGACTGGATTATCAAATCGACGAGGAAGCGGAGAAAGCTATGCGCAATGAAG
This sequence comes from Penicillium sp. S1701, assembly GCA_023626415.1. Taxonomy (NCBI): domain Eukaryota; kingdom Fungi; phylum Ascomycota; class Eurotiomycetes; order Eurotiales; family Aspergillaceae; genus Penicillium; species Penicillium sp. S1701. The sequence goes on along the minus strand of JAMAGY010000001.1, from coordinate 1,205,172 downwards.
ACATTAGCGCTGCCTTGAAGCTCAAGATCAGCAAAGAGCGTGTTGGAACTGAATTGGAGAAGATGCTGCGCGGTAAGTTTAGTTGCGCGAGCGTGCGCCTTTTCTTTTCTTTGCTTTTGCCTTCTTCTTTTTGCTTTCCTCCTTTGTCTAACGGTACCCACAGGGCCCCATCCTCTCCATGCATTACAGTTCATTGACCGAATTGGACTGTACTCGACGATCTTTGCCAATCATCAGGATGAGGTCGTTGCAGATACGTCGACTTGGCCACTCGCATACAATACGCTACAGCAGCTGTTGCACCCTGAGCCGGGAGATCTCAAATCCGATATTGAGCGCCTCCGCGAGATCCTGGTGCATGATGAAACTAGCGCTTACTATGCTTGGATGCTTGCAACTTTCGCCCCGTGGACTTCAGTTCCTACGCGGAAACTCCCAGGTACCAAGGCGAAGCCTCTCCCCACCCGGCCGGTTGAGGTTGCCCGAGATAGTCTCCGCTGCGACAACAAGAACCTCACTATTCTCCGCGATGGGACATTACATTTTGCCGACATCATCACATGCAAAAACTCCTTGCTAGCCAACGAGATCAGTGGCACGGCCGCTGAGATTCGACAGCAGGTCGGGTTGCGAATTCGAGGTTGGGGCAAGGAGTGGAAGCTGTGCATGGTGTTGGCCATACTTCAAGAAGTTATGGAGGGAGGGGGATTCGAGCAAGGTAAGAGGTTGAGTTGGCCCTTCGTCTCAAATATAATACTGATAACTGGACACAGTGGTTCGGGAATACAACCAATTCCTTCAGTATGTCGTAGATAGTGACCTAGAGAGCGTATGCGAACTCAAGCCCCTTGTAAATGGAGCGGAGATCATGCAAACCCTGCAAGCCCCCAAAGGGCCGTGGATGAGCAAAGCGACAGCGTTGGCGATGGAATGGCAATTGCTGCATCCCACGGGCGACAAAGCGGCGGCGCTGGACGCGATTGCCGGGCGACGCGCAGAGTTGGGCCTGTGACGGTGACGGGCTGACAAAGTAGAAAAAAAAAATAATGTTCAAGACCTTCACCTTCTCTTCTTCCACTCTTCTTCCTAAACCATCCCAACATCACATCTACCTATAGAGATGGACCAGATCCGAAAAGAGGCCCGCCTGCTGCTTCAGCGAAATCCCTGGAATCGGCCAACCGTCTTGCAATCCGCGTCCGCCCAGTTGACGCTGGCTCAACTGTGGGCGGACGTGTCAGCCAATGAGAACCCCACCTGTTTAGATGTGAGATATTTCTTGTGCAAAAGGAGAACAGAATATTAATACGAAGGATGTCACGATGCTGATGATAGTGTAGGCCTCGGAGAGTTTGTATGCTGCGATTAGCTTCCTGAAAGCGGGCTATGATCCCCTGCTGTCGACGGAGGATAATGCAGCGGAGGCTACGGCCATCAATTCCCTATGCCAATGGGCCAGTCGGCTGGCCCTGCCATCATCGGAATTTGCAGTGTGTTTTGATGAGAATCCCGAAATCACCGAGGGTATGTCACGTTCAAGGGCAATGGCCTGAATGATAACAGCCATGCTGAGCGAGGCGCACAGAAGATAAGAATGCCCAAGAAGAAAGCCGCCTGAAATCGGAACTGGCCGCAGAATTCCTCAATATCATCCAGTCCAAGGCTGTTTCAACTCTAGAGGATCGTTCAGTCACCAGCTCTTCTGAAGTCATTGTCGCCATGACATGCTTCACCTCCGAGAAGAATCCATGGACCACGAAGGCCAGCAACAGTAGTGCCGAAGCATATCTGAACGTGGCGTGTCAAAATGATCTTTGGCTGACCGTCGAATGTGTGCTCAAAGAGCGGATTAGACCCCTCTTTACTAAGACGAAAAATCCAGCGATTACCAGCGAGGGCCGCAAGAATCTCCATCCTGTAGCCCCGGCTCGCTTCGACGGGGGTGCTTTGGACGACTCAACAAAACCGTGGAAGAACACGCATATTTACGCTCCAGCTGTACTCTCCTGGATTATATCCCAATACAAGGTATGATTTCAATGATCCCCAAGATCTTAATCAAAGGGTTAACGCCCTCCAAGCCCATCGACAAAGCCATCCTTGAGGCACACTTCCCATTCCTAGTCCCCGCCCTTCTTGCCCTGATAGATGACAGCAACATCACTTTCAAGACAATGGGGTGTGAGCTTGTCAGCCAGCTTCTCAAACCTATCCAAGAAAGCGGTTCAGATATTCTGCTCCGAACCAACCTCGTCTCAGTCTTCCAAGAAGCCATCACGACCTGTCTGCTGTCGCTACCAAGTATCACACCGGAAAAGAGTTCTCTCAAATTATTAGGGGCAGCATACCCTGCCCTCGTCGCACTTCTAAAAGCAACCTACCGGCTCACATCGACCAAACCGACTCCGCAAGCCGAGAAAAACATGGAATCCTATATCACGACCCTTTCCAAAATCCTTCGATCAAATCTCATCTCATCTTTTCACCACATCAGCTCACCTACGTCCACATCTGCAAACACCTCAGCCTCCTTCCCGCACCCATGCCTATCCACATTCCTTCTCGACTGGATATCCAACTTTATAACTGAGCTGGGAATCCACTCAACTAAATACCTTCAAGACATCATCCCTATCCTTTACACCACACTCACGAATCCATTTGGAATCGTACATCCCCCACTTCTTCTTGCGGCAATCAAAACCACGAAATCTATCATCTTGAATGCCCTTCCCCGCATATGGCGATGGCGCGGTGAACTCTTGGGCGGTCTAGCGGCATGCTGGCTACATGTTGTTGAAGAAAAGAAGGGAACGGGAGAAAAACCAACCCAAGTGCTGGATGAACTGGCCCGCAATCTGCAGAGCACGGCTTTCGCTTTAAAATATGCACTGCAAAATCCTGTACCTGTCGTCGGTGGGACTCCAGATCCAGATCAGCTCGCCGCAAAGGAAGAGGCGCAGAGTGGATTCCAGGCTTTGGTTGATGCAGACCCTGAGCTGGAGGGACTTTTATCTCCAGATGTTGATGCTCAGTCTTGATGTAATACGAGATGCAAAAATAGATTCTTAATAGAATTAGGCTTGGGTGCCTTGGGGGCTTTTATTTTCTTGGGGTGTTGATCAGTATATCAAAGGCCAAGGCAAAGGCAGAAGGCAATGAAAATGCATTTGGGGGTATCAATCTGAATGAAACATGCTATATCGTCAAAAGTTGGCATCATCATACATCGACACGTTGCTTGAAAAGACTCTTCCCTCGCAACCATTGCCGATACCGTTTATATCGCTTCTTCTGGTAGTCTTCTCCAACAACAGTAAGACCTTCCTCTGACACGTCCAAGAACTCAGCATAGTCAGCCATATTTTCCTCCGCGTTGGCTTCCAGAACAGCTTCCTCGACATTGCATCTGTTTGCGTACTCGAGCAGATCTGAGTTCGGACCATGCTCGCGCAGAGACGCAGCGGTCATCCCATCCTCAGATGTCACGACCAGCGGGACTTTCAGAGGATGGTTGATGTATCGCTCGTATTCTTCTGCCTCCGTCCCCGTTACAGATGGATTCAATGAGTCGGTGACTAATTGGCCAAGCGTCCATTGGGCAATCTGTGCTTTGCTGGGGGTTGTTTGGGTATTTGGAGTATCGATGGGCGGGACGCGAGAGCTGTGAGATATTTCAAATGTGGGTTCCTTGATAATTCCTGAAAGCGGGGGCTGCTTTGATGAGGATGGAGGTTGTTGTTGCCATAACTCGCTGATCTCTGAGATTGACGGGATTGAAGCCCCCGGAGCTCGACCATGAGTTTCAGATGGCTCCTGTATCTTCACGCTCCTGGTGGGTGGACGGTCACGCTGGTTTTGGTCCGCTGGAATGCGAGGCACGAATGGGCTGAGATCCGGGGGTGCATTTCCAGGACGGATCTGGGGTGGGTAGCGAAAGGTTGAGTTCATTTTGTAAGAAAACACTTTGGACAGCGTGGACAAAGCGAGCGGACGATAGTACTCAAGCCAGTAGTCGTCGAAATGAGAAAGCGGTTCCTTCGGGCGAGATGGGGGAGGCGGCATTTCTCGTTCTTTCAAATGTTCAGGGGTGTACCAAGAGATATAATTCGGTCGCTTTTTATCCAGATAAGACCTCGGGTCGGAATTGTGCAGGTAGTAGTCCGTGGATAAATCCCAAAGCATCGGAGCGCCCTGCGCGTAAATATAATTTCCAAGGAAAAGATTATAGGCCTCTTGTCGTTGGGCATCGAGGAAGGAGTTGTTATAGTATCGCTTGAAACTTTCAACCATGTCACGCGAGTGGCTACTCCACTGGTTGATCTTGCGATATGTTGCCATGGTGTTTACCAGGTGTGACCCTCCATACTGAATGGCAATCGTGTCGCCGTGATCGTGCCACATATTGGTGAACAGATTGACAGCATCTGTGTCATACTCGACCGTCTTCTCGTCAATAACGCCAAGAGCGTGTAGTTGATGTCCAAGTGCTCTTTTGCCTATGACGAATTGCGCGGCATTTGTTCGATCAAGACAGTCGATACAATTCGTTCGCGCAACACCATTTTGAATTTGCAGTCCCGATTCGACATCATTGCCATTCTTGAAGAAACCAGTCTTGGGAATAATACCCCCTGCTATTCCTTCCAACGTCTGTATGACATCCTGGTCCCGACTCTTTGCGGCACGACTCATATCCCATGCCTTGTATATGAGTTTTTTGTCTGGCGGAAGAAATTGGTTGAGGTATTCGACAGCGTTGGTGAATTCTTTCAGGAGCTTTGATTCTCTTGGAGTCCTCTCTCGGGACTTGACGAGGTTGAGAATGTATATCGGTGCACCGTATCTCTCGAAAAGATTATCAAAATGTAAGGCGGCGGCCGAGTAGAATGGATCCACCAGGTTCAACTCAATGTCCGGCTTTGGTGAAACTCCTGTATTCTCTTGGGTCCAGTGGAGAGGAATACTTCCACGATGTTGGACATATGAGGTGTAATTCGGATTCGCGTGTAAAGTCGGGCCTGCGGAGTGAAAGGAGGTGGTTGTCTGCTCGGAAACAATTTGTTCGGTCTCCACGTCATTGGCGACGAATCCCAGGTCGTTCGCACCACGCTTGAGGAAACGAGCTCCAGCAAAGAATCGAGATCTACGGGCGATGATTGTGATATAAACCAACCGCCCGTATACACTCATTTTAGATTGGTCGACATATCCATGAATAATAGGAATGCACCAATCATAGGGATTTTTGAAAGTCTCTTCCGCTGGGCTGAGCAAATGATTATTCCAAACGAACATTGTATTGTAATCCTGTTTCTCAGATCGGGCCACTCCATCCTGGTGTGCTTTTCGTTCCCGACTAATGTTATGCTGCAACGTCCGAGTAATATCATAGGAGTAGCTGAAGTAGAATGACCGGGTCAAGTCCAGATTGTTGAGGATCGCTTTGTATCGTTCCTCCTCCGACTGTGTTTCAGGTTTCAAGCGAGATGACTCGGCAGTTGTCAAGGAGATGAGCTCGGTTTCGTCGATTTGGTAAATATTGTGTCCACCTAGGATAGCGACCTGGCTTCGTTTGGTCACGAGCAACATGTAATATGCTCCAGTAAACCGAATGAAGCCGAGCAATGCCCACGCGCTAGACTTTTGCTTCAGGCCACCTGAGCTCTTGTTTCCGTCATCAATAGCATCCAGTAGCTGAACCATCTCTCTCTTGGTATAAACCATGTCATCCTCTGTGACGCTCAACTCATCCGATTCGGACGTGCGGTCGATTTTCAGGATCCGGAAGCGTGTCTCTGCTAGGTTGATACCGACAATGTAAAAACGTGTTGCAGTTTCATATAAAGTGAATTTGTGCATTCGATTCAGGCCCTCGTCTTCAAGATCCAAGCGTGACCGATGTTTTTGTGCAGAAATTGGCGAGGATTCTCGTTCGAAGGAGGTAGCAACTCGGGGCTCCTCATCCTCCTCCTCAGGTAGTATCTCCGATGATATCGAATGCTCCCCGGTGAGCTCACCACTCGAGTCGATGTGGGCGGTACGAACTGCGGTCACCGATCGGTTCGAGGTGGGGGTTCCCAAGTTCACCGACTCGCCATCGGCTTGGTTTCTCGGTTTTGTTTCATTATTGGAAGGGGGGTGGTGGTCGTCCACACGAGGATCGGATACTGGACCGATTAAGGTCACGTCGTCGAAGCTCTCCATCGCCAGAGCGATGAATGAAGAGGTGTCGATCAAAGTGGAGGTCCCACGCAGACAAACGAGTCGGAGCTTTCCCCACACCCGTGACGTCGCTCGTGATTAGTGGCCTGAGGCAGACAGGTACATCTAGTTAACGTAATTCCCGGCCGCTCTGCGCACCCGGCCGGTCTGCGCACACCGCTTCAGATCGCGTGCCGACGCGTACTCACCATCTTCAAATACCCACAATGCCACCAATTCGTTCTCAAAATAGCCAAAACTCGTCAGATCGCGAGGGGAGGGTTGTCTTAGCCATCAAAGCTTTTCAAAATGGTCAATTTACCTCTCTTCGTGCTGCGGCTAGCACATATAGTGTACCTGAGGCAACAGTACGCGCGCGGATGAAAGGAACACCTTATCACGCTGATAAACGTCTAACTAGTCATAAATTGACTCAATTTGAGGAGGATTCGCTTGTTGAATGGATACTCTCTATAGATTCACGTGGAGCAGTGTCTAGGCTATTTACTGTACGAGAAATGGCTAATATTCTACTTGTAGATCGTAGATCTACCTCGTCACTGACTGTTAGTAAAAATTAGCCATTAAATTTTGTTAAACACCGCGAGGAACTCTGTACATATTTTTTGAGACGCTATAACTATTAATGTGCTTAAAATAAAGATCGTAAATCTCTAAATTAATGGTTTATAACTGTTTAATGTATGATTGATGAGAATAGTATCTAATCAGAGGATATTTATAACTTTGATGAGACTGGCTTTGTAATAGGTCTTATTATAACTGCTAAAGTAGTAACGCGTACTGAATACTATAGTTATTGAGCAGTTTTATAATCTGGAAATTGTAAATAGGTGATAGTAATTAAAGTAATTAGTGTAAGTAGTTTTATACTATCTCTATATATTATATTTAAAGGCAAAGTCTATATTAAAAGTTGGTTTGATAATCTTCTAAAAGACTGGCGATTTGAGGTCTCTTAAAATAGCTGGACTACAGATAAGATTAGTTTATGATGGCTTGAAAAGCTATTTATTCTAGCTATCTCTGCCTGTATGAAGAGTAAATATCGACTTCTTATTCTTGATGACTATAGAAGTTATCTTACACCTTAGTTTGATCGGATTTGCACTGAAAACTTAATTATACCACTTTGCATGCTATTGTACTTATCTTATCTTCTTCAGCTACTTAATATTGGGTGTTTTGTAGTTCTTAAACGCTTATATAGACGTTTAGTTAAGAATTAAGTATGTACAGGATATAACTATATTAATAAGCTAGATTTTCTAGCAGCTTATTCTCAGACGCGTGAAGAGACATTTCAACTACAGACTATTTAAATTAGTTTTATAGCAGCAGGTCTAGTACTATTTAAGCTAGAGTGTGTGCTCTTAAAGCTTAATATATCACTTTATACATTAACTCCCCCAGGGAGCCGGCTAAGCAGCAGATCAAGTATTTTTTCACTAAAAACACTAAGAACAGTCCTCTAGCTTCAAAAACAAGCCTCTTTATTAAAAGAATTACTCAAAAAACGTTTAAGTAGCCCTCTAAGTCCTTCAAAAACAGTGATAAATAGAATTATCAAAGGCTGCTATCTCTCAATGCATAACGCTACGCTTCTAGCACAAGAAAATGCTGAACTACGTGCTTCACATGAGAAAAAACGTCAAAAGCGTACACGATCAAATCGACAAATACCACATGAAGGAGGACTAACTGTTGAAGAGGCCTCATAATTAATTCAACTGCCAATTCAGCTAGTTGAACGTGTTGAGCAACCTCCGCCAGGACCTGTTGAACCGCCTGTTCTACCACCTCCACCAACCAGACGGCGGCAGGGAAGGTGCAGCGGCTGTGGGAAAATAGGGCATTCAATTACCTGGTGTCTTACTAAATAATTTTTCAATATAATGGCGTTTTGGTGGTAATATTCTAGTTCAAAAATGTAGTGGTAGGCGGTGTGCGCAGACCGGCCGGGTGCGCAGAGCGGCCGGGAATTACGTTATATATTGGGTATTTTTCAGAGCGAACTGGGAGTACATAGACATTGGTTATTTCTATTTCTTGCTCCTAAACTCAGTGAACTAAACAGTTCCCCTATCGCGAATGCACCGGGTTCAACAATCACACCCCCCGCAACACCCCACGGCCACAAGTCTAGATGGCGAATGAGTTCGAATCAAGTTTATAAGACTCCAATCATTCATCAATCTTGCAGTTATTGATATTTTCTTGCCAAGCCATTGTAGCATATTTTGGAAGAAAGGAATTTGACGTGAAGTTTTCGGGTAGATAAAGACGAGCATCAGTTGTGGAATAATTCGTTGATGGCTTATAAGAATTCAAGGCCGTGACGATTCTTGCGGCGAGAAAATCCGAGAAGATTACATCAACCATGTCTGGATTACCATCTGACGGAAACCCGGCAGTTGCTTGAACGTGAGCTGGCTGAGGGTATGCTGGAATTCCAGAATGTGGAGTGTCATCGCCACCACTACCAAGGTCATCGCACGTCACGTATCCCGGAGTCGCAGTGTCTGCTTCGAGAACACGACCAAAAAGAGTTTTTGGTTTGAGGAGTCCGGTCGCATTGTATGGCGAAGGGTTGTCACATTCATCATAACCCAGTAACTGACTTGAAACAGTATCCACGGTCATAGACCTTTTAGACCTTGCCTTCTGGTTGTTGATGTAATCAAGAACCTTTGAAGCCAAAGAGTAAGGCACGTCGGGAATATACTTGAAGGGGCTCGTATATGGGCAGACAATATAGGAGTCATCTACCGTAAAAGGGCCCTTGACTAAGTCGTATCGAATAGCGCCCTGATTCACAATAATCATTCTTGACTTCGTGGAACGGTTGGGATCAACCACAGTTGCTGCTGCAGCAGTCTGGACCAAAGTGTATACATTTCCTTCATCACCGAAAGGCTTGCAGGATATGCAGTATGTCCGGGGCGCGCAGCCATATACATGAGTGAGATTTTGGCTCTTGCGAGCAGAGTAAATTTCTTGGGTCACATTGAGTCCGTTAGCGGTATTGAACTGATCCTGAGATCCTGTTGCATGGTAGGAAAACGTAAGTCGATTCCAATATAGATAGCGGCGTGTCAGCTCCATATTGAAAGTTGTATTCTTCTTGGAACATGAACTGTCGAGTGACCCAAAGATGCTCTCTTCATTTTCGGATATAGATTGAACCTCAAGTTCTGTTGCTCTGCTTTTGGCGGTCTTCCCCGTGATACCATCCAAGGAAATCCAACCCACGGTGTCGCAGTATTTACCCGACTCTATAGCCGAGGACTTCTCATCGTAGATGTGAAAATCACGACGATGTGTGTGACCCCCAAATCCCTGGATCGGAAGTTCGGGGCGCATCTCACGAATAGTCTTCATCAGAAGAGGGAAACTACTTTCGGCCTTAGGTATACCAGGCTTAACAGGATTGTGACCAATCAGTACGAACAGATCGATGTCGGTGTTATTGACTGCTTTTTTAAACCAGTCTTCCTTGATCATATCTGCTGCTGGTTGGATCCTTGTCATGCTTTTGTTGTTATTTGTTCCGTCCAAAATGACGCCAAATGCCATGACGCGAATGCCTTGCTTGGTCGTAAAATGCCGATACCTGTTGCCCATAGATACCCACTCTTTCTGAGCTGGCTCACTCTGCTGGCAGTTTCTGCAGATGTCGAGGTTGCTTGTCAGGTACTTTTCGCCATAAACCTTTGCAAACCTGGAGAATGTTTCGTAGGCTACATCAAACGCAATGAGCTCGTGGTTCCCGGGTGTGAGAAGATCGTAGTCGATGTTTTCGAAGATCGGGTTAGTGATCTTGCCATTGGGCTTTGTTGAGTCACTGAGACCGTTACCGTCGTGTAAATCACCTGTTAACAATTGATGCATCAGTCTCAATTCATACTCATGTCCCCGAGGTTATTTACCAGTATCGATCAGCAAAAGATCGACGTTCTTCTTGGTTGCTTTATCTCGCATATGTTTCGTGAAGGACACAAAGTCCCCCCAGTCTGCACCATAATTGCGCTCTTTGATATGCCCTTCGAGCCAACCATGGCTATCGGATGTGTGTATGAAATTGATTTCTCCCCAATTTAAAGGCCCTCTTGGCGTTGTGACCGCATCCAGGGCCCCAGGTTGCATGCGACGCATGACTCTGGGGTATAGGGCCGGTTCATCTTCTCCATCACAAGAGGAACATGCCGAAACAGCGGATATGGCAAAAGCCAGATTGATTAGACGAGATAATACTGCCATCGCTTTTTATGCCGTCAGGCATCGATCGAAGCAAAGATATCGATTGTTTGACCGAATGTGATATTTTTTCCTCATCGGAGTGAGATCAAGGAAAAAGTTTCCAATCAGCTCTTATACTAATTCAAGTATTTTCTGATTCTCACACCTAATTGCCTTAGACAACGGGAAAGAGTGGGTATGCTTTCTAAAGCATTCCTAGTGTCCTAGACGAGTAATTTGAGAATGCTTGTGGAACATGAACTTGAGGAATGTGGTCGAGATGTGAATTGATCGACTTTCATATATGTCGAAATGCTACTCGGCCTTTCCCCAGCGCTTTGTAGATTATTGCGGGTTATAATTTCAATATACGCTCGAATTACGAATCTCCAAAGTGGCCGAAGAGGGTGCCAAAGGATTGGGGGAGATTGGCATATGCAATATTATAAATTCCAGCACTCAGGCTGGCTTTAGGTACGATATACCCCGAACATAGGTTTTTTTAAGCATACCAAAACAGCGACGTTGAACCATGATTTGTGGGATTGATTTTAATATTGGAATCGTCAGAAACAGTGAAGTACAGAACAGAACCTTAAACCTTTGACTGACGCTTTTCAAGCGCCTTGCGCCTGCTCCGCAATGCCTTTGTTTCCTCCTGAAGGGCGAGCTTTTGCATGATTTCTTCTGATCCTCCACCAACGACATGAACACGAGCATCGCGACTAATCTGTTCAACTCGTGCTCCTTTCCCAGCTTTATTATACCCTGCGCCTCCGAATATTTGCTGCGCCTCTCGAACACTCTTTTCCAGAGCCCGAGTTGACATGACTTTCAACAAAGCTGTCATGCCGCCAATTTTGACATCATCTACTGGTCGATCCTTAGTGAGCTCGAGGATATTCACAAGCTGTTCCATGAATGCATATGCCGGTTCAATCATCAGACCAAATTTGAAGATCTTTGATTGAATGGCGTCTTTTTGGATGAGGGGAGATCCAAATGTCTCGCGCTGAATTGCATAGTTGAACGCATCTTCGGCACAGACGCGAGCTAATCGCAAGGATGCGCAAGCCAAAGCCAAACGTTCCGGATTGAAGTCTTATTAGTAAGTTAGCAATTTCCTTAGAATCCCTCTAGTAGAAACTTACTCGACATAATAAGTGGGAAGCCCTTGTTTTCATCGCCGATTCGATTTGCGATAGGTACACGAACATCATCTAGCTCAATGAAAGTGGACCCTATTTGTGTTCAGTAAATGTGTTCGATGAATTGGGGGTATTTGAATCCTACCACTTGCATTGACACCCGAATTGAACATGCGCCGACGGGTCACACCTGGAGCAGTCAATGGAATGACAAGCAAACTGATTCCGGATCTCCCGGGTCCTCCTGTGCGCACCGCCGCCGTGCAATAATCAGCCCAGAGACCATTCGTGATCCACTTCTTTGCGCCATTAACGACGTAGTGATCGCCGTCTCGGGTTGCGGTTGTCCGGATATTGGCAACATCCGACCCAGCTAGATTAAAGCAAAGTCACTTAGCGCAAGCACCGAAAATGCCCAGGAAATAGCTAGACTTACCATCTGGTTCGGTAATTCCCAGACAGAATCGGATATCTCCCTTCGCCACACCAGGTAACCATCGCCTTTGCTGTTCGGGAGTTCCAAACTTGGCGATCGGCGGACACCCAATTCCATTGCCGCCACCCAGGCCCCAGATGACACCAACATAGCCCGCGCGCGTCAATTCATCTGACACGATGAGTGAACACCAAGTATCCCACTTATCGCGTGGGACGTTCCCGGGAAGAGACAAGCCAGCTGCATTCTCCTCGGTGGTGAGAGGATGCACGATGCTGAATCCCAGCTCGCAATGGCGACGACGCACCGACTCGGGCACTTGTCCTGCTGCTTCCCATTCTGCTGCATACGGTGCAATGGATGTATCGACATATTCACGGACCCAGGCACGTAGGTTATGGTGCAAGTCTGTATAGTAGGGGTTTTGCACATCAAGTTGGGGGAGTAGTGGTTCGCTATAGGGAGCGGTCGGTGCGCGGAGGTTGCGTGCCATGATGATGATGATGGTGATGATGATGATGATGATGATGATGATGCGGGAGTTAGAAAAAGAAAAGAGTAATCACAAAGAAGCTGGGAAGCTTCTGAACAACGGGGAAAGGTTCTACATGTCTGTGGGGACGTGCTGAAGGACTATGAAGCATGAATTATGAATGCGGGGAGGTGCCTGTGAAGAAGGCGAGCTTCCCCAGGCCGAGGCCCGTCGGGTAGGTCGATCATTGCCACTTATGACTGAGAGAGGAGTATGCATTGTTTTATGCTGGGTATTATCTATTTTTTGAGTTCTTTAATTTAGTGTTTCAGTGCTGTCGAGCCTCCAGCCTTTTCACAGCTTTGTATATCTGTCGCACTTGCTCCTTCACATCCTGGCAGCTCCACCGACAATGTGATTGTGGACACAACATTCCTTTGATGCAGGTCATTAAGGAGTCGGCGACAATGACTCCAATATCTAACAATGCCTCGCCATGATCAACCTTTAAGGAAAAGTCGTCTGGGAAAGAGATTGATCCCCGAGTCAGTTCGTTCAATACCAACTGGCGCTCCATCTTGGTGTTTAGCCGGTAGACGAGCTCGAAGAGAATCACGCCAAGTGCATAGACGTCTAATTTCTCATCGATCTTGTATTCATCAAAATAGCCCGGCGAGTCACATCCCTCGGAATTCGCAGGCGGTCGGTAAAACTCCGTTCCTACGACTCGCTGGATCTTTGGCCCGTGCTGGAAGGGAGTCACAGTGCCCTTCGAAGCGGGTGAATTGAGATGCGAGATATCTGCCACGAGACCAAAGTCACCAATTCGGGGGTGGCAGAATTGAGAAGGAGAGTCAGGCTCGGAGCTGCATACTGTGCATGGGTCCGCTTTGCTAGTGTCTGGTAACGACAAGAAAATGTTCGCAGGCTTCAAATCGCGGTGCACAATGTTTTTCGAGTGCAAGTATTCAACGCCCGAAAGGATATCGAGAAATAATCTTAAGGACGGCATTAAATGAAAGCAATGTCGTCTCGACGGAGTGCATTCATCATCCTGATACTTGGCTGCCGCTTGAGGGTTCAGATAAGAGCTGAGTGAAATAGGATGGAGCGACATTTGGATGTGAAGAATCACAGCTGGAGGTTGATTCCCTGGCCGATCTCGACGCTGCACCTGCAGCTTAGATTGATCTTGGCTTAGTCCGTCGGTGAAAATGTCGTCCGTCTCTCCGAAGGTCGACGTTTGTCCATAGGACAAATTGTCGAAATTGCGAGGAATCGACTCAATTTCCTCATCGTCCTCCCATCCGGCCGCAGAACTTTTCTTAGAGTGGCGAGACGATGTAGTCGCATGACTGTCCCAACGTCTAATCCTATTCGAAGATCCTTGGTCATCAGGGTAGGAATTAGGGTGCGATTCTGCCGTAGAACTTTCGGAGTTCTCGAAAACAATTCCCATACTCGGTTCATTCGTAGATCCTTGGTTAGACCAGGGATGCTGGGAAGAGTCGCAGTGTTGATTTGCTGCTTGTTTGAAGGGCCTGTGGCTTGAGACGTGTGCCTGTTCGACCCATGCTGAATAATAGCGCACAATATTTGAATGTTCCAAGCGAGCAAGAGTCCTAATTTCTTTCATGATGGTCTCCAGTTGATTTTGCCCACCAAATTGCAACTGGTCTAGTCGTCTTTGGGAAATCGGGACCTTCTTCAAAGCATAGTCTTGTGAATCAATATGGTTCTTGACATGATAGACCTCGCCAAAGGAGCCTCGCCCAAGAATCTTGAGCTCGCTAAATTCGACAGAATAGCGAGACATATTGTGTAATGGTGGAGTGGATGGCTGTGGAAAGAGTGATATACCGACTGGCGAGCTTCCAAAGAGCTGTCGCGAGGGATTTTGAATAGCTCCAGTGCCATCAAGATTACCGATCGAAGAAAAGTGCCTCCCAAGATTTCCGTCGGCCCCATCCGTGGGCCATGGTGGTGTAGCGTTGTCAGGCATAACAATTCCGTGCATGTTTCTGGAAACAAGAGCAAGTCCTTGATCCTCTGCCCCTTCAATGGGCGATCGGACGCCAGGCTCGGTGAGGTTGAGGCCTTCCAGAGCAGAGAGACCAAGCATGTCTAGACGGTCGCGATAAACCTGCCTGGTAGCTCCCAGTTCTTCCTCGTGGGCTCCGTCTGTAACAAGACCATGCTTGGATAGGACCTGTGACTGGTATTTGTACAGCTTCTTCCCAAGATACTGAGCCTCTGGGGATTGCTTCGTGTAGTTTTTGCTCGAGCCTTGCTGCGCGTTAAGAATATCCGCTGCACGACTTTGGCAATAGAACTCCAAGAGAGCAGATGTCAACATGTTAGCGTGGCGGTCCGCATTGAGCTCGATAGTATCCAGTGATGGGATGGACGCCTCTTCCAGAGAATTTGAGCTTTCCGAGTAACCCCCAATCGGGTCTATGTTTTGACTCGGATCGTTGGCCGAATTGCCATGGTTGGGACGGCGAGGGTTGGATTTTGCTTCGTCCTTGAAGGATGTATTCGAAGCAAAATTAGATTCGTTCTCATCTCCATCGGAGTCAGATTCTGACGTGGATATATCCGCGGCAGACCTGAACATCGACATTCTGATATTCAACACACTGCACAGCGCGACTGGCAATTGGAATTACTTCACATGGATTCCATCCAGACGATTTGTAAAAACCAAACCAAGAGACAGTACAGAACTTCGCGGAGATTGCGGCAGTTCAAGTTGTCAATTTCTTGACCACCAACTCTTTCGGTGTGGGAGAATAGTGGGGTAGTATATATATGTTGGTTTGATGAAATTTGCCAATGATTTGGCCAGTCTTCGGGATGAAGATAAAACCAACAAAGACGCCAAAGGAGTTTCAATCTGAAAGAAGAGTAGGCCGCAATGTTTTGGCTCAAAACAAGCAAGGTGTCAACATGTTCTGGAAGGGTGACGGTTGACTCAGGCTTCCATCGGATTCCACTTGTCTCTGATAGGGCGTGTGTTTCGGGCAGTAGGTGACTGCAGAGTAGAGCAGGCAGCCCTAAGCACCTCAATACCTTCTGATATATTCAATTATAACGGAATGAAGCTATGTTAGATTCATGCTTCAAACAATAGTATTCATAAGGGCGCGTCAGCCGGAGGAGGCAAATGTCCAATATGGTTTGGTGAGTGCGGACTGAGTCCACCTTTTCTGCCGGCAAAACAGCCCGCCAAGAGCCGCGTAGTCAATTGGAGCAAGACATACTGCGAATATGAAGTGCGGTGATTCCGATCCAAGTGAAACCTACAAAGTTTCCGAGAATATGTTGGAGAATAATTTCGTTCAGCTGTCCTATACTTTTGTGGTTGACTACCCTATGCCATCCCAGGTGGTTGTACTGTATACCCCGATTACTGGATGAGTCATCCTGACCTGTGATTGGCCAATACTATCTTATCAGCATGTGACTGTCCCAATCACGCGTTAAGAGCGTCACGTCGAAGGCGCGACTGGATGACACGCCTTGGACTTTCTGATGTTCGGACAGTTAGTTGCCCGCCCAACACATTCCCCCCATCTTTCATATCTCGAGTCCCCTCATCTCGGCCTCAAAAAGGTGTATTATACATGCACCTGTGACGAGCTATAACCATGCCGGAAGCCATTATGCCCCAGAAGCGGGTGCTTGGTGACGCGACCAACGGAAACGGTACTCGCAATGGCTTCGTTTCCCCCGCTGCGCTCAAGAAGCGCAAGATCGAGAACGAAGCATCCTCTAAGCTCAAAGCTCCTCCTATGAGTACCCAGAAAAAGAGCTTTGGCTCCAGTCAACCCAAGAAGAGCCAGTTTGAAGAAGAGGTGCTGGAAAAGCTAACGCAAGACATTGGAGACTTGAAAGAGAACAACGCAGAGAAGGACCAGCAATGGGAGCGTCCTCCAGTTGGAGAGTTTGACCCGGCCACGGAGAATATCTGCTTCCAACAAATAGATGCAGAGGAGGGACGAATGGCTGGCGACAAGATCGCAGTGCGCCTGTTCGGCGTGACAGAGGTATGGCCAAATTGAACGATAAAATTCTTGATAGTCGTCTTATCTAACACACTCTTTAGGCTGGTCAATCGGTTCTACTCAATGTCACCGGATTCCAACACTATCTCTACATCGCTGCCCCGGTTGGTTTCACGCAGGCAGACTGCGACCCTTACCGTGCTTTTCTCGAGACCAAAATGGCACAATCGTCCCCAGTCATTCAATCTGTTCAGGTCACCATGCGAGAGAACATTTATGGTTTTCAAGGAAATCAAAAAAGCTGGTACCTCAAGATCACCGTTACCGACCCGAAATTCATTGCCCGACTGCGCAGCGCCCTTGAAACCGGAAGCGGGACAATGAATTACAAAGGACTCTGGGGTAATTCGACTGATTCTGGAATCCTCACATTCGACAATATTCAGTATCTCCTGCGGTTCATGATTGATACGGGGTTGCATGGTATGTCCTGGGTTGAAGCAAAGGCTGGCAAGTATCATCTTATCCCGGAGTGGGAGAAGGTGTCAACTTGTCAGATCGAAGCTGTTATCGACTACCGTGACATGCTTGCTCATGCTCCGAACGGTGAATGGGCCAAAATGGCACCGCTCCGCGTTTTATCCTTTGATATCGAGTGCGCGGGCCGCCAAGGTATCTTCCCGGAGCCGAACGTGGATCCTGTCATCCAAATCGCCAATGTGGTGACTCGCTACGGAGAGTCCAAACCATTCGTCCGAAATGTGTTCTGCCTTGACAAAACAAGCTTGATTGTCAACACACAGATCCTGGAATTTGAAAAGGAGGATAAAATGCTCATGGCGTGGAAGGAGTTCCTGCAAAAAGTGGACCCGGACGTCATCATCGGCTACAATATTGCGAACTTCGATTTCCCTTACCTTTTGGACCGTGCAAGACATTTGAAATGTGGCCATTTTCCATATTGGACTCGTTTGAGGGGCACCAAAACCGAAGCCAAGGAGGCTAGCTTTTCCAGCAAGCAAATGGGTAACCGCGAAACGAAAGCGACCAATACGAACGGCAGAATCCAGCTTGACATGCTCCAACTTGTTCAAAGAGATCATCAATTGCGAAGTTACACTCTTAACTCAGTCTCCTATGAATTTTTAGGCGAACAAAAAGAAGATGTCCATCACACAATGATCACGGAGTTATTCAACGGCACACCAGATTCGCGACGACGATTAGCAGTGTATTGTTTGAAGGATGCTTATCTACCACAACGCTTGATGGACAAACTCATGTGTCTAGTAAACTACACAGAGATGGCAAGAGTAACAGGTGTTCCTTTCAACTTCCTGTTGTCCCGTGGTCAGCAAGTCAAGTTCATCAGTCAGCTATTTCGAAAAGCTCTCGAGCAACAACTCGTCGTGCCCAATTCCAAATCGCAGGATGAACAAGATTATGAGGGAGCTACTGTTATCGAGCCTAAACGAGGATACTACAGTGTTCCAATTGCAACCCTCGATTTCGCGTCACTATATCCATCAATTATTCAGGCGCACAATTTGTGCTACACGACTTTACTCAACAAAAGCAGTGTTGAGAAGCTCAACCTGAAGAAAGACGAAGACTACATCGTAACGCCAAACGGGGACATGTTCTGTACCACCAAAGTCCGCAAGGGTCTGTTGTCGCAGATTCTCGAGGAACTTCTCGGGGCTCGAAAGAAAGCCAAAAAAGAGCTTGCCGTTGAGACTGACCCCTTCAAAAAGGCTGTGCTGAACGGTCGACAACTTGCCTTGAAGGTCAGTGCAAACAGTGTCTACGGTCTGACCGGTGCCACTGTCGGCAAGCTACCCTGTCTTCCAATTGCCAGTAGTACGACTAGTTACGGTCGACAAATGATTGAGAAAACGAAGGAGGAAGTCGAAGCTCGGTATACCATTGCCAATGGGTATTCTCACGATGCGCAAGTCATTTATGGTGATACTGACTCCGTCATGGTCAAGTTTGGTGTGAGCGAATTGGCCGAAGCCATGAAGCTGGGCGAAGAAGCTGCGGACTATGTCTCATCTAAGTTCATCAAGCCCATCAAACTCGAGTTCGAAAAGGTGTACTTCCCATATCTTCTGATCAACAAAAAACGATACGCTGGTCTTTTCTGGACGAAT
The DNA here is from genome assembly GCA_023626415.1 of Penicillium sp. S1701. Taxonomy (NCBI): domain Eukaryota; kingdom Fungi; phylum Ascomycota; class Eurotiomycetes; order Eurotiales; family Aspergillaceae; genus Penicillium; species Penicillium sp. S1701. The sequence continues at coordinate 1,186,492 of JAMAGY010000001.1, read as the reverse complement.
ACCACAAAGCATGACAAGATGGATACCAAAGGAATCGAGACTGTGCGTCGTGATAACTGTTTGCTCGTGCAAAATGTCATCGAGACTGTTCTCAACAAGATTTTGATCGACCGCGACCCCGATGCTGCCCAGGAGTGAGTGCTATGTGTTCAAATGCTGATATCCCCTTCTCAACCGCTAACATTAATCCTTTAGATATGTCAAATCCACTATCTCAGATCTTCTTCAGAATAAAGTCGATATGTCAAAACTGGTCATTACAAAACAGCTATCACAGAAAGAATATGCTGCCAAGCAAGCACACGTTGAGCTTGCGAAACGTATGACAAAACGTGATGCAGGTTCTGCTCCCGCCCTGGGCGATCGTGTAGCCTATGTCATGATCAAGGGTGCTGCGAATTCCAAAGGCTATGAGCGAGCTGAGGATCCCATCTACGTGCTCGAAAACAACGTTCCCGTCGACACCAAATACTATCTCGACAATCAGCTTGCCAATCCGCTTGGCCGCATCTTCGAACCCATTCTGGGTGAGAAGAAGGCGAATCAACTCCTCACCGGCGAGCATACACGGTCGATCTCTGTCGCCGCTCCCAGTCTCGGTGGCCTAATGAAGTTTGCTAAACGAACTCAGACATGCATGGGCTGCAAGAAGCCGCTGTCGGGCAAGGAAGAGATGGCTGGCGCCGTGTGTGAGAACTGTCGCCCTCGAGTTGGTGAGCTGTACACCAAGACTCTCAATAAAACTTCAGACCTGGAGGTGCGCTTTGGTCGCCTCTGGACGCAGTGTCAACGATGCCAGGGCAGTCTTCACTGCGAGGTCATTTGTTCGTCCCGAGACTGCCCCATCTTCTACATGCGAATGAAGGCAAAGAAGGACGTCGAGGACGCGCAGAAAGAGCTCTCGCGCTTTGACTTTGATGCTGCCGCATGGTGATGAGCTCCCCTGAATGTATGATTCTATCTGTTTGTCTCGGTGGAGCAATTCTGTTATGACTGTCTATGGCAGGTATTTGGCATGGTCTAAGCGGCGTTGGGAGTTGAAACTTGTACACAGTAATCCGAGAGAATCTTTTGCATTGTTTAGTTGTTTGGCATGAAATTCACAGTCAGATATGAAGTATAAGTTTTCAAAGTTATTAGCCGTAGATTATAAATCCTCGAAGTTATATTTTGTTGTTGATGTTGATGTTAATGTCAATGTTATGTGGACCGAGTGGACTACCATGGTAGCCCTGCAGCCGCGAGACTCTTGGCGCGGAGAAGCTCCTTCTCTGCCGATCCCGATTGAGCTCCTCCTCGGAGGTTTCAAAGTTCTCAAACTCACAGGCTAAGATGAATCCCACACATGCAAACGGGGACCCCCGCGGAGGCCAGGAAAGCGGGCAGGCAAACGACTCATCAATCCCATGGGAAGAGGTATGTCGTCATCCCCAAATTTCTGCATCGCGTCAACGGAAATCCAATGGCGCAGAAGGGGAAAAAAAGAGGCGCCGACAGCCCTTCAGCTTGGACGGATGATACGATTCTGAATATGAACTGATCATACTGGCCTTTTCTTCCATACAGATATTCTCTCGCCATGAAAATGTTCTCGTGTCCCATCACGAAATGCTTGACTCCGTGAAAGGTCGCATCGCGCCAGAGGGCGAGGCGTTCCGCGCTGTTTCGACCATGTTGAACAAGACAGTTCAGGCGATGAACCAGTTTAAGGTGGTGCGAAAACAGATGGTAAGTTTACGTTTCCCTCACGTCTCTCGTATGACTAGCGTCTAACCCGCCTCGATCTTATAGCTAAATAGTATGTCTCAAATCTCGACAACACCTTTATCCCGCTTTAGCCTCCCTCCGAACTACTTACGGCGACAAACATAATGACAATCATACTCCAGATATATCGAGGGAATCTACTGTTCCGAATGGAACAACAGGGCCTATGTCTAGCTCACAACCCGCAGACGCAGAGTCCCGCAGGAAAAAGAAACGCTCGAGGCTTGAAAAGGAGCACGAAACTAGCCCCATGAGTCGCAATAGTGACCTTCAGTCCGAATTAGCTCATGAAGTTCCCGTTTCAAAACGAACATGTCTCCCCATTTCGCTTGCAGACACGGTTGGGGAACCCCAACATGCTTCATCCTCTGCTTACGAGACCGAAGATATATCCGCGGAAGTACAGCGAAGACTTCGGATTAAAGAAGAAAGGCGCCGGAAGAAAGATAATACGCAATCCGAGAAGCGGAAACGCGAAAGTCTACTCTCAAACGAGAGCTTTTCGTTGAGTGGTCCCAAGCCTCAAAAGAAGCGAGCTCGAGTCGGAAACGACTTGAGAAGGGACGGAAGTTTGGCATCTGGCCCGGAGACTCATTCGAGAGCGAAAAGACAAAAACAGTGAATGGGCTTCAATCCATGCTAAATTATATTTTTTTACCCCCTGCATGCCATCCTTATGGCCGACGCTTGACTTGATACGTTTTACGACAACAATCCACACGTCTTGACTTATACTATACTTGAAAGTTTTGTTTATGCAGGCAGCCCTCAAAGTTCTCTACTTGGAGGTAATATCATAGAATGGTCTTGATATTTGTTAAGGAATACCTATACGCATGGGCGCTCTTCTGAACGAGAATGCTCGTCTTCCTACTTCTACTAGTCACGCTAGTTCGGGTCGATGGGTTTCTGATTTGAAATAACTTGAAATAACTAGTATTCCTAAATACAGATATGCTCAGGCACCAAACACCAGTGTCTCTTTACCTCCTTGGGTGTAGTAGTAGTTTAAGGCAAGTCGGCCTTGGAATTGTTATGGCCGAACATACAGGTACTGACCGAAGGAGAAGACCTGCTCTAAATAATCCAAGTACATTCTCAAACTACTAACGGGGTGGTGAGTTCGGAGGCGTGGGTAGAGGTGTCGGGAAAGGGCCAAACGGCCTAGGGTTAGAAAGTGCCACCATACTCATAGGATGCTGGATGGACGACTCAGTCCTGAAGGATCCAGGTGCCGAAGCAGGGCCCTGGGGGGAAGGAGTGGGGTAATAAGCCGTCTTCATAACTGCAATCTAGTCAAGGATCTTGAAGGTTGACAAGATGATAATCAAAGTTCGAACCTCGTACTGTGTGGTGAGAACGATAGTTCTGGTGGTAGGACTGTCTGCGAAGTAATTTGAAAGTAGACTGAGATGCTCGGTTTCTCTGAACTTGATGGACAGATCTATGGTCGAGATAGGCTTCTTTATAGATCTTGACCTCGTTGTACTTGTAGTGACTTAACTAGAAGGACAATGGAAATAACATATTATCATTGCATCAAGGGAATATTTCTTTGTTTGAATTCGGATAATGCGATGAAACAGAAAATGGTATGTTTGAGGTTATTTTTACAACCTCAGCCTCCTCCCCGAAGGATGACCACTATAAGAGAGAGCACGCGAGTATTTTATTTAGGAAACATTTTTCAGTGAGCTCTAACCCACAAAGAGATCTACGCCATTATAGTCTAAAACGATAGGGTGCCGTTGTTATGACTTGCGATGCCGTGGGTTGAGGACTAGTACTAAGCCAAAATCGGATACTAAACAGCCTTTCAAAGACAAGCTGATTCTACCAAGGGACCGGGGATAAAAATAGATAGAGTATGCCATGAATATGATCTCAATGCTTGTGATATTATCTGATGTGAATTTAGTCGAAAATATAATTAAATCAACTGTTACTCCGCTCGACGGCATTCGTAAAAGCATGAGGGATTCAAAAGCTGCTTATTCTCCGGCAAAGGCAGAGCCGCATCGAAAATTTGGCTCATATAGGGGTGTATATATTAGCAGTGACAAAAATTGTCTATTTTCATGTATCATGATACTGTGGAACAAAACCAATGGTCTGACGGTATTGGAAACGCATAATGCCCATAGTGGATGATTGTCCCTTTGTCTTTCTTTCTCCTAATTACTTCAAAAAAGCTGTTTCAGCCTAATTTATTATGCATTCTGTAAGTTGTGACTGGCCAGCTCGAGACTGTCACAATAGTTGAAAGGATCACCTAAAGGGAAGAGCTCAATACATAAGTACAGGCATTCTTGTTATTGTGTTTCCCCTGTCTCACGATAGTATATTGGAATCTCGATATTTCAAACTCCCCTACATCATCTACATAGTCATCAATCCTGAGGTTCGCATGAATCTTGCTCTAGAACTAGAAAAAGAACACATTTTTAATACGCCCAATATCGAACTTTGGATAGAAGAGTTGCTGGTTCCTGGGGTCTACTCATACTAGCCCTCCTTCGCCTGAAAATCCACGGAACACATTTGAGAACTGGAGGCGGCCACGGTTAACATTCATCTGTCTGCCCAAAACAGCTTAACTCAGGATTATTTGACTTTCACTCGAACAGTACCAGTGGAAAGTTCCGATCAAGCTACTAAACCAACTTCAGCGATAGAATAAATTCCCAAAGGAGCTTAGAAGAGAAATTGAGTCTTTATAAATCTTTCCTCCAAGTCTTTCCCAGGAATTTCTTTCTTTCTCTTTCATCCACCACCTACATATATCATCAGACAACTGATTGCCCTGTTGTCTAACCTAAGTTCACCAAAAATAAACCACCCAGCACTCCCCTCAACAGCAGCAGGGCAAGCGAGCCTGGATCACTAGGTCGTCTTGAGGGTTGGACTTGTAGGGAGTCATCTAATCCTTGAGGGTCTTGTTTCTGCGTTGCTTTATTTTAAAAAGGATCAAACCAAAAAAAGGTGATCTGAGTTCTAACTGTTCTATCGAGATAACCAAAAATAGCGATAGGTGGGAGTCCCTGAAGTGGAAATCCAGGTCTCCATAGCCGACAATAGGATCCCTCTTGTCTGCTGCTGTTGAGAATCGAGACTGGGCTACATCCACTTTTCATCCACCGCGGTCGTTGTCAAGCAAGTATGGATCACCATTCGAACTTCGTCAACCACCCCCAGCGGCCTCGAGGTCAGCCCTGGGGAAACGGTCCTGCGTTCAGTCAAAATGCCGGGTTTCTTCCAAATCATACCACTTACGGCTCAGGACCGAGGAACAACAGGAATACACACTTCGAAAACCAAAACCGCAATCAAAATCAACATCAAAATCAAAATCAAAATTACCGTGGCCGCAATAGAAGGAAGAACAGAAACAACAACCCCCAGCATCAAACAAATGGCCCACACTCTCAAAATGCCGGGTTTCATCCAAATCATACCACCTATGGCTCAGGACCGAAGGACGACTGGAATGAAAACTGGAAGCCGCACTTCAAAAATCAAAACCGCAATGAAAATCAAAATCAACGCCAAAATCAAGATCAAAATCATCGTGGCCGCAATAGGAGGAACAGAAACAACAACCCCCAGCATCAGATACAACATCCGCACGCTCATCCGTACCCGGACATGGATGACCTTGAGCTAGATCTGTGCAACCCTGGCATACCCTCAGATGCTCTGCAAGGTGTTATCACGCCATTTGGCACGACGGATCATTATCAACTGGTAATTGTTCCTGCATACGCGAATAGTCAAGCTGCCACTAACGCACAACAGGACGAGGACATTGAGATGCCAGACGCTCCTCTCGAGCAAGAAGTCTTGGATTATCGCACAGTCAATTGCTGCTCATCACCAAGTCGCAACGGCATACTTGTTGGTTATCTTTATTTGGGACCTGTTCCGACCAAGGTTTTTACCTCGCAATATTAACCAACGAGGACGTTTCCCTTGGATCTCGTGGCATCTATCAAATCTCCAAGTCCACGGCCCGAATGGGGGAATGGTGGTATATAATCAATTTGGTTATCTATCTGTATTTGTATTTGAAGGAGGAAACGAAAGGAAAATTCATGTATACTACTATACTGGTCAAAGTGGAGGGCGTCCTGGGGAGTCATGGCTCTGGGGTGTCCCGACACAATGGCACCGCTCATGGATCTTTTATCAAATGAAACAAATTGATAAACCATGGTTGCTCTGGTAGTGAATATTCGTAGAAGTAGTATGGAGAGGGCCCAGTAGAGTCTCAAAGAACGTACACTGGAGCACGTCTAGGTAAATACACAATTCAACTACGTGGACACCATCTAAATAATTTAGGGATAGTGGAGTATTCGTATTGCTGAATTGTGTATATACAGTGGCTATGTAGAATAGAGAAATTGACAAGAAATGGTAAAATCAAACGCCTGGTCCCAATGCTGATCGGTGAGAATATGGTGGTACAATATGCGACTGATACATCGGCGGATGCATCGATGTAGAAGACACTGGCTTTTGTGACGAGTTCGGTGCTGATATGATGATGGTCGAAAGGTTGGCGCGAAAGATGCATCCCGGCAAGAAAGATATCGAGGAGTATTTAAAAGGCGCCATGTTGTTATACCCGCCATGCTGTGCCCAGTGACAGGGAGGTCGCTTTTCACTCATCATCTTCATTTTCCTCCTTCTTCCCCCAGTTCCATACATCCCAGATATACTCCTGAATCAAATCACCATAACCCTTTCCCTCCTCCAAAGCCTTCTGCTCCTCCTGCAACCTTTTCTCCATCCAACCCGGCGATTCACCACCCATCCAAACCCGCTGCACAACACCTTGCTCTTGCGCTTGCCTAGCCTTTAACTTCTCCAATTCCTCCCCAACGGCCTCCTTCATCTGCGCATCCCGGGCTGCCCGCAGTCGGGCTTGAATCTCTAGCGCACGCTCGCTGGGAAGTTCCTGCAGTACGGCGGGGCGGGTGGTGATCCGCGATTCGATACGTTCGACGATGCTGCGCCCTGTGCGCTCGCGTGTGATGTGGTTTGCGGAGATGCAAAAGGCGCTGGCCAGTAGCACGGTCAGGTGGTCGAGTTTCCGCGGTGGAAGCGCGATGAGAACGGGTGATGCCACGAGAAATCCCACCGCGGCGTAGTTCTTGAATTTTTCATAATCCGCTTCGCGCTGGGCGTGGGTGCTCATTTGTGGGTTGGGAGTTGACATTCTGAATGGCCTTTGTTGGTGGATTCAGACTTGACTTGGAGCAGACGCTGCCTTCGAAATTCTTTCCTCGGGCGCAAAAATTTACGGCTACCCGCAGCCACCAGTCACGCAGGTCATGTGCTTATGTAGCATGTGGGGAGATCGATCTCTTGGCGACGTTGCTTATTTCCCCAAGACTCAAGAGTGTCAGCACTCAGAACCTCTGCCAGCTTGGCACTGGGCTAGTTGCTTCCCAAGGTGATGTCGAAACTATTTGGTAAAGATGAAAACTGCAGAATCAAGTTGTTCAGAATAGCCATTTCACGCTCTCTGCTAATTAAAGATTTCTGGTGCTATCAAAAATTGAATCAATTCCGCCAGACACAATTCCGGTGCTATGAAGGTATCAAATCATCAAACTAACTCCACCGATGTTTCTTTGCATTGCCTGGGCTTCCTGGGTACCATTCAACTGCCCTATGAGCCGGCCCATGCGAATCATCGTCCGAATAATCAACACCAAAGCCCTATCCTTACAAGCAATAATAAGCCACCTTTGCCCGTTCACCTGCTTAGCTGCCGCCCTTGCTAAGTTTAGTGCTTAGCATCGTCCTCCAGCGCCTTGTTTAACTCTTTCTGGTAGTCCTCTTGGGCCTTATGCAGATCCTTCTGCAAGTCTTCCATGTCTTTCCGCAGATCCTTCATCTTATGATGAGAGGGACCCTGCTGCATGTGCTGGGAAACGCGGTTCATCTTGTCCTGAAGCTCTTCAACCTCCTCCTGTCTTTTCATCACAGACTTCTTATTGTGGTGCAACTGATTGATTGGATAGAATTGACTCGGCGGGTATGGACCTTGCGGGGGATATTGTTGATATGGACCCGCTTGCGGGTATTGCTGCGGGTAGCCGCCCTGGGGAGGAAAGTTCTGTGCATTCTGATGCTGCTGGTGCTTCTTGTAGGCGTCTTGAGCAATGGAACCGGCAATCGCACCACCGACAGTTCCGAGGAAGCCGTGGTTGGCCTTGTGGCCAGCGAAACCACCGACAGCACCACCGGCAAGGGCACCAGCAAAACCACGCTCGCCATCCTGGGCCTCACCAGGGGCGGTCTGTTGCTGCTGCTCGTTGTAAGGCTGGGAGTATTGAGGCTGAGAGTACTGGTTCTGGGACTCTGGGTATTGTTGCGGGTATGATTGCTGATACCCTTGGGGAGGGCCCTGGGTAGGAGGAGGCCCATACCCATTTGAAGAGGGAGTTCCGTAGTACTCTTGATTCATTATTGCTAGCAGATATCGAGAAGGTTCAAGGTAAAATGTTGAAGAGTAAGGAATGCGGAGTATTCCATCACACGCAGCAGGGGAGCAACTGTCTTTAACTACTTAAATTTACTAGTAAGAACCTCGTCTAGATCCAAATATAAATATCCACATTAGTCTTCCCCTTTAAGGCAGACACTGCGAGTGCGAAGAAACGTCAGCCGGGGCTACTGAGTTCTTATTCGTCATTGGACCACGTTTTGGCCCCCAAGTATCAAACTCCCCACTCATTTTGGCCCCTACGTCTGCCAGTGGCTTGTGCCGTCGGGTCTTGTCCACGATTGCCTCTGTTTTTGTTTTGTTTTTCTAATTCGGATTCATACACGCCTAGTAATTCAAATTCAACACCATCCCTGAATCAGTTAGGGGCGGTAGGGAGGGTGTCTGCCAGTGTTTAGTAGAGTGGGGTGTCCACCCGGCCTACTGTAGCGCTCGAAGCTTGAATATAACCCAGTAGACAAATTTGTATACTGCGTCATATAACTCATATATTTTAAGAGTCTTTTAGTTCTAACTTCTTGCTATCTTTCACCCCTAAAAATCTTTAAAGAAACTAGGAAGTAGTTTAAAGAATTGTACATAATTTACTTAGAAGTTATCTGTTCGCAGTGATCATTGGCAAATGTGGCCGATCTCGTGGGAGCACCTTGGCCGAACAACCCATAGCTTGTTCCCCGAGGGTCACGGTCCCTGGTGGACGCCACTGGCACGTCCCTGGTCGTTACACATCGCCCACGCTGGTGATTACGTATGGCCAGTGTTCCGCTGCCGTGTCATGTGTGGCTTCCACCTCAGGGTTGGTGACTGTGTGACTAGCAAGATACAAGCCTGTCCAATACAAATTCGCCTTGAGCCTTGTAGTTGCCGAGTAGTTGGACTCTATACGTAATCGGATAGTCAGAGCTACTGCCCCATCTACATTCGGTCATCAATATAAGACGTCCCGCTCCCCTTCCCTTTTCATCCAATCTCCCCCATCATCTAAACACGCTCGTGCCTCGACCAACTGCACTTCTGACCAAAATGTTCGGCAACATTTCGAACTGGCTCTCCTCCAAGCAGGAATCCTCTCAGGAGGTTACCTGGAACTCTATGACCGCGACTGTCCAAAACCAGCAACCCACCAGCCCCGATGCTCCCTCCACCGATCGTGTCGTGACTGAGCAGCCCGTAGGATACCCTCTCAGCATGAAAACCCCTCATCAAATTATTATTACTGACCCATGTATCATCTCTTGCAGAATTCCCAGGAGAACACGATGAAGCTGCGTGGTGGTGGTGCCGGTGATGTCTGCTGCGGCGTGTAAGTGTGACAACGATCCAATCAGAAACGGTACCAGCAGCATGCACACTTCCCAGGGTCTATGCTTGTGCCGTTTCTCCCATGTTGACCCCCTCTGACCGAGTACAAAGGTGTGCCGGTCTTCTCTGCTTCGAATGCTGCGAAGACTGCTGCTAAACGCATCTCGTCCCAAACCGCCCGATCTGGTGATTAGCATCTCACTTCGAGAATGGCCAGAGACCTCGTTCTACACAGCACCATGGTTACCTATGCTCGACGATTAACGGTTAGGGTTAGGGATTCAACTGGTATTCTGTGGGGCTGGGCATGGTTGATTACGGGCTTTCTCGCGACACTTTTATCCCTGTAGCTGTTCTGTTTCTTTTTTCATTCGAGATGACCGACATGAAGATTTCATGCCATGATTGGCTGCTTTTTTTTCTTTCCCAGCTTGAACATCTGGTTTTATCCTACCTGGGCCCGTTTGATCAATACCCCTTTAGTTGAGCAAATCTTATCCTACAATCTTTCAAATCACAGTCTCTTTCCCGCCCTGAAAGCTTGGGTCTTGAAATGCCATTTTCCTACTATGATCACCGGTATGCATGTAGCTATCCATATTTCCTAACACTTATCATCTTTCCGCCACTTTTGACTCTCAAATGATCATCACATGCCCTCCTCTCCGACGGCAGCCGGTGGACTGATGATCAGGAGAAACTTGAGAAAACTCACCAGTAAGTTCCATGTGGAACCTTAGTTGATCTTAATCCGAAATCACTCTGTGGACGATATCGTCGATGACATTGACTGAAAGCTGGCGGTCGGTCGTAAATTTGGAATTCGAGCTCTCCAATGTCAATTGGCCCGTCCATATCGAGTCGTCGTTCGAAATCCCTGGCCAGTACGGTCTGTCCGATGTTGCTTTTCCTCTGATTTTGTTCCGTCGGCTTGGGATGCTTTGCTTCAATGTGCGCGAAAAGAGCTGCAACGGAGGCGAAGTCTCTTCCGCAGTGAGTGCAACTAAGTTTCAGGTTGTCAGCAAAGTAATTTTTCGTTTAAGGATGGCGATAAAAAGACTTTGTATCGTTATCGGCAGGTACTCACTTGGTACGTCTAGTACTGGTTCGCTCCATTACCACATGTTGCTCGAATACCTTGACAAACGGAGAAGTGAAGCCGCAGGTGCAGAAGTAACGCTTCGACTCGCTATTCCAATGCTTCTCAGAATCCCAATTTGGAATAATATCCTGAATAGCCTTGGCGGGACTGGGTTCTGAAGAGTGGGAATATTGATCTTGGCATGCTGGCGTAGAGGGCAGCCAGAGACCTTCATCGAGGTCATCATCCCACGCGATCAGATCGTCAGGGCTGATCGGAAGGCTGAGTGGAAAAGGCGGCGGGCATGGGATCCCGAGATTTGAAGTAAGTGAATCATCATCATTCGATGCCCGGGTCGGCAGGGAGATCGGTAGATCGGAACCGACGTGGGATGAAGCATCAAAGAATTCAGCTTAAGCAGTTCTGTCAGCATACCAAGTCTAGCAGCTTTCCAGTCCACCATACTGCAAGCTTTGAACATACCTAAGCTCTCAGGCCCATTGCTCCCATCTCGGCAGTTGTCATCGTCCGAGCAGGAAGGGAAGATGGAAATAGCCTGCGATGCGTCTTCGAGGTGCTTCTTCATCCTCTGTCGGCGGTCATTGTGCTGATTCAAAGCTGTAACAGCCTTACTCTTGCATGCATTGCGAACAATGTGAGACTGGTAAGATTTCCAGGACGGAAAAGCCTCGTGACAACCGGGACAGGCGAGGCCCTGATCTTCGGGATGATCCTGCAGCGTGTGTGTTAGCTCACTCGATAGTTTGGCTTTATGAGATACACCAGATATTAGAGGCTCTGTCAGAGAAAGCTCTCCCTAGACTCACAATTTGAATGTGGTAATCACGACCGCGGTCACTGTTGAAGCTGCGGTTGCAGATCGGACAGTTGTGGTGTCGCTTGCTAACCAGTTCGTGGAGAAACAATTCCTCGTGAGTCGTGAACTGAACGTTGCATTTTATGCAAAATGCATGGCTTTCATAGGAGATCTGGTGGGCCTCCATAGCCTCTCTGGAAGTGAACAGGCGCGGGCAATCCTCCTTTGGGCACTGAAACATGCCAGGAGGAGGCCACGCTTTCGAGGAAGAGTCGGCAGAATCATCGGTCTCTGCCTCAACCATTGTGAGATGGAGTTAATTGTAGCTGATCAAGATTGAGGATTGGGTGAAAGAAAGACAAAGTTGGGGTGGATAGGTTGGGGTGTATGGCAAGAGATGAGAGGAGTCAGAGTCCGAGTCCGGTTGACAGTGGCAGTGGGCAGTGGCAGTAGTAGACCCGTGGATAAGCAACACCACAACTTAACCTACTTGTAGTGAATGGTTGATTAAGACAACTTTTACGAAGCAATCAGAATAGAGCAAAAACATAAAGAAGGCATATGATTTTCCCTTCTACTTCGAGCTGTCTGCTACCCATTCTCATACTTCTCAACACCTTAGAACCTCGAGAAGGGCAACCTAAGGTATTGAACACCTCTGTCAGTCTCATTCAGCTTCATTATTATAGGCAGCGTACTAACCATTTGCCCCGAAGGGTAATTACCGCCCAATTGTTGCCATCCTCGTCGGTCTCCTTCTCCACTTTGGTCGAGAATGAGATAGCACTCATGATTCCATCCCCAAACTTCTCATTCAGCACCGCCTTGTACGCATATCCATAGTTCTGCACGATCTCATACAGACGATAGATCAAAGGCTCCTTGGGCGGCATCTCAACCGAGCGACCCCGATCCGGGAACCCATTTAACTGTTGCTCCAGTGGGTGTTGGGGGATCTGGAGCAGCGAAGCCAGTTGATGGATATCTTCAGGCGAAGCCTTGGCCTGGCCATAGAAGATGGCAGCAACAGCGACCTCATTGCGACCGAGATGTTCGGCGATCTTTTCAAAACTCAGTTTCTTTGCTTCCTTGGCCCTGAAGAGCGTCTCCGACGCAGCCGGTAGGTTTGGGTGCTGAGATGTCTATAGTATGTCAGAAATTGGAACGCGGGTGCAATGGCAAGCCAGCGACTCACATCGAGAGTGGCGAGAGACATGACTACTAGAAAGGATTTCTCAAATAGACTGGGAGTGGCTTGAGAGAGAGGAGAAGCAGAAATTGGGAATTTGGGGGGAGAGGGAGAGTGTTTCAGTTCGCAATTGATTGCTGCGGGGCAGTGGACAAGCCATGCATGCGGGGGATTCCTTCATGCAGGGCAACCTTGGACCTACCTTATGGTACCTTGGGTGGTGACGGTAGCTGGCATACCTGTTTATTTTGGTGATGGTTTATCCTCGCTCCAGTCAGCACAATACTAGAGTTGCCAGAAGTACTAGTAGCAATGTTTTCCATAACTAGTTAGTGTACCAAGTTCGTAGTAGTTAAGTACTGTACTACATGTACATAGAACTAGGTTAAATGGCATATTCGATCTTAAATTACTGAAAATGCGAAATAGACCATAACAGTCAGTTTCCATATTCAATGCAACTGAATTCAACTCGAATAGATCATAATACTGGTCTAACTGAGGACTGAGGTTTGGTTCAAGTTAGTATTTAATTGGTAGTCCGTAGTATAGTACCGCGAGTATGAATATCATGATGTACACATTTATTTTGTGGCATAGTTTAATATCGAGCTTATAAATGTTGACCACTAGGCCATTTCTCTAACTCATTATTAACTACTATACACTACTACTAAACAAGCATCCACGCGAACTCAACAGAGCCAACGCGCAAGCGGAATTCCGCGATCGGCACTCCAGTGGAGCCCCGGATCCGCACCTTGGGAGAGGACATCGTGGTCTGACACGCCACACCAATAGATCAACAGATCAACCGATCAACGGCATATGACGCAAGATGCGCAGTTATTGCCCGCATATTTACTAGTCGGGGATTTTCAGACAAGGAGGTATACAAGTTACTGTAAGCGAAGGTATCGGAATCTAATACTGTACTGTGCTAATTTAGGAGCCTGGACCTGCCAACTCAGCCACGTCTTACGGGGATCCATCCGTGGCTGGGCAGCGGGGCATCGCGCTGTTAAAAACAATCCCCCGCCCAGATGATCTTTCCCTCCCCATTTTACCTGCATCGTCATGTCGCATCAAGAGGATGATCTGGCCTATGGCCGTTACTATGAATCACAGCGTGGCTCATCTGGCGACGGTTCTCGTGGCCTGAGTGATACCTTCAGGAAGCTGAAGAGTACTTACAAGAGCCACCAGAGCTCCGGCCAGAGCCATGCTCAGGGTCAGCCGGGAAACCAGGGAGTATGTCACCACTTCTTTCCATGGACAGTTCTCTCTTTAACATATCTTTCAGCAGAATCAGTCCCCATATGGCTATAGCAGCCAGGGCCAAAATGCAGGTCAGTACCAGCAGGGTCAGCAGAGCCAGCAAGGCCAGCAGAGCCAGCAAGGCCAGCAGAGCCAGCAAGGCCAGCAGACTCAGCAGGGCCAGCAGACTCAGCAGGGCCAGCAGCCTTATGGCAGTCAGTACAACCAGTACCAAGGACGACCCGCAAAAGATGACAAGATTGGAGGATTCCTGGGAAAGATCCAGGGCGCCGTGACGGATCTTGGGACCGAGATGGCTCAAAAACTGGGCAACACTCTTGATCCTCAGGCCTATGCGCACTACGGTACAAGCAACCCCGCTACAGAACATCGCTTTAATAGCTTTGCCCCACCGCGAGAACACAATGATGTTAAGTACTATGTCGACGGGTGTAGCTATTTCTGGGCTGTCTCCAAAGCCTTGGAGAATGCGCGCGAGTCCATCTGGATTCTGGATTGTAAGTTTTGACGTCCTATTTCCGAGCCCGATTGATGCATTTTTGTCTGACCAAGAACTAGGGTGGCTGTCCCCAGAGCTGTATTTGAGAAGGCCCCCGGCCAAGAATGAACAGTACCGACTGGACCGAATGCTGCAAGCTGCAGCCCAACGCGGTGTTCGCGTCAACATCATTGTCTACAAGGAAGTGACTCAAGCTTTGACACTTTCCTCCTCGCATACAAAACATACCCTGGAGGATCTTCACCCTAATATCGCCGTTTTTCGACACCCCGATCATTTGCCGGACCGTCAAGAGCTTACCTCGTCAATCACCAGCTCTTTCCAAAACATGTCATTGGACTCTGCTAGTCTCAGCAAGATGTCCAAGGACGCCTTGAAAGGACTGTATGGCATGAACGATGATGTGATCCTCTATTGGGCTCATCATGAGAAGCTGTGCTTGATCGATGGCCAAACCGCCTTCATGGGTGGTCTGGACTTATGCTTCGGGCGCTGGGATACTCATCAACATGCTATTTCCGATGTCCACCCATCTGATATCAACAAAACTGTCTTCCCAGGCCAGGATTACAACAACTCGCGCGTCCTTGATTTCCACGACGTTTCTCACTGGGAGAATAACCAGCTTGACCGAAAGACCATGTCGAGAATGGGATGGTCCGATATCTCGGTAAGCCTACACGGAGGCGTCGTGGAGGATCTGCGCCGACACTTTGTGGAGCGATGGAACTTCATCTACGACGCGAAGTACAAGGTTCGTCAACAGCCGCGGTATGCCAGACTTGCCTTGTATGGGCGACCCAATTCTACTGGCCAGCAGTATGGCTCTGCATCACCGCAGCAGCAGCAACAACAACAGCAGCAGGGGCAGCAGAGCCCATACCCATCTGGAGAGACTAGCCCGCACGTTCAACAGCCATCTTGGCAAGCTGGAAGCACTTCTTCCTCTACCTATCCCCCTCCACCAGGTCAAAGCTCTGCTCCTCAGCAGCAACAAACTGGCAATGTGCCAAGCTACCCGCCACCCCCGGGCCAGAGCCAGTCAGGTCAGACTCAGCAGCAGTACAATCCTTCCACCCATCAATCTGGAAGTGCACCGACATATCCACCACCGCCAGGACAAGCCTCGCCCAGTCCCCAATCGCAGCAGCAGCAGCTTAGCTCTACACCATCCTGGCAGTCTGGATCTGGGAATACCCCAAGCTATCCACCTCCGCCTGGTCAGACATCTGCGAGCCCGCAGCCGCCGCCGCAGCAGCAACAACCACATCATCAACAGTCACCTGCTCCCTCCTACCAAACAACCCAGGTTGGTAGTACCTCGCAATACACTTACACCGGGGATTCCTTCCCGCCACCCCCTGCCGGCCCTCCCCCAAGTCAGGCCCCTGCTGGCCACAGCTATCAGCCTCAGCAGCAGCAGCAGCAGCAGCAGAGCCAAGTACCATACTATCCGCCCCCACCAAGTCAATCTCCAAACTCGGCTCAACATACCCAAACCCAGGGTCAAACGCCGTACTTCCCGCCCCCGCCGGGTCAGGAGAATTCACAGTCTGATACGTCCGGTACTCGTGGAATCAGCGATTACTATCCTGGAGGAGGCCAGGACCGAGGATTCGCTCCGCGTCGTATCAGAGAGGATATTACACAGTACGGAAATACCCTTCGGGGTCAGCTGGCTGGTCAAATTCATACCTATCAGGATCGTTTGACCACCTACGGTCGTCCCAACTCGCAGACGCGCGGCAACATGTCCTGTCAGATCGTGCGCAGTTGTGCCAAATGGAGCAATGGAAGCCCCTTGGAGCACTCCATTCAGGACGCGTACGCGGCTGTCATCAAAAACAGCGAGCACTTCGTGTATATCGAGAACCAATTCTTTATCACAGCAACTGGCGATCACCAACACCCGGTGAAAAACAAGATTGGAGCTGCAATTGTCGAGCGTATCCTGCGTGCTGCTCGTGCGGGTCAAAAATACAAGATCATCGTTGTGATTCCTTCTGTTCCGTGCTTTGCCGGAGACCTGCGAGACGACGAGACTCTTGGTACCCGTGCTATCATGGAATTCCAATACAACTCAATCAACCGTGGTGGCAATAGTATCATGGAACTGATTGCCAAGGAGGGCTTCAATCCCATGGAGTACATTCGTTTCTACAACCTGCGCAACTACGATCGTATTAACAATGCCGGTCTATTGGCCGCTGTGGAGCAGCAGAGTGGTGTCAACTATGGAAGTGCTCAGCAACAATATGACGTGAACACTGCCGGTCCAGGTGGATACGCTCCAGGGGTCTCTGCCCATGGCACTGCTCAGGGTGCTGGTCACGGCGCCACTCGCAGCGCTTTCGATACTAGTGCCCCCTTCCAGCAGTACCAACAAACCGCGCAGCAAGTTCAGGGAGGTAAGGGTTCTGGCTCTAGTCGCTGGGACAGTGTCAGCTCGTGCTACATGCTGAACGGGGAGGATATTCGTAATGTGCCATGGGATGGTCACCCCGACGCTGAGATCGATGCATTTGTGAGCGAGGAACTTTATGTGCACTCCAAGGTATGCTTTCTGAATCTAAACAAGCTTCGCTTTTGATCAGTGCTAACAGAAATAGGTGATGATTGCTGACGATCGAGTGGTTATTTGTGGATCTGCAAACCTTAATGACCGCTCGCAGCTGGGTGATCATGATTCTGAGATTGCCGTAATCATTGAAGACTTTACTCCGGTGCAGTCCAGCATGAACGGCAAGCCATGGACTGCCAGCCGGTTCGCCACGTCTCTTCGTCGCGAGTTGTTCCGTAAGCACCTGGGACTTCTACCCCCTCAGGACTACCAGCGACCAGATGCGAGCTGCGAGCCCGTCGGAGTTCCCAACAACTTCGACCTTGAATGTCCCGAGAGCAGAATTGTTGCGGATCCGCTTGCCGACACACTACAGAGTATGTGGAATACACGGGCACGCACCAACACCGATGCTTTCAGAAAGGTGTTCCACGCGGTTCCCGACGACAACGTGCGCAACTGGGCTACTTACAAGGAATTCTATGAGTACTACTTCCACGGCGCGGATAAGGAAGCCGATGGACAGGGGATGGGTCGGCCAGCGCGCTTCCAGTGGGGCCATGTGGTGCGGGATAACTTCGCCCCCGGTGCGGAGGGAGCTAAGCAAGTTAAGGAACTACTCAGCCAAGTCAAGGGTACCCTTGTTGAGATGCCCCTGATGTTCTTAATTGAGGAGGATATTGCGAAGGAAGGATTGACTTTGAACGATTTGACTGAGCCGATCTACACTTGAGGGCACTCATGTTGATACGACTCTGCAATCTGTATTCTGTATTCCGATCTAAATTGATCCTAAGTGATTTGATGTCAATTTATTTGATTTGCACATATTCTTCTCTTTCCTTTCCTTTCCTTTCCTTTCCTTTCCCTTGTGTTGATGGTATACTCAAATTTGGAGTTCTCGGCCCAGGCCCTAATCCCTGCCGCCAAGACCATTGTTGGTCCCGAGTACAATATTAAGCACCTACCCTTCCTTCACTTTTCCCCTTTTACTGTGGCAACCTCTGCCATGGCACTGAGCTTCTTTCAACCCGTTCGGTTCAAATCGATGTACCTTAATATTGTTCTTCTTTGCACAAGTGTACCTTGCCGGAGATTCTTGCGTTAGCGCAGGCAGCTGCCAATCTCGTGGCACGTTGACATAAAAGAGACAACCAACGTCGCTGAGGCTCTCGGAATGATATTCAACCACGTGGCCACGTCAAACAATCTTGGCTTCAGTCAAGAGGTGAATTTTCCGAGTCCTGAATGTTGACTCCGGGCTTGATTGTTCATTCAGACTGTGTGCCAGGCTACCATCTTGCTTTCACGTCGAAAGCAACAATCTTAAGGAAACGCCACCAGGAGCTAGGACAATATCAGACCCAAGCGTCAAGCTCACTATAGCTTCGATTTATGAGCTTAGAACAATGAAATCGCAGGGCCCCAAGCTCAGCAGCTTCGTCTTCAGGCGTGAACATCGGAGAAATTCACCTCAGCTTGATCTCCCAGCGAAGATATAAATACCCATCTCTAATCTGCCCAGTCTACTCTTTTTTTCCTCCATCATCCGCAACAATTACCATCTTTCCAACCCAACCCAACTTCCATACCATACAAAAAAGATCATCTCTCGAAAACATGACCAGCATTGATTGTTTTAACATTGTCCCGTCCAGTCATTCTTTCCCGGCAAGCAAAACGAACCTTGCTTTCTCTACTTCTCACTGTCTGTGATTTATCCGGACCAAGTGTGAACGCATAATCTAATAAAGAATAAATACTTTCCTGCCGACGTAGGAGGCACTAAATACTAAGTACCCTTTCGGGCGCTCCGCGCTATTAGCTGGCAACCAGGGTTCTAGGACTTAAAAAGGCTAGGGGTCTGGGGAGCGCCCAGCTCCCTAGTAAAAGAAATGGCAAGATATCTGGGCATGTATTCCCTTCAGAGCCGCATGATCCTGGAGTGCTCTGTGTGCCTTTTCGGGCGCCAGCGTTTACCATTCTGCCAAGATAAACATTATGCCAGTGGACTTTCAAGATTCAAGATATAGCGTAATACACCGTAACAACCTTGGGAAGGATCTATGCATACTAAAAGCAGTACGTAATGGAACCGGAAACTTGAAGAAATGAGAAAATAAATCATATATTCAGTGGTTGTTTGAGTCAAATTTACAAGGAAATCTACATATCCTCCCGCCATATTCTACTCATCCAGCGAGACTAATTCCACTGCTCCGTCTTCTTGCGTATCTCTTCTAGCTTCGTGTTCTCTGCCTCTGAGTAATCCTGGAGGTCAGCCTCGTCCGTGCCAAATGCGTCGGTAATGACATCCTCAATTTGGTCCAAAATCAGCCCGATCAGACCGACGGACCGGTCAATGCCAACCTGACACATTTCCTCACCAACCGCAGCTTCAATGAGACCATCGCCTCCTTTGGAGGCGAGATCGGCCTCAAAGGAGCGGAAGATTTCCCGTAGAGGGCTGAGGACCTGGCTACGGAAATACTTCGCTGTCTTTTCCAGGTGTAGCTGACCCCGAAGAGACGGAGAGGAAAGCAGGAGGTAGTAAAGGTTCAATGCGGAATGAAGGGCTGGGCCATCGGTCTGGGTGAGACGGGTCCAGTTCTGTACGAGATCCGGTGTTGATGACGCCTTTTTGACGGGCCAGAAGAGCAGAGGGAACAAAACCCAGAAGTACAGTGGGTCACGGAATATCGTGTCTGTTGACTCTGGCGGCGCATCAAGAAGTTCATTTCTCAGCCAGGTGATGGCGCTATCTCGAGCTGAGTTCAGACGGTCGTCGTCCAAAACTGCGTGGATGAGCTTGAATCGCGTGAGTTGCGATGGGTGGCTGTGTACGATGGCATTCGGAATCTGGCGAACGATGCCGTGACTTTGGCGCGCGGTGCAGGCTGTAAGTATGGCCACGAAGTCTTTGAACTCTGTTTCGTTGGATGGAGCGGAAGTCCCTTGAGTTGTTGAATGAATGGTTAGCGCAAGCAGCGAATCAAGTAGCGCTTGCGGTTGGCCAAATGCCACCTCATCGAGGTTATCTTGGCCCCCAACGAAGTTGGAAAATATTCTGGCGAGATCAGGGAAAACAGGGAGTGCGGGGATTGGTTGTCCGGATGCGAAAATCGTCGCGCCTGCTGTCCGTGCTGCCAGTAGCAAAAGAGAGCCATGGCGTTCTATTGGGATCTCATCGGGGGTTTTGGGAGGCTCTTCGAAATCGAGTGGGGGCGGCTGGTCTGCTGCCGACCGTGAGATTATTGACAAAAGATCCGTATTCTCGATTCCGACATCTCGTGAAAGTGCCTAATTATGAGGGACATATCAGTAAATCGTTCGTTCAGTTATAGGACGCTTTTTCTCCTAACTTACCACAATCTTGCCCATGATCATGTCCCGCTCTTTAAGCTCCTTTGCGCTAGTGTACGCCTCCAGCTGCGACTGGTCGGGCAGACGCAGGTTGGGGTTCAGATGTTCTTGCATACGAACCGTCCAAGAGAGGCCCGGGTCCAGAGGGCTAGAGAAGCTCAAGAGATAAGATTTGAGTAGCTCAATGAGACCGAATTGGACGAATTTTCGCACGAGCAGAGTTTCGTTATCGGCGGAGGGGGACGGTGATTGAACTTCTGCTTCCGGGTCTGGAGCCGATGCAGCATCGACTTTGAGTACGCTTGACTGGCTCTGGGTTCGAGGGGGCGGGTCCGGTCGTTTGCTGGGAGCTACGTCGCGGAGGAACTCAAGCAGGGCTAAGGTAGTCTCGTCACAAGGCATGGCGTCGTAGGCCTCCAGTGCGGCCTGAAGGGAGGTCGCAATGAATCGACTCGGAGCTTTTGTTTTGATTCGATTGTGAAGGACGGACATCATGGCGAGGAGGCAGTTGAACTGAAGAATATGCGTCGGAAGGGACTTGCCCGCATCGCTGTCTTCTTCGGCGAGCCCATCGTCGTCATCCTCGGGCTGCAGCTGCTCCAAAGCTTCGGACACGCGTAGAATCACCTCTCGTGGGTTTCCCAAGCGAGCAACATCTTGAAGACATTCGGTCGATGCGGGAAGCATGGGCAGAAGGAGCTTGACGAGATCCCAGCCGATGTTGGTGGTGAGGCGTTCATCTTGGAGGAGTTGGTGCAAGAGGGGCAAGCGTTCGGGGGTCAATTGGTACTCGAGCAGAGTGAGATAGGTCAGATAGTCAGTGGCAGGTGGGAGGGCCTGGACAAGTGGATCATTGGGGTCCATGGTGGTATGGGTAGTGGTACAGAGATGGTTGGATAGAGTTGGAAGGCAGAAATAGCGGGGAAGATGCGGCGCAGATGCGGCGCGGCAGGTGACATCATCGCATCTTGTGGCTGAGTCTGAAACGAAGTATATATGAGCATACATAGAGTAGTTAGTGTACACACTTTATATAGTATACATACTATAGCATAGCATGTAGTAGATTAGAGTAGAATAGAGCAGAGTATTTACTATAGTATAGTACAGTATATGTATACTACAACAGTACCTGTGGCCAGACCATACATCAGTACTCAGCCTAATCCGGCGCACCGACCACGGTTTGTTCCTGGCAAGTCCCGCCGATCTTTTTTTTTTCTTCAGGAGAGAGTATAGATACAACTATACATTGAACAATACTAGACGATCTAAACTAAGTATCCACCATTAATCTAGACTGCGGTATAAATGTAACTCAAAACCGGTTTCTGTTAAAGCCCAATTTTCCGCCTCCAGCCTCCAACCGGTTTCTGATCTGCCCATACTATTCCCATTATTAATGTCAATTTGCTCTAGCCCCGGTAGGGCTGAAGGTTCCCGACTTCCTTTCCACTTTCTACTTCCCTTGCCGATATTTCCGATTTCATTCTTCATATTACCGGTTTGAGCATCCGCTTCCCCCTTACCAACCTTGGCTTCGGCCCTCATAAGAATTTTTGGATTCTATTCCTTTTCTTTTCTTCCCTTCCCTTCTCTTCCCTCCACCCTTTGCCATCTTCACACCTCCCATTCTTCTACCTTCCCCTCTTCTTCCCCTCTCCCTTCTCTTTCTTTGTCACGTCGATCTTCCCTAGTGTGGGCCTGTGCACATCCGCCTACATCCGCAGCTTCCGACTAGTCGACGTCGACTGTTGTGATCCTATTGCATTTGGGCCTGGTCTTTTCTCCTGGGGAAATTGCTGCCGTGTTACCTCTTCCTCCCTTGTCCCCAACCTAGTGTGTACACTATACTCGAGACCTTGTATATATCCAAGGGGGAGCGTCAAATCATCAAATATCTGGAATCCTTGCCTCACTCCACCCGGCGCCTCGGGATCGACAAACCCAGATCGCCGCGCCATGTCTACAATGACCGCGACCACCACCACCACCGAGATGCCGGCCTTCTGCACCCCGACGACGACCACTCACTTGTCGCATACTCCGGCGGCCATGGATGAGCTTCTTACCAAGTACTCCTCATCCATGACCAGCACGTCGAATTTGTTACGCAAGAAAAGCCGGAATCCATTCCAGCGCGTCGTCGATCGCGTCCGACTCGAATATTACCGATACGAAGTCACTTTCGGTCTCTATGTCATGACCCCGAGCGAGAAGTGTGTCGCCAATACCTTTGTGCTAATCGTCTTGTCACTCCTGCTCTGGGCGCTGTTGCTATACTTCCCGTCGCTAGTCTTCCACAAGCTTACCCGTTTAGTATGGCTGGTGACTGGCCACAACGAGGTCAACGCTGCGGTTGAAATGATGGAGCTGCATGGCAATCCGATCACACCCACCTCAGTTGCTGAGATCCCCTTGGTTTCATGATCACCATCCGTTCGTCTTCCCACGGGGACTTCATTGTACAGAATATCGCGGCGTGAAATTCATCATGATTCGAGTTTCGCATCTCGCATGGAAGGCTCTTGGAGAAAGTTTATACCTCACCTTGCTTGGATGAGCTGGCAAGTAATTTTGCAGCACACGACCGATTGCCATTGCTCCATCCGATTCCGGTTCCATGTGGACTTGCTCTTTTTGTTTTCCGCCTTTGGTGTTTCTATTGTTTTTTTTGCTTTTTTTTCTTGGCGTTTTTTGGAGCATTCGGGGGACATACTCATACCATACCACATTCGTTTCAGCGACAGGATCTCCCGACCTAATGGCGCGCACCGGGGATTCCCCAGTGATTGACGACATGAATACGAGCACCACGAAATAGCCTAGTCTGCCATGATTTGAAGTACCAGGGTACCTGGAGGGGATTTTGTGTGTTGCGGTGGGAGCATGGCTGGTGGATCATATTGCTACCCATTCTAATACTTAATGTCAACGGAGTACAACGGTTCTTGACGAAACTTGCCCAGTGTCCACACTATTCAACCACACCAACCCGATGCCGTTGGGCATCTCCACCACGTAGTGCTGAGGCTGAGCGCCTTGTGATCGTCGCGGCTTGGCGCTGCGGGCGGTCAAGGATGTATTCAGTACAAACCGCATGTACTCGTGCACAATCGTACTCAATGTTTGGACTCTACAGAGGGAAATTTGGAAAACAAAGATTAAGTAATGAATAAAAAGAAGAACAAAAAGTTGAGGACAAAAAATAAAAAATAAAGTAGCACTGTAGTTCAACTTACCGTCTCAGACAAATGACGAGAACAAGGCAAAGCCACGCATGCACTCGCCGCGCGGCTGTGTTGATGATCCGCCCCAAAAATAACTTCCTCAAAAGTGACTGCCTTGCGCGTTCGTTTCTCTTTCTTTTCCAACCTTCATTTTCCCTCCCCCATCATCCGCCCTTTCGATCGCTAGTAGGGCTTTCAAATTCTCTTGCTTTCGCCTCGACCTTCTTTTTGGTACTTTCACGACTTGACGACGCCTGGACTTGTCTCGCCTTCCCCTGCTTTTTCACAGCCTCGGCTCGCCCACTATGGCCGCCAACGATTACTACCACGCAAATATTCCCAGTCCCCCGACTTACGATCAAGCTGCCCCCGGGAGGACCACTCCAGCCGCGACTCCATCTCCTGGTGCCATTACCACTGCCCCTGGCCTTGGCTACTCCAACTACAACTCAACTCATCACGACGACCCCTCCGTCCCCTATCACAACCGCGAGAGCCAACATTCATTTGCCTCGGATACAGGATACCATGCGGCTGGAGCAGTACCAGACGGTGACCACTACTCAGAGAACATCCCGCTCAAATCACAAACACAGTTTGGCAACAACCCAGAATGGCAGCACCAACAAACTCAATATCCCCCATACCCGCCTTCCCCTGGCGCGCTTGAAGACCGAGGCCGGGGCGATCCACGCCAAAAGAAGCGTGGATTTTTCAAAAAGAAGCCCGCGTGGGCTACATGGATTTTGACGGTCGCCATGATTATCACCTTTATTATTGAACTAGTGAAGACTGGTAAGTTGAACCCGCCCGATTATTGAATCTATACGTCGTAAATAGTAACGCAACTAATCTTTCTCTTACACAATGGCTAGGCCAAATGACCGGATCTCCCATCACCAAACCTGCCAATAACCCATTCCTGGGCCCTTCGGCTTACATGCAGATCTACATGGGTGCCCGATACACCCCGTGCATGAAGAACGTCAAGGGGATCCAAGACAGGGGCGAATCCATCACATTCCCTTGCCCAAACGCCACCACATCCGAGCTGAGCGAGTCGAAATGTACCCTTTCCGAACTCTGCGGTTTTGGCGGGGTTCCCAACCCTGGTAAGGATTCCACCTTGGATACACAGCCAGCACCAAATCAATGGTTCCGCTTCATTCTTCCCATCTTCTTGCACGGTGGCTTCATTCATATCGCCATCAATCTCTTTGCCCAAATGTTCATCTGCACAGATATGGAGCGCTTGATCGGCTTTTGGCGTTTCACACTGGCCTACTTTGCCAGTGGTATTTTCGGTTATGTCCTCGGTGGAAACTACGCTTCTCAGGCAGAGCCTAGTGTTGGCTGTTCCGGTGCTTTGTTCGGAATCATGGCTCTATTCCTACTGGATCTACTTTACGATTGGCCGAATCGTGAATCCCGATGGATGGAACTAATCATCATGATCCTTGGTATCGCCGTCTCATTCGTGCTAGGCCTCCTCCCCGATTTGGATAACTTTTCTCATATTGGCGGATTTGTCATGGGGCTAGCGATTGGTCTTTGTATTATGCGCTCCCCGAATGCGCTACGAGAGCGGATCGGTCTTGCGCGCCAGCCGTATGTCGCGATGAGTGGCGGTGCAGCTCGACCTGCGGAAGACACCCGCAAAACGACCTCCTTCACGGACTTTTTCAAGGGACGCGGAGGCATGGTCTCTTCTTCAAATGAGGACTTTTCGGCCAAGAAGAATCCTCTCAACTTCTTCAAGGGTCGTAAACCCCTCTGGTGGGCCTGGTGGCTGATCCGAGCCGGTGCACTGGTTGCCGTCCTGATTGGGTTCATCATGTTGATCATCGATTTCTACAAGTATCACACGTCCAATTGCTCCTGGTGCTACCGTCTGAGTTGCCTGGTAAGTCTAACCTACTTCCTACCTTGTTCTATACTAGGTTTCGTTCGCATTTGCTAACAGCTATCAATGATTAGCCCGTCAATGGCTGGTGTGACCAAGAACTTTCCCCGGCCACTACCACGACCAACTCCAACTAGACTAATCAGTCGTCTCTTTCCTACTTTCTCTACCATTTCCGGCTGATGTCTTGATCAGATCAGCTGATATACTCTATGAGATATCTGTACATAAATCGGGCGTCCACTGCCTTTGTCATTATACCAGACTACTTTATATTGAAAATACATACCCAATTTGAATATGCGAAGATAGACTGCATATGTAGCCGATGAACAGGTTCCAAATTCGAAATAGAAATTCAGATTCCACTCTAGTATGTATATCAGTTGCCCGCAGTTATCCTATCAACTTTCAGTTACTAGTAGGACTTCATGACTATGCGCCCTCCTTTTGCCAACACAATCACAGCGGGGATTTATCATTTCTGCAGTCGGCCAAGTTACGACTTCTCCTTCTGAACGAAAAAATCGTCGGCGCATTTCATACATACCGCAGTACGTACTCTCACTCTCACCTGACGAGGCTCCGCGTGGCTGAGGTGGCTGAGTCAGGCCCGCTTACCGCTGCGGCCCCCGGATGATGCAGCACCGCGACTTCCTCTGGAACCTGAACTTACATCTCTAGATGCCCCTCGCCCTTCGCTTGAGCGAGTGAGTATCAGTCATGGCCACCCTGGCCTCCTCACCACCAACTTCGCCCTCGTGGCCGAAGCGGCGCCCTCGATCCTGGGCTCTTCGTTGTGAACGCTACTGCTGCGCAGCGGCCAGCTGCTTTCCACTCTTTTTCGTCTACGGTCTGACGACCTGGGCCGTCTATGTGGAAGCTAGTATCGGCTTTAGGGAGTCGCGAAGTGACTGGCTCGGTATGAATGACCTCGTCTTTCCGATGAATGACTAGCGGAATGGCTGGGCTGGCTTGGAGACAAAGCAAGCAGACTAACAGGAACGACTCACAGGTCTCCCCAGCACTCTCCTCGGAATTTTCTTTTACGGATTGTTAAATGCGTCCTATAGTGTCGCCGTATTCACAGACCCCGGCTCGCCACTATCAACCCGTCGCGGAAATGGTCGTGGCCAGTACAGCGCCTTACCGGTGTCCGAAACCCCCGAGTTCACCTCCTACACGGTCAGTTCGACTGGCGGATCGCGATACTGCAAGAAATGCATGTGCCCTAAACCTGATCGTGCGCATCATTGCTCAACGTGCAAGCGTTGCGTCCTGAAGATGGACCATCACTGCCCCTGGCTAGCAACCTGCGTGGGACTACATAATTACAAGGCGTTCCTGTTATTCTTAATCTACACGTCACTCTTCTGTTGGGTCTGCTTCGCAACCTCATCTATCTGGGTCTGGACGGAGATTCTCAACGATACCCGGTATATGGACACATACCTCCCTGTTAATGTGGTCTTATTGGCGATCCTGGGCGGCATTATCGGTCTCGTCCTAACAGGGTTTACAGCATGGCATATCAGCTTAGCTGTCCGGGGTGTGACAACTATTGAATGTCTCGAGAAGACACGATACGTGTCGCCGCTGCGCAAAGCGTTGGAGAGGCAACACTTTGACCCAGGAGCCAATGGACACGGCGCTGGCCAGAATGAAGAGAGTTTAACACATCGACTTCAAGGGTATGGGAATCAGATTATCGATGCCCACGCCAACGCGATTCCCGGCGTGACCCGAGCCGAGGAAGGCGAAGAGCGCCTCTCGCCGGCTCCCTATGGTCCAGGTCAGGGTCCAACCCTCGCATCCGCAACTAATAACCTTACGCCCGCTCAACAAGCGCTGACCCGGTCCTACGCGGAGAACGAGCGGCATCGCGAGAATGAGCGGTATCAACAGTATCTGAACGAGGAAGACAGTGAGAAGATGCCAAACGCTTTTGATCTCGGCTGGCGTCGAAATCTCCTCCACCTCTTCGGCGAGCGACCACTTTTCTGGCCAGTTCCAATCTGCAACACGACCGGTGACGGGTGGCGCTGGGAGCCAAGTCAACGTTTCCTCGAGTCCCGCGAACGGCTGCGCATGAATCGTGAGCAGGCCGACTCGGAGGAGCAACAGTATTACCGTGATCTATATCAACGCAACATGGACAACAGCCGTAGCTGGATCGGCGGTGCCGGCACCGCTCAGACAAACTGGACTCCCAGTCGTGCACGGCAGGATACTCCCGAGCGCCCACCGACCAGTGTCTCGATGCAAACACTGGCGCCTGCGTCGCCGCGGCCTCGGCCGGGGGATAGTGATTTTGAAGATGAACTC
The DNA here is from genome assembly GCA_023626415.1 of Penicillium sp. S1701. Classification (NCBI taxonomy): domain Eukaryota; kingdom Fungi; phylum Ascomycota; class Eurotiomycetes; order Eurotiales; family Aspergillaceae; genus Penicillium; species Penicillium sp. S1701. The sequence goes on along the minus strand of JAMAGY010000001.1, from coordinate 1,158,661 downwards.
GAGGGCAACGGGAATGGACTGTTGGACCCCGATGATGCAGGGCGTCGGACTCGCAATAGAGAAACGGATGAATGGCGCGATTGGGATTAAGCGTACGTATTTGCATTGGTTGGCGTTCAGATGAAGCGGGCCTAAAAGGCCAAGTTGGCATTTTCCTTGTATGACTACAACGCATGCGTGTACATTTGTGGATCTCGACGTTGCGTAATATCGAGCCCCGTATTTATCCCATAGCAATGAACCCTCTTTATATTTTATTTATGATTCATTATTTTTTTGTTCATCCCCGTCAATTCAATTCGTTCTGTGTACAATTCATGCAATTGGATCATCACATCTGATTACTCCGCATTCCAGCGGGGGGATCTAATCTGTTCTCCACCTTCACCTTCACCTTCCTCCAACCTCCAACTCTCCTCCAACTCTCTGCCAAAAGAAAAACCAGAAAAGGAAAAAAAGATCGCAGCCAACACACATAGGGAGAACAACACCATACCACCAACAAAATGACCTCCCCCTCCACCCGCCGCCTCCTCAAAGAATCAACAGACCTTCACAAAAACCCAAGTCCCTACTTCACCGCCTCCCCAATCAACGACACCAACCTCCACGACTGGCACTTCACCCTTGTAGGACCACCCAGTCCAACACCCTACTCGAAGGGCCTGTATCACGGTCGCATCACATTCCCAGCTGCATACCCGCTACGCCCGCCCTCCTTCCGCTTCCTCACGCCGTCCGGCCGGTTCGAAGTCAATCGCGAGATATGCCTCAGTATCTCGGGCCACCATGAAGAAACCTGGCAGCCGGCGTGGGGGGTGCGTACGGCGCTACTGGCGATTCGGAGTGAGATCTTTAGTGGCGAGAGTAAAGGGCAGGTTGGGGGTATGGAGGGGAGTGAGCAGCTGCGACGGGAGTTTGCGGGTTTGTCGAGGGAGTGGGTTTGTCGGGAGTGTGGGGGGTCGAATGTGCAGCGTATGAGGGAGGTATGGAATCTTTGTCGGGAGAGGGGGGTGGATGTTGATGTCGAGGGTGAGGAGGAGGAGGAAGGGAAGGGCGAGGGCGAGGGTGAAGGGGAAGGTGGTGGAGAGGACGCCGGAGAAAGGAAAGAGCAAGGCCATGAGCTCAAGCATGAGCATGATGCTCAAGTTCCATCGCCTGCTCCTGGTGCTGAATCTGAGATTTCTCCGCCAGTATCTTCCACCGCGTCTTCTCATACCACAAAGCCAACCCCTCAACCGATACCACAGTCGACCCAGGGTTCTGCCTCTGCCTCTGCCTCGACGCCGACAAGATCTGCCCCCTCGGACACCTTGCCTGTATCTACCACGCAGCTTCATTCACTTCCTCGGTCTACGCCAATGGCTCCACATACGACTCCAACTACAACCGAGACTCCGGCTAATAGCCCGTGGCTGGATCGAGCTATCATCTGTGTGGTTATCGCTCTTGTGATTTTGATTCTTCGACGAACGATCGACGTCGACGATCTATAGCCGTTAAGACATTTTGGTTTTCGGATTTTGATGTGCATCATGCACCACATTGTCACGTCATACCCCATATTTGGAGGGAAAGGAGAGTTACAATGGTCGGCAGTTCAATCTGTCAACCTTTCGCCGGTAGAAAAGGAGAGGGAAGGCCGTGCATTGATTTTGTTTCCATAGATACCCGCACGGCGTTTGGCATGCTACTACTTCGTTTCTCTTGTTTGGATATCAGCGGATAGAGTGAATTTTTGAACTTCTTTTGATCATCATTACTTCTTCCCGTACTCATCTCATCCTCATTGGCTTACTAGAAATACATCAATTCAAAATTTCAACATCAAGAAAGCACCATCCACCACCATTCCTCTACCTTCCACCTCTTCTCCGGCCCACTCTCCCACCCAGAGACGATACCCACGTCTGCTAACCAACCAAGCATTGCCTCAATCTCCCACGGCGCCATCGCCGGTTTAATCATGCTGCTGATGCCCTTGGCAGAGAGACCTTCACGCAGTACCAAACATCCCAGGACAGAGGCAATGCCCATCTCCCACAGTGGCTCCACGAGATGTCCATTGAGATCCATCCAAAGTGGGATCTTCTGCGGTACACCGTCCTCGATTGGGGATAGCGATGGCGGCATAATATCAGCAGCACGCTCCTGTATGGGGTTACCGTAAACATAGGAGTCGGTTCGTCGGATATCAACCGCAAAACGAAGTTTTGTCTTGTCCATCTGCCGGGTGAGGTAACCGTCATCCACGAGACCGAATTTGTCACGCGGGGCCCCGCGAGGGAAAAGCTGGAGTTGACCGCTGGCAAAAAGGTTGATTATAGCCAGAATGTGACCGTCTTCAGCATTGTACTGCACCTCGGTGGCGGTCCCATCTCGTAACTTCGGGTCAAGCGTTGATACTTTGAATTGTGCCGCGTTTCTGAAGATACCGCACTCGATCAGACGCTTGCGGTTCAACTGTTGAAGAAGGAAGTCGGTAATATCGTAATTGCGACCAGGAGCCACACGGCCATGATTGCTCAGGCCGATAACACGATCTCTCACCAACGCCTCCACTGCCGAGTGGATACGTCTATCGCCGAAACGCTCGAGGATGGTTTTGGACTTCGCTGCGTCATAGGTGTCCTCTGGAGTGACAATATTTGCCCGGACATATGACTTGGTGACTTCCTCCCATTTTAGCTCATTCTCTCGCGGACTTCTCTTGGTCTCTTCTTCGCTGTCAAGCATCACGGCGAATGGAGTGTGTGCCATGACTCCGCGCCGGTAATTAACAGTCATGCCAACCGTAGTTGTGAAAATATCATCGGCGGTAGGAATGGGTTCTTCGCGGAGTTCGAAGATACTATCAAACTGTTCACGAGTCGCAGGAAGGGAAGGTGCTCGCTCGGATGTCGAAACTTCGAGGTGGAAATTTGCCCATTCGATCAACGTCGACCAGGCGTAGTTCTCCAAATCTGCATAATTGATTGCGGGTACCTCATCATTGGCATAGGCCTCCAAGAATCTGTCTTGGAAGTCATGCTGCATTTTGAAGATCTGCAGGCGATTTTTGTTGAGGACATTTCGTGCCCTATCAATCAAGGATGGCGCGTCATGACCGGGAAAACAAGCCGCCACGAGGTCCCAGTCAACATGTCTTGCTTCTGTACCACCAGTCAAGACTCGCACAGCAACAATAGCGAGCATAATTTTGCGAAGTAAAGTTTCGGGAATTGGTTGAAATGTCCGTCGTTTGGCTGGCCGAGATGTAGCTGACTGGCTTGGCTGGAATCTTGTACGAGGTTGAAGGGACGTATCGACCGTTTCCAGTCGCCGTTCTGTCTGGCGTGGCTGCTTCTTTTCGCTTCTCTTTCTAGTCCTCATTGGTGTCGTCACCGGTCGAGGTGTTGGCTCAGGTTCATCAATGTCAAAGCGAATATCACCGTCGATAGGAGCACCGTGGAAACTGTCTCTAACAGTCTGAGAGATGTATGTTTGGTCTGGAAGAGCAGCATCAAGAAGATCCTCGTGTCCAATCTCGAATTTCGCAATTCTATCACTCGTGCGGTGGAAATCTTCCTCGTCTGGGTCCGCAGCGGCAAGTCGAGAAAGCTCTTGGATAGGGTCCCCGACGTTGGCAAGTTTCCTCAGCGGCACCCTTCGGATTCGGCCCAAGGTTCCCTGCGTAGCAAAAGTACCTGTACTAGGATGGAATATTTGTGGTGCATTCATCAACAAAGCATAAGGCCCAGGACCGGAGATCTTCTTCAGGATCCGCTTTGCCCGCTCACCTCTCTGTTTCTGAGTCAAGCTAGAGGGCCTCTTGGGCCGGAAGATAATTGTTTGCGTGGTATGAGACCCTGGTGCGAATTCTTCTACCAACGGTGGTCGTTGAATCTGCATGAGCCGTTGTACACCGGGGATATCAAGATCTCCCTCGTCGGGTTCGATAGCTCCAACCACACGTTCATACAAAGCCTTTTCAAGCTGTCGATCCCTCCTCCTCTCCGAAGCTATAACAGAAGCCGGTTTTGATTTCAACTTCACGGTAGCCCCCTCTTCCACTCGCAATTCTTGTTTGGTTCCAGTAGCACGTGAACTGTGCTTTGAAATAGTGGGGTCCAGAACGATGTTGGGGGAGTAGGATACTCTAGGATGGGCACGATCAGTAGCCAGGACTTTCGCTTGCATCTCTTTAACCAAAGGGTCATCGGGCGCAATTTCAGGTTTCGTAATTATAGTCTTTGTGTCCATCACACCTGAAGCATCCTTGCCGCTGAAAGTGAGTTGCCGAATCTTACCAGTATCGACTAGATGTTTGATTGCCGCCTTGACGGTTCGCCAGTCAGGCTTCTCCTTGAATTTCAACTTCATCCATTCCGTCACAAATGGATACCAAATTTCATGTCCAGAGGGATATGCGCCACCGGCCTTTTCAACAATGTCCATAACAATCTTCCTTCGAAGCAGGTTGACAGAGCCACCGCCTCTATCTGTTGTTCTTTTAAGTGGGACCTTCCCTTTCAGCGCCCCAGGACCGGGACTATCTGTAACCGTCGGTGTCGTGGTGGCTGAAGGAGGTGGCATGATCTGGTCCTCGGGAGCACTGGGGGTTGGAGGCATAGACGAATGAGCAGCATCCCCAGAAGCAGCTCGCTCTGGGGACACAATTCGTTGTCGTTTATTTGGAAGTGCTCGAGTATCATCAGAGCCTGCTGGGTGCTTAGCCGGAATATCGGGTTGAATCGAATTTTCATCAACTTCGATGGCTTCTGAGTCGGGGATGGGGGTTGCGGAGTCAATATCAGATGTTGAAACTGCTGGGCCGGCGCTAATCTTGGTCTCTCCTGCCCTAGGCTTTCTCCCAGGTCCGCGTTTGTTTCTCTTAGATGGAGGTAGATTGGGGAACGGGGAAGGAGAGTCAGCCTCTTCGAAAGCAGATTGTGGACGTTTCCTCGCAGTCTGAGGTGTCAGCGCTGGTTGAATTTCAATAGCAGCCTGATCATCATTCGGTTTCTCAGATTCCAAGACAGTCTCTGGGGTTGTAGTGCCTTCTTCCCCATCGGAATCGCTTTTCTCTTTGACGAACCACGGCAGGTCAGGTAGCTTGGGAGATTTGAAGACAGCGATCCGACTGATTCTTGGTCGGCCTTGTCTTTTGCCTGCTGGTCTTCTTTTGCCCTGTGGTGTAATATAAACGCCAGGTGAAGGCCGATCCATCAGCAGAGCATTATATTCGGTCCAAGTTTCGTCCATTCCCAGTGCCTCAAACTTTTCCTTTCTTGAAAGACCCTTCAGTTTATCGTATTTTGCTTTTGAGGCTTTTGCCCGTTGCGCAGACGGTCTTGGGGTGTCTTCCATAATTATATCACTCGTCTCTAGATCAGTGCCATTCGCACGACCTTCTCCCTTCGTTGTTACCGGCGCCCCGCCCATGCCAGGCAGAGATTTGACATGGCCAGCTTTTATTGCTGCACAGTCTTGTCAGCAACAAACTGTATTTCGACGTGGTTCTGGGGTATCATAAAGGGAAAGGACTTGCAACATACCGAATTCGCCATTTCGAAGCGGAATCACCGAGGGGTCGTGGTTGGTGAGATTGTAGTCCGACGGACGGCAGTACACTAGCCCCTCGTATAAACTCGCGTTGCCCTTTTTAAGCAAGTCCTTCAGTGGCCCAGTCTTGGGAAACCCATACTCGTCCAATGACACTGTTGCTTCGATCCCTGGGATTTCGATTTTTTTCTTCTTGTTATTGGTACGCGAAAACTCCACGGCCTCCCAGGATGTTTCACCAGTTTTAACACGTTCGGTGAAATTCCTCAGAGAAAAGTTTCTGTAAAAGATGATGGTTTTTTGAATATCCGTGTCTTTGACAACGGCCAGATGCCGAAGATGTACAGGCTGCGAAAGTTGCCAGCAATCAGTCAAGCGATGTAGCAGACTTTCGGATGGTCTGCGATAAAAACTTCCAAAACAGAACCGATTAAGTTCCTAAAATCCTTGTTAGTTCGGTATCTATCACGGTCTTTTTTTTGGTGGCGGGCTGACTAGATTGGTGATCCCACTGGTCCCGGATTGATCAATAATGTCAAAGAGTTGATTCGTGATATGTCGGTCCGGTGTCCATAAAGGCACAACTGGCCCTGAATCAACGACGTGCTTCTCAGTGTGCATATCCACATCACCATCGTCAGCGCCTAATTTCCGTTGCACTGCATCAGACTCCATGTCTTCATCCTCCTCAGCTTGATCATCGACAGTAGCATTCAAACCAGCTCCGTTGAATTCATGAAAGTTGGCAATGTCCTTCGAGGTTGGTTCACGCCTGAGTACAATGCATGGATGTAGCTTCTCATACTGTGACTCTGCTCTCACACGCTCAACGACCCCCAACCTTTCGAATTTCCGGATCGCCCGGGAAAGGATTTTCCAACGCCATTTATCCTCAAAGCCCAGAAGCTTTTTCAGATCATTGCGAGATATGATTTGCTCTTTCTTGAGGATTTCAAAAAGCTGGGTGGTGAAGGCATCAAAATCAATCATTGACGTGGCTTGGGTGGCAATCTGAGATTTCTGGTGGTCATCGGAGGCGGTATTCAGAAATCGCGTGTGGGTGCACAGACTAGTTCGTGTTGACTTCCTTTGGATGGGACGTTTCTCGATATAGCCCTTCTTCTGCAGGCTATCGGTTCTCTTTGGAACCGAGCGTTTATCTTGACCACTCAGTGTCACCAGATCGACTTGGTCAACGCCTGCTGATTTGTGGGCGGCAATGATGGAAAGCAAGACGAACTCAGACTGGGCGATCTTGGACACATCAGGTCCATGACCGGCGACTGCGTGCCAAGACCGTTCAGGGGAGACGAAAATTCGGATTTGCGTGGCTGACGATGAACCCTCCTGTGCATTGGAGTTATTTGATTCTTTACGGTCTCCGTGGTCTAGCTTTTCGACTTCATCCAGGGTCAGATCTTGCCACTCATTTTCTTGGCCGACCGATACTTCTGGGTGATGCGTCAACCATTTCCAAACTTTTGCTTTGAAACGACGGTCAACGTTCTGATGTCGTTGATTTGCATCCTGCAAGGCATTGTGGTAAAAAGCATCCGTTGCTTGAAGTACTTCTGAAACGGTGGCACCTGGAAATCGGTTAGAATACTTCGATGCCCGTAAATATTCTTTTTGTGAAGGGAAGAAAAGAAAAGAAAAAGAGAAATCGGAATATATATGTCAATGTGGATGCAGGTGCAGAGCCAAGCCAAATGCATGAAGTATACAAAGTTGCTGAGTAAAAGTGGGTCTGGGAGAGGTCCCAAGCTAAAAATGCTATACGCACCTTGGTTGCCACGAAGGGCGACTTCGTTAAGGAGGAAGTCGATCAACTCCTGCAGACTGGGGGCCATGATGTAATTTAATACATGGCCATTTAATCAATGAATGAACCAGAGAGGAAAGAGCAGTTGTAAAGAAAAAGGGAGAAGGTACGACACGAAATGTGAGAAAGAAAAAAGTCGGAGGGATTCGAACGGAGGCCGTTGGCGATGGCGAGGTCCACCACCGCGTTGGATCACGTGATTCACATTCCAGCAGAGCTCTTTGATGCCTTGGAGATCAGGCGGCAACTCCTGTAACGGGACACACATCACGACGTTGTGATAGGAATGGGCACATCGGTATAGATTGGCCGTACAGACACATCTAGTATAGCGGAATGGCAACCGGTAATCCGTACTGCCAAGGCGGATCCGTCTTGCCGTACACGCAGATCATCATGACATGTTGCCGGCTCTTCCGCAGATCTAGCTAGTATTTGCATTAATAGATCATATTTTAATTGACCAGAGGTCCTTGGGATCAGGCCTTGTCATTATATAGTCTTTCTATTTTGCAGAGTATATCTAATACTACGAAGGTCCTTGTGGTCCTTGTATACCACGATCTATACGAATCCATACTTCGTATAGTCGGATCGGAGTGGTGAGATCGCCGAGATAATCGGAGGCTTCGCTGCCGAAGTCCGTCTCCTGTTCCAACCTTCCAAAGTATCCCCCTGTATATACTACGGCTACTATGTTTATAAGACTTTCGAGTTTCGACCTTGTTTTGATTTATTGAAATCAATCCGATATTCACCGAGACAGATCTAGTGGGTGGCAAGTAGGCAGTGCAGTGTGTCCCAAACCGGCTTGTGCATCGTCAGCCGAGAAAAGCATGAAAGCATAGCATAACGCTCCAGGACAGTACAATTAATGAATACAGAAATATGATGATCAGTCAAGTTACCTAGGTAGTACATACTATGTACATATTATATATATGTATGTTAATTTTATTGTATATAGAGTATAGAATGGATAAAGCAGGTCTGAATCATGACATCAGGGCCTTACGTCAGGCCCGCGCCTTACTTTGTCTGGCCATCTCAGCCGTTCGTTTCCGGAAATGCCCCCATGGCAAAAAAAAATAATAAAACTAAAGAACTCTTTTGCCCAACTCAATCCTCCTTGAGCCATGCAATCTTGCATGTTATCCAATATGTCCTGTCCCTAATCCTCGACTCCTCGACATCTCATCAGACCATCCCCTCCCGCCTCCCCTGAACGCCTACCCGCTCGCTGCGGCGCATTTGATCCTCGCAAACAAACGGGTTCATCTCCTATCGCCACAATGGACGATATCGCCACGATGGAGGAAGGAAACCCCCCTCCGCTTCACACCGAGCCTCCTCCGCTCCCGTATTCACTGCACACTCGCAAGAAGTCGATCGCATTTTTCTGGATCCTGTTCGTTGTCGACACCATGGGCCAGCCGCTCATCCTATACTGGTGTTTATGGTACCTCACGGATCTGTCGCATAACTTGGGTATGTTGATTTTATACATGGTCGCCACCAATTTCCAATCACTAATTCTCTCCAGTCTTTTCGATTGTCACGGCGTGCTTGGGTGGTATATCGGTGTTCGAATACTTTTATCGTCTCTACAATCTCTTCAAAAAGAAATCCCGCGCCCGGCCGCTGAACGCCCGGAGTTCATGGGTAGGAGACCCCCCTCGAAAATTGCCGATCAATAATAACTCTATGGGGAGGGAAAAATGCTGATATTGGAAACAGCTCGACTTCTTCCACATCAACTTTACAATTGTGTGGCTTATTCTGGCTGTGGAGCTTATCGTGTACGTTGGGAATCCCATGTCTGCCCTATAATAAAAGGGAGCTTGAAGCTGGACTATAGAATTTCGCTAACAGAAGAATAGAGGAACGGTCCCTCAGGAACCATACGGTGAGTTTTGTCTCTTCCATTAGGATACAGACTTATCCAGCTAACCATTTGAACAGTGCGGCTTGTCGCCATGGTCCTACCAACCGTCATGTTCTACTTTGGCATCGTCCATCTTTCCCTCGACGTACTTCGCATGGCTGGTTTCAAGGCCCCCTTCCGCATCTCATCCACCCCCAAGGGATCCGTCATGCCGACCGCTCTATATGCCCTCATCGAAGACGTGGTTGCTGTGGATGGAGGAGGCGGCCAGATATACAGATACGCACTACGAACCCGTTACCTGTCCAGCCCATATTTCCGCCGGATGCTCTTTGAAATGAATTGCTTCTGGAGCGGCGGATCAATCGTCTTCGCTGCCGCCATCACAGCCGTCATCTTTACGGTCTCCGAGCCTGTCGCTTTCACGGTAAGTACCCTCGTACAGCATGGATGCCCCGGAGATGCATCATCAGACTAACGTCAATATATGCAGCTTGGATGGACGCTCCCTTTCGCATGGGCTGGAGTGTGGACTTTAATCACCATCCCTTGGGTCCAGAGCGATCTACGTCGTGAGAAGAAAGCCTGGGCGGAGAACCGCGGACAGGGCGGTATCCCCTGGGTTGATGATATCACCGCTCCGACTGCCCGTACTCGTTTCGAATCGGTCCAGGAAGCCATCCCCAGCCTACTACCCTGGGTTCGCGAGAAGCAAACTGCCCCTTCGACACCCTCAGTCGATGGCGTCAGTGGACATTCACCCGAGGCTGAGCCTGAAAGCAACCACGAGGCCAAGTCTGTGGCCGAGGGTACCAATGATGTGGATTGCGTAGATGGCGCTACCCATGACACCGACAACGTCCCCAAGGAGAATTTATCAGATGAAAGTCTACGTGATGGTAAATTAGGCACTACGTCGGTGCCCGACAACCAAAACACAAAATGATATAATTCCTTCGCACACCATTCACGATTTTTGATGCTTTGGGTCCGAGTTCATTTGGCGGGTCCAAAGTGAAAATGGAGATACCCCATGGAAAGATGCCTTTCAATCTAATTTGCATATGAGCACGCTGGTTTATAATATAGACAGTGACCCGGTATTTGTGTTGCTCTGGGTTTGTTCAGCGAAGTTTTTGTCCGTTGTATATCGATACCCTCTAGTCTAGCAAAATGTTATGATAATAATGGATCTATTAGTATTCTATGTATGGCTCTAAAAGTATTTTCTTCGTTCAATAGTCTACCAGTAGTAGTAACTACTACATAGTAGTGATGTATCACTGCCCAGGTGGCTCCTTCAAATTGATGTACAGTGTGCCTATTCATGATTGAACGGCGCAGGGAATATACACGATCCAACCCAATCGAGTCAAACCAAACAGGACTGACTAACCAGTCCAAAAGGGTGAGTACAAAGGGAAGTAGGAAGAGGGAAAGGAAGAAAGTGAAGCAGAACCATCGACCCTCACAACCAAGGTAGCGGGGGAGTAAAGAGAAAGCATCGAATTATGAAAATGAGAATAGAATAGAAATTTGGGGAGCCAAAAAGAAAGGAAAACAAGCCACCACTCCCTCTATGCATGTATGCAAGACCGAAATACAGTGCAAATAAAAGAAAACAGCGAAAAAGAGACGGATGAAAGAGCATGTCCGTTTTCCCCACCCTTAAACCCGAACAATCAAAAAGAAAAGTCACAGAAATTCAAAACGCCTATATATACGGCTCCGTTGTGCATAGAGGGTATCCAAAGGAAAACACGGAGCGTGCTGGTTGTAGGGGAAAGGGTGCTTTACAGGCGGGTATTTTATTAGACCTGGGGGTATGGAGGTCGAGGGGGTGTATTATGACGAGGAAGAAGTGTTGAAATGTGGTTGAGGGTAGAGGTTTTGGAGAGGCGATGCAAAAAGACACAATGATCACTTTCGACCTCCCATCAGTTTTCGACCAAAGTTGCGAATGGTTTTCTTATGGCTAGAGATATTTGTTAGCTATATTGATTCTAGTCCATGCAATAACGGAAGACTACTTACCTGTCGTCATGCTGATTAGCCCCGTTGGCTTCGACGGTCGTTATTATGTGGCCAGAGGTCATAGGCCTAAGGGGATCGTTGATGAAGCGGCGCGATTCCTAGTTAAATGTTTAGTATGGCTCTCAATAGACTAGAGGGGGTTGGGTGGCGCGGTCAATACTAACCTCCCAACGAGAATCGACATCGACATCCCCCGCAGATCGAGAGTCAGGGAGAGTAGTATCTTGCTCCTGGTCCCGCGCATCAGAGCTCAGTGATATTGATCGAGCCAGGGGTGAGGCATTCGACTGCATGGACTTCCGTGACGGGGAACCGGAATACTCGCTATTAGAGTCAAAACTTGCCATGCTTGGGGCCTGACTATGTTCGGAGTTCATGATAGTCGAGCTGGAAAGCAATTGAGACGAGGAAGCGAGCTCACGGAAGCGCTTCTGCTGTTGCTTGGTAGGACGGTGCTGGGAGAACTTGTTTCCAAGGATGGCTGGAGCGTGGGAGATTAGAGCCTTGATGACATCCTTCTTTAGGCGCAGGGCAAGGTCCAGGTTGGACCATGTCTTGTTGCTGTATTCGAGGATTGGGAGGCGGAAGACGAAATTATGCAAGTCCTCGACGTTATGTTCACCCTTGCCCTTATAACTCAGGCATAATACCACATCTTGTACCTTGACTTGCGCGAGAGTCATGTAATTGGAAGCTCGAGACATCATCTGGGACAGGTCGTCCGTCGGTTCAGAGGACTTGCCTCTGCGAGAACCTTTGCTGATAACGAACTTCTTTTTGTCTTCGCCAGTGCTCGTGCTGTGAGCCGACAAGGATCGCTCGGTAGGTTGCTTTGTCAACATTCGAATACTGTCGGCAGACTTTTTCTTTGTAAGGGCGCCAGTCGTCGATGGACGAGGCAGTTTCCGAGGCTCTGGAACTCCTAGCTGGGTGTTGCTTCGATTGATGGGCGTCATCGCGAGACCCTTGAGATGACTCGATCGTCGAGTGGCCTTCCCTTCTTCAGAAAGGGATAGAGTTGGCTGCAATCTGAGCTCAATGGAGCCAGGGCCCTTTGAAGCCTGTAAGTCATCTACCGAAACATTGTCTCCGTCCGTGCTGATTGATCGACTCAGCGCTTCCCCATCCTCATCGTCTTCGTCGTCAGAACCATCAAGTGGCTTCATATTCTTGATCATAAAAGGCGAGAATCCGCCGCTTTCGAAGGCGCCCGAGCCCATATTGGGGAAGATGTACTCGAAAAGCCTTTGACCAAGCTCACGTTCTAGTTGTATCTTAAGCGGAAACAAGAAAACTTCGAAGTTGTCGACCACAGGGATTCCAGCAACGGCTTCCAGCATGTGCCACTTGACTCGAAGCATGTAGTCATCCAATGGCCGTGGTTGATCAAGATAAGGCGCGATGATCTGAGGATAGATAGCATCTGGGAGCAGGTTCAAGCCATTCACTCGTTCAATGGCTACCAGATTATGATTGGAACCATCGGTATTGTCTCTCCTCTCGTATTGGGCATTCTTGAGCTGGAATTCGACCAAAGGAGCAGATGCCTCCTTCATCAAGTGCCAAACAACTTCGCTGGCAGATATACTCCAACGCAAGACGCCTTCATCCGACTGTGACGCGCTAGGTTCAGCTCGTCTTTGAGAAGTAGTGATGGCTTTCATCATGAAGAAGAGTTCATCCTCGCACTGTGACAAATCACGTTCCAGAGCTAGACGATCTTCCCAGCCCTGTGTATCCAGATATTTTGCGTTGATCTGGAAATACTCCTTAATTTCTTCAAGCTGGCGGATACGCGCCTGAAGCTTGAACACCATCTCTGGCGCACCGCGGAGATCGCTGAAATCGGACATGAGCATGATCTTTTCCAAACGCTCGTTTCGAACTTTCTCGAGCGGTTCGCTGTACATCATGAGATCCAACACGATGATGTACAAAGTGTAGTACTCTGCAGAGTCACAGATCGCACGGAAGTGGGGGAAGTCAACACTTATCTGGTCTATGCGGGCTTCATCACCTCCAGGGTGCGGCCCGTGCTGACCCTTACCCACCTCCTCATTGTACTTCAGACGAAGGTTGTTGTACTTGTCATAGCGGAGGGTGGCGGATGTCTTCTGGACAATGCGAGAAAATCCGAACGGATTGAGTTCAAAGTCAAACATGGCCTCAAGAGTCAACCAAGGAGGCCATGCCGATCCCGGCGCATTACCATATTTATTGCCAGCGTAGAACTGCAAGTTGGCCATGAGATTCTTTTGCGTTGCGACAAAGAATTGGGCACCGTCCATCTCTAGGGAGAAACGCCGCTGGACCAAACCACTGACATCATCCGAGACACGTTCTTTGTCCATAATTGACACGACTTTCAGCTCCATACCCTTAGCAGCGACCATCAAGACAGACTTGCGGTTCTTCTCGCTGACGAGTTGAATCTGAGGAGCAATGAGCCGTAAGTAGTAGCTATTCTGCGGAGTGAACTCTGGTGCGATATTTTCACTTGAATCATCGGAGTTTGTAGGAGATTGGGTCTTCGATTGAGAATTCTCAGTCTCTTCGGCATTCACATAGCGTTTAGCACTGTTGAGCAATTCTTCAATGCGATCCTCAACTTCATTTTCGTCCTCGCTGCGGGGCTGCGTCTTGGCCATTTTAGGGTTCTTCTGCTGATTTTTGTTCTGCTCCTCGACGATGTCAAGGATGAATTTTACCGCTCGTCTGGACATGTAGTAGACAAAGCCTCGACGTTGGCTGACTTGGTGACTATACCGCAAAATGATATTCCGAAGTGAGTTATTCCACTTCAACTGCACGTTGTGGATCATGAAACGGTTGTTGAAGTCGCTAGAAAAATCATCGGCAGCTGATGTATACAGACCATCAATTCCAGAGGCACGGCCATCAGCTGTTGAATCCCCATCGTGTCCTGTTCGTGAAGAAGTTTCACTCGCAGCAGCATTTCGGTCTGACTTAGGAGTTCGTTCGTCTCGTGCCAAATGTCTTTCAAGGCGGTGCAAAGTCGCAGTTAGGAATTTTCGTCTTCGAGAGAGGGAGTCTGCCTGACGAAGGTAGGTCTGGTGCTTTTCTTTCAGTTCAGGATCATGATCCACATCCTTCATCATCTTGAGCTCTTGTTCTCCAATGGTGCGATCGTAATTACGGATCTGCGCCTCAACAGTTGCGAGGCGGTCTTTGGTCAATTCGATCTGAACGCGACGAGGATCGTTGGTCTCAGACATGACGCAGTCATGAGTGGGCTCGTAACCAAAGGTACTAAAACCGGTCTCCTCAGATCCTACATCGCCGTGGTCGGTTTGGCGGAAGTATGTGAATCGGGGTGTAAAAGCAAGCGGCAGAATCTGTGTTTTAGGGTTCGACTCTTGTGGCAAGATCCAGTCAGGTTCGACAAAATCATCCATATCAATCCAGTCCAGGTTTTGATCAGGAATGGTAAATCGAGAAAGATCAACAGAGGGAACTGGCTGTTGGAAAGTGGAGATAATATCGTCCCTATTCTTGGCAAGGTCCTCGGCTGTCGTGCCTTCAATGCTCGCGGAGACAGCCCTAAAGTCGGCCGACTGTAGATCAATAAGAGCTTGATTCATACGCATGGCACTGGTCTTCGTTTGCTTGGAACGACCACGCGCCTGCATCTTTATCTGCTCACGTCGCTGATGAACGTCTAGTTTCAAAGAATCAAGGCGAACCTTGAGGCCAGTGGCAGTGACAACGTTCTCGGCATAGTCTTCGCGATCCTTATGTTTGTAGATATGGGCCACAAATAGGGGCGCAAGCAGAACCTTGTATTTGACAGTGGACAAGTGTCGGTTGAACTTCTTGCTTGTTTTGGTGATTCCCGGGAACAGAGGGCCTTGACGGACTGGCAGCGACATAACACCTGAGAAAAGGGACCACCAGTTGAAGAAGTGGGTAAAGAAACGCGGGGATAAATGTGCCGTGTTGTAGCTTGAATTAGGCTGGACACCATCAAGCGACCAATCCCTGCTTTGAGGAGCAATGACCGAAACGGACAAATGAATATGATCACTGCGGAAGCCGCGGAATGCATCATATCCAGCGCGCTCTGCTGGGTCGATATACTTGGGGTTTTTGAGAACAACCTCATAGTGCGGTTTGAACGCGAAGGTTCGTGAATCGTTATCAACATCGCGTTCAAAAACCAACCCAGCAGCCCACTTAACATCTCCAGACAACTTCATGACAACCTTTTTGAAGTGAGCAGCATTCTTCTGCTCGCTAGAAGCAGAGCTGTTCTCCAACTCTTCTGCCGATGTTTCATGCGCCCATCGGGCTTCAGCGCTGTAGTCGGGGATGGCCAAAACATACTCGCCGCTGGTGACGCTCATGAACTCCATGGGGTCATCACTGGTATAAATTTCCCATTTAACATCCCTTCGCCAGCACATGACAAAACCACTCCCGAAGCCCGTCACCACATACGGATCTCGAGAGCCTTTCAGGCGCAAGTGAACGTCACCATCTTCCTTCCATAACACTCGTATCCGAGAATGAAAGCTCAATCGAATCTTATCCCAAAAGCCGACCCGCTCAGACGGATCGACCTCGGGTTTGGTGAAGCCTTCAATGATCTTCATCATATCCTGGATGACCGGCTGGTATGATACACCCCAAGAGATACTTGTTGGCAAACTTGTGTTGATCTCAATTGTGGGTTCCGAGTAGGTCTTCACCGGAGTGACCGACCGCCAGACCTTTATATGAAAAGGATCACTGTGAGTACCCCCAGGCAGTTCAGCTCCGGGAACAAGTTCAACATCAACCTGTCTAGCAGATTCATGGTTTCGGAACTCTTCGGCAACCACGAAGTTTGTCCGCAATGACCAACTCGGGAGCCTTGGGGATTGTCCAGGGCGAAGTGCAGGAATGTGCAGCAGATCAAGAGGATAGTCCCGCAGATTGACGCGTGCTTCGCCCATTTCCAAGTTAAAACTCATCGGTAGAAGTAAGCCATATTTCATGTCCATGGGCATTCCCTTGCCAATCTTGTGAAGGAAAGAGGGGATGTCTTCGGTCGGGAATGTAGGCTTGTCGATCACAAGATTCACATCGCTAATCAATGCGGACATAAGGCCTGGTCGGTTTGGAATGGCAAGAATAGTCTCTGTCTCCTTCACATCATCCGGAGGTTCATCTGCGCCAGAAAAGAGGTTTCGAACTTCTTTGATAGACGTGCCCTGGAACTTGAGTGCAGCATCAATCTTCTCTTTCCAAATTTGAGCATTGTGCTGTTGCAGTCGCTCCCAGGCTGCATCGGCGGATATCTTGTATTCAGAAGATAGACATGTCGCACCCTCAGTGTCATAACGGAACTTGCGGCCTCGGCCGCCGCGGCTGTTATCCTCTTTTCTAGGGCGTGGTTCGGCACTTCTGCTTCTGCGAGTATCTTGGCTGGTCCGCTCGCTGCGTAGTGTACGGCTGCTGGACTTGGCTCTGAGTCTCGAGGATGCGCGTTTCTGGTCACAATCCTTGACTTTCTGAGATTTCAAATAGAAAGCCTCTTCACGGGCCAGACGCTGGGTCTGTTCGATTAGGCCCGTGCGGTATATGCAGCCTAGCTTCCATTCAAACGCATCATCCTCCAGCTCAAAGAGCAAAGCTTTGCTGCGGAGCGATACTCTTGGTACTTTCTTTGGCCCTTCGGGTTCTCGAATTGACACAAATTCTTTGCAGCGATTTTTGAAACGATGGTGCAGCTGCTTGATAGACTTCGAGGTATTTATCAAGTTATCAAAGATGCGATGCATCACCATATGATGGGGAACCCCTATCCTAATAAAATCCGCCCAGAGGTCAATTGATCGCTCCTCTGTGAGCTTTCCACCCTGTTTCATCTTCATCTTCCGGAAATCAAGCCGGACGTTGTTCATACTACCAATTCTTGTCCAAATGCCCTTGAGTTTAGGTGCTTCTGCATGAATGCGAACAAGATTGGCCTTGACATGAGGGGTGGAGAGTCGCTGGGAGCCACCTGCAAGTCCGTAGATCTGAACCATCATTGATGGGCTGTTAGGTAAAGTCGCTTTCAGTTGTACGATAGTAGCCTTGGCATCGACAGTGATCAGCTCACCCTTGCCAGGCGACGGGGTTGAAGGAGGAGGGGGCAGTGATATGCTTGGAGCCCCTCTTGTCTTCCCCTGGGTAGGTCCAGATTCCTTTGATGGTAAGGGAGAGAAAACGTTTTGTAACACCGAAACCGCAACACCCAGACAGTAAAAGCGGTAGAGGGAATATTGAAGATATATGCCTTTGAAAACGGAGTTGATATGAAGAACCGGCCCAAGACGGTCACTGTGTGTGCTCAGCGCGATCTCGAATCTCGGAAGGGAGAAAAACGGTTCGGGTTCGAGATAATCATCCGATTCAATGACAAAGCCATCAAATCCACGCACATGAAAAGCCAGACGCCGGCCATCTGCTGCGCCACGCTGGGTATTCTTTGGGGGTGATGTTGGCTGAAACCTGAACGGAGATTCATCGCCCATGGTCGAATGGCTGGAGGTACGACGTCTGGCGATACTACCCACGGCATTCTCCATTTTCTGGGCTTTGTACTCTGCTGTCCAGGACTGCAGTTGCAACGATACACCGCGAGAAATCTCTGATACTGGGGTATCAACACCCGCGATCTCCAAGCTGAGACCCGTTGATTCAAATGAAAATGAGATAAGCCATGGAGGGATCTTTCTCA
Organism: Penicillium sp. S1701; assembly: GCA_023626415.1. Classification (NCBI taxonomy): domain Eukaryota; kingdom Fungi; phylum Ascomycota; class Eurotiomycetes; order Eurotiales; family Aspergillaceae; genus Penicillium; species Penicillium sp. S1701. The sequence continues at coordinate 1,140,649 of JAMAGY010000001.1, read as the reverse complement.
GTGGGCTAATCTTGCGTTCGTTCAAGGGCATCGGAACTCGCTTTTGCGACTGAAGGTGGGCGCGGAACTGCTCAAGTACTTGGCGAATTCCTCGATTGACTTCGCCGTTGATCATATGCACAGAGCAATCATTGATGCTTCCCGATGCAATGACACAAACTTGCGGGCTTGCATTCAAATGTGCTTTGAGCTCCAAGTTTTCTGTGGTGAGGAGATTATGCTTGTTGCCGGTGGGGGTCTGATAGTAAAATTTATGGGATGCAACACGGTAAATGGATGATAGTGAATAATGCGCGCCACCCTCTGCAGAATGCACGGATTCCACATCGAGAGAAATCGAGGAGATGGACGAGATCAACAGGTTATAGTCATCGGGACTACCAGACTCCTTTTCGATGGGCAGGACAAATCGAACCACGGGCTCGTGGACGGATAGCTTGATGCTTGCCTTGGGAAGAAGACGAGAAATCAAATGATGATTACTCCGTTTTTTAACACGGGGAGATGATGCTCGGGCCTGCGCCAGTTTCAAGAGTCGAGAAACATGTTGTGGTTGCAGGTCCAGCGACGGAGATGTGACAACCAAATTGGCGAATAGCACATTCAAATTTCGTTCTTCCATGTTTTGTTCATCGAAGGCGCTGACTGTCTTTGATGGCAAAGTTGTCTTGATTGTTGTCGTGGCCATGGGAATGTAGAGAATATTGTCCGTTTCGCCCGAGTCGTCATCCAAACTAACTGAGACAGAAATAGCTGCAAGTAAAGCTTGATGGGCAACATCGTTTCGCTGAAAGTACATGCGATGTTCCGGACTCTTTTGGTCCATGCGATGAAGGTCGATTCCAAGTTCATGAGACACGACATTAAGAAAGACGGGATTCTGGCCAGACAGGGATTGAAGACCTTGTGAGAGTCGGAAAAAGCTCAGGGCGACTTGGATCTCCTGGATACCCCGAAGGATCGAGCTGGCAAATTCTTTGGAGTCTGCGACTGTCTGGACAATCGAATCATCTCTGCTGCCAGGCTTGTCTAGTTCCTCCACGAAGTCTGCAAATGAAATCTCGTCGTCGGTCTCTGTTGGCAGAGGCTCCCTGGTTACGGTTGTTTTTTGGGCCGACTTGATGCGCTTCAGGAGCATATTGAAGTCATCGTAAGGGATATGCAGCCGCCCAATCTTCAGTGCCACCGACGCATCGCGAAGTCCTTCCAGGTCCTTGTAGAGTAAACCGTGGAGATTCACGCCCACATTGTCCAATACTTCGATTGGCTCCCGGCCTTCCACTGCGAGCAGGACATTTTGCACATTCATAATCCATTCAGCCGGTCGTTGATCTTGCGACATGTCCTTCTTGCGACGGAATAGCTTGCCCCGCTCCACCATTTTACTCCGGGTGTCCACGGCTAGCGAGAGCAATCCAACTTGAACTTGGCCAGCCTCGAGAAAATGCACGACAGAGTTGACGGCAGTGACATCGACCAGGGCCAGCCAATTGATCTGCCGGTGTAACCTCTTGAGGCGCTCCTTGATCCGGGTTAGGGTCCTCCATGTTTTGCTGCGCGGGGTGGACGAGTCGGGGGTCGTTGTGCCTGCCTTCGGGCTCCCTGGACTGGCAGGGCCCAGTTGTTCTCGTGTCGGGTCCGCTTTGCCCCTAGCCAAAGTTGCTGTGTCGACGGTAATTTTCAGGTCGGTCAATCGAATACTGATCCATGTCGGCTGGACGAACGACGGGGGGTGTAAGGAGAAACCGAGGCCGCGGATTTCGATCAGTAGGCCTTCTCGCGGGGCATAGGCGATACGACGGAGTGAAAAATATCCGATCCGTTGAATTGAGACTCCGGTCGCAATGCGCACGATAGCGAAGACAAAGAAGGACAAAAGGTAGAGCAGGAGGAAGCCCACCAAGATCGAGGTCGGGTTGAAGAGGGTCATCGCGACGTGCGATCAGCAAATGCTGATCTGTCGAACAAGAGCAGACGACAGCACACGGAACATCGAGCGTTGTAGAGTGAAAATCGTGGGGGAGAGGTAGAGGTAGAGGTACCGAGTCGAATCACTAGTATGGCTGGGTAAGCTCCGGATCTTGATCCTACCCTCGACTGTTCCGGCAAGAGAGGGGGATGATTGTTCTTTCACGGGTCGACGGGGGGTCGTGAGGGCTTCTCCCAGATCAGTAAGCGTAGCAGCACACACCAGGCTGTATCCGGACACAAAGGAAACAGAGTGAGTGAAGCATGCTTTGTGGTTTGTGGTAGTGTAGATCAGAGGAGATTAGAGGAGGCCAGATTCATGGTTCGGACGCGCCGGAGCAACTGAGAGCGGAAGCCAATCTGCCAATCGGTCTCCGGTTGTACCAAGTACTTGTCAAGTACTTTTACTGGAGTAGTTATTTTGGAAGTACTTTGTAAGTACTTCTACATTATATGCATCGATCTCAATGCTATCATTGCTATGCTTAACAATTCCCTACTACAGCAACTCGCGTGCTCATCCTCCCGGCCCTCTCGCTTACCCTGTGAGGCTCCCAAATGATTCACTGTGCAGAAATGGGCCGTGGGGCAGGATTCTTCTGGTTCACGATCGGCGTGTCCTGATTCGACCCCTTTTACTTAGGGACTCCGGGAAGATGCGGCTGATGGATAAATAGTCTAGGTCTTCAGTGCTTGGTATCGTACAAAACTATGCAACTATACAGATAATGGTCCCGTATTGTTCTCCTCCCCCCTTTTTTCTGCCCCCTCGATGTGGGGCAGTCTGACACGTACTCCGGATAGAAGCAAAAGAGAATATGTCAGCGAATGCGCTATCTGTCCGTGCGTATACAGATAGTCCTTTACCCCCTTGGCCCGCGTTCCCTAAACAGGCCAGATACAGCGTCGTACCAGAGGCGCGGTGTGCCGGAGACTGGGGATGAGCGAATGATAATAATTGAAGGTGAGGAGACTTATGTCAACTTATTTGGCGGCAGGGTCGGGTGTAGGGCGGGTGCTCTCCAGTTGCTCAATCTTCTCATCAAGAAGTGCAATCTCCGCCTCGACACTGAGCAATTTCTCGTTTAACATGTCCCGGTATTCTTCATCGGACAGGTGCCGAAGAGGTATCCATTTGGATTCAGCCATCCGTTGCATCAAAGGTTTGCTAGGCGTTTGGGCCCTTCCCATTTGCCAGGCATCAACCCTGTTAAACGCACTTTGGCCGCCATAACCGAGCAGCGAAAAGATCACAAGTCCAGGCACAAGCCGGCCACCTGGAAGAATCGTAAGCATTTTCTTTTGGGGAATGGAAGAAAGTAAAATAAAGATCAACTCTCGTACCCATTAACCTGGTCACCACGCCACCAGATAGACCACCGCAGAAGGCACTAACATATGCTCGGTCTTGCGGCGAAGCTTGGTCTTGGAAATGATGCCTAATAATGTTGCTTCGCATCCCTGCCGCCAATTCTAGTATTAGTGGCCAAGCAGCAAGTTGAATAGGTGCATACGAGACATACACCAAAAGGTTGAACCGCATGCAAACCAGTGGATGCCGCATGATAAAGAATGAATTAATGGATTGGGCGACTTGATGACGCCCGCGGTACCTCCATATATTAGTCCAGCAGCTCCTAATTTCAGAGTCAGTTCATTCATTTTTCACGTATAATTTCTGGGTAACGATCCCCGGCTTGACCTGGGAGGGCAAGACACGAACCGCTCAGGGCTCCCACTTTGGCTGCGGGCACCAAAGAGTTGGACATGGTATCCACATGTTGGCTATTTTGACCGCTCATTTTGCGACCGGTCCGAGAGAACGACAAGCATTCCCTAGTCCATGAGAAGGAGAGTGGCCGAACAAAACCAGACGTCGAGGGACACGGGTGTTGCTGACTAAGGCAGTTTCCCCAAAACTTTGGAACCTCATGGCGGTAGAGCATATGCTACCGATGGTAGGCAGTGATAGTGTATTTTCCTTTTGTTTTTGTTTTTTATGTCCTGTGCCTCTTCATTTCCTAGGTATTGCTGAAAACTAGGCTCAGATGTTTACAACTTGAAATGTACTACATCCGTTATGTGCTTACCTAGGTAGTATCTGAGGTATATATTTTGCGGAGCGGGTCCCTGGCAGTGTAGTAGCATGCACATGGCACACCTAAACCACGGAGATATAGGTACAAGTTGAATTTACTCAGCCCTGAGCGTGAAAGTTGTTAACAGACAGAGAATACAGACATACGAGAGTAGCTGTAGGTGATGGATGAGAGATGATGAAGGGTAGATTGAGTGATGCCAAATGGGCGAACGAAGCTATCTAAATACCTACAACAGACAGCGTTTGCAGGCTGACGCACGCCCAATGCCTGAGGCTGAAGCCTCAGAAAATGTTGCTATGAACTACATCTGAATTTACACACTACATTCAATTCACGAGGCTTTAGCGCATAGAGAAGTCCAATGCCAACTAAATAACCCAAATTCAGACGAGGTTCATAGACAAGTAACTAACTTATTGCATCAAGATCAGCTGCACTTTTGAATCACCCAAATCGACAAAGACGCAAGGGAGAACAAAAAGAGAAGGGTAAAAAAAAAGAAAAGAAAAAAACGAGATAAGCCACTACCATAGAGTTAAGTATCCCCAGAGGAATCTAGATGTTCGACTTACCCGGATCCAATGAACAAAGAAGCACATGCCTAGTGGGCGATCTAAGGACCCACTGCTGGGGAACACGCTGAGAAATTATTGAGTGAAACAACTTACTAACTGTTCAGCGCAAAGTCTTCAGCAGAAAACGGTTGGGGATTGTGCATAACTGCGATATATTCCTTGTTGTGTCCCTGTTTGAGGTTCCCTGGGACCAGCGTTGAACGGTCTGAATGGGACTAGCGGCACCACTAAAAATTATCACGGATTAACTAACCCGAACACTTCCATCGTGCAGTCCCGATTGCCGACTTCCCCTCTACCAACTTTTCCACTACAACTCTATTCGACTGACCTCGTCTTTCTCGACAACTAGGTCGTCTTCTATCACTTTGAACGACTCCTGGACTTCCCCCCGGGTGTCTCGAATTTTTTTCTTCTTTTTTTCTCTCCCCAAACCCTACTGTGTGAGAAGCGCGCACCAAGTTCGCTGGCGCGTTTCCTGACATCCTTTTAACCGCAATCATGGGTAAGCCAGAACCTCTTGTATTCGTTATCTGGACCCTAGTACAGGCCCTCACGGCCTCTACGACTGGGGTTTCCTCGTTGGAACTCAGCTAACAATTTTCCCCACCAGCGCCCGCAAAGTCTAAGGCCCAGAAGATGTCCATTGGGACCTTCTTGGCCGATGAGAGTAGGTTATCGGAAAAAAAGAAAGAGGGAATACAAATGGCGACTGACATCTAGATAGGCCTTGGTTCTTGGGCCGACGAGATGGAGGACATGCCCCTCCCATGTAAGTTGCAGGCCCTCCCCCACTTTGGCCCTGTTGACCTAGTCGCTAATGATATATAATCTATATACAGCCGGTATGTCTTGCCCTGAGACTCGCATCCCCCTTGGCCGACCCGCACCCGAAAGCATGATACTGAGATATTTGATTAGGACCTCCCACTTCTAGCTTTGGATCTCGCCCTGCTGGCCCCACTGGATTTGGTGGCGGTAGCGGTGGCTTCGGTATGGCACTCTCTTTGATATTTGACGATCTGGAGATATTATGGCGGGCTACTGACCTGAATTTCATCCCCAGATCGCCCCGAGCGTGGTGGATACGCCATCCGTGAACCGCTTCCCCTCCCCACCGAGCCTCCTTTCACTGCCCACGTTGGAAACCTTTCCTTCGAAGCGACTGCAGATGATATCTCCGACCTTTTTGCTGGCTGTGGCGTGACAAATGTCCGAATCGTCGAGGACAAGCTGACAAAGGCCCCCAAGGGATTTGGCTATGTGGAGTTTGAGACCGTGGATGGCTTGCAGAAAGCCCTGGATCTGTCTGGCACTACTCTTCAGGGAAGAACCATTCGCACCAGCATCGCCGAGCCTCGTAAGTGCCGAGAAGAGACTCTCAAAAAGCTGAACATACCCGGACTAATAAATGTACAGCCAAGGAATCCCGCATGGAGGGACGTGATCTTGATTGGACTCGCCGGGGTCCTCTTCCCCCGCCTCCCGAGCGACGTGTGCCTGACCGTGCCAGCTTCGGTCGTAACATGGATGCCGCTTCTGACGCCGGCAGCGAGCGCGGTGGTCGTCGCAACAACTTCGAGTCCGATGGAAAGTTCCGCGATTTCGGTAACTGGGAGCGCAAGGGTCCTCTCTCTCCCCCCGCTGGTCCTCCCCGCGAGGGTGGCCGCCCCCGCAACACTGAAGAGGGTGGCTCTGGCTTCCGCAGAAGCTCCCCAGCTTGGGGTGAGGGCCGCTCGCAAGAGGGTTCGCGCCCTCCCCGCCCCGACCGCCCAGAGCGCACCCCTACCGCAGCTGAGATGGATAACCAGTGGCGTAACTCGATGCGCCCTGACCAGCAGCAGCAAAAGGAGCCTACTTCCCCGGCTGCTCCCGCTACACGCCCCAAGCTGAACCTGTCCAAGCGCACCGTCTCCGAAGCCCCGTCGACCCCCACTGCTGGTGGAGACTCCAAGGCCAGCCCCTTCGGTGCCGCCCGTCCTATCGATACTGCGACCCGCGAGCGTGAAGTCGAACAGAAGCGCCAGCTTGCTGTGCGCCAAAAGCAGGAACAAGATGCCAAGTCCAAGGCCGAGAAGCCTGAGAAGTCTGAGAAGTCCGACAAGCCTAAGCAGGCCAAGGAGCAGGCCAAGGAGAGCAAGGTCGGTACGGACTCCAACAAGGATGCTGTTGAGCCCCCTCGGGGTGGAGGGAACTTCGAGATCCTCCGGCGGGCCGGTGGAGAAGACAGCGGCATGACCGCCGACCAGGAGCCTGAACAGCCTGCTGCCTCTGCTCCCGCGGAGGCCGCGAAGGAGTCTGGTGCCAATGGTAACTGGAGAAGCGCCGAGGCCCCTGCTGATGACAATGACGGCTGGAGCACAGTAGGCGCGAAGCCTCGCAACAGCCGCCGTGGAGGTGGCCGTGGATTCTAGGCCTATCGATACCCTCAACAACCTCCGCCTTTTGCTTCGACTGTGACCTCTAGCATACCAATGAGCCTGAGGTCGTGGAGCGCCGCCTGTTCTTAACGGCAAATTTCCGGTCATGAATATAAATCGGGAAAACAGGATCTCCAATTGGAGGCGCCACAGCGTCGTTTGATCTGGCCATGATTCTCGCATCTGTTCCACTGCACAAGTGCAGACGATGGTAGTTGTCCTGTCTTGATGTTCTTCCCTCCTACTTTTCACTTCTTTGTTTTTACGATCTTCTCCTTTTGCGTGTCGGGCTAGATTCCCGACATACATCTAGTCTTTGCTTTGATGAACTGGCAGCCTGAAAAGTTTTTCTTCCGCCTCTTTTTTGTGATGTCTGTGTTGCTGTTCGCTATCTAGCTACTATTCCCATGCGTGATTCATGTGATTTGCTCATGACCATTACAGCCGATGCGAAATGAAGATTCCCGTCTCCTTTTATTTTCTTGCTTTTCCTTTTTCCTTTTCTGGTTTTCTTTGCCCCTGTTCTCATTCAATTCTTCCCGTCTGATTGACTCGGATGGTCTTGTTATTGAGACGGTCTGCCATCTAGAGACCACTCCTCCTAAATTTTGACCAGCCATGCCAACACGAATGACTGAATGAGAACGGTAGAACATGACATGTTTTGATTTTTCCCATTCCATGACTATGCTGTCGATGAAACTCTGACCTTTGCTTCTGTTCTCGGCTCTCTCACCTCCCCTTCCCTCCCCATCCCCTCGAGGTCCGGTCTGATGTCTGCATGGATTACAAGACTGGGTGCATCTCTCCCTCCCTAATCGATTTATATCATCCGCGAGCGGAATGATGGAAGCCGGTGTTTGTGTGTGTTCAGTACTTCGTATAGATTGAAATGCAGTCTTCATTGACAGATAGTTCAAGTTAGCCGTAGTAGGTCTGCTCCCGGTCTCCCCATCCGGGGTACATGCCCTACCGCCTTACAATCTTTTTTAAGAATAAGAAAAAATAAAAAATAAATTGTGGAGTAGCCGAGGCCACATGCACTAGCCTGGGGTGTTTGAGCCAGTCTAATACTAATCCCTGGCACTCCTTCGCCGTTTCAACGAGATGTAGAGTAAGGCTACTGATACTGAACCCTCGATCCTGCCTCCCCGCATATACCAACCATTTTTTCACCCATAAGGGATTGAACCGCAAAAGTAGCGGTCCATTTGCCAATAAATGGCTCACTCAGCAAGGGCGTTATTAATAGCTGACACTAGTGACGGCAATACTTGGCTAATGCGAATTAGTCCAACGTCCACGAGCACCCTGCACACCGCACATGTCCAGCCTTTCCAAAATGTCCGGGGCGCGGGGAGAAGTTCAGAGAGAAAAGAGATGGAGAAACAAGACAGAACTACCGAGAACAAATTGATTTATCAAATATCAAATTATCGTTAAGAGTACGGAAGATATGCTCCATAGTGAATTAAAAATTGATGAATTAAGGTGCAATACGAAAAGAAGGATCTGTTCCTGAGACACGCAGAAATGGGTCCTCCCCAGCCATTGGGCGAATAAAACCGGTGGCGCAGTATGGAGTTAATGAACCCCTTCAAAGGGTCAAACAACAATGTTTCATGACTTCTCTTTTTAACCTCACCACCTGTCCTCTTATTCTTGGGTTTGGGGTACCGACTTCGTGTTTGTTGATCCCCGGACAAATAGTAAATAGACTATTCCCCAAGTGTTACTTTTACTTTTACTTTTGCAACTCCGGGGGAACTTATTGGAACTTCAACACTAACCCCCATGTTGTCATGTCGGCTACCACTACGACCCTCATGACCACCACTCTTGTCGGAACACCCTCGGCCATGACCAATATTGTTGAGCCCGCCGAGAAATCTTGTCCAACATGCGGAGGTAACGGCGATGCGCTTGACTTCGAAGCCCAGCGCCGCATTCTGGAGCTGGAGGGGCAGATCAAGGAGATGACCGCGCACGCCTCGATCACTGGTAAATATAACCTGTCGCGTTTTCCCTTATGATGGTGGTTTCCTCGAATTCGATACCGGCGAGGCGCTCTGCATAAACTGCAAGCACAACACATCAGGGCAATCTCTTTGTCCGAGCATCCCCGAGGGTCCCTCCCCAAGAGAACGCATTTGCTGACCAGTCCTTTCTTCCTTTTGAATAGCTGGAAAACTCGCCGACTACGAAGAAGAACTGCGCCGACTGCGATCAGCACAGCAAACGTACGATACACCCCGAAGCAGCTCCTCCTTACCGTCATCATCACACGCCGACAACTCGCTCTCCCCCGCCCAAGCCCCCATCTCCCCAGACAAACAGTCGCAACCAGCCCACCAAAGCCGCTTATCAACATTAACCAACCTTCTCCCCTATCGCCGCGGTAGTGCAACCCCAACCAGTGCCCCGGCTGCGGCCGCGACCCCAGTCACGCCCACAGCACCCATCACACCACTCCCGCAACAAGCATCCCCGGCTAGCAGCGACAACGCAGAGCTACAGGATGCACTGGAGCGCGAACAGGGCTTGCGCAAGGCAGCCGAGACACAACTGACGCAAGCGAATACCGAGCTGGAGGAACTCACGGTGCAACTATTCAGCCAGGCCAACGAGATGGTAGCGCAAGAGCGCAAGGCTCGCGCAAAGCTGGAAGAGCGAGTGGCTGTTCTGGAGCGTCGGGATATTGAGAAGCGGGGTCGTCTGGAGCGGTTGGAAAAGGCCATGGCGCGTGTGGAGAGAGTGCGCGCTTTGGTCAGACCTAGTTCGTGATCCGCCTTGGGGCCGCATCCTTTTCTGTCTCGCCTGTTTTGGTGTCTCTTCGTTCTCCTCTTTGACTTTTACCTTACGACTGACACGACTTTATTTGATCCTCATGATGGGCTTATGAGTGGGCGTCTTCTGGATCATCGGATTTTTATTTTTTCACCTTGGGGATTCCCGCTTTCGCATTTCTGGGATGGATATCTGGCGTTGGGATAGGGATTGTATTTTGTGTCTTTTGGGCTCGTCAGTGTACTATGGTTCTGTTTTGATATCTCATGAATCTCTGATAATTTTTCCCATACTTGTTTTTCAGCTTTCCTTCTCAAAATATGTCCGATCGGTACATATGTACTGCGTAGATCATCACATCTTCTCCAGCTCTTGCGTCATGCATAAAACTGATGCGTGTAACGCGGGGCATCATGCCAGTGGAAGAGCAGGGATGGTTTCGGCCCGACGCAGTCAACATTTAGAAGATGTTTAATCGGGCTGGGTCGAGCAAATGACACCGAGCAGACCGGCCCGATCATATTAGTGAGAGATTCGAGACTGCCAGAGGGCTCCGAGTCGGAGTCGGAGGTTGGACCTTCCCAGTCATCGTGCGGAAGTGGACACCGATTGGGCTTGACTCCACCCAACCTTCTGCATGACATTTGTACTTCATCCCTCTGTTCGTTTTTGGGTTCTGCTTTCAACTGACCCTCAAAATACTTCTGGCTATCTATTACAATCGATAAGACGACGGACGCAAGCATGTCTGTTGGTGCCGCTATCATCGGCAGTGGTTCGTGCCCACCCCCAGCGTCTGCCAGTGGTTATATTTGGTCGACAGCTCGCTAACATTCTCGCGTTAGGACTCTTTGCCAAAGAGCAACACCTGGTATGTTACTCCATCACTCCCCACTTATCTTACCATACTGACGGGGCAAATAGCCTGCCGTGCAAGCAGCGCCGGGCTTCACTCTCAAAGCGATCTATTCGCGGACCTTGACCTCGGCGCAGTCGCTTGCCGCTGATACCTCTAATGTTGATCTGTATTCCGAAGACTCGGGTGCCAGTAGATCTTATGACGACCTCCTGGCTCGTTCTGACATTGGCGCCGTGATCATCGCGTATGTCACGCCAGATAATCGCTGCAAACTTCATGGATCAAGCATCCTATGAATGACTGACTTGACTTGTGCTAACTATTGGATAGCCTACCCATTCTGGTGCAACCTGACTTCATTAAACGAGCTCTACTCGCCGGCAAGCATGTTCTATCTGAAAAGCCTATTGCCAAGGATGTTGCTACCGCAAAGGAGCTTTTGCAGTGGTACCAAGCCAATATTGATACCAGCAAGGTCTTCTGGGCCGTAGGCGAGAATTTCCGTTACATGAGCAAGTATATCTTTGCGGCTGGGCAGGTGCAGAAGTTAGGTGCCGTCCGTAATTTTCGTGTCAACGTCCAGAATTTTGTCAAGCCAGACAACAAGTACTATTGTATGTATTCCCACGCGAGATGAGCCAAGGCGTCAACTTTGACCTGAGAAATGGTACTGACGATGTCGGAAGTGACTTCTTGGCGCAAGGTCCCTGAATACCAAGGTGGCTTTCTTCTAGATGGCGGCGTACACATGCTTGCTGGCCTACGCCTGATGTTGGGATCTACTGAGCAGATCACGACAGTCTCGGCACAGTCTTGCCTGCAGCAATCCTATTTACCGCCGGTAGATACCGTGGATGCAGTCGTGCAAACTGTATCTGGTGCTACTGGTGTTATTTCTCTCTCATGGGGATCGTCTTTTAGTCACCACTCTTTCGAGTTTGCCTGCGAGAACGGCTCTGTTGCTCTCAATTTCGATGATGTGACTGTCAATGGTGTTAACCATCCTATTCCATTTGATGGAAAAGGAGTTTCTGCCGAGGTTGCTGAATTTGCCACAGCGATTGTCAATGGACGACCTGTCGAGAAGAAACAATCCCCGGAGGAGGCGCTGGCGGATCTCGAGGTTCTGGAACAGATGTTAGAGAGTGCGGAGAAGCAGGGACAGCCAGTCCAGCTGAATCTGCAGGGATGAGTCACATTATTCTCAGGGAATACATATACAATCAAGGTCAATCAAATTCTAGCATAACCACAGTAAATAGTAGATAATTGTCTTGATGATATACTCCCTCTTGTATATAGTTCCCAAAGGGGAAGGCTTGGCAGGGCTCGGTCCACAGCAAGCCCTATGCTGACCTCAGCAGACCCGTTCGCTTAGGTCGCTGAAAGCGCACTAGTGTGGGTCGCCCACTCCGCCAGTCGAAGTTTTCGAGATTGACTTCGCTCCGACTCGACAACCCTCAACGCCCGGCGAGACGCAACACCGACAAAGTGAGTTGAATCGCACCCTCCTCGACTTTCAGCACCTCGATACTGACGATTTTTCTTTGCAAAGATGGTCGCCGCCAAGAAGCACATCCCCATTGTGAAGAAGCGTATGTTACGAACCCCGACCCCCGACCGTGCCCGTTTCTGCCTTGAGCCTGGATAGCATCGCCTTTCGAAGGACGGACGACATGAGCGATTCAATGGGAATAGAAGGAGGAATGGAATTGGCTGCGACGGAGGTTAATTCGACACCCAAAAAGACGACTGTTTCGATGACTTGAGGAAGGGCGATGTTTATCCAAAAGGCTTTCGACGATATATATTTTTTTATTTCGACACAAACCGGAATGCAGAATTGGAAGGACTAACATGGATTGATTGTTACAGGCACCAACCGCTTCACCCGTCACCAGAGTGACCGGTTTATGCGTGTTGACCCCTCGTGGCGCAAGCCCAAGGGTATTGACAATGCCGTCCGCCGCCGCTTCAAGGGCCAGATTGCCATGCCCTCCGTACGACTCCCCTTGGAAACAAGAATCCCACCGCTACGAAACAACCACTAACCCGCTCGGAATTTTAGATCGGTTACGGTTCCAACAAGAAGACCCGCCACATGATGCCCTCCGGCCACAAGGCTTTCCTCGTCCACAACCCCAAGGATGTCGAGCTCCTCCTGATGCACAACCGCACCTACGCTGCCGAGTATGTCACCCGCACGAAAAAATCAATAGCATCCGAAAAAACTTGAAAAAAAGGAAGATCTGGAACTAACCCCCACCTCTTTTGATAGGATCGCCCACGCCGTCTCCTCCCGCAAGCGTGTTGAGATCATCGAGAAGGCCAAGGCTCTCGGTGTCAAGGTCACCAACCCCAAGGGCCGTGTCACCACCGAGGCCTAAATGGACTGAACCCCAAAAAGTTCTGTTTCCTTTTTTTTCGGTGTGGTATTCGCAGGAGCATCAGAGGGTCGGGGTTTTGTACGGTCGTGAATACTATCACTCTGGCGATAACGATTCCAAGGATTGTGCATGGCATTCCATGTGCGGCTCGCGCTTTGGTCATGCCGGGCGTCGAGCGAGAGATAAATTTCTCTGAAATGACAAACAAAAATTGAAAAATCCTCTTGCATTGTACGATGCCAGTGCTTTATACCCAGAGTGGTTCCAAGATAGCCGGAGTAACTCCCGCGTACGACATGTAGTTGCACACCCACGAGTGTTTTATCTATCGGTATCATTCCTGATTGGTGATTCGCTTGTATCTTTCTGTACACTGTTGTCGTAGTAGTGTTTGGAATCCGACTTGGGTTCTACATGTCACACTTATTCGACTCGAACCTCTTCAAATATGGAGTATACGGAGTATACATCATCAGTCCCCGACTGAAAACTGCAGCCAATGTGGCCCCTGCTTAGAAGGCTTTCCCTGCTTTGCTCTGTCTTGCCAAAGATGACGAGTCATGGCGATCGTCCGACCCACCCAAGGGGTTCCCGCCTCGTGGCTGCCTGCATGGAAAGGAGAAATACTCATGAAAGTCAAAAAGAAAAACCCAAAAAGATAGGAATAATAATAGAGAAACAAAGCAATCTCAGTCAGACATGCAGTGATATTCAGTACATTTCAAACCGGGCGGCAAAGGGAATGGGGGCAATGCTTGATTGAAGGAATCGTAAGTGCCACCGAGCAATCTGGCCAAGGTCGAGTTTCATAAACCAGTCATGTCGTCTAAACGGGCCCCCACGGCTACGGTGTTTAAAAGATCCCTTGTCGATCCATGGAGGGTCTTCTCAACCATGGAGGAAGCTCTGCTTCTTCTCCTTTTTCTCGTCACTTCTTCCCCCACCATCCCACCCAAGGATGTTTACTCTCCCCGCCCGATATGGGCGCTGGGTGCCTATTCTGACCCCGCTAGCTCTGCTCCTCCTCTTCCTGCATCTGAATAGTGGTCTGGGGGACAAACCAGCCATTCAAATCCAGGAAGAGGGATCCCCGGGCTCCAACGATGCCATTGATTCTCAAGTCGGCCATGCTTCGGCTTGCCGACCGCTCCCCGGCATTGACGATGTCCTCGTCGTCCTCAAGACCGGAATCACCGAGGCACAGGACAAAGTCCCAGTGCACATTCGCACGACGCTTCGATGCGTCCCTCACAAATTGATCATCTCCGATTACGAAGAAGACATCGCCGGCTTACAAGTCAGGGACGTCTTTCACAATTCCAGCGAGTCGATGCTCGCCCAACAGGACTTTGGCATATACCATCGTGCAAAATCCCAAGGTCGAGCGGGGTTGTTGAAGCAGGACCACACCAAAGTCGCCAATGGGCCTGCTGGTATGATGGACAATCCGGGATGGAAGCTTGACAAGTGGAAGTTCTTGCCGATGGTTCAGGAAGCCCGGGCGTATCGGCCCGACGCCAAGTGGTATGTCTTCCTCGAGGCGGACACTTACCCGATCTGGACGAACCTATTGGCTTGGTTGGCCAAATTTGATGCCAAGAAAGCACTTTATATTGGAAACCAGATGCAGATTGGTGATACTATCTTTGCTCATGGCGGATCCGGCTTTGTGCTGTCCAATCCGGCAATTCATTCTGTTGCGGATCATATCGCCCAACATCCTCAGCAGTGGGAGAAGATCACCAATAAAGAATGGGCCGGCGATTGTGTGCTGGGCATGGCTCTCGCCACCATTCAAGTTGGATTGACCTGGTCCTGGCCCCACGTCACCACCGAGTCTGTCTGGGGACAGGATGCGCTGGGTGAAGGGTTTGGAAAAAAGCAATGGTGCTATCCTCCCTTTACCTTCCACCACATGACGCCCCCAGACGTAGATCGTCTGTGGGACTTTGATCAGAAATGGTTTTCTAACGTGAGTCTTTGTCTCATGTCAAATTGGCTTGATTAACTAGTGGAGATGCGTTGATATGCTGACATTTGTCCAACTAGGAGAATCACTCTCTTCTTCACTATGGAGACATTTTTACTCACTTTATTCGCCCCTCATTGGCACACTATCTCGATAATTGGGACAACAACGCCAAGGATCCTTACGAGAAAGTGAATGACGCAGGCGCTAGTGTTCCAATCACCGTCTGGGACTGCGCGGAACATTGTGCCAGAGATCCAAGGTGCTTGCAATACAGATTCTCCAACGGCAAGTGCACTACGTCGCCGGAAGCTATTCGCGGCACACCTGCACGAGGTGTTGAGTCGGGCACGATGATGTGGCGAGTCGATGCTGCTGTCGCGGCGAAGGAGCAGTGCAATGAAACTCTGTGGGTGACTTGATTTACAATCTTTCTATATTTAACTCTCTCTTCTGTGTACATGGTCTACTAGTACTTCTTTTTTTTTTGTCTCATGGGTATACATATATTGGGGCGCTGGGAGCGAGATCTGAATTTGTATTTATCATAGCCATGACTGTTGGTTTTAGCGTGCATACGAAATGGCATTGGTGACTCTTATGTTCATGACTAGGTACTAGTGGGGTTTATTTGGGATTTTCTACCACAGCCCGAGACAAGATCCTAACTGGTATTAGTACGAGGAAAGAACTACTTCAAGACTGTCTGGATAGGAGTAGCTCCTTTAGTCGATGCCGTGACTGCTGCGCTACTAGTATAGGGAAGAAGGCATCGGGCATTGCATACACCAATGGAGAAAGAAACATAAGGGGATTGGTCTGCCTAGGTCTTGCAAAGGTATACTAATAAACGGCGAGTACATCATTGACTTGCATTTCGTTTGGCGGTATAGACTTCTAGAAAATTAGGTGGGAATCTTTAATGGGTCAATCCATCTATAAACGCCACTGGAGGCCGGCAGGCCCGCCCAGTAGATAGAGCTCACTATTTCAACTCATCATTATCATCACATCCATGGCCATTGCTTCCCCTCGCCCCATGCAAACCGATGGGTTTATCCTAACCTAATTCGCCACTGTAGATTGAGGCTAGGTTCCTTGCTGTGACTCCCCAGCAGCAAATGCTGGATCATTTTCTGAGATATTGACATATCCAACACCCGTTAAAAGAACATGACCAATGTCACCTTGCTTTCTCTTTCTCCGATTACCCGAATTGGGAGGGTCGTCTTCGGTCCCGATGGCGGGGGGAACAGTTCCGTGTCCATGAATGGTCTCCTCGCCCTCAGCGGCAGGGACCCAATCGGGAACTTGGCTAGGACCATCCATACCGTTCGGCGGAAGACCCCAGGTAGGCATCTTGCTTTGGTATTTCCAACTGCCCTCCAAATCGGCGTAGGCAACAGCATGCAAAAAGAGACCCAACTCATGAGGACCCGGGTCTGTGTATAATTCTGTTTCGCAGACCTCACACAATTTACCAGACAATTTTTCTCCCTTGCGTTTCTCATAGTCCTCCTCAGCGGCTTTCTGCTCGCGGGACATGATTTCGGCGAGTACAGCAGGGTCGGTTCCTGGAGGAACATTTGGTGCGGCAGTCAGGTGTGTACGATAGGTAACTGTATCAGACACCTCGGTTTTGCCCATATTGTGAAGTCTTTCCATGATCTCCTCATCGCGCTCGCCGTGGTCTTCATTCCGGGCCAATTCCGGTCCAAATACCCTTCGGTTCGAATAGATTGGGTCGTTGGAGATAGGGTGGCCTAAGAACTGCAGATGAACACGGATTTGATGTGTACGTCCAGTCAAGGGATAGCAGTGCACGATACTATATCCCTCAACTTCATTGGTGAGCACCGGTGGTGGAGTTGCGGCGATTGCAGTGTGGCCCGAGGCATCATGAACCTCTGGAGCGGAGGTTGACCCGGCTGCCGCTGGAGGATAATATGCCAGACGACGGAATTTTGTGGTGGCTTCTTTACCAGTTGCGCGGACACGATTCAACCCCAACTTGGGGCTGACTTGCATGATGGGCTGGTCACAGACCACGACACCATCTGGAAATTTGCCCTTGACACGGGCGATATATTCCTTTTGCACAGATCGCGCTTGCAATTTGGTTGCCATTTTTTCGGCTCCCTTGGGATGTTTCCCAATAAACATGACCCCCGACGTCAGTCGATCTAATCTGTTGCATGGCCGCGGTATCCACTCCGAGCCACGCTCGGCACGCAAGATCTCAGTAACGGAGTTATAATGGTATCGACCAGCGGAGTGTACGGGGATACCAGCTGGCTTATCGATCACAAGCAGGTCCTCGTCTTCGTGAATGATTCCGATAGGGAGGGCGCTCACGGGCGGTTCATGACGATGAAGGGTGTGCGAGATCATTTGGCCATTTTTGATCACAGTGTCCCTGCCCGCAGGCTTGCCACTGACACAAACAAGGCCGTTATCAAGAGCTTTTCTCTGTTTTATCTTAGTAAACCACTCATTCCCATAGGCGCAAGGTATGGATATCATACGTAGTACTCCGGTGGCCGATCTCGAAACTCGGAAATGAAAATATCTTCCAATCTTCTACCCCGCCAGCGCTCCTTGCACCAAGTGTTGAAAGTGTAATGATACGGTTTAACACGGCGAAATCCACCTTCCATATAGTATGGCGCAGGCCACGGGTCACAGGGTGTCACGACCACATCGGGGGGTTGTTCGAATTCGGTCGCCGGAGGAGCCTTAACGGGCTCCTCGACGTTGACAAGAGCCATCGTGGGTGGTGGAGGGAGTCGTAGCTTGCCTCGCCGAAGCAAGTAAGCTGTAATGCGAGGTGACGGAGCCAGAGGGGACGCAAAGAGCGTTTTTTTCAACGGAGGTCAACTGGCGGGGGCTGTCGTCGGATGGGAAAAAATAAAATTGGAGAAAAGCGATAAGGCCAGGCACGCGGAGTTTCCAATGGCTGGCCTCCAATGGTGGGGGCTCTCACCCCCCACCTCCCAACTCTTCCCCAGTCTGCTCCCATTGCTTGCCTTTAAGAATAACTCTTTTGCATCGTTGGATGCCGATCTTGGATTTATCATGGTAACCTCTGGATTGATCTTGGTCTGGTCGATTTCAGATGAAGACTGCATGGCCATTACATAAGCAGGGAACGACCTCGGTTCAACAACTCCGAGGCAGCGGGGAGATGCGCTGGAAGATCCCTATTGCTGAGGGGGTCGACTATTCTTCTCTTTCACATCTTCGAGAGTGATTAATCGATTGCTGTCAACACGCTGTGAGCGTCTCGAGTCATGGCTACCCCCGAGTATCAGGCGAAGAAGCGCCGTACGCGTAGCGACTACGGCTATCATCAGGTGCACCAGACAAGATGGTATATGTTACAAGGAGAACAAGAATATACTATTTCCTACTAACAACAAGGTTAGGTTTGACAATGACATGTATGCGCACCTGAACAACACCGTCTATACTGCCCTCTTCGACACCATCGCCAATTCGTACCTGATCGAGCACTGCGGGATGAACCCTTTCAGCGTCAACAATCCCACCCCGAAGAGTGCAGAAGGGCAAGCGTCCAACCTGACGGCCGGCACCGATCAAATCGGGCTCATTGTCTCCACACACTGTGATTTCTTCGCCTCCGTTGCTTTCCCGGACACCCTGGAAGTAGGCCTGCGGGTCGCTAAACTGGGCTCATCAAGCGTTACCTGGGAAATTGGCGTTTTCCGCAAAGGAGAAGAGGATGTGAAGATGGTTGGCACATACACGCACGTTTTTGTACTACGGGAGACTATGCGCGTTGGCAAAGGTGGCATGGAGAGTCAAGTGCGAAACGGACTGGAGAAGCTCCTGAGTCCACCTGTGGCCAAGCTTTAGCAAGATTTGCTTCTGCTTCTGCTTCACCAGTATTTGATGATTATTTGTGATGTAAATAGTAGCTTCGATGGGCCTTGGCTAGGTATCTGTCTCTAAATGGCATAACCCTTGAAATGAACAGATAGCAAACACACTACCAGAGAAGACAGAGGACTGCAACTACGTAGAGAATACACTTGGAGAGGCGATAAATGAGCATTGCCGAAGTCAAACTGAGTGGACCAACCAACCCATATCCAAAACAACGGCCAACTCCACTCCGCGGGGGAAGTTCGAGTTGTCTGCGCGTCTCTCGGATATCCCGGGGGATTTGGGGTTGAAGCATTGGCCGGAATGATGATCTTCGGCACTTCTCCACAAAGATGGTCTCTGCCATGAGATAAATAGATGACGGGGGACCCCGGAACGCTATGCACAATCCTTGGGGCTAGTTAAGTATCCTCACAATCGCAACTATACGATGCAGCCCACCATCTGGGCCGGTATCATCGTCGCCTTTGCGACCCAGGCGATAGCAGACTCATCTCTGACAGTACGCACCAGAACTGGTGTCTTTACCGGTCTTCATAACCCGGAGTTCAATGCAGTGCGGGAATTCCGTAGCATTCCATATGCACAGCCTCCAATTGAGTCGTTGCGTTTTCGACCTCCTGAACCGTTGCCATCCTCATCGAAGCATCATGATTCAACACAATTTCCCCTTTCATGTCCACAATTCGTATCCAGCAAGCCCAGCTTCTGGAACCAGGCAACTCCTTATCTGCTTGCAGACAATGGCAATCAGAACCACTCAACTGGACTCCCACTCCAAAAGTCATCAGAAAACTGTCTGAACCTCGCCATCTGGACACCATACAATGTTTCCCCCAATGCAAAGTTGCCAGTCATCTTTTTTATGACAGGAGGAGGTTTCAAGACCGGTGGAGTTGACGTGCCAGCTCAAATCCCATCGGCCTGGGTCAATCGAACGCAGGAACACGTTGTTGTAACTATCAATTACCGTGTCAATATCTTTGGATACCCCAATGCCGCCGGATTGAAGAACCCAAACCCTGCCATGTTAGATCAGCGTCTCGCTCTCGAATGGGTTCACGAAAATATCGCCGCGTTCGGTGGAAACCCTGAGGCCATTACAATGTGGGGACAATCCGCAGGGGCCATCAGTACTGACTATCACAACTACGCTTTTTGGGACAATCCTATCGTCCAAGGCACTTTCTCACAGTCTGGCACGGCTGTCAAAGAGCTTACATCCTCCGATTACGCGCAATCCAACTTCACATTTGTAGCCAAAAATGTGGGATGCGACTTTCCGGATAACTCGAAGAAAGAGCTGGAGTGCATGCAGAAGGTTCCCATGGCTAAGATCGAGAGCTTTGTTGGCCAGTATACCGGAGAGCCCGGGCTAACCTTTGGGCCCATCGCTGATGAGACTTTGATCTTTTCCGATTATCCAGCACGGGCTGCTGCAGGGAAGATGTCACCTCGCCCGGCAATCTTCTCTGATGCCGCCAACAACGATGCCAGTCTAACTTCCTGGCCTTCATCAAATGTCACCGAAGGTCCGTACCAGCCTACAGTTGACGCGGGAACCTTGTCTGGCTGGGTATGCCCGACGGCCAACACAAGCATCCTTCGCGCATCCGCCAATCGCATCACATATCGATACCAGTACGCTGGAATCTGGCCAAACCAGGACCCCTACAAATGGATGGGCAGCTTCCACTCCGCCGACTTGATGATGTTCTTTGGAACCTACTTCTATAACGCAATTGGCGCCATATCGAAACCTTCTGATGCGGAAATCAAGACAAGCCAGGTGATGCAAGATCACCTTTTGGCTTTCATGAAAGACCCTCGGAAGGGCCCTGCTGCGTTAGGCTGGAAACCGTATACATATGGGAGCAGTGTTCTACGATTTGGGGCAAACGGTATCCCCGTGCAGAAAGTCAGTGGATATGAAATTGACGGTCCTTGCTTTGGAAATGGCACATATAATGCATTCCCATAGGCTCTACATTATGGAAATAAGAAAAGCATCAACCAGGCCCGGGCCTTCATGGATACTAGTGTGACCAACGAGTTCCGAAAGTGTGTCACCAAATGATTTATTATACTAGTAGAATGAGATCAACTTCCCACATCTAAATCAGTGAGAAGATTTGGGGTCTCCACTGGCAGTGTTGGCTATAAATACCGAGGCCTCTCATAGCCCTTGATTAACTTCAGAATTCTCCCAGACTTTCTTATCCCCGCCTTCCAAGGCCAGATCCAACATTTTTGTAGCCAGTTTATCTACCTTCACAGAAGGCCCTAGGCCGAACACTAAGCTATGGAGACTAAACTCCCGCGATAAAACTATAGCCGGCTTCACAATATAGGACTTGAAATCCGAATGCTCATCAGCGAAAGTGAGGAGCTCACTTTCCACTTGTCCCTATTAACCGTCAGCATAATATAATTATTTATAAGGAAGGTTCACCAGTAATCTTACTCGTATGCGTCGGTAACTTCGCATGATCCAGAGCGGCTTGCTCTGATCCCGTTCTGCCCCGGCGCCGCTGCAATAAACAAATCGGAACGGCTTCTGGCAAGTCTCATTGAGGAGTTGCGCCGCAGCTATGGTGTAGTCGATGCTGACACGGCGAGCGGTGTCTTCGTCGGGTACTTTTCTCGGTATCATACCAAGTGTCCTGCGACAAATCAGCTGGCTGATATCACCAAGGACGGCTTATGTGGGGGTATACCAGATACACGCGTTGGCACCCTGGATCGCTTCCTTGGCAGTATCAGGGTATGAAGAGAAATCTTTCATCAAAACGACCTTGAGCTTGTCATGCGCTGGTAATTCGCGCCGGCTCAACGCTACAACGGACGTAATCGAAGGGTGTTGCAGGCACTGGCTAAGGACTTCGCGACCAACGAAGCCACTGGAACCAGTCAGAATGAGTTTCATGGTGCTTAGACGGACGAAGAAAATTATAGAATAGAGGCATATGCTTGTAAGAAGGCGCTTGAGCTGAGCCTGTTTTGCTTGAACGATGTAGCCACCTCGAAGAATGGAGTTGATGTTGGGTCGCCTGAAAGCTGCTGTAGTTAACTCCGGTAAACCCGCCTGGTCACCCAATACGGCAATTTTTGGATCGACGAGCCGAGCCTGATGCATTCACCGTGGGGGCATTATTCCATGCCGAAAGTCCATCAAGTTAGGCTGTTTCTTCTTCTCCCCCTTCGCCAGGGCCCATCCGAGGTCGGGTGGAGTGAGAAAGGGGGTCAGTCTTGGGTTCTTTGATGTTGATTTGGGCCAGGATATCGTGTATCATTCGAATAGACATAGGCGCCGTTGTGAATACATCAGACTATGATACAATGATATATGAACAGGCAATCCAAGTTCTTCAGTTGAAGTTCCTTCTATTAAAATTCTATGGAATGTGCCATTCACTCAAAGAGGCAAGGACTTGACACTGATACCCATGCGCCGTCGCAGATCATACCAATGTCCCCGATCGCATGAACCAACTCTAATCTAAGTAAGAGGGCAAAGAAAAACAAAAACAAATTCGCCAGAATAGGCTACGATCAAGATACCGTATGCCCGAAAGATATACCTAGTCATCACGCCAAGTCTAAAAACACTTTTGATAACCAGGAAACACGCTAAAACGCTTGCCGAAGTTGAAAATATAGAGGCAAAAAAATTCAGAGGCGTGTTGAAAAACTGTCGTAATTGGATCATGTATTGATGATTCGTCATGGTTGTCGAAAAGACATGGCTGGCCATTTAATCGAACTTAGGCATAACGATACTGTTGCATCGAGACACGTTGGCGCTGGCGGGTGGCGAGACACCACGACGCATCGTTTCGCCGTCATCATCGAGCCACCACTTAGGGTAGGGGCCAGGGATGAAGCGACCCTTCGCGTCCCAGCCAGCGACCCAGTGGACACCGTCATCAAGCAGGAAAAAGCGGAGTTTCTCAGGCTTGGAGCCCTTGTGCAGCGGAGCCGAAAACCAACGGCAGCGCTCTTCGAGTTCCGATTCGAACATGTAGCGGTGGAGAATACGGCAATAGACCAGCGCCGCGGGAAACTTTTCTTCAACGGCGCAATCATCACGTTGAATGAGATGCCAGCCGCGACCGGTCAGGAATTTGTAGGTTCCTGGGACGGGAGTTTCCCAATGTTGTTCTCGGTTGACATCACTGTCGATGCGATCACCATGTTGGAACCAGTAGGTGGGACAACAGAGGGTACGCAGACAGAGAAAGAGGTTTGGGGCCATGATCGTCGATGGCAATGTGGTTGACAGGGGGAACACGCGAGTTGGATCGGATCGGAAAGATCGTCCAAGCAAGGAGATATCAAATAGATAGGGTATGGAACAGACGCTTGAAGTACAAGAAAAAAAAGAGGATATCCGCGGGAGGAAGGGGCAGCTATAAGTCGACGTCCATGATGACAAAAAGGCAAGGGATCAATCGCGCGAGAATCGAGTCGAGTTGAGAATGGTGAGGGTGTTCCTTCAGCTTACACAGAAGCTCGGTGAAGAATCCCTGGGGGGTGTGCAGATGCTTATCACAAAGAATGTGGAAAGGAGGCCAGGGCACGAGCCGTGGTCCGAGGCAGGGACTGGATAGGAATGTTCAATGGCAAGGCGTTTGGAAAGTTGCGTTATCGTTGCGGTGAGCAGCCGTTCCTTAGAACCGTCGCAGCCGTGGGGGGAATTGACGGGGTGAGTTTCGGGAAGGTCCGTGATAAGCGTGCAGCGGGCCGCGAAGGAGCTCAAACAGCTAAATAGCTTGCGATGGGCGAGATGGCGATCCGCGACAGATTCAGGATGGTGTGGGATTGAATTGAAGGTCCGACCAGATTAGAGGGGGGAAGGAATCGGCTCAATGCAGGGATTTTTAGCCAACTGCTATTGCTCAGCACGAGCGCATGCGAGAGAGAAGGCCTTTGAGTGGAGGAATGTCATGATGCGAATGCGAGTGATGGTGATATATAACAAAGGGAAGAAAGAAAACCGGGAATGTGTGGACTTTGCGGTTTAGCTTTGGCTGCCAAGCTGGAAAAAGCCGGCGGCGGCTCCACTTCCTCCCGTTGCCACTTCATCTCATCTTTTCCCTCCGTACCCACTATGTCCTTAGGGTAATCCACTTTCCTTTCTCCCTCTTTTATCCCTCACCCTTTCTAACGGAGGTGTGGAGCCCATCTGGACGACTCTGACACAGCCAAAGCCGTTCCTTGGCCACTTGCCAACCCTTTGGTTCGAGGTTTCCCCCCGGGTTTTCTCTATCCGGACAGCGGTGATATTGCGGGTCTTCTCAGAATAGTCTGCCTGGTTCCAGATCAGGGGAGAAACTCTGTCATCAACTGCTCGAGACCGTTCCACTCAGCGAATCGTCTCACACCACTTTCTCTTGGCGTTTGTGTCGAGGAAGTTTTTCTCAGGCGAGACCCGCGTGGCTCAGCCTTACATCGGATTGCCTAAAAAGAGACACGAGGAACCTTCGTCACACGCAAAATTTTTGGAGCTTCGGGTTCTTTCGCTGCTTTTGAAAATTTTATTTCAATTCTGGCCTGTGCCTTTTAGCTTTGCAGCATGCTCAAGGCGCCTCAACTATGCTCCATTCTGTATTTCTTGGCCGGTGCCTGGCCTGGGCCACAACCTTTGGGCACACCTGACTTCTGAAATTTTTTAAATTTTTGAAAGTCATTATTCTTATTAATTTTTTTTTCTTAGGAGGGGCTGCCCCTGGCCCACCGGTTTCACTGATGGGCTCCTAGTAATCAGAGCCTTGGATATCCTGACTGCTAGTGAACTGCCTGAAAGTACGGTGACTACAAATTCCCATTCCAAAGATAGCTTTGCCCATCGCTTGTTGGCTAGAGCCGATGAGCGAATAAGCCTTAATCGTTAGTTCGAAAATCGCCGGCCTGAATAAACCCGAATGTCATCAAAGCCACATATTCCGTAATCAGCGAGTGTATAGCCACAAGTAAAATTGCGACCAGCTCCCTCTCGGTTACGACGTCATACACCAATGACCATAGAGATTCTCGGACAAGAAGAGATACATCGTGGGGCGTGGTCGAGACTCGAATTTATTTAGGCCGCCAAATTATCAACCCTCGACCTCGCTTTAGCAAATATATAGGACGGCTTTATTCAGAGGCAACCCCATTTTAGTTCGGCAAAGTGTACTTACTGAGTTAGACAAGTTTACCGTAAACACCCTGCAGCAATGAGAGTTCGCTCTTTCACTAAGATCTACGTTATCAAAAATGATTGGATTTAAGCAACTTAGACTTAGATACATGGTGGTCCATCATTTCTCAGAATTCTCATTTCACCTTCGGAGTCTTCGTAGTCTTCGTAGTCTTCGTGGCCTTCGTAGTATACGAATTCATGTAAAATTCCACGAAAAGGTATATCAAAGGGAAAAGGTACGAGCTTGCCACGACCAAAGGAAATCCTCCTCCCTGTTTACTCAAGCATGGGATCATGGCGACTTCATTAGATCCACTTGATGATTGATTGCCGCTCTCGAGCGAGTCGACTGCCGGAGGCGAGTTCATATGCAATGGAGCTTTGTATCCCACGAAAAGATAAAAGGAAGCAAAAGTCAGACCCACAATAAATTGAGCAATTTGGATTCTGGTCAGAGCACGTTTGAAACCCTTGGAGACGGATATCCCCAGTGTTTGAAGGGTGAAATAAAAGTACTATAAATATCCAGAGATCCTTGTTAGCACGAAGTATAGACAATTCTGAGATTTGCAGTCAAGGATCAAGAGAAAGGAACATCGAATTACCATCAGAGTATGCACGGTCGCATTCAGCATGGCGCCTGGAGGAGCCATTGGGGATTCATATCTTAGTCCTGTCCAGCCAATGATGATAACTCCGGCATGATGGAATGTCTGCAGGGTTGAGCTCTTCTTTCCTCGTGAGAGAATTATGAGCGTATCTATGACCTCATAGAACTTGCTGATATAGAAGATCCAGTACATATAAATGACTTTTTCTTCAGAGCCAATAGATGGTTTCCCCAAGACTGTGAAAAGAATCCTTAGATAACTAGTCCTTCTTATGGCCTAGAGTTTCCATTTGAGTATCTGAACTTACATCGATATTCTTTCGAGTCAAACTGACACAAGAATTCTATCAGATGGGCGGAGTGCCCCTCTTCTAACCTTGATGTTGCCGAACGCCAATGGGAATATTGGTTGTAAGTCATCCCGCAGAAGGCCCATGCAGAAAACAACGCAAGCAACGCATTATGCGCAACCATAAATGCCTTAAAGGTTGAGGTCCTGGCCAAAGCCCATGGTCTGTACTGCCGATGAACATTGAATTTATTCAAGAGAAAGACGGCAGTTACATATGCTGCCACAAAGGTGAACACGAATTCGGGACTCATCGACAAATGAAAAAATTTGGGGTTAACCTCCAACGGGTGGAACAAGGTTGAGGTACTGAGAGGCATCAGAGGAATCCGTATGAGTGGCTTGGGGGGCACCTTGAATGTCTCCAAGGGTGGGAGCGTAAGCTCGATTGATCTGAATGTTTTGAAAATATCCATGTTGATAGTATTTCGTACTCTCTAGATTTTTCTTCCTCTTCGGCCTCGCCAGTCGGAGCCGTGTGACGAGTATTAACATTTTATAATACTCTCGTTCCATTCTTGCCTCCCCTAGGGTAACGGAAGACAGGTCATCGGGGGCGAGGGGCTGGCAATAGTTCAATGTAGATCCCTCAGGGATCTGCTCAAGCTCGCAGCAGGTTTCTTCCGAGTCCCTGTATATTCCGTATTATACATCGATAGAAGAATAAGAAATATGCAATATTGCAGTTTCCTGCAATATCTCACCTGTCTTCATGTACAGGAGATGCAAGGTCTGCATGACTGTCAAATACGTCAAATAAGGTTTCCTTGTGACACAACATCTCACAAAAAGAAAAGAGAAAAAGAAATTAACAATAGTTTATCACACTATTCAAATGGCTTAGAAGAAAAAATTCAACAGGTCTACTCAGTCAAACAGGCATTTTCTTGCTTGGTTATGGGTGTACATACAGTACATACTTAATTTCATATGATTTTTACGGGAGACGAGTACGCGACCGTCGTTTTTGCACCAGAAATATCAATTTCAACAGTTCAAGAATGTTTCAAACAATGGCATGCGAGATGGCAGTATCGTTTTCGCTAAACACCAACGAGAAGCCAACATGAGAATCAGATAACCTGAATCAAACTTTTCCCCCCGCATACGTAACTTTCCCTTCGCATGGTTCGCCATCGTGGGCTATCAAATCTGCATGGCCTAATTGTGCAACGTGGCTTGCTCATGTGACTTGTATGATGGAAAGGAAGATAGATGATCTCTAAACCTTATGCAATGTTCAGCTCCGCTGAAAGCTTTCCCTGTTACGGAGCACGGAGTATTCTGCAACTAGTTTCTATGTATGTATGCATGTACTAACTAGTAGTATCTTGATTGACAGGGACCGATACCTAGGTAGATATATTGGTCATCACTGCTCCGTGATGGCGGCACTTGTCTTGTTAAAATGATTTCCTAAGCCCCGTTTGTTAGGACGCGTCTACTTTCTTCGAAATGAGCCAGATCACAACAGAACCGGCGAAATTATTGCTTTCAAGGCAACAAAGCCATGCTACCTTACAACCTCATTCTGTGCCTCCTATCAAGAGGAGCTCAAACAGTCCCAGTTTTCTTTCGTTCAATATAAGAAATACATTCGCTCTCATCGTAATTCCTTTGGGGGCGCTCAGTGTTGTTCCGTGGGTGCCGCTTGAGGGAAAAACTTTTCTGTTTGGGGTGTTTTATGCTTATTTACGCTCGTTTGCCATAGTTACTGGTAGGTCGATTAACCCCGTTTGTTTTATTTTACCCCTACAAAGCGAGCTGCAGCTTCTAATAAAGTCATATTATAATAAAACAGGCTATCATCGTCTCTGGGCACACAGAACCTACACCGCTAGCACGGCTTTGAGATTCATATTTGCACTGCTCGGTGCCGGTGCCGGGCAGGATCATATCAAAAAATGGGCTCGCGACCATCGCGCCCATCATCGCTACGTTGATACCGATCAAGACCCTTACAGTATTAAAAAGGGGTTCTTCTATGCTCATATGGGTTGGATCATATTCGAGAATAATAAAACCTCGACGACTGGTCATGTGGATATCAGCGATCTCAAATCCGATAGAATAGTGGAGTGGCAGAGACGATATTTTGTGCTCTTATTCTCTATTATGGGATATCTTGTTCCTTCTATCGTCTGCGGATGGTCCCATGGCGACTTTATCGGAGGTTTCATTTGGGCAGGCTGTATAGGTACAGCCGTGCAGCAACAGCTTACGTTTTGCGTGAATTCTTTGGCCCATTGGGTCGGGGATCAGCCTTTCACAGCCACCAAGTCCGCGAGGCAAAGTCCATTGGCCATCACTGTTCTTCTGATGGGAGAGGGCTATCACAATTATCACCATGAGTTTCCGACGGACTACCGCACGGGGATTCGGTGGTATGACTTTGACCCAGGCAAATGGATGATCTCTTTCTTATCTTTTATTGGGCTTGCCACTGGTCTAAAACGCTTCCCGCAAAATGAGATCAATAAATCTATATTACAGCGAAAACGCGAGAGACTAGCAAAGGAAGGTGAGGCCGTGGATTGGGGTGTGCCTCTTGAAGAGTTACCGGTCTGGAAGTGGGAGGAGTACGAAGAGCAGACCAGAACGGGGCGTAATTTGATCGTTATCAGGAGAGCAGTGCATGACGTTTCAAATTTCGTGGCCGAGCATCCTGGAGGTCCAGCATTGATTTCAGGGGCAATAGGGAAGGATGCAACAGATATGTTCGAGGGAGGAGTATATGGCCATTCCAACGCGGCATCGAACTTGTTGGATAACATGAGAATAGCTGTCATCGGAGAGCCCAAGCTGACTCGTAAATAAGCGAGGTATCACTATAAGAACAGGCTAGTGCTAGAGGGCTTTGTTAGCGTTCGTCGTTACATTTTACGTACAATGGAGAGTTTGATGTTTGATGTTTGATATTTGATGCTCTGATCATACTTCAGGTAACGTTGACCAGAGTCGCCTTTTGATAGTCTAGAGAGCCACATTTGCGAGTTCCATGACTTAATTTCTATCAAACATCTTTATACGACTCTTCTCGAGTTTATACCTTGATTTATCCGTAATCTCGGAACGCTATCCCGAGGTTTGCGCTAGGGGCTAGTGGCTTCCTTATGATCACTCGGCTGACAGAGAAGACAAGAAATCATGCTATGTCCTGGCGAGCTAACATATGATTTTTGGGCTGGCTATACTTTCAAGATAAAAAGACTCTTTCAAATTTCTGTAATTCAGCATTCGCTCTGGCACTTCTTAACGCGTCGTGAAAGATGCCTGTTCAACAGGAACTTCTCAATTTTACACAAAAACGACAGTAGAATATGTAAACATTGACAACGTTAACCTGGCAGGCTAGAAGCTTCATCGCTAATCACTTTCAGGTAGTTTGTCTGGAATCTAATCTCCCAACGGTGTCGTGGTGGGGACTTGGTAAGAGCAGTTCCGGAGCAGACGTAGCCGATGCTTCTCCGCATTTCCCCCCCACTTCCCCAGATTTCCCGATCTCGCCATACATTTTCACCCCCGCTGATTCAAGTTCTAATGCCATAGTACCCAAGACAATATGGAGCCGAAGATACCCCAAAATTCACATCCCTATACGGACATGGTGCCTTCTCAGTCAGGACAACATAAAGTCAAGAAGAAACGAGTTCGGAATTGGACTGCTGAGGATCGCGCCGTGCATCGCGAATTCGAGAAGTCAAGACGAGAGGCCTTTAGTGAACGCCTGACGGTTAGTTGATAGGCAGAAATAAACGTCGTGCATATTCTAATAGGACGTCCAGGAGCTGACTAACTTACTCCCTGTGCTGAAATCCGAGCAACGTCCTTCAAAACATGTCATTATAGACGCGAGTATCTCTTACCATAAAACACAAGAAGCCAGGTCTCAACAAGCGGCCGCTGTCATTCAAGATCTCATCTCCGAGCGTGATGATCTACTACGAGAGATAAATGACCTTCGATCCCTGTGTCAGTGCCAAGCGAATGTTTTTGTTCCGCGTCAGGCCCGACCAATCGACTCCGCTGTGGTTACGATGTCGGCAGACAAGGGACCGACTGCACCCACCGATAAACAGACAGAAATTGATCTTTACGCTACAACACAACAAAATAATCTTCCCAGTTCCGCCCCAGGCATTGTCTCTCTGCCGATACAAACGCCTCAATCCGGTCTTCCGCCTTTTCCTCAGCCATCCAATAACGCAGAAGCTTGGTCATGGCCTCACTCTCCCAAACCCCGGGCTATATCTTTCCCTTCAAGTTCCAGAGAAGATACCCCAAATATCTGGAATCAACAACCTGGTATAGTCATAGCGACGCCACCAAAGGACGTGGAGCTGGCATATGGCCCCCATACATCACATCTAATCAACGATTCCGCTTTATTCTGGACCCAACACCCTAGGCTCGATACCACGACACCGCCAGGAGATACTGAATTGCCATACGAAACAAATGCAACAACTATATCCGGAGGTATATCTTTTCTATGGCCCCAAAACATGGTTACTCCGACAACTACAGCATCAAGTGAAGAAGCGACGCTCAGCACTCAAATAGTCCAACCAAGAGATCCATTCTTAAACCCGGAGACTTTATCTATATAGGTGAGCAATATTCCCTTGATGGGTATGGTAGCGACAATCTCTCATAATGCTTTCCTAAAGGACCTTCATGGCCTCCTCGATCTTCGCTTGGCTTCTCTTTTCTGCTCCGACAAACAGGGCGAGGGCCTCGCGGAGCCGTTTCCTTGTCTCCGGATCCGCCTCATTTGCCTTGTCGAGCTCGACACCACCATTTGCAAGGTAGTCAATATCTGTGCGAGACAACTTTCCATCCCAATTGGGTCCGATCAGTGGATCAATCTGGGCAAGCTTCTTCAGACGCTCCGGTGTGGGTGCAGCATCCTTATATGGATGATCGGGTTTGTTCACACCCTCTCCAGGCTGTTTGGCTCCATCATACGGAAGATTTGCCAGTTCTGTGAGCACCATGTGTGAAATAGTCGCCGAATGGCAGCCCAATTCACCGGCTGCCATTGCTTCCTGTGGAGATATGAAGCTGTTGTCGCACCTGTCAGTCTCATTCGCTAGACACATGTACTTCGCCTTGCATACCTAGCATTCTTGAGGAAGGGCTGCTCTTTGCCTGTCTCCTTATAAAGCCGCTTGTATGTCTCCAAGATCTGGACCAAACGAGGAGACATCGGATGCAGCAAAGCTGGGTCGTCGGACTTGGGCCACAGTTCCTTTTCGTCGTGTGCGCGAACCTCTGCATGCGAATTCAAGTTAACTGGGTGTCCTTTTAGATGAAATGAGGAGGTTATTACCGTTATAGTAAGGACTGATATACAAACAGCCAGCCTGGCTAGCTGCAATAGCCTGGTGGACACTGAAGAGTGCAGTTCCGAGCGTACGGATACCCTCTTCTTTGAGAATTGGACAAGCATTTAGAGCAGGTCCAGTGCTGGGTATCTTGATGCAGAAGCGATCTTTGGAGACGCCCAGACTCTCGAATTCTCGGGCGTAGGCTCGCGCATGCTCCAGTGTCTTCTCCGTATCATAGGCATTGGATGGGAGAGTCTGAAGTAGACACCGGCCTTGGATATTGTCGAGGTTGGCCTTGGACATCAAGCATGCCTAGAATCTTTGTATGAGAGGAGTTCATTTTCTTTCACATAGAATGAGATTCCTACCATTCGAGTATAAATGGCTAACCAGCCTTGGTCCTTGTACTCCTTAACCACACTCTTGAAAAGCTCGTCGTTGACTGGGTTGCACATTTGTTCATGCACCCAGCCCTGGTTACTAGTCATATCATGGGGAACGATGGGCATGCTCAAAGTATATGCTGGGTCCATCCAGTCGACATCCACGTTTACTATGCCTGTCAGATTTCATCGCATTCAAAGTTTCTTCTCTCCCGATAATGTCTCCTTACATTGCTCAGAAAGCTTCTGAAGCCATGTTACATTCTCTGCGCTACCCATGTTGGGAGATTTTGGTGCAAACGTCTTGAAGGTATAGAATTAAAGAACACCGACACTGAAACCTAGCTGGCAGCAGCTATTAGAAATGGCTACATAAAGGGGGTTTATATTTATATATCGATATTGATCAAGACAACTCACAACTTTTAGATGGTTGTGACCCCTCAAATGGGCCATACCTTGCATAGGCCACACACAGGGCATGGACAGATCGGGTAAGAGATAGGAGTCATAAGACATCTCGCCGACCTGGCGCATGAAACCTGTGGCCCAGCATTGGTCGCAGCGAATCGTGCGCACGCAGGACATTCCTGGCCTGTACAGGGCCGGGGCATTCCCGAAAGTCCCGGGCAGCAACCGACTCATGCCACACATCCCGGAGCTTCTGATAGGTCAGCTCCGCTTCTTCGGTCGCACACAGGTCAAAGGACTCGGCGTTGATGCCGCTGGCACACGCAGGGCACCCCGCGTCATGACCTGACGGGAAAGGGGATTGAAGCGCCACCATTGGTTCACAGCTCGATCGGCGCCGCTAGCGCACCCCAGATTCCAGTTTGGTTGATCTGCCAATGGTGAGACCGCCTGCACAGTGGTGGGGTATATATTCGAGCTGTGGAACTTGAGGCTCCTGTTCTGTATGAAAGATCTTCAAGTTGAAAGCTATAATCATGTCGAAGCACAGTCTGGACGATGACCTCAAGCCGAAGTCGGTGTTTGTGGAGGATGCCGAGGCTCAGGAAGGTCTAGGGAGCTACAGTCACAATTTCAATGCACGGTGCGACCAAATGACGCTACTCGTTGAGGGTTATGCCTGAACTGACGCAAAGGTGATTGAAAGGATCTCTAACCCCCTCTCTGGGATCGCCAAAGTAGATCTTTACGATCGCGTTCTCCGCTTCTGCCAGGAATTTGGGTTTGAGCACGAACTGGAGACATTTCAGAAAGGAGCGCTAGCAGCACAGCATCAGAAGGCATTCGAGGACTTATCTGAGTTGACAGAGGAGGATAAATACCACCTGAGGCGTGAACATACGCGTGCGTAACATCATGTCCTCTAGATGTCATGATCCTCCCCAGACTAATGCAAACCAGACAAATGGCACTTACCCAAGGATTTATATTTCAGTATCGCATTATGCTCTCTTGGATCAGCAATCCAAGGATGGGACAACACTGGCGCCAACGGCGCCAATCTTTCATTCCCACAGGAGTTTGGTATTGCGGACAATGCGTGGCTAATTGGACTCATCAATTCTGGGTAAGCAAGCTGAATAATACCTTACAGGCATTATTTCATCTAATACTCGACTATAGTCCAACCATATTCGGCCTTCTAAGGTAAGTATTTCTAGCCGTAGATTGGAAGACCAGTTTCTCTAACAGATCGCAGTGCATGGGCAGCGGACCCTCTTAACAATTGGCTTGGCCGACGAGGTACTATATTCCTGACCGGTTTATTGTGAGTGATTCATCAAGCAATCCCATCCTTTTTCTACCTAACAAGTATCAGCTGCGTCTTCCCCGTCCTTGCGCAGGCCTTTACCCAGAACTGGTGGGAGCTCTTGATATGCCGTCTATTTATGGGTCTCGGTACGATCAAAGAAGTCCACAAGCAGCACGCAAGTTTTAATTTATGATTTTAGGCATGGGCGTTAAGATATCCACCATTCCGGTTTTCAATGCTGAAATCAGTCCCGCCTCGATTCGAGGTGGCCTTGTTACAAGTTTCCAGCTTTGGGTGGCATTTGGGGTTTTAGTGTATGTATGCATGGCATTATTACAAGCGAAGTACTGGCTAACTTTAAGGATAGCGGCTTTTGCTCAAACTTGATTTTCTACCGCATTGGAAGGCTGGCCTGGCGCTTTCAACTGGCAGCTGCATTTGCTCCAGCTGTGCCAGTGCTGATTTTCGTCTGGTTTTGCCCTGGTAACATTCACTCTTCAATCGCTTTAAACAGGGCTGATTTTGGTATCAGAGTCTCCAAGGTGGCTTATGAAGAAGCGTCGCTATCAAGAAGCTTTCAAGGCATTCTGCCGACTGCGCAACACGAAACTTATTGCCGCCAGGGATTTGGTACGTGTTCTTGGAGTTATCAATCTACAAATACTAATTGAATATTTCAGTATTATGCGCACTGTCAAGTAGCTACTGAGCGTGCTGCTTTCTCAGGAGAATCTCTGCTCCATCGAGTCTGGGAGCTATTTACAGTACCTCGCCTCCGCCGAGCGATGCTTTCGAGCGCAATTATAGTCACATCACAGCAATTCTCCGGCATAAATATCATGAGCTTCTATTCATCAACTATATTTTCGGTAATCAATTCTTTTTCCTATTATATCTTGGAGGACTTTATTAAGAATTCGAACAGGAAGCCAAGTATTCTACGCACGACTGCCTACTTGCCTCTCTAGGCTTCGGATTGGTCACATTCGTCTTTGCCTTCCCTGCAGTCTGGACTATGGACACCTTCGGCCGACGTAATCTTCTGCTATTTACGTTCCCCAATATGGCATGGTGTCTCCTGGGTGCAGGGTGCAGCTTCTTGATCCCCACAGGATCTGAGGCTCGAGTCCCTCTAATAGCCTTTTTCGTCTACTTGTTTTCAGCCTTCTACGGACCTGGTATGCTTTGGTCCGATTCTTACCTGGAATGTTTAGTAGCTCACAAATTTAGGAATTGGACCCATTCCCTCGATCTATTTCAGCGAAGCTTTCCCGCTCTCTCATCGTGAATTGGGAGCCGCCTTCACGATCTGCGTCAATAATTCAGTGGGGAGTGCTCTCAGCCTTACATTTCCATCTCTACTAAAGAAAACAACGCCCGCTGGAGGTAGGCTGATCTTCAAAATCGAGTAATATGTCCATACTGATGCAAACTTTAGCTTTCGGTTTCTATGCCGGGTTAAACATCCTTGCCTTCCTCGTTATCTTCCTCGTGGTTCCGGAAACAATGTGAGTTTCAGCTACTAAGAGATCTCGGTGATACTTCTAACGCATAATTAGGCAACGGACTCTTGAAGAAGTTGACTATATTTTTGGAGTCCCTGTAAGCAGACATGCGCGGTATCAGATTGGTACTTGGTTGCCGTGGTTTGTTCGGCGCTATATTTTCTTCCAGCGGTCTGCAAAATTGGAGCCATTGTATAAGCTAGAAGGACTATAGGATTTTCAAGAGAGACTCATGCTATATTTTGAATTGTTTGAAAATAATTTACCAGTTGATGTGCTTTTTTCTGAAAATTTGAGATGGGGAACCATCGGGCCGGCAAAGCAGGAGTAAAGCCGTCCCATTTCCGGAAACCGACCATCGGCAAAATGTCTTCTCCCCGAGTTATCCCATTGACCGAGCTTTGATGTCAGGATGGCAACTTTGCCATAAATAATTCCTTCAATTTGCCATTTTGATGGCAAACTCAATTTCATAAAATCTCAACTCACCTACCCTCCTTTGATTCCTTCTAGCATCGGGATGTCGCTCACTTATGAAACCATCCCACTTCGAGTTGAGGGCGTGAACCTCGAGGTTTCTACAGTTCACAGTCTAACCTCCAACCCGCCAATTCTCTTCCTACATGGCTTTGGGTCCTGTAAAGAAGACCTTGCGGATGTACATATCCACCCGTATCTAAAGCAGCATGGATACATCGCCTTCGACGCACCAGGCTGCGGCCAAACTAAGAGCGACACACTTTCTGCCACCGACATACCTTTCCTTGTCGCAACCGCAGAGGCCTTCCTGGAGCACTTCAAGATCACTCGTTTCCACTTGATGGGTCACTCTATGGGTGGACTCACAGCGCTCTACCTAGCCCACCGCAATCCCGACCGGGTGCTGAGCTTTGTAGATATCAAGGGTAACTTGGCCCCGGAAGATTGCTTCCTCAGCCGACAAATCTTCACCTTCCGATCAGATGATCCCGAGGAATTCTTCAACGCCTTTATTGAGCGAACCCGAACCAGTGGCTCTTACGGGAGCGCCCTATACGCGAGCACCCTGCGGGCGCGAGCTCAACCTGAAGCGATACGGCCAATTTTTGAATCAATGGTGCAGCTATCCGATGAGGCAGATCTGCTGGGAATGTTCCTGGGACTGCCTCTCCCGCGTATGTTTATGTTCGGCTGGGAGAATAGGGGCCTGTCGTATCTCGAGCGACTAAAGGAAGGAGGCGTGGAATTGGCACAGATCGAGCAGTGTGGGCATTTTCCCATGTACTCCAATCCAGTGGAGATGTATCGTCGGATTTCTACTTTCCTAGATATGATAGGACGCAACTAGCATTTAGCGAATCAACGTGATAGAGCATACGAAGTACCCCATAGTGGACAGGGATTATTTGATCGGAAGGATTCTATCCTCCTGCCCCATCCGGCATAGTGGCATGTCCCTTTGAATAAAGTGCTGGACAAGCTTTCCACTTCTGACTTCACTCCTTGGTCATCCTAATCTTCTTTTTCTTTTTCTCCTTCTTCTCCTTCCGGTAGTTAAACTCTTAATTTCAATATTACATATTCGCTATCTTCCGGGCGGGCCGAAAGACCGAAACCCAAGCAATTGGTCCTACCGAGTTTAGTTATGCGAGCTAGGTACTGTGCTACACAAGCGAGATCCACCTTTACTGGAAACCATTTCACTATCCCCTTCACTTCACTGGATAATGGCGAACAGACCAAGATAGGCAAATTTCGCTGCCCACCGACAAAAACGTGGAAGGTGGCGTCTGCACCGGATATCCCCATGATCTGGAATGTAACACCCCACATCCAATGATCCAAAATGGTCCAAGCACAGCTCGTGCGTAACCTAAAAACTTTTCCTAATCATGTACAGTCCCGTCAAGCAATGCCTCTGTCCAAGCCACGCCCAGGCGCTTCAGGGTGAGACGGCCTCCGATGGGCCGCCGGCGCACGGATTTCGTCACGACCCCAGACCATTATAGTCCGGGCCAAGTTCGATGCCGCACTAACCGTAAGTAGTGGGACCTTGCGCCAGCTATTGGCTTGCCATTCAAACCGTTCATCTTCGGTGCGGAGGAAACAAGCTTCTGCCCAGCAATTCGAGGGGACCCAAGTGGGTCGTGTATTTATCCCTCCAATTCCAAGAGCAGGCACTCGGGTCCACCCTGAGACATGGAGTCGAGGGTTGCATTGTGGATGGTTTCGGCGGCTCCAGATTCTATTGAGAGAGTACTCTCCGACGGTGTACTGGCCTACTAGCGAATCAATGGGCTTGCAACTAATTTTTGGATTCTCCACCGTTATCATGTTGCCTAATCGTAAGGGATGACTCGGAAATGATGTCTGCTCCCCGCAAAATGAGAGCAGAGCCCATGCGTATTTTAGGGGAGCCGCGATTCAATTCCGTTGAACTTGTCGTTCCACTTTCTCTTTCCTCTGTCGCGATCAACTGAGCTCCTAGGAATTGAACATTATCCTTGGAGGATATTTCCTATCCCTTGTCTCCTAGGATCCCTCTTAAAAAATGGCAGGCAACATATCGGCTGCTAATATTGGTGGTGTTGCTGACGCTCGTCTGGGAGTAGAAGCAGATGTGATTGGTACCAAGGAAGAGCATCCTGAGACGATGTCACACGAGATTCCTCCGCCTATCCTGCATGGCCATGGATCAATTTACCTGGACACCAGTATCAACTTTGAAAGCTATCACTATTGGGCGAATCGTTCTCGGGAGGTCGAAAAGAACATGCGCACTGATAATGTCGGCTTCGCTCAGCTAGGCAAAGTTATTATGGGGAAGAAACCTCAAGCAGCACCGCCGCCAGTGTCTACGGTGAGCAATGTCGATGCTGCCACTTCCAATGAGAAAACGGCAGGCCCCGAACCCTCGAACCAGACCGCGAAAAGTGATACCTCGGACAGCTGGGGAGTGACGGAGTCAGAGTGGGAACAAGCGCAGAGAGCAGCCCGAACTGCAACTTGGGGCTCTATCTTCTACTTGATCACCACTGATATCCTAGGTCCAACCAATGTACCGTGGGCGATTAGCAAGATGGGATACGGGCCCGGGTTTGCCCTATATACCGCTTTCGGTGTCATGGCTTGTTATTCCGGTTTACAGCTGTGGCGCATTTTTGTCGGACTGGACTCGACTCGGTTCCCCATGCGCAATTACGGCGATGTGGCATTCCGAATCTTCGGTAGCTGGGCTCGGATATTCGTCAACTTTTTACAAAGCTTTCAATTCTTCCTGAACGTGTCCCTGTTGATCACTAGCAATGGACAGGGCTTGGCTCAGATGGCAGCGGGTGTCAATGGCAATGGGTTCCTTTGCTTCATTGTGGCTGAGGTTATCTTCATGCTTATCGGATTCATTTTGGGTCAGATTCGCACCCTACAGCGTCTTTCTTGGCTGGCCAATATTGCCATCTGGCTGAACGTCATTGTTATCATCATGACCATGGCCGTTGTTCACGAATATCCCCCCAACTACAAGGCGGTAGAGCAGAGCTATAGCATCCCCAAAGGCCCAGTGGAAACCAGTGCCAACTGGCCTGCCTCTTCTACTCTTAATGATAAGGTGAATGCCATGATGAATGGCGTTTTTGCGTACGGTGGCGCAACACTGTTTAATGAGCTCATGGCTGAGATGAGACGACCTTATGATTTCTGGAAGGGGTTTATTTGCGCCGAAATTTTCATTTACTCTTGTTACTTGATCATGGGCATGGTTGTGTACAGTGCCCAGGGACAATTCACGTTCAACCCTGCCTACCAAGGTGAGTCATGGAACCTCCAATTTCATGACCCTCATTCATTGTACTAAGTCTGGATTTCAGGTATCCCGAATACTGCTTATCGTTTCCAAACTCTTGGAAATGCAATTTCCTTCATCACCGGCGTTATCGCCGCTCTGCTCTATGGAAACATCGGCATCAAGGTATTCTACTCTGCGATTCTTCGCGACGTCTTCCACTTCCCACCCCTAGACAGCCGCAAGGGTAAATGGATATGGATTGCATTGGGTAAGTGAATCGAGTAATCCAGAGTCTGACCATCACTAACCGCCGAATAGTCCCAATTTACTGGTGCCTTGCCTGGATCATCGCTGCCGCGATTCCCCAAATCAGCAATCTGACCTCCTTCGTCGGTGCCGCTTGTATTTTGCAATTCTCCTATACCTTCCCACCGATGCTGCTTGTTGGATACAATGTCCAGAAAGATGCGATGTTACCCGAGGAAGAGTTCAACCCGCAGACTGGTGAAGTGCGACGTGTGGACCATGGTATCAAGCGCTGGATTCGCGGATATAAGAAGAAGTTTGTTTGGAATACCTTTGATGTGATCTATTCGATCGCTGCGCTAGCATCCGCTGGGTTGGGTATCTGGGCATCTGTAACTTCCATGCGCAAGAGCTTTTCATCCTCGGCATTGACACCTTTTACCTGTGCGAATCCAGCTGGCTAAACGCAGGGTCGGCATTGGCGCACAAGAAAAGTGGAAAGTGGAAAGATACGGGTTGCTTGGTTTGATGGATGTTGTAAATAGTAGATATGGGGACTCTAGAGAAAGCAATGTCTTGTTTCAATCATGTGTTAGATCGGGTCGCCAGTTGTATGACTATTTCTTCAGCTAATTTAGTGGTTTATTCATCAGCTACTTTTATCTCCCATGGCTATATCACACTGACCACTCTATAAGAATGTAGTGTATTATGTATTTGACTTCCATTACTAAACTATCGAAATCTGACATCTATTTGCTGGTGCAGAAAACCGACAGTTTTGCCAACTTGAAGGTGGCGCAGTCAGTGAGTGAAAGAATAAAACCAATGGTTTATTATTATTCCTGTAAGATGGCACCTCACTATAGTTTGGAACGTGTACGACAAGCCTTGACCAAGCTTTTTAGCAATCTCACGTGGCTTTCTATAAGCCTACCATAGAGTATCTTGTCCGATTAGCGATTGCTTGACTGAGAAGTCATCGTCTTCTACTTTGAGCACATGATTACGTACTCGTGTGACCCCAAGCTGGTGCTTTCTAATGTCAAGATAAGCTTAAATCCTATACAGCCTTCCTGGTCCCTGAAAGCTGAGTAATGCCTTCATGAGAAGAGAGGGGCGCAGTGGCTGACACTGGCTGTACTTCAAACAGCCTCAGTCCAGGAATCCTTTCCACATGCGGTATGCTTTACGTTTTTGACGTCATAGTTTGTCTGTACTGGCCTTTGATTGGACGCCTCGTACACACCTCTAATTTTAGGCTGTCAGACAAGTAAACACAGGTCACGTGCCTGCACCGGAGCCACAGCTGTTTACTGTTCAGGGGCCCCACCTTCGTATTCTCATACTTGACCAGACCGTTCGAGCCGCTGACGGGATAAGCACTAACTTGGGAGACCATTGCGAAGAGTTGCAAGCAGCAAATATGCCTCTTTTCCGGGAATTTGCGCCCCACCCACTCTCCAGTTCGCGGCGCGGTTATCTGTTGCAGCATCAGGACGTGTCATCTACAGGGGGTTCACATCCCATCGGCTGGGCTATGGGGATCCAATGAATTAGCTACGAAGTGGGTGATACTACTTCAGTGGGGTTAAGTTCGATTCATGTATCTCTGACGATGTGGCGGCCACTTTCTTCGCTTTGTCTGACAACTTACTAGCCCAAAACGCAGCCCTACGAACTCCAAAAAGGGCCGAGTCGCTCCATTTTCCTAGAAATGGATAAGAAGTCTGCAACTAAACGAGGCTGAGACCGAAGCTGCGGTGCAGCGCGAGCCAATCACCTGGTGGGTCTTTTTTGTAGCATCAGCTCCTCCGTGGGGGCCATTGACGCACAGCCTCGCCCAAGGAACTTTATAAAGTCTTGAGCAGCTCGGCATAAGCAGCTTTCTACATTTTAACGACTTTCACGAATAGCTTCACGACCGTCACCATGGCATCCGATGACAACCTATACCTCTACTATGAGCCTAACAAGATTGTGGCCTATGTCTTCGCGGGCTTTTTCCTGCTTACGTCGGCAGCACACATGTGGAAAATCGTATCCACGCGACAATGGTTCGGCATCGCTATTGTTATTGGAGGACTTTGTATGTGCTCCCTTCACTTCATAGATTCTCCCCGTATTTTCGCAATGATCGTGCTAACATGGCAATCTTCATTCAAATAGTCGAAGTTGTGGGTCTCGTAGCACGAGCTATTGGACGTGATCACTTGGATGCACTTGTTCCATACATTATGCAAATGGTTTTGATCCTTCTGGCACCAATTCTCTACGCTGCCGCCGTTTACATGTTCCTCGGCCGCCTAATCCTCGCATCCGGACACCCCAAGCTCTCAATGATTCGCATCAATTGGGAGACCAAGATTTTTGTTGTCGGCGACATTCTTTGCTTCTTGATTCAAGCTTTCGGAGGTACCACCCTCGCCAGGCTGGCCGACTCCGACGATTCGGATAAGGCTCACAAAATTGATGTTGCGAAGAATATCATTCTTGCCGGTCTTGCACTGCAAGTGATCTTTTTCCTGATCTTTTTGCTTTCGGCTGTAGTCTTTCACATCCGGATCTCGAAGCACGGTGTCGCCAAAACAGTGGATCCATCCCTGCACCTGCAAACTATGATTTTTTCGATCTACTTTACTGGTGTACTCATCACGGGCCGTAATATCTACCGTCTTGTTGAGTACAAGAGCGGAACTGGCGGCTATCTTCAGGAACACGAGTGGCCACAGTATGGCTTGGATGTCGGCCTTATGGCAATCTTCATGATCGTTACCTTCTTCTGGTATGGTGCGGATACCAAGGCACGCGCAAACAGCACCGGAAAATATGGTCGTCTCACTCACGAAGACAACACCTGGTCTGGCAACGTCAACGATGACAGCTTCCCTCTCACCCACCCCAATGCTTACGAATCCGGTTATGGAAATGGACCGCAGGTCACGGCATATAATAGCGCCTATAATCCGGGTTACGGCCATGTTTAATTTCGTTGGTCAATTATTCAATTATATGTTTCGTGAAAAAGGTGATAGAGAACACCGAGCATGTTTCAAGATTACTATTATTCCATATTTTGTTTTATTTAGAATCATCATGTTGATTAATGCAGCGTTATAATGTATCATACTATTCCAAGTTATTTCTGCCCAAGCAATTTCAAGTTCGACCCTTAAATCTGACACCACATTTACTATCCATTGATATGCGTAGTAAGCTGCAGTAATCTGCTAGCGACAGAGAGAGATAGATGCGCATGCCCGCTTACCCCTGAACGAGTATTTATTTAAGATCAGTTTCTACTTACCTTTTTAATAGCGGTTGAAGTTTTGTTCTAATTGGAAACCTGGATAAGTGCTCAATGATTATGTCTGGGCTCTTCCCAACGTTGTGCAACTCGCTGGTACTTGACGGCATCACGCAGGACCATCCCCTCACTCAATTGATCTGTTTCACGGCGGAAAATCTCCTGCCACGGAGTTTGGCTCTCCGGACCATTGTATCCACCACGCTCCTCCAATTCAGTTCGACGACGCTCGAGTTCCGCAGGCTCAATAAGAATGTCAACGCGTCGCTTATTGAGATCAACCCGTAAACGATCACCATCGCGTAGAATTGCAAGGTTACCACCTGCAGCTGCTTCGGGGCTTGCGTTCAAGATAGACGGTGAGCCCGATGTGCCAGATTGGCGGCCATCGCCGATACAGGGGAGAGAGTTTATACCCTGGCGCAGCAAACGGGCTGGTGGGTGCATATTAACCACCTCAGCGGCGCCTGGGTATCCTAGAGGGCCAGCACCACGCATAACCAGAATGGTGCTATCATCAATCGGCGTTTTAGGGTCCTCAAGTCGTCCATGGTAATCCTCCGGTCCGTCAAATACAGCAACAGAACCCTCGAAGGCATTCATGTCACTTGGGTTCTCTAGGAATTTTTTTCGAAATTGCGGGGATATCACACAAGTCTTCATGATAGCTGACTTGAATAAAGTACCTTGCATATGAAGGAATCCAGCGTCGGGGATGAGTGGATCGCTATAAGGTCTGATGATCTTTCTGTTCCAAGACTCTTTCCCACGTATGTTTGCCTCAATCGTCTTCCCATTGCAGGTTAAAGCTCCTGGGTTTAGCTTTCCAGCCTCAAGCAATTCGGCCATGATAGCAGGAAGGCCGCCGGCACGGTAGTACTCCTCGCCCAAAAACTCGCCAGCTGGCTGCATGTTCAGGAGAAGTGGAATGTGGAATCCAAGTTGATCCCAGTCATTAAGTGATAATTCAACTCCAATGTGCTTAGCCATAGCATTGATGTGGATAGGGGCGTTGGTGCTGCCGCCGATTGCCGTGTTTGTGACAATAACGTTTTCAAATGCCTCGCGGGTCATGATATCGCTTGGTTTGCGATCTGCGTAAACCATCTCCACGATACGTTCGCCAGTCTCATAAGCACACTGGCCGCGCTCTCGGTACGCTGCTGGGATAGCAGCTGAGCCTGGAAGCGCCATCCCCAATGCTTCTGCGAGTGCATTCATCGTCGAAGCAGTGCCCATAGTATTACAATGACCCACAGATGGTGCTCTAGGAATAAAGTTAGCTCTTGTGTTCACAGTTATGGTGAGAGGCGCATCTGTACCCTCGTGAAATATAGTCTATGAATTCCTCGCGGGTTATCTCCCCCGCAGCGTACATCTCTCGTCCTTTCCAGACCACCATTCCCGAGCCCGCCAACTCATTTTTCAAATACCCGTT
Organism: Penicillium sp. S1701; assembly: GCA_023626415.1. Classification (NCBI taxonomy): domain Eukaryota; kingdom Fungi; phylum Ascomycota; class Eurotiomycetes; order Eurotiales; family Aspergillaceae; genus Penicillium; species Penicillium sp. S1701. Next base: position 1,096,838 of record JAMAGY010000001.1, on the reverse strand, counting down.
CAGCATTGGTCCGACATTCAAACAAATTGCAGGAATATTCTATGTCCTTGATCAGAAGTGTTCCTCTGGGTTTAAGAATGAAAACATACCACTGTTGCTGCCGCCATCAGTGCGGCCGGTGTCGTCTTATCACACCCAGTTAAAAGAACCACGCCGTCTAATGGATACGCATATAAAATCTCCACCAGCCCCATGTACATCAAGTTTCGGTCCAAGCAAGCTGTTGGCCGGCGCGAGCTCTCTTGAATTGGATGACAAGGAAATTCAAACGCAATACCTCCTGAGCTCCGAATACCTTCTCGTACACGCTTCACTAGCTCCAAGTGGTGTCGATTACAAGGCGCAATATCGGACCCGGTCTGTGCAATACCAATTACTGGATTCCCCGACATGAGCTCCTCGCGCGTCATGCCATAATTGAGATACCGCTCGATATATAATGCAGTCATTCCTGGATTGCTCTCGCTATTGAACCAACGCGATGACCGCAGCTTGTGGTCCTGGCGCGGAACCACGAGACCATCCTTGTACCCTGCCAGTTTCTTCTCTAGGTCCTGGGTGCGTTTTCGCAACGCAAGAAGCTCTGCCTCGCAGTCTTCGATATTTACCGGCTGGGAGATGCCATCACAAGAGCAGCCCTCGCAGGACGCTTGAGGGTTGCACGGCATGATTTAGCAAATCGAGACAAGGAATTTCGAAACCGGCGTGGGGGTTATGAACTGCGATAGTGTCCTGAAACCCAAATGGGATACCCTAGGGGAGAAGTTGTCAATGTAAATCGAAGTTATCTGTTCTAAGGTGACAGATGAAAGAATACAGAGCCCCGCAGATATTGGGCGTGCACACTGAGTAATGAGGGAAACCGAGGGCAAGCCGATGAAAAAGGACCCGATCCGGTGCCGACCCCACGGAGTTCCTCCGGCATCCCACGCGTCCTATTGCTCCCCCACACAAGGTGATTGGGCACGGCTCCATGAAGTTGCGTGTTTTATCTGCTTAATACGCGTAAATTTTGATTTGATCTCTCGTTCACTATTTGGTCTGCCAATTTTCACGGGTTCTCGGGATCTATTAGTCTCACAGTAGCAATATACCTAGGTGACCCCACGCTATACATCGCATGCACCACTCCACACTTGGAGCTTTGTCGTACCCACCCGAGCACTCCACTGGAGAATACATGGCAACGATTCAGATCAATGGAAAGATGGAAGATGGTTTCTAGTGACTAGCTAGTCTACTGTACGGTCATGATCGTGGATGGGAGATGTTCGTGTCCCAAAACTAAATCAAAACAAAACCGAAAATTGGTAAACACCGAACGCCTTCTATGCCTGAAAGATAAGATATCTCTTTTGGGCCGCTTATTGAGCCGCGCACTGCGCCGGCTCCTCCTCCTCATCGTCATCAACCCAGGCGGAACCACCCTGTCCATCCTGGGCACCAAATTCCTCCATGTTGCCCTTCGGGTCAAACTCAACTTCGTCCACTGTCTCCGCTGTAATGGGGGCCTCAGGGCCGGGGAGAACCTGCTTAATCTTCTCGAGCATCTCAGGGCTAGGCTTCCAGCTTTCCTCCGGGAACGTGACATTCACAACTAAGTAAAGGTCGCCCTTTGAATCACTGCGTTTGATCGGCATACCCTCACCCGAGACCTTGAGAACTTGCCCAGGCGAGAGAACCTTGCCAGCTGGGTGTGTAAGCTCGATACCACGACCGTCAAGGTGTTTGATGACGACGCGAGAGAAACCGGTCAAGGCCTCAGCCACGGTGACATCGAAGCTAGCCCTCAGGTCGGCGCCAGCTCGGTCGAAAACTTCGTGTTCCTCCTGGACTAAGCGGAAGATAATGTCACCAGGCTCTTGGCCAGGAACCTGGTCCGCTTCACCCTCCAGCACGATCTTTTCTCCCTCGCTAGAAAATGGGGTCAGTCACGACTTGTTTGACACGGTAGGAGGATTTATGAGGGGATGAAATCTTACCGGGAACCAGGAGGGATGTACATCTCCAGGATCTTCTTCTCCTCAGTGGTTTTCTTTCCCTTGCACTTCTTGCATTTGTCCTTGGGGCTGAAGAAGGAACCCTGTCCATTACATGTAGTGCAGGGCTGGGCTGACTTGGTGAGAAATCCACCCTGTTGCATGATAACTTCCTTGATTCCATGGCCCTCGCAGGTGGAGCACTGCTTGACCTTTGCCTTCTCCTTGCCACCTTTGCCGTTGCAAAGACTGCATATAACATTCTTGGTGCTGGCGAATTTGACCGTTTTGCCCTTGTAGAGCATCTCTAGGCTGACCTCGTAGTCCTGTTGCTCGTTGCGGCTTCGGCGAGGCTGATTTCCACCAGGCATGCCTCCCATACCGGGCATAGGACCCATGCCAGGCATATTTCCACCCATGCCACCCATGCCACCGAACATCTGAGCTAGCAGATCGTCAAGATCAACATCACCAGGCATACCACCACCCATGCCAGGGTCGCCGGAGCCGTTAAAGGCCGACATGCCGTGAGTGTCATAAATTTGGCGCTTGTTGTCATCGTAGAGGATTTCGTATGCTTCTTGGACGGACTTGAATCTGATCTCGGCCTCTGGACGCTCATCTTCGGGCACTTTGTCAGGATGGCTGGAGAGAGCGGCCTAGATACGTTTGCTGTCTGTCAGTGCTGAATCTCGTAGCTGCGGTGGCTAAATGGGAGTCGTACCTTGCGGTAAGCCGTGCGAATTTCTTCCTTGCTTGCCCCTCTTTGGATCTCTAGGACCTCTATATCGGCGAAAGAATGGAATCAGTCATCTTGTAATGGGTATTTGTGTGTACGTGCACCGGTGCTCTTCAAGGGTCCTGAGGCATACCGTAAAGGTCGACTTCGACTGCCGCCACTGCGGTTCAGATCAGTAACAGTCAACAAAAGGCGGATAGTAAGAGGCAACACATACTGATTGCAAATATACTCTATTTCAGCGCCTTCTGACTGAAATACAATGGCCCCAAAAAAGAAAAGAAAAGCGTGGAAGAAGTGGGGGAGCAAGTGTTGACAAAGTGAAAGATCACAAGGCCGAGTCGGACGAATTTTTGCGGGAAGCTTCGCGCGGAGGAGCGGCCGAGCCTCCGCATAAAAAGTCCACTCGAACTATCTCCGACAATTCTCACCTCCAACCCACCCTCATCATACCACATCACGTCAAATTTAAGCTCGATGAGGACTACCGCCGGAGGGCTTTTGGCCCGGCGATCCTGGACCTGTATTCAATGCAGAGCGTCGTCCTCATCCACGGGCGCGCAATTCCGCAAACCGAAGAACAATCTCCCCGACACCCCTGCGCGTACGCGTTTCGCTCCTTCGCCAACTGGATATCTTCATCTGGGCTCTCTCCGGACTGCACTCTTTAACTATCTCCTCGCGAAACGTACCGGTGGCCAGTTCTTACTGCGCATCGAGGATACCGACCAGGTTGGTTCGCAGGAGGGATCAGACATGAGCGATTGCTAATATTTACAGAAACGGACAATCCCGGATGCAGAGCAGAGGTTATATGACGATTTACATTGGGCGGGGCTTCATTGGGATGAAGGTAGTTCCAAAGCACAGTACCCCCTTTGAGGCAATCAACTGGAGTTAACTGGTAATAACAGGTCCCGTTGTCGGTGGCCAATACGGACCATATAGACAAGTAAGAGACTATCATATACAATGCTCGGAATGTCACTGACACTCGTTATCACAGTCAGAGCGAACTGCCCTCTATCGAAGCCATACAAATGATTTAATCAATAACGGTCATGCCTACCGATGCTTCTGTTCCTCCGAGCGACTCGACTCCCACGCCCGCCATCGTAGTCAAGCAGGACTGGCACCCGGATACGATCGAAAGTGCGCCGACATCTCTCAAGAAGAGTCCGAAGATCGTGCATCTAAGGGAGAGTCACATGTGGTTCGGTTGAAGGTGGATGGATATCCCATGTTCAACGACCTCGTGTATGGCAAGACGGGACAGAACAAGCCCAACGTCAGCAAACTAGACCTGATCGATCGGGTATATGATGACCCTATTCTTCTCAAGTCGGATGGACACCCGACCTACCATCTGGCCAACGTGGTAGACGACCATTGTATGAAAATTACGCATGTCATTCGAGGCACGGAGTGGATGCCATCTACACCAATGCACATGGCCCTCTATAATGCTTTCAAGTGGGCGCCTCCACGATTTGGTCACGTTCCTCTTCTCGTCGATAAAAATGGACAGAAGTTGAGCAAGCGAAATGCTGATATCGATCTTTCTTCATTCAAAGACCAGCAAGGAATCTTTCCGGCTACATTAGTCAACTTCGCAGCGTTGTTGGGCTGGTCTCATTCCCAGAAGTCGGATGTCTTTAGCCTGGAAGAATTGGAAAATGTCTTCAATCTGAAGATCACTCGTGGCAACACTGTCGTCGCCTTCGAGAAGCTCTGGTTCCTCCAAAAAGCTCACGCTCAGCGTTTCGCAGCCACTGGAGGCCATGACTTTGATCAGATGGTGAACCGTGTTGCCGCGGTTGTGGAGGAAGGTTATACTCAAGAGTCTCTCGCCCCGATCTTGGAAAGCCGTTCCCTCCACGAATATGTCGCTCCTCTGCTGCGCGCCGATGCCAAGTCTTATACCACAGCGTCAGAGTTCGTGGAACGCAATTCCACCTTCTTCACCTCAAGGCTTGATCGGTCTCCCTATACGCCTGCTTCTACTCCCATCTCATCATCTGACGCGGCACCGACTCCCACTATCCCAATGCTAGCACTCCACACCGCCGCTGCAGCCTTCGCTCTCGTACCATCCACCCACTGGACAGTGGAAACCCACCGCATGAATATCACTTCATACGATGGCTCTGATTCTGTGTTACTGCCCTCAGAGCTAGTAGATGCACCCATTGCCGTGGATAAGCTCTTCAAGAAAGAACTCTACCACTACCTCCGCTGGGCTCTCTCAGCTTCGGCGCCAGGACCCGGCATCCCCGAAACGATGGCCATTCTGGGACGAGATGAAACTATGCGCAGATTGCTAGAGGCAAAGAATCTGACACAATCCTTAGTTCCAGCGATGGGTCGACGGGTTCCCAAGTCCTCTGCCAATAAGGAGAAGGATGCGGACCGAAGTTGGATGGGTTCTCTAGCACCCGGGAAGCAATAAAAGATGGCCCTGAATTGTCGGCGAATTGTACAATATGATATACAAAACATACTTCCTTTATGTTAAGAGAAAAATTGGATGTGTTTGAATAACTTGTATTTATATGTTTGTTTTCAAGTCCGCTGAGGATGCAACTAAATCTGAAGTAAATGAACAAGATGATGAGTAACCTATCTTACCAAATGGCTATTCCAAGGTTCGACTATCCAGCTATCGCATTCCAAATTTTACCATACCAAGTAGTCGGCATGGTGACTTCCCAATGCTCATTCTCAATCTCAAGGCGTCCAGTGTCTAGATCTGCTTGAAGAGGAGAAACAAAGGCGTCGCGGAACACAATCTTATGGCCGATCCACAGCACAGCAAAAATGATCAAGCTGACATATGCCACGAAGAAGTTCTCAACACTGAATGACGGGATCCAAGCTGTAAATCCTTGTGTGAATATGATCAAAATGTTGACCGCAAGTCCATACCAGGCAAGATATGGTTGTAACGGTGCCTTGTAGGGAAGCACATCTCTGCTAATCTTGCGAGCCTTCAAAGCTCGCATGAACGCTATGTGGCAAGTATTTAGTGTGGCCCAAGCTATGAAGCCTGCAACCGCCGATATGTTCAAAAGCCAATTGAATACTGTCGCTCCTGAGTTGGAGACATTCAAAAATCCAAGCAGACCAATGGCCGAAGTGAGTAGGACGCCGTAGAACGGCACGCCTCCTTTAGTGGTCTTGGAGAAAAAGGAGAATGCAAATCCCTCGTTTGCTAGGCCAACAAGCACACGGCTGCCACTGTAGATGTTCGAATTGGCTGCAGATAGAACAACAGTTAGAAGAACGGCATTTATGAGGCTGGGCAGAACTTTGACGCCTGCCAATTTCGCGGCAATGACGAATGGCGACGCTGATGCGTTGGACGAGTCTGATAAAAGATCTTCATTATCTGATGGTACAAGAAGACCGATAAAGAAGACTGTCAGAACGAAGAACAGGATAATACGAATGAAAGTGGTTTTTATAGCTCTTGGAATTGTCCGGCGTGGGTTTTCGGTTTCGCCTGCTGCAACACCGACAAGTTCAGTGCCCTGGCATGAGAATCCAGCTTGGATGAGAACCGCCCAGAATCCAACGAATTTAGCCGTTGGTCCAGGTGTTATAAGGTAGTCAGCGAAGGGTCCGGGGTGAACCCAATTATGAAAGCCAAGGTAACCTTGATCCCCAGCACCAGCATCGATGCAAATCGCGAAGATCATGAATCCAAGAACCGTGAAAACCTTGATACTCGAGAACCAGAACTCAAGCTCACCATAGAAATTTACCGGCAGCATATTAAGCAACGTCATGAGCACCCAGAAGACAGCGATAAAAATAGAGATTTGAATCGAGCTATCCCAGTATTGAATAATCAGACCCGTGGCTGTTAGTTCAAGAGCAAAGGTAATAGCCCATGAAAACCAATAAAGCCATCCCATAGCAAATCCGAGACTTGGGTCAACTAGACGGGTAGCATATGATGTAAATGCTCCAGAGATGGGGATATAGGTGGCAATCTCGCCCAGAGAAGTCATGACAGAGAAGACGATAGTGCCAATAAAGATGTATGCGATGAGGGCACCAACTGGTCCAGAATGCGCGAGAGCAGTTCCACTTCCGATGAAAAGACCAGTTCCGATAGTTCCACCTAGATTTGAGTAAGCTATCCCATTCACTCATCGAGTTAGTTGGACAACTAACCAATTGCAATCATATGCAAGTGCCTGCTCTTCAACTTGCGCTTCAGGTTGGGTGAGTGTCGGGGCTCTCCGGATCCGATCTGGCCATCATGACCACGCTCATTGCCGCCTGGTAGATGGGAATGGTTTTCCTTCTCGGTGAACTTGGTATTATCGTCTTTCTCCACTTCGGCAGCCATTGTGCTGGTGGGGAAGGAGAGCAAGGATTAAGTAGATGCACTTCGATGGTGGAGTACAGGAGGAAAATCGCGAAGGGGGTAGAGGTTTTCTCCGAGGAAATCTGATCAACCCTCGGCACCAGAGGCTTAAATTAATTTAATGGCCGGTTTGATGGCAAGATTTTTAATTTTCGAAGCTAAATGCTTGGCCGCATGCCGTCTCAGTGAAGCCTATCTTTACAGGACGCCACTCCGAGCCTGTCCCTTTAGAGCTTTTAGATACTATCGTATGAAGCAGATTCAAGAGGGAAACAAGATGTTTCCATATGAATCAATTGCTCGGCTTCTTGTGTAATACTCGTGTTGCCCGCGACCCAGTACCCCTATCATCCGACCCCGCATCTGGTTTCTCGCCCGCCTTGCCCTAACTGACTTAGTCTCTTCTGGAGAGCGGTTAACCTCGCTAAACCCTCGTTCCTTTTGCGCCCGGCCTCCCAGAAAGGGTTTAGATGAGAGATGCTACCAGAGCTTAGGCTCTGCGGCCATGGCGCGTTATCGCATGACCATCTCAGCTTTCTCTCCCGACCTTTCGTTTTTGTTAGGGCTTCAGACAGCACTAATCTTATCTGTTATCTACTGGAATCCGTAAAGGGAAGTTTCAGTGCATTTTCTCCAACAACCTGTCTAGTTGAGCTAAGCTTGCTTCCTTTTGAGTACAATAGTGGTAGTTATCGTCGTTCTAGTAGAACAATATTTTGAATTCTGTCATCTTGCTTCAATTGTATAAAGCGCAAATGTCCCCTGTTAATTCAACTTGGTTTCAAACTTCCCTTTATCCATCACTTTTTTTAAAAAAAAAAGAAAGAAGGAAAGAAAAAAAAAAATCCTCTGGTCTTCTCCTGAGACTTCTCAGTATGGTTGCACTAGCTGAAAAGCCATCTTTTGTCCGGCTAGACGCCGCCAAAGAATCCACCACGCCGGCGCAGGTCATAGAGGTCCTTGAGCGGGAAGGAGGTGTAATCATTGAGAACCTCATCTCTAAAGAGCTAGCTCAACAGATCAAGGCTGACTTGAAACCTTATTTCGATGGCGATAAGCCAGATAAATATGGCTTCTTCCCCGAGACAACTCAGCGGGCAAGTGGTCTTCTTGGTATTTCTGACGGATGTGTTGAGCTGGCATGCAATCCTCTTTATATCGATGTGGCCAACGCCATGGTTTCCTCTAGTTATACCTTCTGGAGGGGTGATCACCAGGAGACTGTGAGCGGAAAGCCAATCATTTCTTCCACGGTGGGATTTCGGGTAAACCCTGGAGGTCGACAGCAAGTACTGCATCGCGACGATAAGTAAGCCCATTTACCGCCTCTTTTCTATTGAGCCCTGTTGACTATTGTAACAAGTGATTATCATCCCAGTGACAAGAAATTGCCTGTTATGATCGGTTGTGTCACTGCATTAACCAAGACCACAAAGGAGAACGGAGCCACGATTGCCATCCCTGGGTCGCATTTATGGGGACCAGAGCGCCGACCTCTGAACGAGGAAGCTATTCCAGCCGAACTTGAACCAGGTGACGCATTGATATTCCTGGGTAACACCTATCATGCTGGAGGCGCGAATATCACGGAGTAGGTCATATATACGCCATCATTGATCTATTTTGAACGTACTAACCCATTGTTAGAAACGATTATCGTGAAACAGTTGGCATCTTTCTCTGTCAGCCGACTCTACGTCCTGCCGAAAATCAATTTTTGATGGTGCCGCTTGAGAGAGTTAGAAAGCTAAAGCCTCAGGCACAAAGGCTTCTAGGATACGGACTTTGCGAGCCTGGTGTTGGTTTCATGAACTATCAAGATCCTATGAGAGTTCTATTCGGTGTGGAGGATGAAGAGACTGTTAATATGTGATATGATGAACTTCTACAGCATGATGAAGATGATTCACCCGGTGAAGAATTTTGCAGTTGACTATTGACCTACTAGCGGACTATTCACCGTCGCTTAGTTTCAATGTACACCTTACTAATTAATATTCGGAGAAGATGTATCTTCATGAATCATGAGAACCAGTGTATGCCAGCCTACAATATCGAAAAGAAAGAGAAAATCAAAGATTCTAGCCACTAAAGAGTCAATTATACTCCAAATTCTCCTGCAAAACATTTCAAACGCAAGCAAATACTTCATTTCTACAGCGTCATTTTATGATTTCCCCGGAGGGAATTGCCGATAAGGCGTGCGGGGTAAGTTAATTCGGGTCACGCCCTATTAACTTCGAGTCGGGATTTTCTAGCATTACAACAACATATTCCTTGAATTTTCCGGTTATGAGTGATGCCACCGTCTACTGGCAAAGTCAAGAAGAACATTCGCATCGATTTACTTCCACCAGATCGTCGATTGGCATCGAAAGGTAGACATGGTCTTTGAGCACACACAGCGAAACAGTGACTAATAGGTCATAGATTGTCGCTGCTGCATTAAGCGCCGAATCAAATGCGACCGGACTATTCCTCGGTGTCAAAAATGCATTATTCGTGGATTTGACTGTCCAGGCTTTCCCCTTCTTCATCTGAGGTGGGATCAAGGTGTTGCTAGTCGTGGGCACTTGACGGGCAAAAAGGTTCCCATCTTGAGCGAGAAGCTTCCTGCAAGTCCCCGTGGTTTTCCTCATGTTGATTGCTTGAATTCGCTTGATGCTAGTTCTCCGAACGATCATGAAACCCACATCAACCTATACCTGGGCTCTCTCACTTCGACGAGTCTAGATTTGATGAATCGACAGCTCTCAAATTCGTTATGCGATAAACTGCTTCAACATTTCTTATCGAATGTTGCTTTTCGGCTCACTTGGCTTGATGGCCCGAGTAATCCATGGAGGAGTCTTGTTCTTCCTTTAGCAAGCCGATCATCGTGTCTTCGTCTCTCTATTCTCGGGCTTGCCGCCGCCCACTTCTCTGCCGTAGCTACCGAACACGATCGATCGAGCATGATGGAGGTCAATAATCAGATTCGGAATCAAATTCTCAAGGTTCTGAGTCAAAAAATGCGCTTTGAACTTGGAAAAAAACCCCTTTCCTTGGAGACTTTATCAGAGGATTCTTCTCTGATTGAGACTCTTGCCTCGATGGTCGTTCTTTGCTACGGAGAGATGCATATTCCCGGATCAACAGATTGGAAAATTCATCTTCGCGCCTGTCGTGCTATCATTGAAAGGCATGATCTTGAAAGACTCTATCGGCAACCCCATAACACCGTTCTCAAATTCTTCATCAAGGAAGTCATCGACCTAGAGACATTTGGCAATGTTTCGGTATTTGCAACGGACTTTACCACACGAGACTATATGTCTGAGTCTCCGGCATCTAATAATCAACCCTGGGTCTTCACAGCACTCATAAATGACATCACTGTGGCTGAAAGGTCATGGCATGAGAATCCTGCCTTTGGAGATCCCAATTTGGATATGCGATGCTGGAGCATTAAAATATTGACTGCATATGAGAAAGCTACGTCTATGACTACCGTTTTACCCACGGATGATAAGTCAATATCAATGCCTTTTCGCGCTATCATTGAAGCTCATTACCATGCATGTCTCCTCTATAGCTATCAAGCTCTAATGCCTCGTGCAAGAGAGACCGGAGAATTACAATCTATATTTGAATCTCTTTGGCAGATCATTGAATCACTAGCAAATGAACCATGCCTTGCATTTGCTCATGATATCTTTTTCCCTCTTTTCATTGCCGGTACGGAGTGTCGCACATCAGAGCAGTGCTCCCAGATCGAAGCACTATTCATCCAATCGATCTCCGCAACTGGTTTTTGGTGTAACTATACAGTCCTGCAGTTTCTTCGCTTATTATGGGATCGGACCGACGTGGAAGGGAGAGGGAAGAGTTGGATTCAATTTGCCAGGTTGAACAAGACCAGAATTAACACCTTTTGCGTTTTTTAGGTTGCTGGGTTATATCTACGACATCACGTCTAAGTTGTGTGTTTTTTCCAACCGGCTGAAATTCAGGATTTGATTCATAGCGTCCCATAGTTTGCAACCTCAAATTCCATGTGGATCATCCGTAGGATAATTGAAATTACCCCACAGATGAGCACATCCAGCGCTCCATTATTCTCCATGGGATCCATAAACATCAATCGGAGGTTTTGGGGCTAGAAAATTTCGCGAAAATTTGAAGCTTGTATCTATCTTGACTTGTAGGACGTAATTCGTGTGACCAACATTTCCCCTCATTTTCTCGCAGCCTTGGATGAAGATCATGATCCTCCACCGGAGATAATCATTACGGAGAATGTTTCTAGAAGGCGAAATCTTGAAGTAAGTTATCCGAGGGGAACTCCATTAGCAATCCCTGCTTTATCTCTGTTGCTAATCCCCCATCACCCCCGGCGTCTTCCAATAACGTATCAACTGAACCAAACTACCGGGGATGAGGAGGTGGTTTTGGTACCCATCGCCGGAAATTATCGTATCTTTAACGCCAAAATTGACATAAAGAATGGGGTTCTCTTCTAGAACTAAGATACCCCGCCCTGTTCTGATGGTCTATGATGTTATTTCCACTTTTCTCCTCTGACCCTGACAATGCGAATACAGTCATTCTCGAAATTGGCTTGACCAATACACACTCAAGCACTTTCCCATTGAGTAGGGGCCAGCAGGCTTCCTTGAACAAAATGGTTGATTACTTCAACTCTTGCGACGGTACCTTGGATTCTGTGCTACATGATTCCAGTCACCAGTCGAAGCGCTGCTCGAGAAGATTTGGAATCATAATTATCTGTGCCTAAATAATCAGAATCTTGTTGTAGGCACTTCATAACGTCATTGAGAAACTCCGCAGAAACCATGATATGTTCTTTACGATAATTCTTTAGCCTCACCGGATAATAAGCGTCTGATGTAGTATTCAGAGAGTTATTTAAGTGCCGAGTTCCCTTTGCTCTTCTCAGATCATCTCCAATGCTGAAATCTATATCAACTCGATTCTTGGTACCTTCATCTATCGACGTCACCCCTGCTGCCTTAAACTGATCACTTCTGTAGCTACAGACGTGGCGGTTGAATTAGGTCCGAGTTAACCATTACACTACTACATAGTGTAGAGCTGCGAACCACAACACTAGAAGCAGGCTCGCTGAGCCAGTCAGTGCGCCGGAAGTCGGGCTCAGTTCTACTCAATACGCAAAAGCACCGAGTCAGTGATCACTAATCTGGAAAGGGCATCCAGTACGTGGGTCAATTGGAAGTAGAAACTAGTTAGAGGTTGAATGGTATGATATTATCAAAACAACTAAAAAAACAGGCACTGTACGGCGCTAGAAGTAAACAGATAAGACAGTCGCACTAAGTCGACGCAGCAAGGAAATCCAACTCCACGCGATCGGGAGCCAGGAGAGGGAATAAGAAGACCGTAAGCACCAAGCCGTAAAAAGAAACCATAAACAGGCAAACAGATAACACCATGCCAGAAAGTACCACAAAGAAATAACACAATTAAAAAGGAACCCGTCCAAGGTCCAGAGAGGAGCTCTGTCGGTGAAGGGAACGGCGTCAGGAAAGAGACAAAATAAACAACCCTCGAGCAGCAGCAGGAGACAGCTCCGCTGCTGTGGACTAGAAAAGCATCAACAGAAGAAAGGAAGAGCATAAACAAGATTGACATAATGTGCATCGTAATTTTGAACACGAAGAAAGGGCGGAATCGGCGTATGTCGATAGTGAATGCGTGTGGAGAAGACACCAGCCCGTTAGGAGAAATCTGAACAAGCTCATTCGTCAAGGATCGTCAACATCCATCATGAGCCATGCCGTGCAGAGTAGTCCAGTCATGGGATCGTCAAGTAAACCAAGCGATTGCGTAACCACAGCTCAATGTTCGAAGCGCCAAACATAATGAAAAATGTTCCAGGGGATTGAAATGCAACAAGCGCCAGGATCTCTAGATAGAGTAAATAGAATACGCTTTTAGGCGATCAGTAAGTTTCAAATTCATCGGTCCACTCGGTGTCGCTACCCGCAACTCGGAGAACCTGGCCAGGATGAGGCCCGTCAGGGCTCACGCTGCGGATACCCTTGCTCTTCTTGCCCATGAAGTCCATGCTGTCATCAGGGGCGAAGCGTTTGCCATGTGCGGCACGGAGCTTGGCATAGTAAACATCGCTGGCGTCAGCTTCCGCGTCGGATGCATCATCAAAGGTCTCCCAGTTCTCAGAACCGGAAATAGTGGTGTTTCCAGCTGATGAGCTCGATGTTTGGCGGAGAGCCGGGGGTGGTGGCGCATGTGAGAGGTAAGGATTGGCACGGGGATAGCCTTGAGACGAGTTCAAGGACAAGGACGACAAAGAAGAGTGAGAAGAGTGAGAAATTCCCATTGAACGGTGGTTGGACATGACAGAAGCACTCATGAAAGAGCGCTGGCGGTCATCATAAACATCCTCTGGGCTCACGGGACGAACGAACGCGCCCGACATGGCGCTGTTGCAGCGAGGTGGCTCCAGAATGTGACTGTTGCGCTCCTTCGACTCAACGGTCAACGCACGCATTCTGGGAGGAGGCCCACGTGGAGGAGGCATCTTCCCGTTGACGGTACTGGAGGAGTAGTTTCCAGGTCCAACCCGACGTTCGGGAGAGTTGTTTCCGTGAGGCATGTTGCTCAATGGTGCGCGGGCCGGGAGCTTCGAGGGGGATTTGGCTCCAGATCGAGCCCCGGAATATCCGATAGTGTTGTGTTTCACGGGACCACTACCATTGGGGGTCTTGGTCGCAGAACGAGGGGGAGGGGGTCCCCGCATAGAACTGCCGGGGCGAGACACAGGCTGTCTGGTTGTGGTAGACTTTGCAGCTGATGGGGGTGCGGATGGGGTCTTGGAGCGCGTAGGGGGTCTCGCGGCAGGTGCAGGAGTTAAGCTGTCAAGGTATCGGTCACCGTGGACCAAGAAGGGCCGACCATACTCATCCTCCCATCGCTCCAGCTCCTTTCGCAGCTCTGCTTCGAGCTTGGGAAGTTCCTTTGCAATCCGCTTGCGCATCTTTTCTTCGCGCAGGAGCTTACCAGGGTCTCGCTTCTCGCCCTTGTTTCCTCGGGCCATCAGACGAGAAGCATCCTGGCTAGACGATGAGAGAGCCTCGCGGTCGGCAAGAATACCACGATGTTTCTCAATCATCTCCAGTGTGGGTGCACGTTGTTCCTTGAGGGTCTCCAGGCGGGCAATCTCGGCCTCGTGGGCTTCCAGAAGAGCATCACTGCAGACATCAGAGAAAGCGGGTGTAAAGTCCAGCATCTCCTCTTCAGAGAAGAAAAGACTATCCCAGAGCTCTTGGAGACGGCAGCGTGCATCTTCGACGAACAGGTGCAGGTTCTGTCTTTTGAGTTCATTGAGTCGAGCCAGCTCTTCCTCAAATTCATTGATGGTGCGAAGACCACAGCCACGGTTGGCTGACAGAAAAGCCTTGCGGTCAGATTCTTCAACCCCGAAACGATCCCAGAGGCTTTCGACATTGGCTCGGATCTCCTTGATCTTGCGTTCCCGACCCTTCTTCTCCTCCACTAGCTTGTCGCGCCTTGCCATCAGGTTACCAAGGTCGCCTTCATGAAGGCCAAGCTGCTCGGGAGATTCGCGATAGAATTTGACGATGTTGGGATCGGTTTGTACTTGCGGGGTACCAAGTTCAGCCCAGAGCTTGATAATCTCCTCGCTGGCAGTTTGGACAAAGGAAACGCGGCGGTGATACTCCTCATAGACACGGGTGAATTCTGAATCGAGAGCTGTCACATAAGAAGGAGAGAGATCGAAGCTTGGCGGAATAGTCGAGCCAGGCGCAGTAGGAGGCAGTTCGATTTGAAGGAATGTGGCCTCGAGATGAGAAGAGTAGGACTCCAGCGCATCGACAAGTTCTGCCAGGGGTCAACAAGCTATGCGCAAACAACTCGTGATTGAATTGACTTACTCTTGACTTGTTCGAATCTTTCGCGGTGAAGCTTACTCATGGCGTCACTCTTCTCGCGCAAGAAGGCGATACATCTGTTGAGGGGGTAGGTGACGCGCAAGTCATCACGGTTCAACTCATATTGACCATTGGCCCTTTCGTCACCCAATGAGGCCTCCATTTGTTGGATAGCTGTGATTAGGCGTTGGGCTTCTAGTGTCATTTGGTCTTTCTCTCTGTAGAGCTCTTTGTTAGCGACGTGGGGAAGGGTGTTTTGATGGCATTCAACTTACTCGTCAACGATCTTAAGGTGGTTGTTCAATGTTTCTGATAGGGCGCTAAATAACTGGATCCTTTCTCAGTTCAAGTTCGAAGTGTTGATATGTGGGTGTGGGTGTGTGGGTGGGTGTGTGTCCGTAAGTTCCAGCTTACCTCTGCTTCGCGCGAGTCGCGCTCGCGAGCAGGTACTCCAATGTCATCGAAGATGCCATGAAGTTGCTCGACGATATTGTTGACCTGAGTGGTCAGGTAACTTGTGTCAACCGCCATGGCTGGGATTCGAGTAGAAAACAAAGAATGTGTCTCCAACGACAGGGTGTGTGTCGGCACTGCGACTGCGCCGAAGGGATCAAAGCAGAGAGCCCAGGTCGGGGGAAATGTGCGACACACGGCACCGAACAATGAAAGAAAGGATGGTGGGTGGGAGTGGTCAGTTGCAAGGCATGGGGATGAAAAGCAAATCCAATGGTTGTCGGGGTGTTTATGAGGGGAAGGCAGGGCTGGATCGCAGTGATAACAGAACAGGTTCATCGTCCCGTCCGTGCCTCCCTGTTTAGGTCGATCGTTACCAGGGGCAACCACCTCCACCGCCCCCATTTCTGCCGTCTGCCCCACACCGCATCGGGTCATCGACACGCTACTTTCCAGCTTCCCCTCTATTAGCCTCGTCATTCCCCCGCGTCGTTAATCAGTTTCCCTCGTCCTCGGAGTTCCCGTTCGGTTTTCCAATTATCTAACGACCAGGTTCAGCTTGAAGAAAATGCAGGCTGCACAGCAGTCCTGGGGTATGTGTCTTTGTCTCTCTTCATCAGAGAAAGCTCGAGGGAGAAGGTTGGGAAAAAGTACTGACCCAAATGTGTGTTAACAGAGCTCGAAAACTCCATCAGCGTCTTTGACCCGCAGCGCGATGCCCTTTATCAATATGATGAAGATACCCAAAAACAACTCAATGCCGAACGACCCTGGGCCTCCGATCCTTACTATTTCAAATACGTACGCATCTCCGCAACGGCGCTATTGAAAATGGTGATGCACGCTCGCTCAGGAGGCTCCTTGGAAGTGATGGGTCTAATGCAAGGTTATATCCTACCGGAAACCTTCGTCGTAACAGACGCTTTCCGCCTACCCGTCGAGGGCACAGAGACCCGAGTCAACGCACAAGATGAAGCGAACGAGTACATGGTATCGTACCTGCAATCGTGTCGAGATGCGGGCCGTATGGAGAATGCTGTGGGCTGGTACCACAGTCATCCAGGATACGGATGCTGGCTATCTGGAATCGATGTGGCCACACAACAAACCCAGCAAATGACCGGGCCGTTTGTGGCCGTTGTGATCGATCCTGAGCGCACGATCTCGGCGGGCCGTGTTGAGATCGGCTCATTCCGCACATTTCCCGATGGCTTTACTCCTTCTAAGGAAGCCCAGGAAGATGATGAATATCAGACGATCCCACTCGGCAAATCGGAGGACTTTGGCGCACATGCAAATCAGTATTATTCACTCGAGACGACACATTTTAAGAGTACACTCGAAACCGACATCTTGTCCTTGCTGTGGAACAAATACTGGGTTGCCACTCTAAGCCAAAGTCCTTTGTTTGCCTCTCGGGATTATGGAAGTAAACAGATGATGGATATCAGCCAGAAGACCCGTAAGGCGGCCCGAGGAATCGAGACGAGTGGTCCGCGGGGCGGAGCTGCCTCGGCGAAGGATCAACAATTGGATAAGGTTGTTCGTGGAGGACAGCGGATTGTGTCGGAGGAAGTTAAAGGTCTCTTGGCCTCCGACGTGAAAATGAAGCTTTTCCAGGACATCGGGCATAATCCTGCACCAGCAGCCTAAAAGCGGGGCCAAGCGGTTCGTCCTTCGTGACATAGATACTGCTACGATTATTACGCTACCCTCTCTACCTTTGAACTTCACTCAATGCTTCCATTGCTTAGCGAGTCGAATTTTTTATGATTTCCCTGTGACTATTTCATGGATTGCCGGATCCAAAGACTGACCCAATTGCCGTAGAATTTAGCAGCCCAGTTACAAACAAAATAGCGAATCTAAATACCAATAACAATCAACTGTAACTTCATGTCACATACGTACCGTATGGAGTGGATAAGGGTTTCGATAGGTAACAAAATACGACAGCTCTTCTGTTTCGCATATCCAAGTTGGTGGGTATATACAGTACTTTATGGGAGTCTAGACCCACACGTCCACCCAACCTAAATGATAGCTCACATTCGGTCATGCGGTGGCTAAGTTAAGACCCTTCGGACCTTGAAAAAAGGAAATTTGTATTTAAAAAAGGCTTGCTTTGACCCATTTTGCAGACGAATCGAGGGTATACATCAGATGGATATTGAACAAAGAATAAATACAAAAATAGCCAATCAGAGACGGGGGCGTATCCATCTCTAATGAGTGCCTGTCAAAAAAAAATGAAGCCCTGTTGAAAAAATAGGGGCTCTAAAATCGTCATATCTCATTAATGATGGCATCGAAACATTAACGCGGGAGAATGGTTGCCCTTTCCTGCGACAAATGATATTTTGAAGGATGTGTGAAAAGGAGGAGCACAGTTGGGGAAACGAAGCAAATGAGGTGGTGGGATGGCTAACACAGTACACCGCAAGTCGACTAGGATGTGCAACATTTGGGGTGCTTCGAGAGACATGAGGTTAAGTATTCCCCCTTGGAGTCAACGGGTCCGAGGTAAGGCGAGGAGAGAGTGCTTCCGGGTTGATTGCCTGAGATGGGATCTATGACGAGGATAGAACATGCATCAAAATGCAAAAAGTAAGGACCTCACATTATGCAGTGATGAGTGGAATCCTGCATGGCTAGGCTGGCTGCAGCCCTGGAGGATCGGGTTCATTGACCATCGGTTTCCGAGCCCATTTCCCCCACCGGATCGTCTCAAAGGAGCAGCAGTAGGCATCCTCGGCATCTTCAAAGAGAGATCGACGATGGCTGGCCAATGGAGCTTGTTTCGCAGCTGCTTTCGCATGGATGGCTGAGTGGCTGAGCTTGCACCAAGACGAATTAATTAGTCTTAGGCACGGTCGCAGAATACAGGATTCCCAAAAGGGGGCCGGTAGCATGTGCATGTGCTAGCTGCGGAATGGTGAAACAAGTTGCTGCCAGAATCAGTGGCATCGTTTATCCCAGAGTTCTGATTGGAGCAGTTCGAACGCGGATCGGTGTGGCATGCGGTGGGTGGGCCACGATATCGGCTGGCGACGGGCGCCCGCAGGTGCAGCTGGACAGGGGTCTCCGCCACATCCTACAGGAAACCAGACTCTGAGAGCAATCTACGCGGTTCAAAATCAAACGCGGTTAGTCTCAACTCAAACAAGGTTCAAAAAGTTGCCTTTTTTGCTGCAAGAAAAGAAAAGCAATAAAAAAGAAAAAGTGAAATGAGGTCAAATTTGGGTATCGCCGAAACAAGCCAGGCACCATGTCGAGGAACAAATCAAAGAAAAAAGAAAAGGAAAAAAAAAAAAGAGAAAAAGAAAAAAAAGCCATAATAGGCTGGAACAAATCATCGTAAAATTGCGACAGTGCTTGCAAAGAGTAGGGACCCTTTCTCTCTGTTTGTGGTTTCAGCATACCTTGCAATCTTTTCGTCTTCGCGTTCCCGAGGCTCAATCTCGAGACTCCGGTCATACATGTCGTGAACATCACCCGCGGCTTGAAGATTACTGAGGATATAATCCTGTAGCTCTGGGACAGGTTGGAGGAGATACGGAACGTTCTGATATTGTTGAATATCACGAATGACTTCGGCGGTCTTTGCCCGCTTATTGAAGTTGATTAGCTCCGACGGTGTGAGTGAAGGAATACCGTCTTCAATAAAAGTCAAGTCCGTAAGATAAACACCTAGAAATATCATGTCAGTGCTACGTTCGGAAATAATTCGGGGAGGATCTGCAATGTGGTTGGTGCCTTGGCCTGCGGATGGTGTGTCATACCGAAGAATGGAATACAGGGGGGGTTGGCAAGATGTAGGGTCTCGCGATATTCACCAAAGTTCTTGGTGCTTGCCATAAGACGGCGCATTTGCTCCAAGATGGCAGACGTGCGACCACTAACCTGGCCCCATGTACGGCCTAATCGGTGGATGGGGGCGGTTCCGAGTGCGGAGATAATTGATGTCAAAGTCGAGTAGTTGTTGAGAGCGCGACATTTCTGCATCATGCTATTAGTCACACGACAAGGATAGGGGTGGGGGAAAGCAACGTACATCGGCAACATTTACGAAGTGTTTAATTACTACCACGCGCTTCTTGACGTCACCCTGCATCAAGATCATTTCGGCAACCCAGTTTGTCAACTGGTTCGAGTGCAGAATCAAGGCCTTTACATTCGAAGCCGGCTCTGGCTCTCCAGGGCCTACCTTCTTTTGCCATGTTTTGTTCAGGCACTCTGTAGGTCTGATCTTGGAGTAGAGGCGTGACTCAATGATTGTCAACTGCCGAGCAAATTCTGTAGGATCAATATCCAGGAACTTCAGTTTCTTCATGTTCTTTGGGATGATCGGCTGCGGAGCAGCGGTGTTCTGCGTGGGGACAAGACGCTTATTCGTTGTGTCTAGCCCGCGAAGGCGTTGCTCGAGTACAGCAATCAATGCAGGGGCTCCAGGAGTTTTAGTGGTGGCAATTGAATCCTTCGTAAAGTCATGAACGCGTCGCATAAGATCCATGTTCACTTCATCGTTCGGCTCCATCCAGAATTGGTCAAACCAACTCTTCAGGATGTTGACCACTCGGAAGCGGATAGGCTTTTGCTTCCGGTCAATCCACATTTGCATGTCCTCGGCAGTCAAGCCAAATGGGGGCTGGATATTGAAGCGCTGAACAAGCATCTCAAATAATTCCGAGGCAGAGGTGAATGAACGATAGGTGAGAAGGAAAGTGTTGTTAAAGGATGCATCAAGTTTGTCGTGGCGTGTGAGGTGTTCAACCAGTCCGGCCAGAGTTCCACATTTGAGAACCGGGGTGTCGTTTTTCGTATCGTGGAATACTTCGCCTTCGTGGTCCATCTTCAAGAACCACGGGGTCTCTTCCGGTTCCTTGACAGGCTCCCGAGAGATTGGCTCGCGAGTAATGGCCGCCGGAGGTGCCTGGCCAAAGAATCTTTGAGCCTTGTCCATATTACGGCGCACCTTTTCGGTTCCTTTGCCCAGTGCATAAGATGATGGGATACCAATAGACTCCGTCGCAATCTTGGCCTGGGATTCAGACCGATTATGAGCTGCACCCTTCAAAGACTCATCCTCTTCGTCCAAACGACTTTCACTTCGAAGAGCAGCGTTGGCCTCTTCGGGAATCTGTTCAAGAAGCAAGGACAGGGAGAAGCCAATTTGGGAAACATAGTTCTCAAGTTGCTTCGCTACACTCCGCACAGCAGTAATACGGTCATCCAGGGAGTCGCCGCGGAGCTCTGCCCACTCATCGGCGAGGGGAGCAGAGACTGCTTGGCAACTCAAGACAAAATCCCCAATTCCATCATAGACTCTTTGCTTCTGCAAACTAAAGTCAACGAGTTGAGGGTTCTGGAAACTCGTTCCCAGGGGCACGAGATTGATCGACTCAACCGTGGAGATCCACGGGCGGAATTGTTCCACGACCTTGATCGCGGCAGCTGAAATGGCGTCTGAGATCTCTTCATGTTCGATAGCTGTGACAATCTTCAGGTTCAGGGACAGTCGCTCTTCCAATCGGCGAATTGTGCCAACAAAAGATCTTCGAAGAATATCGATGTGGTCGAGAAGTGCGGAGTCGAGAGACACAGACGGCTCAGTTCGCGAATCGCCGCCTTCCGGGACAAGGAACGAGGTCGGACCCGATGCCTCCAAAGAAACACCGTTATTCTGCCAGCTGCCACCACATGAGCTACCACTCACGAAACCAGGGAGAATGCGGTGGATGTTTTCCCCGCGCTGCTGTCGTGCAACATCCACATATCCATAGACTCCTTGCATGACGCCATCGGCTTCTTGCATACATTTATTGACAGAATCGGAGCCCGGCCAATCAGCAGCAGCTATATGGGACGAAAGAACCAGCTTGGAGAATTTAGACATCATGTCCCGGAAGTAGGGGTACAATGCCTTGTTTGTGGAGATAATGGATGGGTTGCCTGAATGGTTGTCTGTTGTATCGGATCCAGCTGCCAAAAGCATACGAAGATGGTCGGAGATATCTTCCGCCCGTCGAACGTACTCTGATCGTTCGCCAGCAAGCAAAGTTTGCCGGTATGTATCAACTGCAAAGCGCATATTGTCCACGAGCAGTGGCCATGTGACCGGGGGTGCGAACCCATCATCCACAAAATGCAGCGGTGTGTTCGAAGAAATAGAAGGTCGAGAAAAGCTTTCAGCAATCGAAGTATTGACACTAGTGGCTCCACCACTGCTAAACGTCGTTTGGGGGCTCTTATTTATCTGCGGAGAAGGTTTGAAGTCCTTGGGCCCAGGGGGGTATAAGGAATCCATCGAGGTGGCTGGGGACACCCCATCCATGAGAGACTGGCGCCGTCGAGAGATAGAGTCGTGTGAATTGAGCATCAGTGATTCTCCCTCAGCCTCGGAGGCCGAACCATCATAGTCATCCTCGTCCCGTTCGAACCCACGCGCCATCAGCTCAGGAGGTGGTCGAGTCTGGTCGGGTATGAAGAAGTTGTTTCGATCTCGAGGACCCATATCATTCGCAGCTGTAGGGTTTTCGAATGGCAATTCCATTGTCGAATAGCCGGTCAGAGTATTAAAGTAGAACAAGCGGCCGTCTGGTGTGGCCTGGGGGATCCAAAAAGCGGCTTCCTCCTGCTCTTTGGGTGCGGGGATACCCTCAATAGGAAGGATGGGCAACGAATCGCGTGGGTTGCCTTCCGAGTCTAAGTCTTCCTCTTCCTCTTCTTCGTCGTGGCCATTTCCGTACTCCTCCTCAAGACCCGACTCAGCACTCATATCTGTCTCGTCGTGGCCATGAATCATATGCTCGCCAAAGTCGTCGGCCTCGGTGATGATGGTGCAGTAATTGCTCGGGAACCAACCACGAGTGTTATCGATGACTCCATCCCACCACCCAGTTTCCAGCTGGTTCAGGACCTGAATAATGTCGCCACGACGGAAGCTCAAGCTGGTGTGGTCATCGGCATCATAGTCGTACATAGCCCGGACGAACAGCGCCGGGGGTTCGGGGCTGATGGCATATCCGGTAGCCATCTTCTTAAGGGGTGATGAATCCAAATGATCGTAATCCTGGGAGGCGCTGGTGGCCCGGCCGTGATGGCGGATTCCAACTGTGGGGGTAGTGGCCTGTTCGTCGGTGTACTCGAAAGCGGTCGCAAAAGCTCCGGCTTTGGTGGCCAGCGCAGATCCTGTGTTGACGGCCAGCTCTGGCGCACGGTAGTCGTACATGAAGCGGTCGGTCACAATTCACCACAGTTGTAGCCTCCAGTTGAGGAGGAGGGGGGGAGGGAGGGGGTTTAGGAGGAAAGGGGTGGCTCAGTGTCCGCCGTGGCTCATGGTTAAAAATGACAACGTTTGGAGAGAGTGTGAGAGGGAGAGAGAGAGGGGCGGGTGGGTAATTTTGCCAACCCACTTTCCGGGGGGGTGAGAGTGATGATTCGATGTAATAGAACTACCACAAGATCCAACAAACGGGCCACTTTAATCCATCGAGGACGTCACTTTTAACAGGGGATCAAAAGTGTGTCTTGCCCTTTTTTTTCCACTTCATGGGAGAGAGGGAGGGTGGGAGAGAGATTCAGGGAGTGGAGCGAGACGGATAAGGCGCCTACTCCGTGTGGTCCAGAGTTCTAATGGACATTTGTATTGGATGTACTGACATTGTATCAGCAGCTCTGGGCATCTGTACTGTTCTCCGTGTTTCTGTATGGTACCGTACACCCAACACGCAGGTACATACAACACAGCACGTCCCGACATGATTCTTCACGTCTTCATGTACTCTGCCATTCAAATTACCCTTTCGACCTGCCCTTTTCGGTTTCAACACCTGCATAGCGCTTATTGAATGCGAACTTGCTTTGCCTTGTACGGAGTACCGAGTCTCTCAACTTCCCTCTTGCATTTTTTTCAGGTACAAGTTTGCCCCTGCAATGATCAACTGATCCCGCACAGTCCATCCTGATCCACCAATCTTGCCTGGGCACCTACAGCATATGCTCCGTACACCATCTCAAAACTATGTATGTATGTATGTATGTCAGTACGAAGGCACACCACACAGGCGGGTTTGCCAGTGTTACCAGACGTCTGAGCACCCGGCTCCATAACGGAGGACGCCATCAATCCGACAGGTCCTTGGATCGACCACGGCACGTTCGTGTGAGTGGGTTCACGGAAAAGACCTCCTAGGGGTAAAACTCGCCTCATCGCAATCACTTCTTATTGAGGTCTTGTCCTATGGCCCCTCCTCCACCCCCATTATCATCACATCCCCCCACGAATATACATAATTGAACAGGGACGTCAGACGGAAGACCCCTGGATTCATCCCTGGTCTTTTAGTCACCTTGACTAGAGGAAAAAAAAAAACCGAAAGTAAAAGTAAATCCAAAATCGTTATTCTAGAGACCTCAGAGATCCAGAACAATTGTTGTTACGTCGATTTTCGTTTCGTGAAAAGTGCGCCCATGTGGAGCGGCCGCAGCTTGCCCTGATTTGACACTTGGGTGGACACAGCCAGGCGTGAACTTTCAACATCGGATTTCCACCCTGAATGATCCAATGAGCTATAAGGACTTCTGCTGGCGTTTTGAGTTGTACGTGTACTGTCTCTCCTCTATTGATGCCGTTTTCTTGTAACCCGATCTGTTTGTTCATCAAGGTCAATCCGAGCCGTTACCTCACTCCCTGTAAGGGATACTCCCGATTATTCAAGCCCACAAAGCCAAAATATAATACATTCAAAAACACTAAATAAAATAGGACTATTCGGCAGCGAGCAGGTGCCGTTAATTGCAACGCGTTCAATTGCAACGCGTTCAATTGATTGACTGGCTGGCCCGATGTGGAGCCTACCCTAGGGCAGTCAACGTGCTCTGTGGGCGACCTTGTATCTACCGGAACAATACATATCCAACAAAACTGCATAATATCGTGGAGAAAAATGAATGCAGGTTTGGGTCCCCGTTTTGTTGGTCATTGTTGGTTATCACCTTCTTACTTTGGGGTCATATTATCGCGAATCCCGGTCTCGAACGAGAATCTCGGGAGGGCACGTGTTGCGTTGAGTGTCATCTAATCCCAACCGGCTCCAGAACCATTCTAGAAGGTTGCGCCGTTAATTAAATCTCATGTGGCTTGCATCCTTCCCCCGCTCAAGCTCGGGAATCAGTGTCGACTAGGGAAACGTGCTGACTGCATGGAAATAAATTAAATCCCATGCGGCACGACGGGGTGCGTACCTGAGTACATACCCCGTGCCTGGATTCTGCTGATGTTAAACAGACATGGATAGGCATGTGTTAGCATGGGTAGCCACGCTTCCTGAGCCTAGGGAAGACCTCATGAACCGTCAAGCTTGCCGAGTAATATGCCGTAATGCAGGAGGCCGGGGCTCGTGCTTCGAATCCTAGTCTCCATTGCAAGCATTGATGCGACGTAGTAATCAGGCTATTGTTAGATCATCGTCAGCCATGCTATGTCTTGATGAGAAAAAAAATTCCGGGTCTATTTGACGATTGTATCCACCAGTATGGTGTAAGTAAATCATCATCATTGCATATGTACAATGGCCTTGTGTAGGATTAGTTAATGCATGATTGTACAACGCGGCTCAACACTATCGTACAGCGAAATACCGCCGTCTCGTTACAGTACTCTGTATTAGAGCATTAATTTGTCTCCTCAACGCGTACGGGGTATATTGGCCCTAATCGTCATCTGAGTTTCGGGCAAAAACACTATGAAGGTATGGATTCTAGAATTGAGTTCGCGGGATAACCCTCGTTGGCAGGTGATACGACTGTGTACTCCAACTCTTCTCCAACAGGACATTCCCTGGTTTTTTCCGCAAAACTAAGTTCTATGGTGGAAGAAATATAGCCCTGACTCTAACCCCAGTTAATACATGCAAATCTGTTGGCTGTGAACGCCGAATCGCATTCGTGGTCCCGGCAGTTGGGAAACACCCGCCGTGTCGGGCCGTTTCTCCTCGTGGTCAGCTCGTGGCTTTGGGTGAGCATCATCTGCGCCCGCGGGAATGTGATGAACATTATGGCTTTCACGTTCGGCTGTACCTGGTGTATACAGAGAACCGATTTAGTTTCACCACCATTGTTTTTTTATGCTAGCACGGACGGTGATAGTACCTGTAGATCGAAAGCGATCATCACGACGGCGCTGCGGGGTTTAACCACCTGTCGGCAGAGCCACGTGAAAATGGCCGGGCTAGGCCAGCAAAGACTGGGCTGTCACTCAGAACAATAATTTGAGCATTGATATGGTTCGTTGCAAACCATGGAACTATGGTTCATGAATGACTCCATTTGATGATCTGTTATCCACTATATAGCTCGTGATGGTGTGTCGGTCTCAAACTTGAGGCGGTTTGCGTCACAAGGTGGATTTGGACCGTTGCGAGTTATGCGGCCTCAAACATGTTCGTCAACAACATCCGATACACCAATAATCCATAACTTATGGCTGAAATATTATTTGCACTAGTACATTTAGCATCGGGCGTTTTGAGGATATTCAATATGAAAACAATTACGTAGGTACTGTACAGGACTTGAGAAGTCATACGCTCCGAACATGACGAATCGTTGTCCATGTATATCTAGTAGGTACTCCGTACAGTATGCGGTGCAAACGTTCCCGGAGGTTGGGGTGATATACTTATGTCACTAAACTCGACGTCTAATCAAGAGAGGAGAGAAAAACGTAAGCTAGATATTGTACTTTGCTCGACGTGACATGTCTTCAACCTGAAGCTCGGAACCATGGCACAAACTGTGGTTCACCGGCTGGCCAGTATCAAACGCCACATTTTTTCGTAGTAGCAAATCGCTCGAAATTGGAGGATTGATAACTTCTTAATTTCTATGCAATACGAATTCGCATAAACCAACACACACATATAGAGATGATAGCTAGGGAGTTCCAAATCGACAGGGGGATTAACATTGCTGCCCAGGTGGTTGCTTTTCCCATGGCCCTGTCTTGATGGGAAGTATATATTGTCATGCTTGACACCGGCTTAACGATTCTAAAAAAAAAACCATGCGAAACCGCTCGCGATTTGAATTATAAGATATATGTATCAATACGAGTGAGTTGCTCTTCAAATGACTGTATACCCCAGAAAGACATGGGTAATCCGTAATGATAGTGAAGTCCTCCATCCATCTCCTCCAAAGACCTCCAGGCCAGGAGTCGGGCTTTACCTCCCCGGGGGCCTCAGGGCCAGAATCCAAGCACACCTGGCCGGGGTCGAATATCATTTGCCACCCATCCCTGTTCCTTGCAGGACCGGACATTACGGATGCCGCAGGAACCTCACTGTGGGCAACATCAATGGACACTCACCCAACCGGACGGATTTCCTGCAGCGGAGACGATTCCTGCCGTTCGGTGCTACTCTTATCCAATGATGAATTCCTCCCGGCCCCTTTATCCAAAATGTCGGGTCTTTCGATGATCCTGATCACCCAGCCCCCCTTTTTCTGTTTCATAGCGGCCGAGGCCAAATGAACTTTACTCCATACGGAGTCCCCAAGCTCGGCGTCTTAGCGAGGGGCAATCGTCAATTTAGTGGAAAAAAAGAGAAAAAAGTCAGACCCCTCGCCAACCCACCAGACACTCCACTCTCAAGCCTTTGACAAGATCAAATTCGTTAGCCTTGTCATTCTCGACGATGGGCGTGTCAAACGTTGAACCTTGAAGGAGGAGAAAGTTTCCCGAGTTCTCCGTTTCTTCCCTTTCCTCCCCACACCTTCACAAGGCGCACTATTCAGGAGGTGTTCCACCTTTTCGAGAAAATTCGGCGGATGGCCTTCCGTGCAGCGGGGCGCAAGTTTCTATCCATTTTTGTGTTAAATTCCTTTGTTTATCCTTCTCTCGAACCAATAGTTATTTGCGAATGGGCCGCCGACCATCAAGGTACGTACGTTGAACAGGGCTGATCCCCTGCGTCGAAAATCCAAGGAATCGGCTGCCGGGGAAGAGCGAGAATACTTCCACGGACCGCAGATGAAATGCATATGCAGACGAAAATGCGGTCTCGATACATGAGATGGACCTCTGAACGTGAGAAAGCCAGATCTAAGGGCGGCGGGAGTGTACCATGGACCGGGATTTCCCCGGATGGCCCTTACACGATCCAGTCGATCTTGACATTGCTCTGGCCATCAAAAAAAGGTCCTAGCAAATTATGGATGCGTGCAACATTCTGATAATCTACAACTACTCCATTGGCACTGATTTTGTTGTATTGTATTCATTGCATCCGTTGGACATATCGATCCACGGGATAAGGGTCGGTGTGAGCTCCATTTTACATGTCCACTTTACGTCCCGTGCGAATGATGAACCTGTCTCAGACCATCGGAGAGATACTTACCAAGTAGGCAGGCAGATATGTATGTAGGGAGAGCGAAGTACAGGCAGGAAATACTCCAAAGATACAGCAGCTTTGGGTAATTTAATGAAACCCACCCACACGCGCACACTTTGTCAGTGGAGCCGCCCTCTATTGGGGTCCTTCCAGCTCCCTGGTCGAGAAGGACCTCGAAGGTCCCTCCCCAGTCTTTAGCGAAACCGTATTGAGATAGCGCGCACAATGGAGCCGTCAATCACCAATATTCAAATTCAAACTTCGGATACCGTTTTCCCCTCCTCAAAAATCACATAACCTACTGGCAGAATGTTGTAATCTGGTGGGGACTGCGACAGTAGCATCACTCTTAGATCGCAATGATAATGAAGCGGTGAGGAATGAAGTCTAACCGAAGACATACCTTCACCGACATCTTGACGAGACCGCTTCGGTTTCCAGACCGTCCAGACAGACAGACAGACAGCCGTGGGGATGGGAAGCTAAGAAGTTGTCGGGGCGATAGCGCCCCAGCAAAGGCCCAGGTGCTGGTGACCCATCGACCATTAGTTCAGGGGCCGGCGCCGGGGAAGAGGTTCCTGAATTCCAGCAACGGCATTGGAGGAGTGGAGCCAAACGACGTCGAGGTTTGATTCGCAACTGGGCCGATGTTCGATCCCTTCCGCAGATCCATTATTGGGCCGCTTGTGCCTTTTTCATTCCCCTTCTTAGGCTTGTGTTTTAAGTTCACATCTTTTTTTTGGTGTCCATGGAGAAATCCTGCTGGAGCTTTTGCTCCATTGACCGCCGGGGTGGAATGGAATGAGAGCCGAATTGTAGTTGTCTCCTCCCCATAGAAGGGATTGAGAATGGTGTGGATCGAAGACACTAGCTAGTGAAAGCTCCAGCGGACATCACGGCAAGGAATCAAAAAAGTCCACCCCGCCATACCATGCCTGTTCGAGTAGAAAATAGCCCTAGAGAGGGACAAAGGTACCAGGCGGTCAAGTCACCGCTGAACGATGCACGGCGTCGTCATGCCCTGGGTGGTTCCTGCTTGGGTCGAGAACGTTGGAACTGGGTCGGTCCGCTGCATCGGGAAGTGGATCGTTGCCAGCCTGGTTTTCCAAAGTCATGCCTAGATTGAATCTGCCCTGAAAAGCGCAAGTTCCCCGGTTGACCGCTCTCCTTCATCGAATAGCAGGTTGAGGCGATTGATGATCATCCGGCGGTCCGCGAGAACCGGCGAGCTGAGCGTCCGATAGAATTTCTGGATTGGCTTGGAAAGCAAACAAGGGGCAATCCGGGAGTATACAGCAGATATGCGAGGAAGGAAATATACATCGACTTTGTACGTTTGTCGAAGTATACTGAAGTCTATTCCGGTACAGAGGAAAGGCACTTGCATTATCTGGATGTTATTTGAGGAAACCGACGATTCTACAGGTGGTTTTTCGCAAAATTAAATTAAATTGGATATATTGGATAGCTCGAGGGATCATCCATGCTGTGCCGTGCCCCTCCGCCACAGTGGGCAAGTCGCCAGACGCGTTTCCCAAGTAACCGCGTCAGTCCTCCGCGTCTTTTGATCTTCACCAATGATGCAGTGCCCCACGGAGGGGATCCGGGAATTCGCGAAGAAGTCGAGTCACGGCCCTAACACGGTCTTGCCGAAGGCCGTTTCTGCGGTGTACGTGACAACTCACGACGCGACAAACGGGTGGACCCATCTTCAACAAGGTTTGTGTGGGAGACAGCAAGTTACGGATTTCTTTTTTCCTTTTCCTTTTTTTGTCTCTACGGAGTACTGGGCCCCCTCTGAAAGAGGAACATTGTGAATCAGATGATGTTATTCAACCCACCCTCCCGATTCGCGTGCTGCCTGTGCAGATCTCCCTGCAGTCCAGCAGCTGATGTCTCGAGGGCTTCATATGTAGCACGGACAATGGCTTTCCCATACCCCCGGTGGTACAGCGCACATCCATTTCAACACCGTAACTCTAGCCACTTGCGACAGTGCACGAAAACCTGTCCAGCAGGATGCAAGCGTGGCACAGTTCGAACCGCCACACAGCGGGCCCTCTCCCTTCCCAAATTGGATTTCCAAGCCGGGGGATGAGGGTGATCTGTCAGGGGAGGGCTGAGACGATGGCAGCATGGTGTGGCGTTCCCCCCGTCAGACAGCCGGTGATCCCTGATTTGACCCTGGAATCATCCAATCCAATATATCCATCCCACTTGGTGTTCTCGGATTCGAGGAGTGGATTGATCGACTATGCCAGCTGCAACTACTGCGACGGCGCCGGGGGAATCGCTAGGATTTGCGGCGGAGCCGATCGAGACCCCATCCTCTCCCAGAAGGGGAGGCCCTAAGGTTCCCAAGTGGCCTTTATTTGAGGCCTGACTTGTAAAAAGTAAAAAGTAAAAAAAGAGTTCCCATTATCCAATCCAGTCGGTTCCAGGATGACCACATCGTAAGGGGGGTGGAGGGGGACATCTCTCCAAGTCCAATTATTTCAGCGGGGTACGCGGCGAAGGAGGGCTATCAGAAAATATGCTAGGGGAATTACATCCCTGTCTCATTCATTCTCAATCCACCCAGGCTGGTTTGACTCTGATATTGCGGAACTGTGCAACGATTCCCCGATAGAGCCAATCTGGCATCGTTGCCGATCGCAGTTGATGGAGGGGTTTGACGGAGGGGTGAACCACGGTACTCTGGCGGATGAGGCGGGGTTATACATACAAGATAACCATCAGATCAGACGATCAAAGGTACTCCGTCATGATTGCAGTAGTGCAATAGTGCAATAGTGGCAGTATTGCAGTTATTGCAGTTATAGGTTAGGCTGTAAGGACGGATGTATGGGATATGGAGTCCATAATAGCCATAACTTAGCATTAATAGTATCATAATAAGGGTAGTCTACATGTGGTGTAATGAGAATAAAATAATAATAATAATAATAATAATAATAATAATAATAATAATAATAATAATAATAATAATTAAATTCTACGAAACGACGGATATGACCCCATCGCGCAGACTCGGTACTTTGGCTGCCACGATCGTACACTAAACCGCCTCACATGCCTGGCCAGCCACACATTTTCTTCTTACGATAAACAAAGGCCCTGGAGCGAGGGGCCACTTTGCATGGCCCACTCACCCTCGCAGCTCCCACTTCGATATTGCTTTTTTCTTTTTGGGATTTTTTTTTTCTTTAATTTTTATTTCCCTTTTTATTTTCTTTTGTGGATTGTTTCATTTGAGAAGCTCCTGAACATAAACCAGATTTGACCAGTCAATAGGAGATGTATTCCACACCACATGGATGTGATCAAAACAAAGAACTATGCATCATCAAGCTGGAGGGGTAGGATGTATCATCAAATTGACTCCGTATCTACGGTCGATCAGAGGATCTTCTAGAGGGACCCAACGTTCGGCTGAACCGAAGTAATGGGAGGTCGAGAGTCCAGCTTTGTAGCCATGTGGATCTCCATTTGAGATCGGGAACAAATCTAATGACCATTACGACGTGTCGATTCTGTATGTGTAAAAAGGGGGGGGGCATTAGCAAATGCGCCTGTGCCGGGTGGAGGGAGGAACGGGAAGTGCGTGGCCGTAGTCTTGGGGGGGGGTCCAAGAGAAAGAGGGGTGGCTGGGATGGACTGGGTTGACAGTTTCTGGGTGTTCGGCGAGTAAACTGAACCCTCGCCAGTCCCGCTTTTCGCCCCTCCTGCGCGCCTCACGCGTAGTAAGCGATGCTTAGGCCCACGTCCACCCCTCTCTTCCGTACTTCCCAATCCCCTCCTTCTGCTGTGCCCCCCCCCGAACTTCCTAAATTCCTTTTCTCCTCATCCACCCATCCCCCTCTTCTTTCCTTTTCCCCCCTCCTCCCACCTTCCCACCTTCAACCTCTCCCCCTCCTATCCCGCGGTGTTTCAACGCTCACCCGCCTTTCTTTTTTCGAGCGCTTCTTTTCTTTTGGTTTTTTACTATCCGCCTGTGGCTGGATACCCCCCATTTTCGCAACGTTGATTCCCACAGTTTCCCCCACCCAAGGAATGATCAGACATCCCAACGAACTCCTGTCGTCGACACGCCTACAGAACCGGTGCGAGATCACTCAGGGGACAATACCACCGTCGAACTTTTCGCATCTCGCTTGAGACGATTTGGCTCGGATTTCACACAAATGGCTCCTTCAGCTCCCGGCACAGCCAGCAACTCGCCGGCCAAAAAGACATCTGCTCCGGAGAAGAAGTACAAGTGCCAATTTTGCAACCGCGCTTTCAGCCGCAGTGAACACAGAAGCAGACATGAACGATCCCGTAAGTGATGGAAACCGGTCCCCCCTCTCGCTGTCGAGACGAATCGTCCGTGTCCCTCCCCCCTCGCTGACCCATCGTACAGACACGAAAGAGCGGCCCTTTAAATGCTTAAAATGTCGGAGTACCTTTGTTCGCCGCGATCTTCTACTCCGTCATGATCGAACTGTACACGCCAAGGATGGTGGAATCCCCCTCGTCGCAGAGGGGCGTAGACGCGGTGGAGGGGTCCAGAAGTCCTCCTCATCTGGTCCTTCGAAGCCTTCGATCACCATTGATCCGGCGACGCTGGAACAGATCGAGGCAAGCAGTGATGGTATGGTCGACCTTGAAACTGCAGCCATGTTGATGACAGATTTCCAACATAAGGCTGCAGCAGCGGCGACCGGTCAAGTCTCCGAGCGTTCCGAATCCCTTTCCCCCGGTCGTGGCTCTTTCGAGCCCTATCTCTCCGGCAACGCGACATTGCCCCAAATGCCTTGGGATACCCTCGCCTCCCCCGCGGATACTGGCTCGATGCCCACCCTCGTCGACCGCCATGGCCCCGTTGGAGACGTCCTCCTGTCCAACTCACTGCCCATGTCCGGAAACTCAACCCCGAATGCCTTGTCCCCGTATCCCTCAATGACTGGTCCTGTGAGCCCTGTTAACTATCGTCGCTCACCCGGCCCTAGCCAGGCCTTGACCCTTCCCCGTGCCCCCCAAATCGCTGACGAGATGGAGCGGAACCTGGTTGTCGAGCGTGTTCAGAGCGCTGACACCCTTGGTGCCCTGCCTGAGACTTTCCAGCTCCCAGCTACTGTTGCATTGAACCGGTACCTTTCCACATACTTTAACCTATACCACCCTCATCTGCCATTCCTCCACCAGCAGTCCTTTAACCCAGCGACCGTCTCGGCTCCGCTCTTGCTGTCTGTTCTCTCCATTGGTGCATTGTACACTTTCGAACGCGAACACGCTTTTATGCTTCACGTTGGCTCCAAGGTCCTCGTCAACCAGTTCCTTCAGCACAAGGAGAACTTTGATTCCCGCAAGTGCCCCCTCTGGCTCATGCAAGGCACTCTGCTGAACATGGTCTTCGAGAGCTGGAGTGGTGACCCCAAGGGCCTTGAGTGGACTTGCTCCATCAAGAGCCTTCTGGCCAACATGGTTGCTGGTAACCGTTATCAGCTCAAGGTCCGCACCGAGGCTCGCCAGGGTATTCAGCCGTCTCGCGAGGAGTGGATTGAAGATGAGTCCTGCCGCCGCACCTACTTTGCGGTCTACATCTTCTTCGGCATGCTCACTTTGACCTTCAACCACACTCCAGCGATGAGCTTCGATGAATTTGACAACCTCGAGCTGCCGTCGTCGGAGTCGCTCTGGAACCTTGATCCATCCGATGAGGACGCATGGCGTCGTGGTGTTGCCAACGGCACTCTCACTGTTCGCGAGGCTCATGACTTCCTGTTCCAAGGAGAACAAACCCGCTACAGCGCTTTCGCCACCCGTGTTCTGATCAACGCCCTGTTTTTGCAGGTCTGGAACCACAAGCGCAGCTTTGAGGCCCTGCAAGACGTGGTCACCGAGTACAAACTCCGTCTCGCTCTGGAGACTTGGGAGAGCTCCCTCGAGGTGTGCGAAGCCGAGACTATCGTAGTTCCGCTCAGCACTCCCCAGAAGGGTCACCCCTTGATCTTCAACTCAATGGCTGTCTATCGTAACACTCGTGCCCGCCTGGAAGTTGATCTCAAATCCATCCAGGAAGCCATGCGTTACCACTCCTCCTACGAGGTTGCTGCTGCCATGACAGTTGCCCGCGAGAAGGTCAAGCGCTCGCAAGAGATGAACAAGGTTGTTCAGCAATGCTTCGAATGCATTGAAATTGCTGCCATTCAAGGCATCAACTGGGTTGCGAAGACCTCGGCCACTAACTGGAGTGTCGAGCACCCTCTGTGTGGCCTGGACCTGATGGTCATCCTGAGTCTCTGGCTCTACCGCCTGGAACATGACGACGAGCCGGCGACTGAGGCTGAGATGGCTATCTACAACAAGGTTCGCAATCTCTTTGACGATGATGCCATCGACGCATTTGGCAAACTCAGTTCCACCGTCGCCCGTGTTTGGGGTAACATCCTTGACGGCGTGGTTGTTTGGGGGTAAGTTCCTAACACTCTTTTCTCCTATCACTCGACCTTGACTAACGATCATTAGAATTACCAAGTTGATGGGCGAGTCCTTCAAGCTCCACTCCCAGGCCTTGGTCGGCTATGAAGACTCTCTACGAGTTGCCAAAGACCAACCGATCCACGCAGTACCTACCAAGTCGCTCGCCAGCGTCGGTACCGCGTACTAAATTTTCACCACACTCTTTTGACAGACGGTTTCGTCCTTTACGCATTTATCCTGCTTTTTTCTTTCGGGCTTTCTTACTCTCATTTCCGGACGCTTTTATTGGGACACATGGGAAATTCAGGAATGGACACGCCAAGGGGCAAGGCGGGGTGTTTTGGTTCTGTCGAGGAACCTCTGGGCGAATTCCTGACTTTTCTG
Source organism: Penicillium sp. S1701 (assembly GCA_023626415.1). Classification (NCBI taxonomy): domain Eukaryota; kingdom Fungi; phylum Ascomycota; class Eurotiomycetes; order Eurotiales; family Aspergillaceae; genus Penicillium; species Penicillium sp. S1701. The sequence continues at coordinate 1,062,111 of JAMAGY010000001.1, read as the reverse complement.
CTATTCTGGGTTGCATCATCTTATTACTCCCTGACATTTGACACCAGGGAGTCTGGTGCGGTGTTTTGCTTTTTGCGTTTCTCGTTTGACACCCGGCTGGTCCTGTGTGTTCCTCTCGCACTCGATGGAGTTTTCTCGTTTCATTTTAGCCCCTAATTTGTGCCCCCTCCGTCCATCTGCTTTTGATCTCTTGATACCTTTTGATATTTTTTGTCTCGCGTTTTTTCTTTTTTCTTTTTTCTTTTTTCTTTTTTCTTTTTTCTATTATTTATTTTCATCTCCTCCCCTTCTGTTTCTGCGTTCATATTGCCTGACTTTGATTCTGATTCTTGTGGCCGAGGTTGCCTCGGTTGCTGTATTTGATGTTTAATTGCATGTGTTGTCTGCTTTTCTCCCCGCCTCGCAATGCTTTGATTTCTTTTTCCTTGTCCCTGTTCAGCATTTGTTCGCGCTTGATTTCACTTGCACATGTTTTGATGCCTATTTCAATGTACTATATACGTAATCGACGAATACACATTTGGCGGGGAAATCTATACCCTTCATCCATGAAGTAATTCGTAGACGATTTGTAGATGAAAGTATTCAGGTTCCAAATTCTTTCCTTGTATGGTCATATATCACTATATTGTCCGAAATAACCATCTAGTCAAAGCTGCGAGTCCAACAGCTGCCGCGGTCTTTGAAGGAATATCCCTCTATTTCCCAATAGCTACAAACAGCCGATCCCCAATGTCTCCCACACCAGGCAAAATCATGCCTTTCTCATTACACTCGCCATCAACAGCACCCACCCAGACCTCCACACCATCCTTCCACACCTCCGCAGCCCGTTTCACTCCATCTTCCGATCCAAGTATACTGAGCATAATCACCTTTTGAACCCCCCACTCACGCAGTAACCGAATGGCAGCTTCTGCCGTAGCCCCAGTGGCAATGATAGGATCCAACAAGACGGCGAGCGTGGCTGCAGCCGTGTTGGCGGTGGGATCGAGGGAAGCGGGCGAGGCGGGCGAGAGGTCTGATCGATGGAAGGGGAGGTTATTGTAGTATTCTACGGGCTGGAGGGAGATCTTCTCGCGGAAGAGACCGAGATGATAGATTGGGACGGCGGCGGGGAGCAGATCGTTCAGGGCTATGAGAGATATCCAGATCAATGTATGGTTCCTATATGATCGGCCACGCGAGTGGCGTGAAGGAAGATGGCGGAGTAGATTCGCTAGGAGCACATTTGAAACTCACCATCCACCATGCCTAGCCCTGAGCGGAGAATGGGAACCAGGGCCAGGTCTGCTGGGTCGATGCCCTTCGTTTCGTACTCGACTCCCAGCGGTGTATGGTCCTGGTAGAGATTCAGTATACACAGCTGTTCTCTCTTTCTCCTATACACCCTCATTCTTAAAGATCTATAACTTACTTTTCCCGTACTAGCAAGCTTCAGCCCATTCGCAAAGGCCTCCACGCCGAGAATGGAGGATATCTCCTGGACTAGAGCTCTGGTCTCGCGAGGGGTAGTGCTCTGCGAGCGTAGCTGCGATAGCTTGGCCTGAAGGCAAGGATGCGAGGAGATATGCACATTTGATGGAAGGGACATAGTGAAAAGTGTAATGGAGAGGGAAATATAGTGATTGTATTGGAGAAATTGGGAATGAAAGCAGTTCTGGGATGAGCTGGGGAGGGGTTGCTCTTATCTGCGGTGTGACCTCCAAAGTTCCCCCGCTGCCCTGCAGGATCCCCTCTGCTACCTTCTACTATCACCTCTTGCTGGTGAAAAACCAATTATCGACCACTAGAGATTTTGAATGGTCCCTTCTGACTGGGAGGTCCTTCGGCGCTGCTATCTTTCCTATCTGTTCTGGAACTACAGAAGTACCCATACTATGGCGTACTATGTGGCAGTATCAGCCAAGATGCAGCCAGCTCTGGCTTGGTTCTGGGGAATTCCCCGTCAAAAGAAAACCAAACCCCTCCTTGAACCACCCTCATCCCAGCATCGAGCTTCAGCTGGGGCTCGACGTGACCAGGAATGCTAGCTATAACTGACGGCGATCCGACCAGCTTATCAGCTCCACCGCAAACCCACTTTTTTTCGGTGATCAACCTCAATCTCAGTATCTTCAATTCACTCCTCATGGTTCCTGCGGGCAGACGCCATGCCCCCCAACCCCGATATCACGGAGGTCCCAGCTCCTATCGAGCTAGAAATTGATCCTCGAAATAATGCCGACCCTCCTTTAACCGAAACAACCTGCCCGCAACCCGTGGAGCCCGTCTCCTCCCAACGCCAACGATGGTACGCGACAGCCGAGACAGCAGCTCTCGCAGAGGCGACCGAGACCAAAGATCAAGCAGCGCCCACCTTCGAGCCACCCCAAAAACACTTCTCGCCACATGCCACACATCTATACACACTCTCCTACCTGATTTTCTTCGCGTTATTCGGCACGCTCGCCCGACTCGGTCTCCAAGCTCTCACATTCTACGCGGGCGCCCCCGTCGTAACAGGCGTGCTCTGGGCCAATGTAGGCGGAAGCCTGGTCATGGGCTTCCTCTCAGAAGACCGCAACCTTTTCCGTGAAGAATGGGGTCGAATCCCATCGCCTCCCCCAAAGGACAGCCAGGAAGCTGCCGAACAGCATAAGAACCACAAGGCCGTCAAGAAGACCATCCCTCTGTACATCGGTCTCACGACTGGTTTCTGCGGCTGCTTCACCTCCTTCTCCTCCTTTATCCGCGACGTCTTTCTCGCCCTGGCGAATTCCCTCCCGGATCCCTCTCTACCAGCCGGCGACTCGATCGCCTCCCGCAATGGCGGCTACAGCTTTATGGCGCTAATCGCCGTGATACTATTGACCGTCTCACTAAGCCTGTCCGCGCTGATCTTCGGCGCACACCTCGCGCTGGCACTGGGGCGATTCACACCAACAGTCCCCTTCACGCTGACGCGCCGCGTGCTGGACCGCGTCGTCGTCGTGCTGGGATGGGGCTGCTGGCTCGGAGCAGTATTTCTCGCTATCTGGCCGCCAGATCGACACGATGGCCCCGATACGTGGCGGGGGCGTGCGGTCTTTGCTTGTGTCTTTGCGCCACTGGGCTGTCTGCTTCGGTTTTATCTGTCGTTGCATTTGAACGGGAGGTTTCCCTCGTTCCCGCTTGGTACGTTTACGACGAATATTTTCGGCACTATTATTGAGGCACTCTGCTATGACTTGCAGCATGTTAGTGGATTGGGTGCGGTGGTGCCTGCTGCTTTGACGGGGTGTCAGGTTTTGCAGGGAGTGATGGATGGCTTCTGTGGTAGTGCTACGACGATTAGTACATGGGTTGCGGAGTTGAATGGCGTGTCGAAGAGACGCCATGCGTATATGTATGGGATTTCGAGTGTGGTTGTTGCTCTTGGGTTTTTTATTGTGATCACTGGCTCCCTGCTTTGGGCGCGCGGGTTTGATGAGCCGGTTTGTGGATGAATGATATGATATCTCCATTCTATTTGCTTCTCGTCTGGATAGCGCTGTTCCCAACAAATGTACAAATATAGATAGCATGTAACTAATGATCAATACAGGGCTGTCGTTCATAATTCTCATGTCCAGGTGAGCATGGTAATATTCCATATTCCATCAATCATAGAAGATCTCTCGCCGGAACCCCAGAAGTACTAGAGCCAGCCTCAAATCCAAAATCAAACCCTCCATTCCCACTCCCATTCATCTGACCCTGACCCTGGCCCTGACCCTGATAAGATATCTTACCCATCTGCACCCCATGAACAGGCAACTCCGCCCGATCCCCAGGCATCGCATACCGATCCAACATTTTCTCGGCGATTTGCTCGCTCCGCCCATGACTGGCTGTCGCCGGGCTACCGAGGAGTCGGGTATCCGCAGCGGGCGCCGTGCGGCTATGAAAGGCTTTGCGACGGTCAAGGTCTTGGGTGAGGTTTTTACGTTGGACGACTGGTCATGTTAGCTTGTTCTGGTAAAGTGCGGAGTAGAGGGCGCAGTCTGGGGAATGCGAAGTAGATGTTGGTGGGTCTACTAATCTGAGAGTACCACAGAACCCAACGGGTATAGGGTAGTATGCAATAGCATCAACGATAGAATAGTAGAGATTAATGAGATCTTTAAGACACACCCTTCCAGGCAAATGTATAGATGGCTATTGTCACCAGGCCGGCGGCAATAAATGCAAACATAATGCCCAGCTCGCGGCCGAGCGAGGACATGGGCGTTGGAGGTGGGTACTTGGTCATGGTGGCTATTGGGATTCAACTGGCTGGGGTTTATTGAGAGAGAAGGTCGATGGGAAGTTTTTCTATTCTCTCTGAAGGATGTCAGATAGAAGTGGAGAAGTGGAGCGGGGCGTTCAAGGTTAAAGTCGAAGATTGGGGGCGGGTTGACTCTGCGTTAAGACTTGGCCTGCTGAGGCTGAGTTGGTCGGCGGTGTGCTTGCTTAGCTGTTCTCTGTGGAAAGCAGATGGTTGGGTAGGCTGTTTTATTATGATTACCCTAGGCCAATTGATGATTTGCATTCAGAAAGCACGAGCACCAGCTGTTAGCCCGTGACAAAGAATGGCCGGCGCCCAGATCGGTGGCTTGCGAGGCGTCGATAGTTTTCAAAAACGTCTAGAATTTAAGTGTCTATACGCCCATTCATCCCGGGTCAAATTTCATATGGTGCTACATGGATGCTAGTGCTAGTGCCAGTGCCAGCAAACATAGTATAATATCAATGTAAATGAATTCATTTGTACACAGGCTATCCTCCCAGTATACACATAAAGCTCCAGGTATCATGTACAACATGCAGGTCTATACTCCGCCAGGCGGGAATGCAACGTGCTCGAAAAGAAAAAAAAGAATCAATGCCCACGTCCGGGGTGACCAGGATCATGGATGCAGAATAGCTCAAAGGACGCTAAAGAAGCTCAAAGGGTGCAAAGATAAGATGGATGATGGAATGGTGAAGATAGGAAGAAGAAAAAAAGGTAATCGAGGTCGGCCAGATTAAATCGAGGTAAGATAAGGTGAGAGTCAGGGCGCATATTCATGTGTCGTGTCGGTAGAGTTCAGAATCAGAGTCGAGGGTGAGAGGTGGTGAGAGGTCAGGTGGAAGTAGCCTTTTGTCGACACCATGAGCCGAGTATCGGGTTAACCCAGCATGACTGCCGCGAGGGCAGTACAGGTCAATCCGATGGCACATCCAATCCACGGTGTTTGGCCCAGGGAGCCCTCGCTACGCGCCTGGAGCACATGCCTCGCGTTGTGACGGGTGATTGTTGGATCAAAAGAATCCGCACGAGGGAGGATGGGTTCGCCCGGTGAGAATCCCGGTATTGATGCGACGGCGGAGCGGTGCGCGAGGTCCGAGTCGAAGTTGTTGGCGCGTTGCGGTTGCGACTCGGCGAGAACGGCCGGGGCGAGGGCCACGAGGAAATAGGCGGGCCTCATAATATCGACTGTGAATTGTGACTTTTGGCGGCGCAAGGTTCTATTGGACGGCGATCGCGTTGGCCAAAGGCCTGGGAGAGGTAGGAAACAAGCAACGCCAAGGAGGGCCGTTCGTGGAGATCTTGCGATGAGCGAGTTGGCAAGGCAACCGCGGGTGGAGAGCTGTGTGGGCTATATAGGACGCGCCAGAGGGTCGTGTTTGAACAGTATATATAGGGAGCACGATTCGAGGGGAAGAGGGGTCGGGGGGGGGGAAGAAAATGAAGTAGTCGTAGAGGGGACGGGGGGGAATAGACAGCGAAACAAGAAGTGGAAGAGGAATAGGAATAGGAATAGGGGGCCAAGAAAGAAAGAGGGCCCGGAGAGCCTCAAGGCAGCTAACAAGCAATCTAGCCCGGGCGAGGAACCCTGTTGGCAGAAGCAAAAGAAAAAAAAATAGCCTAAGAGTACGCTAGAGTCGCCAGAAAAAGAAATTAAAGATCCCGCGTACCAATGGGTAGCGCGGGCCTCAACCGTGGATTATCGGGGGAGAAAAAGGAAAGAGCGAGGGACGTGGGGGGATTTGGGGAAAAAGGGAAGGGGCACACTTTATTTACTCCTCCCTGATTGGCCACCTCCAGCGCCCGTTGTGGTGTGATGGAGAGAGGCTGGCCACTTCCCCTTGTAACCTGCTCCACTTGGTCCTCTCGACAACTCTATGCACTCTGCAATCTGCACTATGCACTGGACAGACTACCCTGTGTACCTACACCACGTCTAACCCCAGCCACTCATCACCACTTCCACAGGTCCTTTTCAAAACTTGATTCTGTTCCTATCCACTGCTAAAACCAGCCTGCCTTTCTCTTCCCGCTCTTCCTATTATACCCTGCTCGACCTTCATAGACCCACCTGTCGATCGCCATTCAAAGACCAATTAACTGTGGGTCAGGTCCAACCTACCCGACCGGCAAGCCGTGATGCAAGGACAGGCGAACGACTGGTCTCTCCCGCTCTCTCAAAATTCTCAGGAGACTGCCTCCCCTGACCGTCGCAGCGACTACTGTATCTAGCGGAGAACCGCTAGCCGCGAGCGGCTGACCTAGCTACCTGTTGCGTCTCGGGGGGGGCGGGGGGGCGCG